>CM068828.1:54850407-56103254 GCA_028554795.2 Sinohyriopsis cumingii
TTTTCATTATTCCTTATTGATTTAATGAAACACATTTCTGACCATAATAACGGTGTAAAACTAGAATTTGCCAATTTATTTGCATCGTTGTACGCTGATGACTTGGTTTCCTTTGCCAAAACTGCTACTCAACTTCAAAGAATTCTCAATAAATTAAAAAATTACTTCAACATCTGAAGATAAACCTGGAAAGAAAACTAAATTTTTTGTGTCTCGAAAAGAGAGATATTTAAAAAGATATGAAAGATGGTATTTTGGTGATTGCGTGATAGGGATGGTATCGTGTTATAGATATCTTGCTTGTGTATTCTCTTCTACAAATTTATGGTATATGTGTCAAAAAACGTCAGCAACACAAGCGGCAAAGTCACTTTATAGTTTGAAGGTTAGACTCAATCGCTTTGGTAAACTGTCTACAAAAGCTCTATTCCAAATATTTGATATTAAAATGGCATCAATTTTTTAATTATGGACCGGAAGTCTGGTGTTTCTTTAAACCAATTGATATTAAAGATGTGCATACCTCATTTGGCAAATATATTCTTGGTATTACAAAACACACAACAAGCCTATAATAAATTGGGTAGAATGCCAATGCAAGTAGTAAGATATGTAAGAATTCTTAAGTGCTAGTTCAAACTATTAAAGATGACTGATGATAGACTTCCAGAGCAAAGCTCTAACCTACAATTGACATGGGGCGAACACTGTGACTGTTGGGTGAATAAAGTCAAGAATCCACTGTTTTCATACGGAATGGGAGAAGTTTGGTTTAATCTGGGGTGGGCTAGAAAATATTTTCGTTATATTTAAACAACGCTGTCAAGATATTTTTCAACAAGATCTAAATGGAGATTTAAATTCAATGGATAGATTACGATTTTATAATCAGATAAGAAACAATCTGGGTTGTCAATACTACATGGATTATTTGAACTCTTTGTACAGTGTTAGCCTGCTATGCATGTCTAGAAATGAAAGCTTTCCCATGATGGTAAATTTAGGTAGGTATATAAATATTCTCTTTTTTGAAAGATTGTGCCTTTTTGTGCAGATATGGAAGATGAGTTTCACTTTGCCCCATGTCCCATGTATGGTAATTTGAGAAAAGCCTAAGTACCTTCATACATTCACTGTAATGCAAATCACATGGTTTACCTTTATCTAAATGATTAATAACAATTTTAATATCCTACATAATTTTGCTGTTTGTCTAGCAAAATCGTTAAAAGTGAGAGAATCGGTGCGTTAATCATAGCATCATTATGTTTTGTGGTTGAACCATATATTTAAT
The DNA here is from genome assembly GCA_028554795.2 of Sinohyriopsis cumingii. Taxonomy (NCBI): domain Eukaryota; kingdom Metazoa; phylum Mollusca; class Bivalvia; order Unionida; family Unionidae; genus Sinohyriopsis; species Sinohyriopsis cumingii. The sequence continues at coordinate 54,851,702 of CM068828.1, forward strand.
ACATGCATGTAATTATCTGGGACGACGGCCTATATTACAAATAAAGATTATTATGATTATGATTATTATTATTATTATTATTATTATTATTATTATAAAATAGTCTTTGATTTTGATGAACTTTACAGCTTTGCAAAAGGCCTGAATTTTCGACCACAAATGTACTTTTGTTACTCAGTGAATGTCGAATGCGTGTAATTTCCAGCTAAATATTATCACTATAATGCGAGAGTTGCTGGTTCCTATCTATAAACGAATATCAGATTTTGATTTTCTAATTATATTGTTATCAAAATAAATTTAAAATTGCAATTGAAGAGGTAAATTCAATGAATCGTATTTTTTTGAAATAGCCATAATTGAGCAATTGTTACACAGATGTGAGAGAAGGAAGGTTGCTCTTGTACAGCGTTCAAGCTCTTCATATCCTCAAATTATATGTAAATGAAACATAGTTTTTGTTGTAGTGTTTATCGACATTTAAGATAATCACTTAGATAATTTGGCATGTCTATTATATAATTTGGCATAGATGTTTTGATGTTATACATTTACTTGTTTGATATTACTTATTGGCCTTTATTTGTAAATTAAATGTTGCTTTAATAAATTCGAATTCAAATAACTCTTAAAACAGATATAATTAATGCATTTCTAATCTTAATGATGTGGATATGGTTTCGATGGGGACCTCAGTACTAAATGTTGTCATGGATGTCACCAACATTTCATAAAATAGAGAAATCACTCAATAAATGACATCATCGAAGACTGCTGTAACATGTCCAACCGTTGTAGGAAATTATCAGTGAGAATGTTTATAATAGCATATTTGATTATAATGCCTTAGGTTGCATTAGGAATTCCGACAGCTTAGCCCGGTTTGACTGCAGTGTTTCGTCTCTAGTCAGGGCACATTACTCCAAATGTCTCTTCCCCCATCGATCTTCTCGAGGTTTATTTTTGCATGCTATCTATCGAATCCAATAAAGCGGTTTTCTAACAACGTCAACTCACAGTTCAAGCGCGCCCTTTTTTAATGCATTATTAAATTTTCGCGTGATTTATACTTATCCAAATTGCTGTTAAAAGCACAATAATGCAAAATCTTAAAATCGACACTTTTATTTTAGCTGCAGCGGCATTCCATATGACAAAGAAGAAGTTGCTATATTTATAGACGCAGGCAGAATCACTGGCACCAAACCTAACAAATTATTTTGAAATATTTAATTAAGCACAGGACAAAGATTGATTTAGGTAGCTCGATATTGGTTTTGCTATCCATACGCTTTGTCCACAAGCATTTAGATCATCTCTCATACGTGAATCTCTCCTTTGAAGGTGCTGAATCCAACAGTGAATATTGTACAAGGAAAGACGGCAACTATAAAGCTACAGCCTACATTCCCGATCGGATGTTCCTCGAAGGCTGACTATCTAAACCCTCTGGCCCAATGTTTGTTATCAGTTCATATGTTTGATCCAGACGATTCCTATAACTGTGACGGTAGCAGCATATCAGTGAAAGAAAGTCAGAAATGTGGAGTTGAAATCCCTGGTTTTTATCATCACCAGTGGACAGAAGGAGCACGTTATGACAATGTTACGGAGATGATAATAACTACCAAGGATCCAACTGATTATCATCCTGGACGGAATAGATTCGTCTTAAAACTTCTGACTGGAGGCACAGGGCTGAATGATATTGTACAGGGGAACTATCTCAATGACGTAATTGTAAGTAATTAACTGGCAATATTTAATTGGTTGTGGTTATCAGCTCCTGCCTTTGTTTTAAGTTTTATTTTTATATATTATTTTTATAAATATATCAATTTTCTGTTGCCTAAATGTGTCAATGTATACTTTTCATAAAAAGGTAAGATTCACCAGAAGTAGTTTGCTTTGATGAATTCATTATTAACTATTTAAGATAGTATTCGTTTTCCTCCAAATGTGCAAGACAACTTACATCCAAAGTAATTATTCTGAAATAATGTATATTTTAAAGTTTTGCTCTAAATGAAGTAATAAAATGGAAAAGATCTTTGTATTGATAAATATGAAGCTTTACTACCTTGCTTTTAGGTTACATCGACATATGAGACAGCATGGCAAGCAAAGATGTGCTACTCATATGTAGACCCACATATGAAATCGTTTGATGGAAGGTATGTACAGTCGTACAGTTCGTACATTCATTCTGCTTCTACTTCATCTTCTTGATCTGGATATTCGAATTCGATTTGATTCAGACGTGTAGTGAACCATACAGACTGCCAACTTTTGATGTTAAGTTTCAGACGTGAACAATGGATCGTTCTTTGTCATGTGCTCTAACGCTTCTCCCGAAAGAAATTTGGTACTATAAATGTAACTTAAGTTGGTGTAAAGCGTTCTGCCATTTTATATTTACTCTACTACATTCATCCGAATCTTTTTCATATTTTCATATTTTCCTACGAAAATATCAAAGTTCCAAACATCCAAGCAATGAAGTAGCATTTAAATCTCCCATATTTGTTTCCCCCAAAATCGACGGTCTTTTTTTAACAAATGACGAATAGATTCAATAATATTTCGAAACAAACAGAAAAAATGACACTTGATGATTCCATACCATGGAAGTATTTTATGGCGATTTTCAGGAACTTTTAATTTATTATGCTTTAATATTCTTGAAAAATGTTTCTTTTTAAGTTTTGAGAAACCACGTTAAAATATTGTTTTCCAGATATTACGAAAATCAAAACGTGGGAGTCTTTGTGATGTACCGTCACAATTCAAGCAAACAAGAGGTAAAACGTACCTTTAAAAATTTGAAGCTTTCGTAAAGGAACTTAAAGTTTTAACTCTGTGAAGAGTTCATACGTTATATAGTATTACATTTCAGTTTATTTTCCAGTTATTTGGCTTCATTATTGTAATTAATAATGATACTGTCTTTCGTCAGATTTATCTTTTGTTAGTCTCTGTTTGTTGAACGGTCCCTTGTATAATAGGGACTGATACAACACATTTGCAGTGATTGTGGTGCAATTCCAGAAATATAACAAACATTGTAATCAATGGAGTGTCAGAGGAGGCCTGGATCTTCCAATAAGGAAATGCCATTTTTTATTAATTTATTTTAGAATTCGTTTTCTTGTTAGACCTTTGTAAATAAAATGATATCCGTTGGCAAAGACTATATGGCATGTAGCATTTATATACAAGACATTTATTCTATAAAGATAATATCATACCAAGTGCAGGACATATACTAAAGGCATAAGTATAAGCTGAATGTCCTAACTATTATCTATCATCTCACTTGTATCCAACTTTGCTTCTATCAAAAGTAATAGGTTTATGTCGTCAGATTAAATTGCCTTTTCTATCACCCATAGGCTTTCACCAGTTTGACATATTTTCCAGGTTCAGATGAAGACAAAACAGTGCAATAGTGTCGCAACATGCGCATGCGCCGTGGCTGTCCGAGCAGGAGGGGATATATTTTTGATTGACCTTTGCAGAAGCCCAGGTCTTATAAAATATGTTTCGTGCAAAGAGAACATACTGGATGTCAGACAAATAACTCCATATTCGTATCAGGTAAACATTCGTACATAAACTATTTAATTTACTATTGAATTAAATGGCAATTCTAACGTTGTCAGGGCAAAATCCATGGCATTAAATACATCAATGTTCTCCGACGAATTGCAACTTAACTCTCGTTAATAATTACAACAGAACTTTTAACTGAGACTTAATACTGCCTGCTTAGTATTGTATCGCTCAGTCGGTCATGTCACTGCATTTATATTGCTCAGTATGTCCTGTCACTGCACATGTGAGTCAAAAGTTCACGTATTTTGTGTTTTATATTGATTTTTTAATTGAAGATCTACATGCCACTGGGAACCATGACCTCCGTTACAATCAATAACTGGTGGGGATACGAATCGACGTTAAATTTGATTATCTACCCGTCTGTGAAGGATATATATGAAACACAAGGTCTGTGCGGTGTACTGAACGATAATCAAGATGATGACTTTTTTACGCCGTCTGGAGGTATTGAGATGGACAATAATGTCTTCTCGATATCTTGGAGGTAAATAGACACGAAGCATGGGTAGATAGTTCTAGGTAACAAGGAAATGCAGACATGATACATACATTTGTTTCTAGTGTATATGATGTGCTCCGATTTCAATATGTTGCCATGAATATACAAATAGCCAATTTGAAACATCAAGTGTGAAAAGCATGGGTTTGCAGTAAATGAGAAATTATCATAAAGTAACTGAGAAATAATCATCTTATATACTTTATAAATACGAGATCTCTTTTAAGTTACTCGACCAACGATAATTCCATCGATTCTAAACCGTGAAATTTCGATTGACCAATGATAATTCCCTCGATTCTAAACCGTGAAATTTCGATTGACCAACGATAATTCCATCGATTCTAAACCGTGAAATTTCGATTTATTAAATGTTCTTCTAAACATAAAGGTTCATTTGATACATGTTACATGTTAAAGGTTATTTACCATTTCGATAACTTTAACTTTTTAAAATCATCATGATCATCATTGTTATGATGACGATAATGATGATGATGAATAGTGGTCTTTGTTATTTGCTATTGTTGATGTAGATCAAGCACAATGCTTATATTATTATTATTATTATTATTATTATTATAGAATAGGGAATGAAGACTCCTACTTTGACCCTCGGAATCATCATCCTGATTTGTCACAACTGTGGGACCAGAGTTCACTCTTTTGTGTTTGTATTGCTGCGTTTAACTCGACTACACCATCAAGTTCTGCATCTGGAGACCCGTTTGTACCACTATGTTCAGCTAGCGTATCTTCATCATGTACCAAAAAGCCAGATGTACCTGGTACACCATACCAAACTTGTAATATCAGAACAAAAAGGTCGAAACAATCAATATCCAGAGAGATAGAGAGAATACTGAGGAAAGGAATTATGGGCTCTGATGTTATGGCTCATAATATAGTAAAGGTAATTTTAGATACCAATATTCTTTACATTTTAGAAGTAACGGATTTAGAACTATAATTCTTTATAATGAATTTTCTGCAGCGTGTGCTTTTAAATTAGAAACCAAACCCAATTTCATACTGAATTCATTAGCAATGGATATCATACAGGTTTGTTTGGCCTTTCTTTGTCTTTTTAAAAGTCTATTTCAACGTTTCCTTGTTACAGAGCAGAGCGTTTTAGCATTTGAAAATACAAATAATACGTTGGCCAGCACCTAGAAGAGAACTGCTGTAATCACCTCCTTGAGATTTACGGACTGAAAATTTTGGATCTCTCAATATTTCCTGTTTTGATTTTTTTTTGTAACTGCTGGAACTGTGTACCGCACATACTATCTATTTTTTGAAATAACGTTCCACATTTTGTTGTCACGCACTTAACTAAACTTCTATTAGTGTCGATAGACATTGCCCTTACTTCTGTCAGTAACTGGTGCCTCATCATCATATTAACTGTAAGAATTACCCAGCGTAAATAATTTGGAGAACTATTTCATAATCAATAGACTACAAGGCCTAATAAGAGCTTTGCATGTTGCTGCCTTAAACATACTAGTCTTGAATGAGCCAAAAATATCTAAGTGTATTAGTTCTTTTTTTCACAGAGATCAACATCAAATATCACATTAGAGGAGGCATTAGATGAGTGTACACGTTTCTTCAGTGGTAACTGTACAACATCCTTGTTTGAAAACAGCTTACCAAACAGTAATCAGGACTCCAAGAACAGTTCCATTACAAATTGTGCTCTTGATTATACGGTAGGTACAAATGGCCACATATTATCTTAAACGTGCTTGTCGATAAAATGGCCGTTTTTATGTCATAAAAATAACGTCATTAACAGTTTCTTCTATACGAAAAAAATAAAATCATCAATTAATGAAGAGTTTTTCAAAGATATATTATATACGAAAAAGAAATTGCAGAGGAGAAAAAATAAAAACAATTAATATGTGAATGATGATGATGACAAGTAGGAGGAAAATGTAATGGCAAATATAATCCTGCTGCTGCTGATGATGATGATGAAGTTTTACAGATGTGTCAAACATATGAGCTAATGAACGGAAAAGGACTTCTAAAACTTACAAGTTGTTTGCCTTTCCTAAGCGTCCTGAGCATATTTGAATGTAATTATATAACTAAAAATCATTGATACGGACCGCTCCGGTGGCCTAGTGGTTAGAGCATCCGCCTCGGATGCGGGAGGTTATGGGTTCGATCCCTGGCTGAGTCATACTAACGACTTATAAAAATGGTACTAACAGCTGTCTCGCTTGGCGCTCAGCATTAAGAGGTTAGTGTTAGGACTGGTCCGCCTGGTGTCAGGATAATGTGATGTCTAGCACTGGGGCATCATGCTGGTGCACATCATGCTACATATCTGCGGCATGATGACCCAGTGCCAGACGTCACTATAAATTAAAACACTGCAGAAATCGTAGCGATATGACTGAACATTTTAATAAAGCTATGTTAAAAATCCAAATCACACACACATATCATTGAGACGAGAAATTTAAACTAATTTCAAGTTGATATAGAACAGTGATTATGATGACTCTGATGAAGATGTTGATCATAAAGCTTGCGTTTATTATCGAATTCGTCACATATCGTTTCTAGTGATCCAAACCAGTATCATTGTAACCAAAGCATTGAACATTTATCGCAATAACTTAGCTCTACTTTATTACCATAGTGGAAAATTTAAGTTTGTGATCGAAAATATACTACCCTAACGACAGTAAGCTGTGAAAATAAGAGCATAACGAAATAGAAAGGGAAATATTTTGAATCGTCTTTGATATATGCGGCGATAATATGTAATGAACCTAACAAACATTCTGAATTTTTTCTAGTGTGTATCGTTTAAATATTTTGTTGTATAATTGCTGTTTGCTTTAATACTTGATATTTGATTTTAGATATGTCATCCTTTTCCATGCATAAAATAAAAAATTACTCATTTGCACATGTAATATTCTGAAACAGAAAAGTGCTGGCATAATGGTGAACACTTTAGAATGATGATTATATTTAGATCGATGATTTACACCTTTCTGTTCTTCAGTACACTGGAAATATGTCTCTGGCAAGTCTCCACTGTGAGACCTACAGGTCCGAAGTTGACGAGGAAATACGACGTAACAGTACTTTCAGAGAGGAAAACCCGCAAGTAGTTGAATCGTTCCGCGCAATGGCATGCATTAACAACTGTAATAACCACGGGAATTGTGTTAATGGTAGGTAATATAATGGTATGCATTAATAATCTAGTATGCCACGCTTGCTTTGGCCACATTCATAGATCTTGAATCTTTTGTACACGCAAAAACCATTCCTGTAACATTTAAAATTGCACATATCCGTGTTAATTAATCACATCAAAATTACTGAAAACTGTGGCATCATTTTGAGCACAGATTCTACGATAAAATGAGCTTGGCCTCCAACAAAATTAGTGGCTAATCCATTTCGTGGCTAGATTTTGAAGATTTCCTCTACTGGATAATCTTGAATAAAATCTTAACAGTTTTCTGCGATCCTTTCTATTCAGTCTATTTCAAATTTTAAACGAAATATTGTGCCGAATTCAATTTCTTCATGTTATGAATTCTAAGCAGACAGACTGTAGTATTCTATGCCTATTAATTGTTTATAATTGGATTGGCAGGATCATGCATTTGTCATGAACAGTACATCGAGGAAGATTGTTCCGTGTCATTGCGAGACCATCCTGTAGTAGAAGACACGTATGCTGGTGGACTGTGTCAAAAGAATACAGATGTTTGCTGTGGAGAAATTCCAATATACGGGTCTCGATTTGTAAAGGGAAAAACTAAACAAAATCTTCAAGGATTTCAGGTAGGAAATTCGACATTTTTAACGTTTCTCTAATCTTTATTTTCCCAGCAAACGTGTCTCATTTTCTTCATAATTTTACGACACATATTTCAATTTGTGATCATTTCGTTTAAAGTACAGCTATCCTGATTGTTGTCAATGCATGAAATATGATCCAACCTATCTCACATCATTGTTTAGAGTTTACAGTTCTTGAAGGAGGCAGGGAATATCCAATCGGTCAGTTAAACCTCTTATAAATATTTGGTTGATGAGAAAGACAATCGTGTTCATTTAAAACGTTCGGTAATTGCATTTTTATTGGCTAAGTTAAGTTCTTTACATGACGACATAATACTGCTTTTAGACCCAATTTTACAAAAACGTGCAAAATGTTTTCCAAAACTACGTATTTCACCTAATGAAGCGAATAGCGGACCCTAATTCGGTTTTAGTTAAACGCCTCCACATACTGAAATATCGTTTGCTGGGGGGAAAACAACCAAGATAAAATTTGTACGCTGGGAAGTTAATCCGTAATAAAAATAAGGTGTCATGAAATCCGTCATAAACGGCTAACAAATGAAATCCAACAAAACAAATGATATTATATATGGGTAGCAATGAAAACAGCAATAAAAACTGCATAAAAATCATGTACTCTATCATAAGCATAACTAACTCCGATACATGTGGATAGGCCAACATCGATCGAAGAATCGAGTACTAATTACTAATATTACTTCTCATGCAGAAGAACTTCAGCTTTCATATATATATGTGTGTGTGTGTGTGTGTGTGTGTGTGTGTGTGTGTGTGTGTGTTTACATATATATCTCTTATAAATCTTCCGCGTTCACGCGCACACAATAAACTTAAATTGTTTCATTGAATACAAAAGATAAATACTCAAGCTTGAAGCGTCATATATACAGAAATGGGCATGTGGACTCATAAAATGTGGACTCATAAAATGTAGGCGTCATATGTATTTCATACACTGCATTTTGACCATTTATAAAACACATTATTTCTGATGTTGGGTACAGGCTATCTACCTGAAAGTAGAACTTAGGATAAAAACATCAATTTTAAATCAATCATTGCAATAATGAGCACACAAAAAATCATTGAATAAATTATGGTCTTTTAGAAGGCATAATTTCATTTAAACAGATGAACACAACAATGCGGTGTGCTAGCTTTTCAGTTTAAGAGTTAAATAATGCGTCGTCGCAAATATCCTGAATACATATATATCATGTTCAGACGTACGTTCGATATTATACCTTACCCATCTTTTCAGTGAATTGTATAACTTTATGCAATTTTGAAAGTGTTTTCCTTATCTTTCTGTTAAAAATTACCCTCATCACGTGTCAAAACAAATGCTCAAATATATATACTTTCCATGTCTCTACAATATACAGAACTGATGTTTAAGCGGTATCAACATTGCAGATATACATCAATGGAACTATTTTAATTGAAAATACAACAACAATGGAAAATCTGACCATTATAAATCCTTTTGAGGCGGAAATAAATGTACCTTGCGGCTCCAGACGAAGGCGATCGACAAGTAATGACAACAGCTCGATGCCATTTGTCACAGGGACAAGGGTGTCTTTGACGAACGATGGCACCAACTATGGCCCTACTCAAACCTATTATATTTATGACTCAAAATGCCAAGGTGTCTACAACAGTACGGATGGATACGTATTTTATCTTCTGGTACGTGCAAACGAATTGTACATTCGATTTTTTATTATCCTTAAAATCTTTGAAATATTTTCTTCAACATGTATCATATGCATGTCTGTGTGTGTTACTTATCATTGATTCGGAGGTAAAACTTCTTGGAAATATTATTTCCATTAATTGCTTTAAAGTTATGAAATTAGTAATTAATCGTGTTATTACCAGATAAATACACTTATATTATTTTGATGTGATACCACATTACAACGGAATATTACAAATTGTTTAAGTATCAAAAGTGTTAAAAATATTCTATTTCCGTTGTTAAAGTAGCATAGCTAATAAGTGAAAAAATATAATGTAGTTTTGTTCTCTTTATTAAGGCCGGAACGTGCTATGTAGGAGACGCGTGCTACAGTGAAGGCGAAAGAGATACATCCGATGGTTGCAGAAGATGTTTGCCTTCCCTCGACCCTTATTCTTGGTCTAATGGTAAATGTAAAACTTTTTACATTAAAAATATTTTCCAAAGTTTATTTGTAAATGTAATTGTAAATTTATCGGGATTATATCAACAAATTAGGTTATTCCTTATAAATTTGAATAATGTATATTAATGTAACGTATTGATCAAATATCACATGAAGCTATTCTCGTTTAATTGTAAAAAGCTCGCGATATATGCATATAAATAAAACCCAGTTACTATCCTGGAACTGCTAACAGGGACAAATATATATCGTACAAGGGAGATAAACATTAGTAAATAGGCACCAGAGGAATAATGGTCTGGATTATCAAGCAGATAATTATAATTATTTTTTGGCGGATTTTCTGCAAACAAAGTCAACCACACCAAATGTTTGAAGTCATTTAATGAATTTTTTGCCAGGTCTAGGTCTGTTTAATGGATATAATATCAAACATGAACATAATCTAATTAAACAGTTAATAACTTCTACTGGTAGAATTTACAAAGAAACAGGGCACGTTCTTGGCCATTCCTACTTGCTTCATAAGTACGGTATAAATGTAACTAAACAAACTTACACAAGAAGGTAACGATTTATGTGAATAACATTTATTATCGTGTCCATGAACTGGAACTTAGTGATATTGATACTAATTTGGGTGTTAATTAGAATTGATGGGTGGGTGGCTAAGCTAACGTCTATCAGAATAGCACAGCTTGGCAACATTAGTTAGGTTCAGCATTATGACCATTCAAAGTACAAGTGCTACTGAAAAAATTTGCAACCGAACTAAAATGTAAGCTGTGGCCTACAAATCTATTCTACTTTGAATAAAATATATTTTAATTGTTTGCAGGATGTACAAGCGGAATCACTGATTCACCGACTACAATAATAGTTTCTGTATGCGTTGTCGTACTTGTGATTGTAGCTGTAATTGCTGCATTAATCATCTTCAAGTGTTGGGTTCAGAAGAAGAAAAGGTAGGGATGCATCTTTAATACCATGCAAAACAAAACTTATAGTGATAATGAGTGGACGTTTTATTTTACTGCAAAGCCACTTTAAACATTTGTACCTTCTTTGCGAGATCATGAAATGAGGATATATGCAAATAAATGGAAATAATCTTTCTTTGCATGATCATATTGTTTTTCATTTTCTATCCTTCACAAATCGTGTTTTATTTGCTCTAATTTCAGGACGAATTTTGGTCTTTGTTTCCTTTTTGTAACCTCTATTGATCAATATTATTTCTCTTTAAGTTTTGCTTTGTTATTGGAAGAGTATTAACTTCATTTTCTTCAGGATTGCTGGGCATTTTGATGGGAATGCAACAGTAATAATGGCTGACAACAGCAAATTAGATAAGACGTTGACGTTTTGCAGTCAGCAGAGTCTGCGGGAAAGTGGACGAGGGACAGAATGAGAAAAAATCTTTTATCGTAAAGATATTGAAAACACCGGACACCTGGTACTAATTCCTAGAATGCAGTTTCAAATATTTGCACGGGGTGTGATATAATACAAACAGGGAGACGTTTACTAAAACCCGTTTGACATTTTAGCATGCATATAAATATAATTTTTTTTACTACGAATGAACTTGTAATGCCGGAAACTGATAATGCTCCAAACAGATTTTAGCATAAACAATTGTTCATTAAATGATAATGGACCAAATCATACTAGTTTTATGAAATTTGGTTCTAATTATATAATGAGGTAACATTGTAAACACCTTAATTATTTTATAACAAGTATACATTATGACTAAACGCTGTACATACATTGCCGTTTTATAATTATTCTGACTTTTAGTTTTGTTGGTTAGCTATATCTAGATAATCGTTTAACATTGCTTTTCTTTATATATTGTGTGTATTCTATGGATTCTTATTTGTCATATATTTTTCAAGACTTAAACCGACGTAATGGTTTAGTTTCACCTGTTTCTTTAATTGAAAGCTTACATTTTCGATCTTCACCTTCAGCAGTCTCTTGAAAGCAATATCGACTGAGCTAAACGTATTCGCAATCCAGACACAGAATTATAATGACTTCAATGTTATAAAGATTGTTTCAATTTGTTCTTATCGATCTATGACTTCCTCCATCATAACCGTCTCCCTCCTTCATACCTATCTCGGTCTCTCTCATTCATGACTATCTCTGTTTCTCTTTTTCAACCCATCTCTGTCTTTCATATTCGTACCTACCTCTGCTCTCTCATTCATACCTTTCCCTGTCTCTCTTATTCATACAGATTTCTGCCTCTCGTATACTTACATATCTGTCTCATATTCATACATATCCCTGTCTCTCTGATGCATATAGATGGCAGTCTTTCTTATTCATACTGATCCCTGTCTCTCTCAATCATTCTTATCTCTGCCTGTCTCATTTATACCTGTATATGCCTGTCTCATTCATGCCTATAGCTCTGTCTTAATCATACATCTCTCTGTCTCACTGTTTCATACCTATCTCTGTCTCTCTCATTCATATATATATATATATATATATATATATATATATATATATATATATATATATATATATATATATCTGTCTCTTTCATGCCTACCTCTGTCTCTCTTTTTCATACTTATATCTGCTTTGCTTATGAGATGCTTGAAGTATTCATTTGTAAATCAATCTTGCGGTTTTTGCTTGATAGTTTGTTTTTCAAACAGTTTTACTCATTGTCTCATTTCTTAATGATTTTAAAAGAATGGAAATACAAATGTCTTTACTTCATCGAAATATATTAGAAACGTCATATTTGCAAAGATGAGTACAACCCAAGACGCTTTAAGATATAATCCTCAGAGTCGTGGTAGCTGTTACCACGTCCAGCTTTATATTTAATGGATACTATGTAATTATCTTCATTTGTGTCCTTGTATGGTTCTGTATGAGGTTGGATGAATTAACAAAAAATTCTAAGAGTTTCGTCAATGAGCGGGAGCAATGGTAATTTTATTTATTTATTTTGTCACATAATGAACTGAATCATTACATGAGTAATGGATGGAAAATTACAAATGAACTACGGCAAAGTCGATGGGCATCTGACATAAATTTTTCAGGCTTAGTTTTGCAGTCATAAAGCGTTTGTTTCACAGAAAGCCTTTGATTTCCGAAATCACAATAAGGAAATAGAACATATTCTAAACCAGGGAAGCATATTCCTCTAAAGATATGGTGAAGAAACAAGATTATCGAATTAATTATATATGTTTTATTTGTGGATTTGTCTTCAAAGTCGTTAAATAGAATTAGTGTATATTGTATTTGCTTCATTGCACCTCGTAAGATTGATATGGTGTCTGGATCTATTGTATATTATGTTCATTTTGTGCATTTTAGTTTGATGTATTATTAATATGTTTATCTTAATTGTTTTCTGAAATATTCTTCAATGAAAAGCTTTGCAGACATGATGATATTCTTATCACGAAGGATGGCCTTATATCTACATTAATTGATAGTGTGAATTTCAAGTTCTACTTTAAGTACATCATACATTTCTTTGTTGTCTCTGCCGCATGTAAATGCATTATTATAACAGGTTTTTGTGTCTAATAAATACAAGCAAGTTTTACGTTTTCGTCTTTTTATTACATTATGGTTTTTAGTTTACTGTTGAAGTTTCTCTCAGCAAATATTGTACAAGAATACCAATACCGAAATTTACTTCTCATACAATCCTGCTCTTGCTATTGTCTCTCCAATGTTATATTGTATCTCCATATCTATTTAATTGCATTTCTGTACGACTATGTACTAATGTATCTTCATCTGTTCATGTATCCATGGATCGAGTATCTCTTGCTCAATCGAATCAGTTATCAAATGCATCTATCAAGATGCCTTTTTATATCTAGAAATGCATCGTGTTTCTATCGAGGTTTTCGCTCGTCATTTGCTTCTAGTAAGGGTTTACCGTCCAAACCTTTCTAAAGAAAATGATTAAAATCAGGCGAGTAGTGTTTGGTACTTTCATTAATCGCAAACCGGATGGCATGAACCGAAAATAAATATCGAGTGAATATTTTATGTACAAGAGTTATCTCCACATGCCCAACATAATGAATACATAAAAAGTTGGGGCTGCTAGGCTGATATGCTTATATAATCTAGTCATGAATCGTTACGTTTAGAACACGACCAATTATAATAAAAGTAACACAACATAAAGAAACTTGTTTAGGACTCGGGGAGAGAGAGAGAGAGAATGAATGAATGAATGGAAACGAGATTATTTGTAATTGTTTTTATTTAAACTTGATCGGTACTTCTGAAGGATTTGTAGTCACTAATTTTGATAATTGTACTTAAGAGGTATTACATAGACACACTGACATCGGCAACAGACATCAAAATAATTTTGACCAATCCAACATTTTAGCATGATCTGAAAACACTTAATTTTTCCATTTAATATTTCACCAGGCAGAAAGTTATTTGTCTATCTCCTGTGATTATGACGTAAGCAACATATCATAAACACTGCTTGTGGGGGCTACGTTTTCGTAACGCATATCATGCTTTGAAAGTTATCTTCCTGACTTTAATCGCTGTAGACGTGTGTCTTATATTGCCAAACACATCCGCCAAAGAAATCTCATTAGTTGTATTATTAACACTTAACACCTAATCACCGAGCAGTCCGCGAAATCGGAGACATGCATGAAACAATTTTTCAAAAGCCGATTATTTAGAGTATGCAAACAGAAAAGCAGCCGTAGGCTAAGTTAGGACCTAACAGTCAGCGAATCTCCGACACGTACAAAGATTACGATTAAAATGTAAACGAAATGTTAAAATATAAGTATCATTTGGAGAAGAAAAAAATCTTTTAATTAGTAAATATTCACATTATTAAATCTGCGCAAAAAATAAAAGGTATATAAGGTTGATATTGACCAGAAGACTGCAATGACACATTACAATAGGTGAAAGAAACTGGTCAATTATGCATGCGCTACATATAAAAATAATGATGGTGCTGATATACGTACTGATGTACTGTGATGACATCGCAGGGTATAAAACTTGCAGAACATAAAGCTTATGAACTGAACAAGACCTCTGGTCGGTAAAATAGAGCTAATATTTATGTATCGTACCCAAACGATCGACGTTAAACATTTTATTTTGCATCTTGCATCCCTCTCTCACTTTTGTTTGGCTTGTCGGCGAGCGAGTACCCTGCAAGTGTTTTATGTAGGCAACATAAATATACATTTACTTACGTCTCCATCGGCATGCCTACAGGAAACCGTGTATTGACGGTGTAAGTGAGTGAACACTTCACACCCCTTCCCAGTGTGTCCAGTACATAATGTATTTCTGCAGCTATTGTAGATATTAACATTTCGTTTGGTAATCGTTAGTTTGCTTCATTGTTATTTTCCATTTTTAAACACGACAGTTGGTTTAAATGAAGGAAGTAAAAGAACTACAAACATGTGACTGGCGTTCCGAATAGTGAAAGCTAGGCTATTCGATTTGATGATGTGTGTACAGAAACTAGATGGAAATAACCATAGCGAAATGACGAACCAACAAGAAGTATTTATTTATATAAAAATTCCAAGATATTTACAGTGGATCTAAGTCATTATAGTGTTTTTGTTACCATTGCTGCTATCCTTCATCTATCTCTTTCCCCGTTGATTGGTTTGTCATCCAGATTTACTATTGGTACTTTTTCTCGGGAATTACCCCATTGCTTGCGACGATGGTCCGAAGAGAGAGAGAGAGAGAGAGAGAGATTCATTTTATTTTAATGCAAAACAGTTTTTCTCCTTTCCAGCTTGTGTTTTAAACCAATTCATGATTACTTGTGTGTTGTTAATGCTTACGTTTAACATCATTATTATTTAGACAAGCTGTTTCTTTATCTCCAAAACATTAATATGTGTGAATGTATACATTTCTTCTCCACACAAGTGAAGTTAATGACTAGAATAATCTACTTGGAATTTCGGATTGATACCCCTGTAATAACTATACCCAATAGTTTTTTAGAGAAAGAATGACGGATTTCTCCACTTTTCATTGCGTATGTAATATCTTTTCCCTTAAATGACTGACATGCCTCCACTATTCCATTCAACTACAAAGCAGAAATCGAGTACTACTATGAAAAGAATATCGAACAGATTCCTTAACAGGAAACAACAAGAAATGAACACATTCGTCTGCAACTTTCCCTGTATCTCTATAAATGCCAGAATAGGTTAAAAAATCTTTCTGAAACTTTTACTAAGGTCTTGGTTTTTAATATTCCTTCAAGGAATATCTTTTGGATATATTGTATTGGTCGCTTAGTTTGATCTTAGGTAAAGAGCTGACACAATCTAATATTTCTCTACTAAATTTCGTCAAAAGCCAGAATAGATTTTCCTACCATTTGACAAGCATGACAAGGTCTACAAAATTTAGAAACATAAATTTTAATTTTCTGCAAAATAAAATTGATTGAAGATCTTGGAATAAGTTGTCCTGGCTCCTAAATGACCAGACAACGCAGTTTCATTGTCTAGACAAACAATTTCCTCTTGATGCGACCTAGGAACAACAATTTGATAACTTAGTGATGACACATCGCCAGCGGTTACCTCAAATGGCCTACATTTCTTCACAAATACTCCATTCTTCAAGAAGTAACTGGGTCCCACTTCTCAGGATCTTCTTCTTGTGAGACAATTAGAGAATGTATTTTAATGAAATTTGCAGCCAAAAGAGCATCGCTGTGATCAATACTTCCTGACGACTGATCCAAATTAGGAGCAAAAGTGGCCTCTTTAAATACGGACTCCTCACACATGAGTTAGCTAAAGGAATAATGTCCTGGTCAACATCATTCGCAAGAGCATAGCTCTAGTAACTGCACAAACTTGATATAAACCAGGGATTTCTACTTCAATAGGATCAACTCTTTGATCTACACAAGGCTTGTCAGTTACTAGCGGATTATCTCTCTCTCTCTCTCTCTCTCTCTCTCTCTCTCTCAAACACACACACACACACACACACAAATCTAGCCAATTCCAAACCCATTACTACATATCCATTTATCTGTCTATATACATGTATAAGTCTGTTTTTGTGCTGTTAACGATATTTGCATTCTAACAGCTTATAGAGAACAGATCTCTCTACATGTATTATTTACATATCTATTTGTGATAAACTTAATTATCGGCATATGGTATTAAGATGCCAACAAAGAATAAAGAAACCAAAAGTTTTAATAAATATAATGCACTTTCCTTAAAATACACTTCACTATATTCATTATATCTTATTGTTTTGCTCATGTTGGGAAATTATATTTGGGGCTAGCTCATATCTTCCAAGGGCAAGTTCATTTTTCCACTCAGTTTGCCCTGTGCTGATATCTAATGTGCTTTGATACTCCTCTTTTTGCACATGATGTAGCAACCTATATCAATTATTAATGTTTCATAGAGAGTAATAAATCATAATTTGCAATCGATGTCCACACGTTTATTCAACCATACATCAACAAAAATGAATTGTTGTTGTTGTTGTTGTGGGGTTTAACGCCATTTTTCAGCACACGATAGGCTATATATGGCGGCCAGTATTAATGGTGGAGGAAGAACCCGGGAAAACCCCAGAAAGAACCACCGACCCACGAGAAGCTACTGGCATGCTTTCTCACATACCTACATTGGCTGAATCTGAGACTCGAACCGGCGCAGACAGAGGTGAGATGGCAGTGATCCGTAACGGAGAACGCTTTAGACCACTCGGCCACTCGGGGCCCCACAAAAATGAATCACCATTATCTCAAATACTCATGCGAACAAGATCGGCACCTTAATATATTTTCCGTCAATATTGGCAATTCCATAATACGCTGTTTATTCAGTTATTCATTTTCATTTTTTGTATTTATACAAGTAAATGAGTCTTGATATATTTCAGTGAATTTTAGACTGAAATATATACCATATATGACTGTTGCATCTATAGACACGCGGAAAAAAGTACCACATATAATATATGTTGTGATGTTTATTTTGAGAAAAAGCTAATCAAACCTTAGTTCAACAATAAAATAAACTGAAATAGAAAAAATACTTTGTAAACGACGGTCCTTCAGTTCTGAGTGATGCACTTCAAAATTAATTCATCTACATTTAATTTTTTATTAAAGAATTGAATTATGCAATAAAAACAAAATATAACGAGCAAAATATTTAGTCAAAAATCTGTATGACCTTTACGAATGGATGATAAGAAAAGGTGTGTTTTATAAGTTATGATTCTATCTCACTCCCTATCTAGATATCGATATCTCTATCTTCGTATTAATGTCAACAATCTGCTGTTCATTCCTCCCTCAATTTATATTCCAAAGCTTGGAGACGCATTGATTCATGATCATTGATGATTTAGGAATGCCTGCGCGCATGCGAATAATTAACACACACACACACACACACACACACCTCTATCTATCTATCTATCTATCTAGACAGATAGAGAGAGAGAGAGAGATAGAGAGAGATAGATAGACAGACAGACAAACAGATAGATAGATAGATATAGTTATGTATATTTAATTTGTATTGTTTGTTAGATAATGTTTTTTATTTTGTTCTTATTTTATTTCATAATATGTTATTGTAATTTAATATTCTCCATGATTATGGGTTTAATATTAGTATTATTATTAATATAAATAAACATGCTTATTTGGGTCTGGATCTAGGTTATTGGATTTCCTCTACAATTTACCTGGAGTACCTGACATATTTCAGGTTCTATACAGACCTTTTGATTATAACTAATGTTTTATTTTGTAAATATTTAGTTTCTAGGAGGTTATTTTTCACTAGGTATTTTTTTTTAGAAAATGTTAATTGTGACCTGAGGTCAAGTAGAAGACTGTATAAGATTGTTACTGGAAAGATTATCCATTTGTGCTTTAACATCCGAGGAGAATCAAATTAATGTTGTGTACAGTATTTGATTTTGTAATTATTCAAATTAATTCTTGGAAATGCCAAAGTACTCTGATAACAGTCTTTGACATAAAGAGTTGAATTTATACTGAAATTTCAAATAAGGATTTCTTCTTGGATTGTATTACTGTGATCCAACAAAAGACTGATGGCGCATCAACATTTTACGAGCCGTCACAGGCACATCAAAACTTTCAGCGTTGGACTTAATTTGGATTTCCACTAAACTTTATTCAGAACTTTAATTACTAGGACGTGTGTCTGTAATTAGATGATTATTTGAAATACAGTAAGTTTGCTTTATATATATATATATATATATATATATATATATATATATATATATATATATATATATATATATATATATATATATATATATATATATATATTTATATGTTCACGTTACATTTGGCCGCAGCCAGATTTCCTAAAAGCTGGAAAAATGTAATGGGCATGCAAACCCAAATCATTCATATTATATATTAAAAGTGAAGCTTTAAAAGAACGCGGAAAAAATAATTGTTTATCAGCATTTCGACCTAAATAAGTTTTTTTTAAAGTCAAAACTAAAGACAAATAATAAAATAATAGAAGAATTCCCACACATGTAGAAAGGGACCTAGTATGTCTGAATGTACGTAATGTATTAATGGGACGAGAGAAGCGACACCTTTAGCAGTAAAGATGGTACTATGATGATAACTACAATGTAAAAATACGGAAGAGGTACTATGGTAGTAAGTGAAATTTAACAGTATGTATTACAATATGGAGGTAATTGCAATATCACATTCATCCTTACTGACCACGAACACACATACAAGTGAGAGTGAGAGTGACTATCAAAAATAGCCCTAAGAAAGAGGGCTTTTTAATACATAAATAAATACACACACAATCACACATATTTACATACATGCTTGCATACATACACACATACGTGCGTGGGTGCGTGCGTACGTTCATGCATGCATTTCATTGCTCTTTACACACACACACACACACACACACACACACACACACACACATACGTACATACATACATACATACATACATACATACATACATAATGACAAAGCATATAATTGTAATTAATGATGAATGTGAGTGGAGTTAGAGACGTCTTGAGAAGGATGTGGTGACTTCGATGCTGGGCTTCCTAAAGAGGTGGTTCCGAAAAGTAAAAACAAGAAAGATTATGTGTTGTTTTCCTTTATTGTAGCTCGGCACTTAATTTGTACATGTAGTAAACCTATGTCTAGAATATCAATATAGTCGTGTTGCTTATCTGACTCATAATTGATCGATTACGAAGGTAGATTTAATCCGTAGTCCCAACGTTGAAGATGTTCACCATTCAAATCTCTCTGATTACATACCTCATAGATCACCGGACCTATTGCAGTAATCGATATTTTTCGCATTATCCAGTTATAATCAGTTAGAAAACTGGTTCTTCCGGTCGGTTGGAGATGTACCAAAGTGAAATAAATCAACAATTAGAATCATGAAACTAGATGAATACGAAGATAAAGTTAAAAATCAGATAAAAGCCTGCAAGTCTTCAAAATGTCGAACTGAGTAGTGAAGCCAAAGCAAATGAAAAAGGTCGACTATGGAATCTTCATCACAAAGAGTAAAGAGTCACCTCTGACTGTGTTGATCAGCCCCTAAGCTGACCGTTCTTGGATAATACTTTGTGTAGCTGCATCAGTGACATAATTAGAGCAGTTGTCAACCTTGCAAGAAATAATCCGACTGATGCCACAAATGTACAGTATCAAAGAAATGGCAGATCAGAATTGACTCATAAAAAGGTACTGATCAGGCTGGAAAAACAACAAAGTTTTGTAGCTGAACATAATGCAGATGACCCTGTGCGCTCTTGGAGACAATAGCCATCTCGTACACATTCATGCGTGTGTGCCAACACATGCATCTTTTGTGAGCGACAAAGAATATTGAG
The DNA here is from genome assembly GCA_028554795.2 of Sinohyriopsis cumingii. Lineage (NCBI taxonomy): Eukaryota > Metazoa > Mollusca > Bivalvia > Unionida > Unionidae > Sinohyriopsis > Sinohyriopsis cumingii. Next base: position 54,872,781 of record CM068828.1, read on the forward strand.
GGAACAAATAGCCCAAGAAAACATCAGTAGAACTCAGAGCTGACAAAACAGTTTCGTGACATTCCAATCCAGCTTTTAGATGAAAGAATTATCTATGTAACCTCAAGCGATATTATGCAGCAAAAATGGTACAGCAACTATACGCATCAAAAAGCCGGAAAAGTCGACTCTGCATTGCTTACATGAATGTTCTGCGGCGCTAGAGAAGTCAAGTGCCAGTGTTTTGGATGACATACATTGAAATGGTCGACATCGTGCTAGAATTACTCCTTGTCGATAGGCAGTGTGAATGTCACCGTTTGTCGTGCATTCCAGACACGATCCCCATTGCTTTTCAATGGAAGAAGTCAACTATGCGAGGTATCTTCCAATTTACTACACCTAGATGACACGGCTGATTGAGAAATGTCCAGATCTGCATGAACGTTTTCGACGAAGTCGATTCTCTGTTGAACCCAGGCATGCAAATCCTTTCGGTCGAATTGCCGTGGACCAAACCACTAAAGAAAAGGCGAGTAAAGAAAGCCAAACTGCCGGAGGAACATGTTTCCTGGTATTATATCACATATAAGCATCAAGCAGAAGGAGATGCCAACCAGACTATCCCGGCGCAGACGTTGAAAAAGTGTGAAGGTTTGTATGACACCATCAAGAAGTTCAAATTATAACCTTTAATTGTGATGAAACAGACAACAGGACGACAAACAAAGAGAATATCTTGAAAGCTGACCAAACTGTGTACAAGAACGAAGTTCTCATTGCTGAGAACATGAAGCTGAACACGCTGGATGTTCTTAGTCTAACAATTGGTCCCCTTCCTTGGGCGCTGACAAATTCTGATGGTACAATGAAAAGAGACCCAGCCATTTTAGAGCAAAACATGGAAAACAGACTATCACCTGTTGCGGTCAGCCTTGTCCACGCGCTTGACTGATTGATGCTTCTGAACTCATTAAGAAAGTCCATGGTGAGAAGAGTTCATTCGATGAGCTTGCTGATCAAATGTGTACGCAGATGCTTCATGCCGGCCAAGGAAGTGAAATAATCGATGTGGTATTTGATGGATATGAAATATATGTGATGGTGACTAAAAAATTTATGTTGATACTTTTCTTCGTTTTCAGAATTGAAAGTGATCATATGGTTATCCATAATTTTTTCCTCATTTTTATTGGGAAAAAATACTCTTGGTTGTATTTCCTAAATTGTATATAAACCTAAGGCACAAACCGTACATGGGTTCGAGTCTCAGATTCAGCCAATGTGGGTATGTGAGAAAGCTTGCCAGTAGCTTCTCGTGGGTCGGTGGTTCTTTCCGGGGTTTTCCCGGGTTCTTCCTCCACCATTAATACTGGCCGCCATGTATAGCCTATGTTGTGCTGAAAAATGGCGTTGAACCCTACAACAACAACAACAAACCGTACAAACCATGGATGAGCAGATGCAGAATTTGATATTGGACATCATTCAGTTGACCGCATATTCCTAGTACAAACCAATGCTTGGAAAGGCTACAAAGGCTGCAGGATTGGGAACATAACAATTCCATCTTCATAAAAAGCAACAATTAGGAGCACTTAAATAACTGAAGGGTAACTTATATCGCTGAATGCTTTCTGAAAATATTGGCAAACACTTTTTGCACTAAATTAAAACTTTTAGTGCGATAGGCAGAATGCATTTAGACAATATCAAAATATGTGATTGAAAACATATTGGGCACCTTAGGGAACGCCCAATTTTGATAACTGAGCAGAATGTGACAAAGAGATTAATCTTGTCTAGTGGCAATTTACTAATTTGATCAAAAACTAATGAACATGTTTTCTTAATGTGTCCAAAAAAGTGAAAATAAATACGGAGTATAAGTTACTCTTGAATAATGTAGTGATCTTATTGTTTTTTTCACAAGTTCATGACGAAATTATTAAAAGATTTTTATTTTAGGAAGAGGGTCGAAAGAGTCAAATTTTATAACTGAATACATTACCCTTTTCTGAAGCCCCCGGTCGCTGATGATTAATTTTTGTTGGTGTAGTTGCAGTCAAAGTTATATCGTCAGGTTTGTTGCCCGTACTCCAGTTAAAACCGTTGTAGCCTCTTTAAAGCTAGCTGGTCCCCATTGACTACCTGTGACTGAAGGTTAGGCGTCATCTGTCATTATTTGCATTCAACAATGTTACCGGTTTCCATCAATATAGCAGTAAGTAATAAATATGTACCAATCACCAATGTCATAGTTTATTCGGACTTTCTGAATCTGAAATATATTGCTGAAATGTCATCGTGATGTTTTCAAACATTTTTACTTATAGTGACAGTAGAAACATACTGTGTAATATATTCTCTATTTTGGACTTGGACACTTAAACTACATATCACACAAGATATTGTATATTCATTCTACAATTTCACCATACATACATACATACATACATACATACAGTCTGGTCGGTATTTAAGAAAGAAAATAATAGTTTGGGGTCATGTTGTTCGTTATGGAGGTTTGGTTCTGAATTTCACTTAGGAATAATAAGTAATATTCAATTATTACCAATTTAGATTTGAAGACATAATCTGTATGACTACTTACTTTGCATTTATGAATCATGTTTCATTTCATTCTGGTTGTGTTTAGACCCGATTTATGCTATGTTGTGTTTGTCAGCAATCAATGGTATGTTGTGTTTGTCAGCAATCAAAGTCGGGCTTGTTGCCTGTGCATGTCCTCCACATGTCACTAAACAAGGTTATAATTACAAGCGTAAATTATATGGATAATATGATAAGTTTGACAGATCATTTAGGGTCATATTCTTAATTGCCTCCAGATGCGAATAATAATGATGTACATAATCTCTACACTAAGGAAGTTACAAAAGCTTACGAAAGAACTATAATACGGTGAGAAAAGTTTGATTCGCAAAAGAATAAATAACCAATTAGAATCCTTCATTGACTAGTGTATATTAGCATTGACTAGTGTATATAAGCATTGACTAGTGTATATAAGCATTGACTAGTGTATATAAGCACTTCAGTGGTATGAGAAGTTTGTAACAGATTTGTCATCCTACATCCGTCAACATATATGGCTCCAATAAGTAACTAACGATTAACCACCTAGAGGATTTCGTTCAAAACGTAATTGATGTTACGAAAATGTAGCACACACCAGCGGTGTTTATTATCTGTAGTTTACAGGAGATCGGTACAACCATGGCAAACAATAAATTCGACAGCAATAAGCGCTCTCAAATCATTTTCTAAAGTAGGAATGTCAGAAAGTTTCATGCATGTCGATTATTTCAAGGCGAAGTGTAAGCAAATCCATCAGTTGTGAAAATAAATAAATCATTACACTCCATCATACTCTCTCTCTCTCTCTCTCTCTCTCACACACACACACACACACACATATCCCTTTATCTGTCTATATACATGTATAAATCTGTTGTTGAGCTTTTAATGATATTTCCATTCTAACTGCTTATAATATACAGATCTCTCTACATGTATTATTTACATATATATTTGTGATAACCTTAATTATCGGCATATGGTTTTAAAATAAATAAAATGTGATTCCCTGATATATATATATATATATATATATATATATATATATATATATATATATATATATATATATAGTATGTACGCTGTATCATTGATATACCACGACACTATACAATTTTCATTAAATGGAGACGAGGCTACGGAGTTCAGATTTACCACAGGCAGCTGTGTATTGACCGAGTGAATGAACTCCTCACATCACCGGAGAGTGTCCGCTACAAAATGTAGTTATATGCCTTTTGTGGCTATTCACAATCGCTTTTGCATAATGATAAAAGCTGATTGTTTTGTTTTTTTTTTTAGTTTCTATTTTTCTTGACATTCAATATAATACATACTTATGATTTAAACATGAAAGATGGTTGTAATGATAAAAGTAGGACACACCGTCATTACCGCGCAGGGCAAAAGCGTCGAAAGCGCGCAGCATAAAACATAAGCCTGTAATCTTATGATGACTTTGACTGATAAATGTCTCATTTCGAATGAAATAAACTAATAGTTAGAATCACTGTTTCCAGTGAGCAGACATCGTTGCAATTTGAAAAATGATAGACATAATAAAATGAAAATCATATTAATTTTTAAAATTGTTTTGCCTTGTTTGTTTGTCTTGATTGTGCACATTACGTTGCGTTTTGAACAGTGATAAAAATAATACACTCAAGCTCATGATAACAATATTGAACATTTTTTAAATAGCGAATATTTGCTTATTTATCTGACATGTTAACTTTTATAATGTATGCCTTGCGAGCTTTTGTCGTTGCGCGCTTTTGTCGGCGCACTTTTGACTTGAGCGCTAACGACGGGATACCTGAAAGTAGAGCACTACAAATGCTTGGTTAGCTATGCCATTCACATAAACGCTTAGTCATCGCATGGAAATTAATGTGGAATAGAAACTAAGCGAAATAACGAACCAAGAAGAGGCAATTAAAATATTTTAATATATTTACAGTTGATCTAAGTTACTATTCTGCTTTAGTGACAGTACCATTGACAATAAAACTAATCTTTCTCTCTCATCCTTTGATCGGTTTAACTTAACTTTTATCATCATTCATAACTCCAAAGACATCAAGTCGATGACACAAACGAAAATCCTCTACGCTCGTCATTTCATAGATTTTAGCCCGCGTCTTGCTACGATCGTCCAGAGAGGGGGGGAGCCTTTGGACATATTTATATTTATTTCATAGTAATCGATTTTTAGAACATTATAATATGGTTAAGATACAACAACAGTAATAAAACATTAAATACAACACAGTATATGTACCACGTAACAGAGAAATTTACCGTATAATGTCTACATGGTTTGCAACTTTGTATCATTGATAAACGCTGTTAATAAATCCCAAGGAAAGTACACAGATATCATTACGACGAACCATATTCTTGTAGGTTACTTGATGTCATTTCTATTTGATGGTTTCAATCCAGCCAAAATTCATTTTCTCTCTCACTCAGAATTTCTGCGTAGTCGTCCGTTATACATGCATGGGGAGGTGGGAACAGAAAGCAGAAAGGAAATGTGTACTATATTACATTAATTTAGAAAACGGGGGTTATTAAAACCTTTTATCGTTATTTTCATACGTCACTAATGTTTAATATGTGGAAATTCAATATTGATCTAGAGTCAACTGAAGACGGTCTCGATAATGTTTATATACGTGGATTATTGCGCCATGGGCGGATCACAATTTGATATACCAGTCGGATTGGTATATCAAATTGCTTTATACCAACACTTTAAAAGCCATGTTTTTATGTATGTTGTATGTATATATATATATATATATATATATATATATATATATATATATATATATATATATATATATATATATATATATATATATACACGCTACCATTGGTTCTCAAGCAAGCAACGTTTTGGTGTTTTCGTGACAGGTATTTCCTAGACGATATAATTAGTGTCGCCCGAAAGTAAAATAGTCCCAATCATTTTGCTTGTAGTTAATTCGAATTTTTAAAGAAACAAGTAGCTATTAATAAGTTTGGAACTTATTTTGAAGCCATGTTTATTGTAACGGATGGGTAAACTTTATCGTATTTCAGAATTGATTATATGCACGGTGCAGCCTGCCAGCGACATCACGTTTTGTATGCATATATCTCTGTTAATCGTGTTCATATTAACAGGACTTTTGTATATTTTAAAATTCTTTTTATCATCATTGTTTTTACATATCTAACGGTTCCAAGACATAATGCAAAATAGCATAGCCAAAATTACGCACAGTCACTTCAGTGAGTCTTAGACAAAATGAATAATTTAGATTTAGGATCTGTCGTTTTATTCAATCTACAGCTAAATTTAGATGCGGGAAGTACATATGCAAAAGGTATCCCACAGGTCCAAACGAGACGTGGGATTACCTACAGGTTCCAAAAGGGGACGGGGGAGACTCTACAGGTTCCCAAAGGGGACTGGGGACTCCTACAGGTTCTCAAAGGGGACTGGGGAGTCAGTATAGGTTCCTAAAGAACAGAAGAAAGTCTGTAAAGTTTCAGTTTTCAGGAAAGTCAAGCATTTTATCATAATAATTCAAGGAAAATTATAGTTCAGTCAAAACCCAGAGAAACCTTGGGAATTTTGTACCTTTAAACAGGAACCTTTGATTATAGAGGAGTGTGCTGGAAAATGTGAGATGCCCATGCCTACTAGAAAAGTTTGTTGGCCTTATCCAGTCTACAGTTTTACAATACATTCGATTTGTTTAATGACTGCTGTTCAAAGAGATAACTATTTTAATTTGTTATGAACCTTTGTATGCATTTAAATACCCAATGAAGATTTGTAACATTTCAAACTCTTTAGTAGCCTTTATAATTTGTACAAACGTAGCTGAATTCACACTCACTCATTTAAATCATTTAAAATCAATATTGTTTTCTCACACACATAGTATTTTTAAAAGTAAAAGTCGTTGAATACAAGTCAACGCTCCAATTTAGCCTTGCTTACTCTTGTTTTGCAAATGGATAAAACTTGTAAATTCCTTCTTTTATACTAATTACTATTTTTACCTTTACAGCATTCGAAAAGTTTGGGATTATGGAGTAAATGCAATCGTGTTTTATCAGTTTGTATTTTATATTTTATTGTCATTTTAAATTGTACCTTTTTAATTGGCAGTTTGAATTTTACTTTTTATTGTTATTTTTAATTGTATGTTTTGTCATTTTGAATATTGTATCTTTTATTATAATTTTAATTGCATTTGTTATTGTCTCATTGAATATAAAATGCCTACGTATACAGCAGAACTGTTGTCTTGTTTTTAACCGACCATAAACAATCAGACACTCCAGGATTGAACAAGAACGAATAATTACGTCCGACTGTCAACCATTTCGCTTTTACAGAATAGTGCGACAAAATGTGACACAAATATAAGTACGTGGCTGTCCTGCAAAGACAAATACTAGAAAATCATGTCCTAGTTGGAGTTCAATTTTTGGGCTATGTGAATTTTCTCCCACTTCTGACTCGGTGTGTGTGTGTGTGTGTGTGAGAGAGAGAGAGGGAGAGAGGGAGAGAGAGAGAGAGATTTGGATTTGTAACTTAGTTTTAACAATATTCCAATCAGAAATCTACGATGTCTATAGTGTCGCAGTTTATAGTGACGTTTAGCCCTTGGGCATCATGTGGCTCTCATTTAGCGTCATGTCCCACCCAGTCACATTATCCTAACACCAGGACGTCTAGTCATATCACTAACCTCTTAATGCTGAGCGCCTAGCGAGGCAGCTGCTAGTACTATTAGTATAAGTCTTTGGTATGACTCAGTTCGGGTTGGATCCCCTCGATCTCCAAGATCCGAGACGAACGTTCCAACCATTTAGTCCAACGGAACGGTCCCCACGCCATACTAGAACGAAGTGTTGAGGAAGTAACCATTTTACTAAACATTTGAGATAAATATTATAAATGCAAAATAGATACTCATTAAACTTTATAAAAATATTAAAATTGATATTAGTCTAATTTAGCACAATTATTGTCCGACGGAATAGGTTAATGCTGAAAATCAGGTGACAGATATCCAGTAACGCCTCTGTTCTTCCTACTTAACATATATCAAGTAACACGTGTGTTCTTCCTACTTGAGATATCCAGTAACGCGTCTGTTTTTCCTACTTGACAGATATCCAATAATGCGTCTGTTCTTGCTAAAGTGACATATATCAAGTAACGCGTCTGTTCTTCCTAAAGTGACAAATATCAAGTAACGCGTCTATTCTTCCTGCTTGTACAGGATGAAATACAAAATAAAATTATTTTCTTTTCCTTGCAGTAATTTTTTTAACCACCACGTATTAAAATTTGCTCGTAATTGGGCTACAAATGAATTTAACCCACTGTAACGTCGCCCTCTTTGTAAGTGGGGTGGTCAATTGATTTTTCCTGGCGTTATCTAGAGGATAACCTCCCTCGATGTTATAGCCGGGTGGGAGTGAAAAGAATAGAATTTCAACAGAGAACTGAGCAAGAACATTGGGAAGAAATAAAGCAATACGAGCCCCCTTAGACAATTAAAATAACAAATTTAATCAAAACAAATTAAAAACGGCAATTCCAATTCAATCTAAATTATGTCAACAGAATTTAATAGCAGTGTCCAATTTGGAATTTTTTCTTTATCATAATAACGAGTGGTGAAAAAAGCGCAATGTCTACGACTGATCTGCATCACCTTCATTCCTTGACCGTGTATCAACGTCTTCCTATTTCCTCGACTTCCTATTTTCTACGCTCAACCCAGCCTGGACTTCCTAGTCCTTTATTCTGAACTCGTCACTTCTTTTCTTCTTCTTTTTTTTTTATTTCCGTCTCTGGACTGTCCCGTCTCTCTCCCCAGAAAGCTGTTCCTTAGAGGACAAAATTACCCCTAAATCTGTATGTACCACTTTCTACATGTACATAAAATCTCTCACTTCCGTTACTCAGAAGCATACTAGCTATTCACATTGCATACATTCTGACTAATTCGATAGAACATCACCCTCACTTCACAGCGACAGGCCATCATGAACTCATTAGCGGTATATCCAACGTTACCGCATCTCTTTACCTACGCTACCACATGTTCGGTTACTATTGCATAAAATTCACAAAATGCTAGCTCACAGCAATCCCTAACTTACAAGAATATTTAAATATTACAAAATCTGATATAAATATGCGATTATCGTTAACTCACGATAATCAGTATTGTCCTAACAGACAAAGAAAATTATTTCATATAACCCTATGCAGTCCTACACATATGAAAATTTCGATAGCATGCAATCTATCGATGAACTAGTAACGGAAAATTAAAGAGATAAATTGCATACAACTCTAGCATCAACAGATTTCCATGAAACGAATAACGATACATAATATGAATCCGAGTCATATCTAACACATTTGCATAAAACAAACAATCGAAAAATAGTATATTACGTGGGAAATTAAAATTGCGTACCTTAACGCTTTTCTCTTTCGGAAAATGTGCGTCCTAGCACTAAACCCTGTCTTTTAGAGCAAAGACAGCTGCCTGGTCCCCTTTTCTTGTTTAACGAGGAAAGCACTATTCTTTTTAGGCGTCCTCGGAGTAAAAACTACTCTCAGGATTTCAGACTAAAGAATTTCGACCAAGGTCGTCACTTTAAATTCTCATTGCTTCTAAAGTGTACGCCTTAATTTACTCTGGCCAATCATAAGCAGCGTTTCCTAAATTATCCCAAGACAATCATTTATTTCGTCAGATTTAGACAGCACAGAATCTGTGAACTACGGTGCATGACAATTTCCCTTTGAAAATGATAATTTGACATGGGTTCCTATCAAGCACTTATGGTTGGTAGCTCAAATGTTTACCTTCTCAGGACAGCGTAGCATTGCTCTGGTCGAATCTCACAGTCATAAATTCTAGCCTTTCAATTCTTAACTCTGACCCGGGGGAGAAGAGAAGAAAAATCGAAGTGACCAATCACACAAAGACTTTTCTGGCTTAAGTGTGATAAAATTTTAATGCTTAATGCATTCAACTTTAAGGTTCAAACAATTCTATATTCGACACTTTACACCCACTTATTAAAGTATCATGTAAACATTAGGCGGGAAATCCCCTTGATTGAAACATTATTAAAATGCATAAATACACATTACATTGACATATAAGTTTATTAAAGCACAACATACGATCTTAAACTGTTATTGATATTAAGGCTTGCCTGCATACAGATTTAGAATGTAGTTCTCTGTCATATCCTAAAAATTTGAAATGGTTCATCGTTTTAAAGATGACCGCGAGTCCATAGAAGCTGACACACGTTCAGTAAGACCGGTTTGAGTGATTGGTGAGCTGGAGATGGCAGCTGTGAAGAGACAATTGATGAAGATGCTCGAGACCCATTGTAAGATATTTGTATTGTCAATGATATTAATTCATCAGTTGTTTTTAATGTATTGAAAAATCACTTTGAGGCTCACAATAGTTGGTGCAAGATGGTTCCCGCATTTCTATTCTGCTGATCAAAAACAGACTTGTGTTGGAATCACCAAAGACTTACTAGCCTGATACGAAACGAATGATAGATTCGTTTGAATGAGATTGTCACGGGTGCTTAGATCCAGTATTGCCTAATGGTAAAAGTGGTACAGGTAGAAGGTTTCCCCAACAAAATAGTAAGTCTCAAATAAAGTAACGCATAACTGATACCACAAAGACTTCCACTGAGTCGTACAAACGTCAGTGAATCAAATGCAGGCTTTTCCAGGCAAAACATAATAGAATTTTGGCATAGAAGAGAAGTGAATTAGGTTACAACGAATTTTGGAACAAAAGAAAATCAGCAGTACCTAAAATGTTCAATACAAGGCACATTCTACAGTAGGAATCCAAGTTTTAGCGTCTTGTCCCTGAATTAGAAATCAATAACTGATTATTGGGTTATGAATCGGAAAAGCTTTTCGACTGAGAAGAAAATGTCAACAAAAATGTAGGAATAAACTATGAAAGTAAAGATTAGTCAAACAAGACAAAACTGTACTATTTATAAAATAAGTTTTTGGACGTTTACTCTCTCGGCAACCTTCGTTACATCATTAATTACACATAATATTTATATCTCTTGACATGGAACAGAGTGAGAGAAAAAATCACAGAAATGTATGAAAGTTCATTTGTCCATGAATTATGAGAATTATTTTATTTTTGTGGAATTCGGACAATAACGAAATGCTTAATGCTGCTTCATCTGACGCAATTAATCTTGAACCAATTGCATTATTATAAATTTGTATGGCTTTTGAGTGAACTGCAACAAAATCGAAGAGAAAACGTGAAACAAAATAATCAGAAACATCTAATTCTCGAGACGACAGTATAATATCCTGTCTCGAGAAGTGAGAAGAGCTCAAGACAGTATTAATATCAATATATATATATGCTCGCGTAAGGACATTTATGGGAGGTGTTATATTTGATTGGGTGTACAATTTCCCGCCAGATTTGTTGTGTAACGCGCTGTCAAGGGCCAATACATCTAACGCTTTTAGTCACGTGTTCTGCCCAGCCAATAGCAATGCTTTCGCACCTTCTGCTAGGGACTGTGGCGTCAGTTGAGTTAATTTCCTTCTGGGATGCGGACGTTTTTTCTTTTTCTGTAGAAATTTTTCCAACCTCCACCCCATCATTCCTCCCTGTATATAATTGTTATATGCTATCTTGTTGTTAATGATATGTTTGTTTATTGTTGGGGGGTGTTTGTTTCTTGTTATTTTTTGCTTTCTCCATTTGTTCGGTTTTTAGACGGTTGCATCCGCAGTAATCTCTTACAAGGTTATACGGCTTCTACAGCCTCGTTGTTTTATAAAGTGATGAATAAATCGTTATAGGATATCCTAAAGTCCACGGAGTTTTGTCCATCGGTTACGCGCTCTCAACAACACTGACAGGAACTAAAACAATGTAATGTAATCGAATAGGGTTATGTTTGTCGCGGCAAATCCATGCAGCGTCAACTTCCGCAATATATTTTATTCTAAAAAGATATCGTTGATTGTCGATATAATTAATAATCATTGCCGCTCGTTGCTCATTCATTGTAGCATTGAAAACACCTTCGGCATTGTGCATGATTCTGAATGTTGACCACACATGAGCTGCAACATCGTCGCGAAATTCTTTCTTGTCGCCACAAATACGTTTAATCAGAGTTTCCGACTGGTCAAAAAGAGCTCGCCTCCGCAAGTCAATGGTTCTTCTGTCAAGATTGAACCTAGATTTAAAAGGCTCCATTGTAGATAAATCGCAAATTCTTCCATATTATAATTAAGACAAATATATATATATATATATATATATATATATATATATATATATATATATATATATATATATATATATATATATATATATATATATATATATATATATATATATATATATATATATATATATATATATATATATATATATATATATTTAAATTAAAATATAATTATATATATAATGATTCAAAACAAAAAGAATAAATACAAATGGCTTATGATAGGTACTACAACCTATTATCAATGATTTTAAAGCATTTCATGATGGTATAATTAGTCATGTCGACTAAAACAAACAGTCGGTTATGTCACTGAAACTGGTTATTTCATGTTCAATACTAAGGGGAATAAACAGTATTACTCGCTTAGGTTCGTTTACGAGTGTTTACGTGGAATAATCGAAAATGGACTTGTGATCGATCGTATTGATTCACATCCGAAAAACAATTCCTTGGGTAATTTGCGGGTCGTTACACAAAGTCAGAATTGCAAATTTGGTCGTACTGGGAAATATAATAAATTTCCTAGGGCGTTTAATCCGCAAATACAGAAACTGGTGAAGAAATAATATTTCAATCAATGACCGCAGCTTGCAAATATTTTTATAGTTGCATACCTTCAGTACAATACGTCACGAATTAAATATACATATGGGCGTTTTCGAAGAAATAAAAACAACAAAATAATATTTCAGTATCTTCAGTTTGTGATCGATACAAACAGATGAAGGGAGATAACTCTGTGAAGCAAAGCTCTCTCCGGTAGAGTAATTAAGTAGTTACCCCGCTTGTTACTGCGTAACATGACTAATTAACGCGATTATTTATTTTTTGTGTCATCATTCAGTAACTAATATACAGTAATTTAAATGTCTGCGTGACAATAAGAATAACACAGTTCAAGAAAATGTTTGACTTACCTGTTCACTCCCACGAATATACTTCCAGACTGACTGGAAGAAAGATTCTGTGTGTTTTTTTATAGTTATGATAACGCCTACGCAGAATGTTCCAGAAAATCTCGTGATTGAGTTATTCTGGAAATTCAGTCAATTATTCTGGAAATTATATTGGTTATTCTGGAAAATCGGTCAATTATTCTATTATTCTGGAAATTCTCTTGGTTATTCTGGAAATTCGGTCAATTATTCTATTATTCTGGAAATTCTGTTGGTTATTCTGAAAACTCGGTCAATTATAATGAAAATTATGTTGGTTACTCTGTCAATTATTCTGAAAACTCAGTCAATTATTCTGAAAATTATGTTATTTATTCTGGAAACTCAGTCAATTAGAATGGAAATTATGTTAGTTACTCTGTGGATTATTCTAGAAACTCAGTAAATTATTCTGTTAATTCTGTCGGTTATTCTTGAAACTCATTCAATTATTCTGGAACGCAGTTATTCTGGAATATTCTGCGTATGCGTTATCATGACTATAAAAAGTACCCAGAATTTTTCTTCCAGTTAGTCTGGGAGTGAACAGGTAAGTAAAACATCATAATCTAAGGGTTGTGTTTGCCCTATACTGTACAATTGTAGATCGTCTTGGTTGAGCAGTATAATTTAAATATATATTTGTTATATAATAAACTATGAAAATAATAATCCTATTATTTCTGCAATTAAAAAATTAAAACATGACAGTATAAAATATATGATGTATTGAATCCTGAGAAAATTATTTGTGATTTTGAATCACTACAACAACGTACATTTTAAGACAGATACACACTACCAGCAGAATACCGATTAATTATTCTGATTCAGCAATTTATCCTACAATCCTTGGCGACAGTCAAAGATACAGAAGTTGAGAAATTCGTATCTCTCACGCGCAGTTAAAAAAAATAGATAAGAACTATCTCACGAATACGAAACAAAACAAAATATTAATACACGAGTATGACAATTGAGAAAGATTATGTCAGATTATGAAAAAGAAAGCGCTGTCACCAGTGACAGTAATGATTCTGAAAACGGCACTAAAGGGGATTGTGAAAGTGAAATTTATGGAAACAGCGAACTTTTCAGCTTTGTCAGGGTAAAGGATTCTGATGAAAACAATGACAATTTTCATAATTAATATTTACTAGTGATTGTAATTAGAATGATGATAACATTTATTCTGATTAAGATTATAATACTTATTTTGATTTCTGATAATAATATTTATTCTGATTCAAATTTATTTTTATTTCTGATAATATTTATTCTGACTCAAATTATAATATTTATTCTGATAATAATATTTATTCAGATAATTATATATTTATTCAGATTATAATATTCATTATGTAATTTTCTGTTTTCAGTAGGATTTTCACAATTTTTTGAGTACCATTCACCCAATTAAATTATAACAATTGACTGATTTTAATGATCTTAAGTACTTTTTACCGCATCAAATTATAAGATCTGACTAATTTTCTTGATTTTAAGTACCATTTACCTGAAATCTGGACGAGACTGATTAGATTTTTTAAGATCTATTCGATAACTTCCGTCAATTGCATCACATACAAGATTAACTTCAATAATTGATGTTATATTAACAATTCCTGGTGCAATATGACGACCGCCACCTTACGGAACTTTGTTATGTTTGAGAATAGCTGCTGGTGGGGCTATTTTACTCCATGACTTGACGATCTTAGGAAAGTTTTCATTGATAAGCTCATTTATGATTTTTTAGTTCGTCAGCGTTAAACCCTGGTATAACAAATGTTGTTAATTTTGACAGAGGTAGTTCATGATAATCGAGAAATAATTGTTGGCTAGTAAATTTATATCGTCCGAAGATTACAGACTCAATAATAACTAAATTGACAAAATCAAGGTCTGATGTAACTTCACTCGGATGTTGTATCGTTTCAATGATTTGTTGTTTTACTTCGTTATTGTACTATTTTTGATACTATAGAATAAATTTCGCATAGTATTAGATATAATTTGATGTTGATTTTCTAATTCTGTTGGCACATGAATTATTAAATTCCTCGTTAGGAATTTCATAAAAATCAAATAAATCTTCTGGTAGGATAGAAGGAACTCCAACAACATTTTTAGTAGTAGGTAAAACTTTTGGTTGGCCAGAAACTTTTTCATCATAATTAAAATGATGATATTCATTATTCCATGGATATTCTTTTTGATACTCTGGACCCTTTAATACTATTTTCTTATCCGTTAGGAAGTCATATCGTTTTCGTTCTAACGGTCTTGATGAATAGGTGGTATCTCTGGCCGTCCTAATACTGTTCGGAATGACGATTGCTATATATCTACAGCATAATCTAGAGTGTTTATTTCTATCGCCGCTGATAACGTTGATTAATGAACAGTGATAGCAATTTTGGATTCTTTTCACACTTAGGTTCCATCCTGCGCTGGAATGTTCAATCTAATAATTACCTGTAGGTACTCACAACTTGCCATTCGGGAGTTCCATTGGGTTATTTTTATTTTCAAACACCAGTGAATTATTTGCTGGTAATCCACAAAATGATTTTGATCTAATATTTGGCCAACTATGATATACTCGTAATTGTGTTAGTGCTACTTCATTCACAGGAATTGCAGTTGGAAAGTTTACATTAAATTGAGGATTGGTTGAGCTTGCTGATATCATCGCGGTTTTTGACGGAGTTGTATTAGTAACGATCTGTTGTAAAATTTCGTTCGACGTTGACATTATTATTATCATTATTATTATTATTATTATTATTATTATTATTATTATTATTATCATTATTATTATTATTATTATTATTTAAATCAGGCGTAGATTCTATCACAGTCATTATTTCTTTGTAAATCTGAATCATTTCCGTGAACTCATCATATGATATTGTTCCATCACTAAGAATTGATGATATCAACGAAGATAATTTGGAGCATGCTAGCGTTGATGCATGTAATTGTATTATATACTCGTGCAATTTTGTATTTGTACATGTACATATTTTTTGCGATGATATTAAGAACACCGGCCATTGTTGTTGCAGCTGAAACACATATTGTAATAATTGTTTGTGATGTCATTGTTATTGTGGATAGCAATACCCCTGTTCCAGCGATAACAGAAGACGCCGAATAAAACAATTATGTCAACAACAACTACAATTCTGCGATATTTTTTTTTTTTACTGTATCCTTGTCAACGGGATCTTTTATTTTGGTTTGCCACTCACATAACTGATTGTATCTTAAACGTTGAACGGAATGCTCATTATATTTTAAGTATGTGGGAATTTAGCAACTAATTCAAGACACCAATAATAAATCAAGCCGAGTTATTTTCGGGTTCCACTACAAATGTTTCATCGTCGTTTTGCTCCAACATCACTAACATATATCCAGGACATCCAACTGGCCAAGTCAGGAGTGGTTAACATCGTGAAATTGTAATAGATATCGCAAATGTTGTAACGCCAAGTACTGAGAATCGGCGCGATGTTTAATAGATTTACTGAGTGGAGACCATAATGCATGTGGAGATGCTACTGTATGCACAGAACTGTCGGTAATATTTTTGTATGTCAGATAGCTTAATGTCGATAACTGTTGGACTTCAAAACAATTCATTAAAGGATTTATTTATGTTTCGGCGAATATTTAAAAGCAATTGTACATGATTAAAATACTCAACTCTAAATATGGTCATGTCATTATTAATTGAAACTAACGAGTTCATCATTTGAAGGCTCTTATTGTCGATGTACTTCTTCGTTACAGCATCATTGTTTGATTCTGGTTCTCCAAGATCAGTAATTTCATTATTAGATATACTGAGAAAACCAGTCATTGTATCACCGGATTTTTGTTCTCGACCACGAATATTATCTGACATAATAACACCAGGTTTAAATTTTCCATTACTATCAAACACATTTATGCTATTTTCGGTTATTCCATTAATTTTAACGATAATTTCTTGCAATGAAAGATTACATGTTTTTATTTTTCCTTGCTTATCTTGAAATGCAACCACTTCGTTTGGATCTACGTTTGCAAGATTTAATGATTCAGATATTTCATCACATTTTCATGAGTTATTCCGTTAGTTTTCTTTTTGTTTTTGTGAAGAAGATCTTCCGTAAATATCAACCATTATACTTTAAGATCTGTTTGAAACGACGGTTATACCCTTGTATACTCGAGCACGACTTTATTTGGTGGTATTGTTGATAATGACACACCGTCGAGTACATAAATTACTTCACGGCCACATATTGACGGATCGGTTATTATTTGTGTTAGAAATGTTGAATACCAGACTGGAATATTTTGCAAAGCGATTTTATTGCTGCTGGCATATTTAAAAATTATTTTGGTTCATACGAATCAAAGTAAACAATTCTACGTGGATCAATCGTGTATGCAACCCAATGAATACCTGGACCAGAACTTTTATCAAGATTAATGATACCGGTTTAAATATTGCTTGGTTGTTTTGGTAATTGATCACGCATAAATACACCTCTGAAGTTTTTGATATTTCATTTTTAGCAGCATGAAATAGATCAAAATTTGACATAGGAAAGAGACGACTTCCGTTTAACGAAGTGTCCCGGGAAGTCTCAGACCTTTTCCGTACTACGAATGAGGGGTTCCTGGTAGTCTTTGACCCTTTCCCTTTTTTAGAAGTCTTTATTCCTTTTCCTGTTGCTTTTTGTAATGCCATTCCAGCAGCAGTTCCAACAGCACCAAGTGCAGCTGCTTTTGCAACTGCTTGGACTTCAGCGGCTTTTAACGCTGGTATAACCACAAGAAGTGGAAATATACCAACAGTCTTGATTGAATCTCTAATGGCGCTTGCAGAAAGATTAAGTTTAACGCCTGTTTTTCATTGTCTGGCGTCATTGAAATGTCTGGGTTGACGTTCTGACAATGATAGCTTATTAGGAGCACCTGTGATCTGATCTTTTTTGTGATAATTTTATTCCACAGGTCTTTGCTGATTTGATTGAAGTTTTTAATCTGACCAGGAGTCAGACTGACACCCACATGATGATATGACATTATAATATCATGAGCGATTTAATTATGTTTTCGACTGGAGCATTAATGACTCTCATTTGTCAACCAACACCTTTAAGTAGCATCGTTTTGTCTGAGAGAATAACATCAATTGCTCTATAACCACCAGGAATAACTAGTGAACCAGGTATTTGTGGTGGTGATCGTGCTACACGAGCTCGGAAGTGTGTATCAACGACAGAGTGTCTCAGTAAGCCTAAATGTTCCAACAAAAAGTAATAGATTGGATACAGCGTTGTAAAATCACGCTGAGACATCTGCAATCCAGAATCAACATTCTGATCACGCCCTGTATATGTCATCAACCGGTCTAAGCACGTGCTACATTATTGTGATCAAAACTCAGCTATACTTCTTCGGATGGTTCCTGATGAACATATATCCTTAAAGAAACTTCACTTACTCCAAGCGTGTCAAATACCACTGGAGTTCGTGCTTGTGTGTTTTCTCGTGCATTTTCCTGAAATGCAATAAATATATGTCACGGTGCAGAAACAGCATGCTGTGATGCTATCTGCCATGTAAATAAACCAGCAACTTCACTTGAAATACTATTTGGTGTCATCGTCAACCATGACCATGTTGATTTACCATCTTGACTCATAAAAGATAGTAACTGTTGTTCTTCTTCGATTGATGAAGTTATTACTGGCATCCACAACGAAAGTTTGTTTTGTTAGCCTTACTATAGACGCGCCAACTGCGTCGGGTCGCCGGATTGCATCATTGTCGTTGTCTTTTCTAACAAGTACAGCTGTATGCTTCGCTCCGAAACAAAACCTTCTGTCATGTCTACAAAATCCAAATATATGTGATAGTGGAATCCCACATGAAAATTCTTCTTCATCATTTAATATTAATCTACGTGCGGAAAATCCTGACTTAAATTCTGGATTAGTTTCATTAACCATCGACCACACATCAGCGCCAGCGTTGTCGGCGAAGTTTCTTGTTCGTCTTATTTAATACTGTCTGCTTTCTGGATGATCAGATGTATCCTTCTCAAACATCATTGACGGACCAGCTGATCTTGAGTAATCATCGCTCTATCTTGCAAAGCCAAGTATCGTCGTGGCAACATCGACGTTTTCCAAGCATGATTCAATGGGTCTTCCGTCAATCATGTATATGGCACTTTTAAATGACGCCATAATACCATTGTTAACAAAATGAGGTCGATCACCAATTCCGATTTCTGAACCATCGGTTTGTAAAAGTCTACCTTCTACTTCAATAAATGCTTCAGCGGTTAAGAAATATCTGCTTGCATCCTGAACTTGAAGTTCGATTAGTCCACGCTGATTTGGCTCTCGTGCGTCATAAGAATAATATTGATAATCACGTACAGATTCATCTTTGATAATTGGCTCATCCATATCAAATGCTGGATCAGATACATGTTAACCATTTTATTATAAGTGTTATTGTCTAACACGAAGACCACTTCCCGCTATTAAACCAACAATTATTATTTTTTCGTTTTCTTTTTCTGATATGGATACACCAGCCAACTACTGTATACTAGTTTTTGATTGGCAGCTTTAATGGTTCTTTTACTAACATTTGCAGGCATAACTTTGGTACTGGGTAATATTATTGATTGCGGGTTTCGTCGTATTAATCGTGGTAGTCTATCCTTGATTGCTGAGAATTCTTTACTAGCCGCATCACCAACAGCACCAATATCTTTATCACGAACAACGTCAATTGATAATTGTTTTCCAATCGGTATTGCATTTGGCGCTATCCTTCTAAATAACCCCTGAAGAACATGGCCGAGTCCATCTCCGTAGGTAACTTTATATGTTGGTAATCGCGAATTTATCACCCTAACAATTACAGGTCCACGTTGAGCATTATGTATAATCATCTTACTTTCTTGTCACTGATCTAATTGTATACCCTCAATAACTGTGATAATCATCAACGATTTCATCAATAAGAGACTGATAAACATTAACGTCCATGATACCTCCTGTAAATAATCGTTGATAAATATCATCTGCTTCATTAAGGATTTCTGAGGAATTATTACAGGTTCTTTTTCCGCCAATCAGAATTTCTAATCGTTCAACATCGGCAAGGACGTTATTGGGACATGGAGTAATAAGACCACTTCCGATCCCTTCTTCTGCTTCTTTCTTACTTGGAGAAGAACGTAATTTCTTTAATTATTTAATTTCTTCAAATTCCAAATCTTCTTCTTTTTGCTTCCTTTCTCGTTCAACCTCTTTAAGTTTAGACTTCATTTATATTTCTCTTTGTTTCCTTTCTGCTCTTTCTTTTTCAAGTTGCTGCTTCATTTCTTCTTCTTTTTGTCTCCTTTCTTGTCTGACTTGTTAAATATACTCATCTACTTTCTGGTTAAAGAGGCCAAAATTATAAATATCTTCCTTAGAGCTGATCTGCGGAATATCAGTAGCGACGCAGTATACATTACTAATCCATTCGGTAGCTTTTAGAGTTTTAACATATTCAGGTTTTACATACTTATTTATATCGCGATATCCAAACGCGGCAATATCAAGTATTTGGCCTTTGTCCATGATAGAGGCAATATCAAGCATTTGGTCTTTGTCTTTGAGAGCGGCAATACCTTCAGGTGTGAATTTATCCATAATTTTAGTTTTGACTCCTGGCATAGAATGTGGTTGGGTAGATTGCTGGGGTGGTAGTTGAGGTGCTTGAAGACGGCCAGCAATATCAACAGGCAATGTTTCAAGATTTTTTCGAACCGCCTCAGTTGCTGTAACAATTTTCTTTGTTGTTTCGACAATTGGATCGAATACTTTTTTGTACCTTCTACAATTTCACCAGAGACTCCTGACGTGATTGACAGCATCACGAACAGGGATATATTTCTTAAATGACTCTAGTTGCTCTCGAGCTAATCTAGCTGTGCGAGATTCCATTATTGATATAATAATGATTTAATTACTCACACACTACAGCAGCAGTGAGGGTGCGACCAAAAATGAGTGTCCGACGGATAAACAAAAACACGCATAAAATGTGAAAACACGAACGACAAAAATGAAATACCAAAATGAGCTAACCCAATTAGAGAAACTCTCGGTTTTATTTAGATGCTTCGATTTGGCGTCATTGACCTTGTATTTTTCATTTTTTTTTTATGAATTTTTATTTTCAAAGAAGACTATTCTAAAAAGAGGTATGTTCACACTCCCTGCTGCTTACAAAGTATATTATGCCATTGACAACTGACAGTCAAAAACTCCCATGCTGAGGACTGCTGTGCAAAAAGTAACTGCCGATACGATTTGGGATAGTCAAGTAATAAGTAATTTTAAAAAAAAAAACCCACTCGTGTATACGTCTTCCACATAATCATAATAATAATGATAATAAAAAAACAGTATCGTCAGTTTTGATTGATATTATATGCAAAAATTCACAATATTTACATTGCATCAAAATTGTTGCTTCATAAATGGCTGCATACATACATAAAAAGATAAGTAGTTTCGTATACAACCCTTTTGATACACACATTACTACACGGGTAGGACCAACGTACATGTGCACATGCGCACACGTTTAACGTCTTTATTGAGACGGTGACTGGTCCACAAAGAACAATGCTTGTCACTAAATACAATAATGCAAGATAGAAACACACGATTATATCAAAAGGTTGTTATGTGATATTCTACGTAATAAAGCCAAGGATGTGGACAAATTATTAAGTCTCTTTTAAATTCATTGACAAGAAAAAGACCAAACGATGAAGGAAGTAGACCGACAAACGAAGGAAAATAAATGACAATGTCTCAGACAAAGATAAAAATTTCAGCAGGCAAAAATATTGTTCAAAAGACATTCTTATTTTCTTAAGTCAGCTTTGGCAAATCTATCTGAAATACCATACGGGATAAAATTTTATTTCATATACTTGAAAACACGATCTCAACATCAAGGCCTTTATCATTGAGACTAAAACAAGAAAAAAAAGAAACCAAATACAGAGAAATGGTCACATTCAGGTGGTGACGAAGATATGCATAGATAAGACGCCAATTTTAAAACGTATTTTAAAATATCATCTTCTCTTAGCAGTAACTACCGATGCTTAACAGAAGAACGAGTCAGAAATATAAAGATTGTATTCCCTTTCCACGCAATGTGTCAAAATTTACAGAAATAATTCCGCAAAGACATTTTTATCTACCCTATTTTGTTTCATTTTCTTCTTGATGGATATTTTTGCCTCCCTTTGCCAACGTTCTTAATATTCTTCTAATTATAATTCCACGCAACAGGAACTTAAATTGCCGTTGTCGATAAATCACGTTGATTTCAATGCTTTAGTCAGAACTAATCTAATAAACAGAAGTGGAAAAATTATTTTCTTTCGAAATCTTAGACCTTTTTCAAAAAAATCGTTTTAAATAAAAATTCCACCCTAATTCAGAGTATGTCTCAATAGGAGCAGTATGAAACATGACAGTTATTATATACAAGGAATACTATATTGGTGTTTAGTTGATATGGATAGAAACATAAGTTGCTTATTTTCAATCATTTTACTTCCGATTTCGATGATAATCCATGTCTGCCAGATTAAAGGTGCAAACGCTGTGATGCCATCATCAGAATAAAATCAATAGACATAACGAAGATCTGACCGAAATCGAAACGACGCCACAATTTATTTAACTTTCGATTCAATAATTAAATTAAAGTATTCACATTGATGAAATAAAAAACTTCGTTCGGAACATATCGTTTAAAGCGATAACTTTCCCTAACACGAAATGCAACGTTATATCTGATAGGTTACTAAAAATGAGCGTTCCTGGAATTCTAAAGGTCTGCATTACATGAAACTTTATCAGTGCATTTCAGATCTACTTATTATAAAGACAATAACGTACTAACGCGGGGGGGTGGAGGGAGCGGCCTCGGATATGACCGGGCACCAGAAGTCTTTAGGTACAAATCGCACGGGCTCTCTTGGTCTTGGGGCGCCAAAACCCATTTGGGTTATCATCGGCCGCCCCGGGTGCCATTTACCCCTAAAACGCCACTGGATAAACATATTCTTTTTAGTCACCTTTCCCTCCATAGTTTTGAGTGAGTCGATCATTCACGTTCATAATATTTAAATATAAACCGATATTTACAAAGCTCTTAACAATAAATCATTTAGTCATATGCGATATATACTTATATCTATTTCATACAAAGAATGGAGTGATCTGGTCGTGTTGGGTATAGTTTTAGTAAGGTATTGATGTTTATGTGATCCAAGACCCAAGTATCATAATCTCAAACATTTACCTTGATATACATTACCTAAAGAAATGTAAAATTCCTTGCAACTCAAAGTCATAACATATTTACTTCGCCATTTAAGATGATACAATTCATATTTTCAGTGATAAAAATAAAGGTAAAGAAAACATGAACACGATTTCATTTCAGCTTGAGATTTAACGTTATTACGATATTATTTTTCTGCCTAGAACTTGTCTGAAAGTAGGGTCGACAAGATTGGGGGGGGGGGAGACAAAGGTGGCACGGGCCGAACAAAACTTTAACATTTTTAAAAGAAAAATTTCGTCCGAACAAGAAGTAGGAGAGACCCGAGTGTTTCTTACCCCGGGGTCCGTGATTGTTCTCTAAGCCCTGTCTGTAAGTTATGGGTTGTGGTACATGGAGGCATAGCGACGGCGAAATTCGTGGATCCGGATTTACAGCATGTGTGTGTGTGTGTGTGTGTGTGTGTGTTCTTTATTTCTCTTCCTATTTTAGATTTTCGTCTGTAGATCATTTCCACAAGAATTTACTTGAAGAAGACTATGAATGGAGAAACAACAAACTTCTGCGCATCATGTAAATTTGAGCTCTGTGGATTGATTCCGTCGTTGAAAGATGTCTTGGCTTCATTTGCATAGCAACCATGTCCTTCAATAACTCTACCGTCAATTATATAAGCTATGACGTTCCAGAGATAACACCTTTTTATAGAGATATTCAAACAAAGCTTCCTTTCAAAAAATTCAAGCATTAGATGTATAAAAAATAAATCTTTGAAAAAGGTTAATTGATGTAATATTAACGTCTCTCAGAATGTAATATATTTATTTAGTTTTGCAGTTCATTTTATTCATAGTAAACTGACTTATGTTCAGTTCTTTATTTGTTATGTCGACATTCGATCCAATAAATAAGACATGAAAGAATACATGTAGCATTGATGTAGAATTTATGTATTTCAGTAAACATATGTGATCATTTAGAAACAACACGATTCTCTATATTAAGGACACTGGCAAGGTTACAATTAACACGACCACCCTCATTTTAGATGCATACATACATGTGTAGTTTATTTGGGATTTTTTAACATTATGTACAATTAGAATGCTTGATGAGATAAATATTTAGTAAATATGCTTTCATAGAAACATACACAGAGACACACAGACACTATGTATGTATGTATGCATGCATGCATGTATGTATGTACGTACGTACGTACGTACGTATGTATGTATGTATGTATGTATGTGTGTGTGTATGTGTGTGTGTGTGTGTGTGTGTGCATGTATGTATGTATGTATGTATGTACCTCATACATTAAACACAATATGGCTTTAAAGTGTTGGTATATAGCAATTTCATATACCAATACTATTGGTATATCAAATTGTGATCCGCCCATGGCGCAATAATACGCATATATAAACATTATTGCAACTGTGTGCTACTGATTCTAAAGATCAATGATGAATTTCCACTCATTAATCATTAGTGACGTAAGAAAATATAGATAAAAGTACCGATAACCCCCGTTTTATAAAAGAATTTAGCACGGTACAAAATTTCATCGCAATTTTTTCTTCTTTCCCTTTACACCTCTCTTCTCGTGCATAAGGGACTAAATATGCAGAAATCTTGGGTGAGAGAGAAAAAGAATTTGGGCTGGACAAAAATTGAACTTAATCATGTAAGTGTGTTCTCCTGGCCATGGTTTTGCGCCCATCACTTGTCTTTTCTGCACCCATCACTAGTCTTTCTTGCATTCAAAAGCATTGCATACGTAAAACAAATATATTTTAATCATTTTTAGCAACAACAAACCTGCCTCATTTCACAGAAGAATTCAAAAGGTTTTAATTTTAACAATATTTTATCTTATTTTAGATTAAATACAAGGACACTTGCATTAAATAAATCATAATATTACATTGTTAGATTGCAGGCTGCAAAGATATCCACAAACACTATCACTTTCATTCCGAATATTAAAGTTTTTACAAGTAATTGATTCTTTATTAATGTTTCATCTTTTGCATAATTCAGTATTTGCTTTTAAAGAAGTGTTTGCATATATGTACTATTGTTTTATATTAAAATACTAAACAGTCAATCTTCTTTTAAAACTATATGTCATATTTCTTTTCCATCACATGCAAGATTTGTACATTTGTGACTAAATTGTCTACAATAACTCTTTACTCTGGAATTGTATCAATAATAGATGAAGATTGTTTGCCATCAGATAACGTTGAATTTGTTTCAATTAATATGAAATTAAAAGAGTTTAAATGAATAGTTTTTCCTCACCACATTAGTTTTTAAATAAAGTAGCCATGACGTATATCACATCTACATACATGCAATCTGCATTAAAGTAACACAGGAGAATAGTATTTGCCTAAACAGGATATGCATGTAGTATGTATATACTAGTAAATACAAATCCTAGATATCACCTCCTATGAGTATTGAAAGTCTAATAAATGTACAAGGATTTTAGTGGATTTTCAATCATTTTATAGTTGACTCACTGGTCTATTGTATAATGGCAATTTAAGTAACGGTAGGTTATATCAAGCAGAGGCAGTTGGAGTAAAGTACCTTTCCCAGAGGCATACAGTGGCATATGACCCAGCCTTGTCAGCATGCATCCTTCTGGTCACAAGACGTGCACTCTAACTACTGAAACATTACAGCACCGAGAGTATTCAATATGCATTTATCATTGTTGTCTGCAGGGAGTTGATCCTTCAAGCCTCTTAGACACTCGTGTACAAGGAGGTGATCCATCAAGCCTCTTAGAGAATCATGTACAGGGATTACTAAATCATGGCAAGTGATATGTGACATCTATGTGGGCCTCAATGAATTAATACTCTCATGACTCCGATTAAATTATGAATGTTTTGCTCAGGACGTTGCATGATTCAGTTGGAAAGGTTAGTCTCTGTCTGACAAATGTGATTAATAATATGAAATCCAGCATTAAAACTGTTTTTAAAAAAACCTGGTTTATGTCATCCACCTGTTAGTTACATAGAAAAGATTGTCCCCATCTGTTGAATCATACATAACGGTTTACACTTCCACAAGTATTTACCTCTTTTAAGGTTTAATTTAATGACAGTGTTAAATTTAAAGTCACTGATATATTTTAGTACATTATGGCACTATCGTTCTAACGCAGTTTTAGTTACATTCCATGCAGATGACTGTACAGCAGTATACTTATAACCTGACTGTACAGCAGTATACTTATTAACTGACTGTACGGCAGTATACTTATTAATTGTCTGTACAGCGGTATACTTATTACCTGACTGTAAAGCAGTATACGAATTGATTGTCTGTACAGCGATATACTTATTACCTGAGCAGCATACTTATTATCTGACTGTACAGCAGTATACTTATTAATTTTTGTACAGCGGTATACTTATTACCTGACTGTACTGCAGTATACTTATTAGTGTCTGTACAGCAGTATACTTATTACCTGACTGTACAGCAGTATACTTATTAATTGTATGTACATCAGTATACTTATTATCTGACTGTACAGCAGTATACTTATTAATTGTCTGTACAGCGGTATACTTATTACCTGACTGTACATCAGCATGATTATTACCTGACTGTACAGCAGTATACTTATTAGTGTCTGTACAGCAGTATACTTATTAATTGTCTGTACAGCGGTATACTTATTACCTGACTGTACATCAGCATGATTGTTACCTGACTGTACAGCAGTATACTTATTACCTGCGTGCACAACAGTATACGTATTACCTGACTCTACAGTATTATACTTATTATCTAATTTCTAATGGGCTTCATATTAATAGATCTGATTTAAAATTAAGTGTCATAATGGATATCTGCCTGCCTCTCTAATATATTAAAATGTTGCAATCTTTTAAATGTTAGTATGTGTGTGCTTTGAATCATTACAGAATGGAAAACTGCCAGAAATATTATACATTCCAGCAGATGACTGTGGCACAAAAATAAAACAAGTTCACGCTGGGAGTATGTGACTTGTTGGTTGGAGGTATGCGGTAAATATTATGTGAATGTATTAAAATGGCACTTATTCCTTTACCTTTGTTACCATATCATTAAAATATATATTGAAAACATTTAAATAGCATTTTTCATGTTTCAGCCATTGTACTCAAGCATTGTAATCTCTAAATTAAGTTTTGAGTCAGATGGAAATAAAAGCATCATTATAAAACAGAACTAGACGTGCAAACAAAAGCGAGTTTGTTGCTATGATTAAAATATTTCTGCACAATTTTGTGTGAGATGTATTTTTAATATTGATAATAATAATAAACTCACATTGCTGCACATTCTCTTGAAAAATTAATGGATGTTTAAGAAAGAGAAACTTAATATACAATTAAAGACATACTTCATTTCACCAGGTACATCTAACCTTCAGTAGTAGTATATAAGGGGTTTCTTACCCAAACAACTGTTTGTATTAGAAAGACAATCTTACCCAAATACCCCGAGTATACAAAACGAATACGAAAACAATTTTGTTGAGGCACCTAAATCTATTTCGTAGTCGATTACCTAACTCGAGGACTTATCAAGGAAATCATCATCGTCGTCAAACACAATAAGGTTGGGTCAGAAACAATCTCCTTATATAAGACTACTGTGATTTTTCGAGATAGATTACTAAAAGTTTACAACTATTTCTGACATTCACACAAACTTTGCTATAATAACCGATCTAAAAAGTCCACCTTGCTAAAATCAATACTATCAGACTTTTTATAACTCAACGCGAATGTGTTCATGCCATCAGCACAATATCGCTTATCATCAAAATTCCACAGAGCAGATTTTGTTATAACATTAGTCTCAATTTTATGACGATTAGATTTTATTGTCATCGTCTAACATAGCCAGAAAATCCCCCTAGCGCAGCCTTATAAGTAACGAATCCGATTACCTTACCTACTAAATTTATTTAAATGCCTCATGCTCTTTTTTCACTTTATTATCTGACAGTTTTAACCAGTACATTTTACTTCGTAATCCGATAAACGCAACGATAGGAACAAAATTTGTTTCATCCTCAAATTTTCCTACAACTTTTTGTTATTGTCACAGTGAAATCCACTGGGTTTTTTGGGGGATAATCTGAAAGATCGAATAATTCTCGGCTATCGTAAAACTCTTGATTAATATCATCAGATTTTATCTTGTACATCAGCGAGTCAGTGTCTGTAAATAGCAGATCTGCATCAGGCCACTTAACCTTAGCAAAATCGTAGTGGAACCAGTACATTAACTTATTTGACATGTCAAGTACTGCCATACCGACATAAACTGGCTTGTTCATCGTCAAGTTTGTCTTTCCTTTAAGAACGGCTAATATATTGTCATTAGATATTTTCATACTAACAAAATCGTCAGATGCAACAAGTTTATTACGACGTTCCACGTTATTAACGATCTCAATATCGACTCGCTTTCTAATATTTTCCATAGACGCTGTTTTTCATGAGCTTGAAAAAGTTTCACCGAATTCTGTCTTTGCAGCTGCTCTTCGGCTAGTATTAACGTCGATATAATATTTCATCCAACATGACCGATTCAATTTCAGCACACGACGAACTTTTCTTAATACAAGATTATGATCAAGTGCCTGTTTCAGATTTTTGTAATGTAAAACGTATCTCCGTTTGTCAAGCAGATTAGGAACTAGTTAATGAAGACTTGTTTGGGATAGATTTACACTGTGAATAATTTTGTTGTTTTTCTGATAACATGTGGGGGGCTTAGGAGTCGACATTCTCTAGGCCATATGTTCTTTAAGCTGTACTATTTCTAGTCTGCATTATTATTTTGTCAACAATCTTTGCACAAAATGTCCACATAGGAAATGAAAAGACGACCGATGTGTAATGGGATGTAAGTTCAAAACGTATTTTGTGGTCAAAACGATCTTCCGAAAGTCGTGGAGGATCGTAGCGACACTCATTAGATCTTGATCAAGTTGCTATTGTAATAATTTGTTAATACCTGTAGTCAGTTTAGTGACACTGCTGTTTATTTAACTTCCACGGATAAGATATATGATACAACTGACCTATAATTCATCCAAACGAAGCCATAAAGGTTAGTCATCCTTTCCATTTTTCAACATCAGAACATGTATCTAAATATGTTCTGATATCATTACAAATTAAGTAGCTAGCTTTTCTTTGATTAGAGATCATTTTCAGTATTCTACAAATATTTGTCAAAGATAAATTTTAATATAAATCATAACTTTGAAAATGAAATCTTTGTGAATTCGATGCAAACTGTTTTCTTTTCTTTTGAAGCAAATTCGTGTCTAAGTCCGAACACCATCATTACACCTGAAAAAGGATACGGCCTTCTATCTCACAGAATACACAGCATGGTACCTTTGATTTATCAAATACTAACAGCCTGATTATAAACCTTAGGCAGGGACTGATCACCTTTTCATCAATAGTTGCTGATGGAATTACGAAAGACAATGACAACCGCCCCAATATAGCTGTATTAATGATAGTATTGTACAGCATAAATCTGACCTTAAATCAGCAATCAATTGAATGTGTATAAACGAAAATGATCCTTTTGAACTATTCACATGTGCAGCTAAACATGGCCGTGAGAAACTGGCTATCCAAATTTTGTCAAATAAATTTACATTCGAAATCGTTGGGATATTTACATTTGGTAGAAACAGGGATAATCCTTGTCAGTGGATGTCTCACCGTGTTCCAGAACAGAAAGACGCCTTGAAAACTTGTACGTCATAAATATTGTATTACTATTTATTTGCAACGGATTGTCAGGCGGTAGATGCAATTGAAGGTGGGAAGGTTTAATTAGGAAATGAAGAAGAGAGATTAAAAGTGACATAATGTTTGCATTCCGAAACTAATTTAAACTTATAAATAATGTGAGATTCCGTCTTGACGTTACAAAAAGCATCATATCATACTTCCTAACTTAAATGAAAACAAACAGCTATAGTAAACTGACACATTTCCTTCACATTAGCTAGTGATTATGGTTGTCCAGTATAGACATATTACAAGATGGTTTGGTTTAACAATATTTACTCCTACAAGTGTGTATTATGTAATATATACAATATACATAACTAATACAATTATAGTCGACCCCCGCAACAAAAGAATATCGGATATATCTAGACACCAAGACCAGGAGAACCAGTCGGATCAAGAGGGTCTGTCGCATTCGTCATACAGACATTTATGCAGTCGTCTTTTGTGGCGAACACGTTGTTTCCATTCACAAAGCATCCAGAGAGGCGTCCGCAGTTGGGTGGGTTTGCTATGTAGGACCAGACTATTCTCGGTGTTAACTCTCCCTTACAAACTATTTGCTTTTCTGGGTAAGGGGTTGACAGACATCCTTAAAAACAATAAGAACCCAAGATCAGTTACGAATGTCTTATCATTTAGTTCAAATCAAATACCCTATTCCTGTATCCACATCCCTCTTGTTATCTAACGTCGCCTTTAACATAACTCTCGTACATCAGTGACATAACCCATATCTGTCTGTCTGTCTATCTATATATCTACCTATCGATCTATCTTTAGTAATTCATCTTGAGTAATATATTTATTATATTATTATATATGCAGATAATTGTTTCCAGTGCATAATTCCTATATCAATACTTATACAGTCTACATAGTTACTTATAGTTCCATAACTATTAAACTGCAGAGGCAAAACCAAACATAGTCTAGGCTATAAAAGACGAACCACACGTAAAATCATTCTAAGCAAGAATTACAGCTTCTGTATCCCTTAACATTTAGAAACGAATAATGTATGAATGAAATGTATAAGAAGAATGCCATTCAATATAGCTTTCTTCGCATCATGCAGTATGTCGTTTTACAAAATGATAGTTTTCATTATGTATCCATGATGCACACAACATTTCGAGGACATGTTTATGCTCATTGTGCCAGACGAGATAAGCAATGATTATTATCTTAGCAATGGTTTGTTGACATACAACTGGCTTTAGCCATACTTCATGCTACATTGACTCCAGGAGATACCTTTCAAGCCCCAAAGCTTGGTGCCCACTCGTTCTCCATAAAAGCCACCTGGTTGTTTCAACTTTTTATAGTTCCAATTACTCAATATTTCATCGTTTACATTACGCAAATGTCAGAATAAATGAAGTACAACTTGGATCAGTTTTACATCAACCCATTCGATCCACAAACCTCAAGTTATAAATTATATAGCTATTGAATTTATCATGTTAAACGGAGTTCATACAGGAAGTTTTGGTATAATAACTCATTAAATTGCACACTTCATGTCTATACGACCTAGTATTGTAAACAAGTTTCAATGGTCTTCCCAAATAATTTAGATTTGTATCAAATCGATCAATTAAAAATGGTTATATTTTGAAAACATTAAGCAGAAAAACATTTTGAATACAACTTTTTGATACACCAAATCATGGTTTCTCATACATATATTTTTTTTAAAACATAAGATTCATTTTGAAGCGTATCTAAAATATATATATATATATATATATATATATATATATATATATATATATATATATATATATAATTTAATTCAAAACCACTAAATCTTTAATAAACATAGTGAAAATGTAAGACATTTAGGAACACAGTGCTAAGCAGTAGGTACGATACGTTTAAAAATGAAGTCTGCTCGAGAAAATGCACGTACTATTGTTTTCACTTAGACTTATAGAGATGGTCAAGAGCTGTGTAATAAACAGCAACAGTAGGTCAAACATACCAATAAAATATGAGAGTTGTTCCAGAAAATGAAATTACTATTGTACCCACTTAAGCTTAAAGACATAGATATAGCCGGAGAGAGAGAGAGAGTCTATAAAAAGGAACAAAATAAAATATACCATTAGAATGTTAGTTGTTCCAGAGAAACGAAATGCCATCATACCCACCTAGATAGACATAGAGGCAGAAGAAAAGAGCATAGTGCAATACTTACGTTTAGGTTGTGGCATTGCTAAGCCAATCACAGACATCAGGAAAAGAATAATAAAAAGCTTCTGCATATTTGTGCCTGATTTTATTTTTCCTGTAAATATAATGAATGGTCTGTTGTATATTGCTACATTATTCAACCTATTTTATTTCCATATGTTATTTAAAGCGTGATTAAGAGAAACAAAGGGCGTTTAAAGCATCAATCCATCCTAAAACATAGTCTCGTTCAAACAAATCATTGTTTCACTATCGGGGAAGAGTTCAGGTCAGGTGAGTATAATTAAATGTTACCAAAAGGTGTCACGGATTTTTTCTTAGTTTCCAATATCCTAAAATATAGAGAGAAAAAAACCGTAAGATATATTAGCACGTTTTGTGCATAATTGATACTTACTGCCTATGAATAATAAAAGTGTTCTTCACAAAGGAAACCAGTGAAAATTGTGAATCGTTATGATATTTATTCTTAGTACGTACACTCACTAGCCGTTCAACCAGCAAGTGACTTTATAATATATGGTAATCCTCGTTATGAGCTTCAAAATCATTTGAATAAACGCTTACAAGACCGCTCTGTTGCAAAGATCTATTATAGTCGCGCGAATGGTCTGCAAGAACGATCCTTTCCAAAACAATTTAAAACCATTACGACGTTTGAATTCTTTCTGACTCAGACCTAAGTGAAGCTATTTTCTTATCATAAACTTCCATCCAAATCACCCATGGAATAAGAACATCAATTGATCCGAACAGTTCAGGCAAACTAAAATTTTAGCCACACGCATCAAAGTGTCCCAGTGACACATCCTCGGCTGCCAACTAGATTCTTATGGCTATGTTTTATTTACATGCTTGATTCCGATGACAAAAAACATTTGACATGGGCAAGTCTTAAAGACCTGATAATTATTGTCAGGTGTTAATGTTCACTACCAAGTTGATACCTACTTAGTCGAGTATATCATGGGTAATAATAAGACTACGTGCCCTCATTAGGTCGTTCAGGATTATCCCATGCTATATGATAGCTCACTGTTCACTGCAACAGTTACATTCAGTTTATGACGTTGATTAGGTTATTGCAAAACAACAGATGCCCAAGGAGAAGAAACAAAAAATGAACCTTTCCGAAAGAAATCTTGTTAATGATAACTACAATTCTCAGACTTATCTCAGTGAGCCATCACTTAATGAGAGTACATGTGCTGTCATGTCAGCTTCAACATATCATTTACAAAATACTAGTATTCCTTCATAATTCAATGTCAAAGCAGTATTATGATAAGTAGTATTATGTGTTAATTATGGCGGTTTCTTTATTCAATTCTTTATTTTGTTATATAAGAGACATAATTTCACCTATAAAAATAATTTCGGTTACTTTTAGTTGGGATACAGAATTTGAGCGGCAACCGTTAGCAGCATTTGAATCTGTCTCTATGGATTTTGCACGTACAATCCTGATAAAGAGTGCACCAAAGTCATGTGAACTTGATCCAATTCCACCATCACTGTTGCTTGAGTGCTTAGATCTATTATTGCCTTCACTAACTGATGTTATTAATACCTCTCTCTCTCATCCGGGGAATTCCCATCATTTTTCAAAACTGCCATTGTAAAGCCTCAGCTGAAGAAACCAACACTAGACCATAACTATTTAAAGAACTACCGCATAGTTTATAATCTCCCATTCATATCAAAAATCTTAGAAAAGGTTGTTCTATCCCAGCTTGTATCTCATCTAAATTCAAACAGTCTTTTTCAGCAATGTACAATCTGCATATCGCCCTTGCCACAGTACTGAAACTTCTCTTCTAAAAGTAGTTAATGACATTCTCTCTGCGTTGGATAGCGGAAATACTATAGTCCTCACCCTCCTTGATTTGTCTGCAACATTTGACACAATAGAACATGCTATATTACTTCACCGTCTCCAGCATGTATTTGGCATTCATGATACAGCCTTACTGTGGTTCAAGTCCTACTTGGTCAACAGGACAAAATTGTATCTGCAGATGCAATACACTCCAGCCCAGTTGATCTATGTTGTGGTGTTCCACAGGGGTCTGTTTTTGGAGCCGTTCTCTTCATTCTGTACACTCAGTCGCTCTCAAGTGTCATAGCTCATCATCCAGTGTCTCGCCAATTGTACGCTGATGACACCCAAATATACAAATTTTGCCACCCAACTGAAGTTGATGATACCATCCAAGGTGTAGAGAGGTGCATTTCTGATGTGAAATCATGGATGACATGTAACAAGCTGCAGATAAATGATGATAAAACTGAGGCCATTCTGATCACAACACAAAGACTTTTTCATTCACATCCTTTACCTCAAACAATAAATATCAGCAAAGCCAACATTAAATTCACACGATCAGTACGAAACCTAGGTGTTACTCTGGACAGTACTATCACATTGCACCAACATGTCATGAACATATGCAAGGCTGCATATCTTGAGCTGAGACGCATCAGCTCAATTCGCAAATATCTTTCAGTTGATGCCACTAAAACATTTGTGTGTTCATTAGTACTTTCAAGACTGGACTATTGTAACTCATTTCTGTCTGGTTCATCTCAATATATGCTCCAGAAACTTCAAAAGTTCAAAACACAACTGCTCGGATCATACTTAGAGTACCACGATCAGAGCACACCTTCCCGCTGCTCTCTACCCTAAACTTGCTATCCATTCGATCCAGAATCAAACACAAAATTTGTTCTCTGTGCTACGTTTCACTGTCGGACTCTAGTCCAACATACCTATCCGACTTCACCCATGTGTACACACCAGCAAGATACTTACGCTCCTCTTCTGACAATCGTATACTCATTATTCCCCCTATGAAAACAAAGTCATATGGACAGCGTTCTTTTGAATACAAGAATCCAGCAACGTGGAATGACTTGCCCACTGAACTTAGACACAAAGTCACAGTGATCACATTCAAGAGGGCTCTCAAAACTCACTTATTTCGACTACAAGAACAAACTTAAAGACTGAATAATGTTTCCTACCTTAAATATTCTCAGCATGTTTTTTAATGTTTTCTAATTTCATGGTTTTTGTTTTTGTAATCATAGCATTATATGTTTTTTATCTTATATGTGTTGTCTAATGTTGTAAAGCGCTTAGGGCTTCTAAAGATTAGGCGCTATACATAGTCCTCATTATTATTATTATTATTATTACTTGCGTAACACATACACAGTATAAGAGGCGAAAATTCCAAAATATAAAATGAAAACACATAATGCATAAAATTAATAAAAAATAATAACGTTTAGTAAATACAACGAAACGTTTTGGAGTGAACCAAAAAGGACATTAATATTACCTAAACTTTATAATAATAATAATAATAATAATAATAATAATAATAACAATATTAAGAAGAAGAAGAAGAATACCAAGAACATAAGGTTGGTGATTATTTTAATTTATTCTAATCGTTATTTTTCATTATAACATAAAATTTATTTTATATATTAACAAATGAGGTAAATAATCTGATACAACAAAATCGTAAAGAAAGCTTCATTTACTGCTGACTATTTAATTCAAAAGAATTGTGTTAGGAGATTGCTAATTGAACAACCAGATGGTTTGGCGGTACCACAAGATTTTGCCCTGTGGTTGTCCAGCGGGCAACAATACGTTCCGAAACATTTTATATTCGTGCATCAAGAGTTGCTTTTATAGTTTATGGGAAGCTGACGTCTTTCAGACAAAAATAGTAATGATTACACTTTATGAAACATAATATGTTTCGATTGGGTACAAATCATTTGGTAGGAAGAGTGTTCTACACTAGGATATGCCATCCTGTAACCCACAAGTAAATTCTGGATAAGAAGTGTACTTTTCCATCTGCCACTTACTCGGTCATCACGAACTGCGTGACGGAAGTCACAAAGTGATTTGCATTTTATCTTGTCGGCTGTGTGCGTACCGCTGGATTCTCCCTACGCTCGTGATCTTTTGTGTACATATTTTGAAGACATAACTTACTGAATTTATTCACAGTTAAGAGAGTCATAAAATATTGTCACACCTTTATCCCAATTTACGACACAATAAATCGTGCAGTTGACACAAACTGTTTGTCAAAAAGCAACATAAACTATATCCTGAAGGTTTAAGATACAAATAAAACAGAGAAATTGCAGGGTTTTTTTTATAGATGAAACATAAGCTTATGAGAAAATTTTCTGCATGACGTGAAAGAAAGAGAAATGACTTACTGTTTTGCCGTCTGTACACCCAAGTAGATTTCGTTTATATCATCAGTTCCTTCGCCTCGTGCTTCCAGTTAGACAAAATGACCGCGCAATGAGCTTTTATACAATGAGCATGTGACCCAGTTGCTGGTCGTTTCAATACAGATTACCAGATTACGGACAAAGTATTTCTGATCGGATTAGAGTAATATTTGATGAAAAGATCTGGAGAGAGAGAAAGAGAGACATGTATAAGTGGAGTCGTTGTCCCTTCTTTACATGTATGGCATTAAATTCAATGTATATTACCATGTATTAAATAAAATTGAAGCAAGCGCACGCAATGCGACGTATCTCTTGCAATATCGAAACAAACGGGACCTTTTGTATTCGAACACCCTCGACATTAAGATTTGTTTTCACCATATAATGTAATAGTACGCAATATGTAATATGGCAAAAAAGCTTGAGAAATTAAATTGATGTCTCTCCGTCTCTTGCCTAGATTGCGCAGTCTTAGGTATCAAAAGATCCGTAGCTGATCCCATGATCAGTATATAAAACCAATATGACTGATCAGCTTGACTCACTATTTCAAGACATATCTTAACCTTGTGTAGCATAAATGACTTCGTTTTGTAACAAATATATCGCGTTCTCGAGAGCAACAATTAATAAAATTGTTCTTCCGTCTCGAATATTTATATAAGACCAAAAACACGACTACTTTCAACAAATCTAATAAAATCTAGGTCAAGGGAAAAATAAAACCCTCACAAATCTCTCTCTTTATATATATATATATATATATATATATATATATATATATATATATATATATATATATATATATATATATATATATATATATATGGGCTCAATGTGAAAAACAAAAGATTCAGATAAACGTGTCGGCCCTGATTCTAATGAATAAAAATTTCTTAAGTACACTGTAATATGTTCCCATTGCAAACGTGTGCAAGGTACTGTTTGAAAATTGTTACAAAACTCTATGCAATTTCGTTAATACCTCATCAATATGTTTCAATGTTTGCAATCATATGATTTTACCAGTCATATTTTAAAAAATTATAAAAGTAAATATTATTGTTAATGCGGATATGGCTTATTTTGTCTACATGGCAAGATGACTTTAACAAGAAATACATTTTATATTGATGATATGTGCCCTTGTTCCAGCAGTATTAAAATTAGCGTCTACCGTATGTTTGATAACAAAATGAATTACTTTAAGAAGGAAAAACCATGTCCAATGAACTCAAAACTTTCAAACATTTGCCTAATGCTATACATGTACTGAGAATGTTAATGTACTTTGAGTAGTAAAACAATCCAAAATCCACCGATACGACCTCAGAAGCTTGCTATATATTGAAAACATAACACTACGAAATATGATATGAAATCTACCCAAATGATTTGATAGGTGGAGATCTACTTTTTTAAATCTAATTAAATTCTAGTACATGGTCGAGCATTTTAGGTGCTAAATATTTAAAATTTCAATGATGGTAACCTATTACGCCATTCTTCCAGAAACTTAAAACAATTTAAGGTAAATTCAAAATATTCAAAGTGAACAAACCCAATTAAATTAAATAACTTTAGCGTTGAAACTTAGAAGCTAAAATAATTTGCTAATTGATGGTAAATTCAAACTATTCAAAGTGAACAAACCCAATTAAATTAAATAACTTAAGCGTTGAAACTTAGAAGCTAAAATAATTTGCTAATTGATGCGTTGCAAATTGCATGAATGTATAATCCTAAGAACGTATTAAGTAATTATTTTAATTTCAAATAAAATGTATTTATGTTCATGTACGAAACGATTTCTAAACAATCAAACCATATTGAACCCGAATCCAGATTTATAATGTTGTGCATTTTGTTACAGTCGGGGAGATATTGCTCTAAGGACGTCATGCTTTCAACGGAATCGCGAATGCCATTGTATGTATTCGACAATGTTTTGAAGTAAATATTTTAAACTAGAATGTTATACAAACCTTCTCTGAGATTTGTTATTTCAAGATTCTCCAAATGTAGTTTCATCATCATACTAGTAATACGCGTTGCACAATTGTCGATAACCAAAGATTGTTTAATTACGATGATTTGTGTTTGAGATGGTTCCATATTCAATGTAGTGTTAACTTATTGTTTACTGAACCAAACCTATCCATGTCTGTCGATCCATCAATATATACATATATCTGTCAGTCTATTTATCTACATATCAAAATACAAATCCATATGCAGTCAAACCCATGAATACCGGGCAAAAATGGGAAATAGCAAAACTGGCCTTTGTGAACTCTGTATGTAGTTTTGTCTTTCAATCTCAGTTTATGAACATAAACAATGCACTAGTATTGTCATTACAATTGTAATTATTATAATTACATTTATTATTATTATTATTATTATTATTATTATTATTATTGCCTTAGTCAAGAAAAGCTCAAAAATAATATTTTTCTCTTCCATGTTTAATGTATCCTGCTCACTTAAATCCATCCTACAAATGTATGGACCACTGTTTGACACATTGAATATTATTAAAAAATACATTTAGAGAATAGATTCTTTGTTGAGACGGAATACATAATAAGGCTTAAGGTCATGTGTTCACACTTCTAATGAATACCTGGATAATTCTGTTAATCGCCGCGATGAAAAGAATATTCCTACATGAGGCCCCTGATTAGTAGGCAATAAAAAGAAGGTTAAGGAACCGATCGTTTCATATTCGCCTCTATGGGGGCGGGGAGTTTCGTCATGCCGCATATATTTTCTTCCCTTAGGATATTTATTAATTTCAACCATTAAAATAGATTTAGAAGCCTGGTATCCTA
The DNA here is from genome assembly GCA_028554795.2 of Sinohyriopsis cumingii. NCBI lineage: Eukaryota > Metazoa > Mollusca > Bivalvia > Unionida > Unionidae > Sinohyriopsis > Sinohyriopsis cumingii. The sequence goes on from CM068828.1 coordinate 54,912,204, forward strand.
TAAATCAACGCAAAGCTATTGTTTCAACAAATTTCAATCATCCGCCAGATTGACTAGTTTATTTCTGTTGTGGCTATTGTTTCTAACGAAACTTGGTTAAAAAGAAACTTCGCCTGAGTTTACAGATAAATCTTGTAAATATTGAATAACCCCTCAACTAAATTAAATGGCATGAATTCACGTTACTTTTCGTTAATTAGTTACAACATTTTTTATTTAAAAAAACGTCGACTCATTTCTGGTTCGATCATACGACAACTTTTCCTAACTTCTAACTAATGCCTTGCTTCGATGGGCCCTCCACCTCTCTTTAACGATCAAAGCAGCTCTGCATTCAAAATTTGCATATTGATATAGTTGAGTTACATTGACAATGTGACTGTAGTATAGTAATTACAAGCGATATAAGACATAAGAATGTAAACAATTATATGGTATTCTTTATCCCTACCATGCAAAATTTTAACTTAATGTGCATTTAGAAATAACGGCAGATACGCTACAGTGACGACGTAAAGCGGGGAGAAGGCAATATTTGGCTATGAAACACCTGGTCGCTTACTGTAAAAAGCAGGTGACCGTTATATACCTGTCTTTTATATAGAACATTTCCTGGCGGGACGTTAAAATGGCTACTGTGAACCAGCTCATCGCCTTTAAAAGGGAAAGTAGTTTTTCTCATCTGATAGACTGCATATCAAAGTTGTTTAATGTATTTATATGTTTTATTGGAATTAGAGGTGATAACTAAACGATAGACTGCATATCCAAGTTGTTTAATGTATTTATACGTTTTATTGGAATTAGAGGTGATAACTAAACGAATAATGCTTGCAGAGAACCTGATATGTTCTTCACAAATTCCTAGTGGATAAAACGCGACCCGCGCACATATATATCATTATACACACGGTTTTTGTTTGCTCTTTGTGTTTTTATTCTTACGCTCTTAATATGTATCGTAAGGTAAATATATTTCGTAACATCTTCCAAAGTCTCCCAAAGCCAATATTATACAAACATAAGTTTTAAAATCATGTTCAAGTTAGCCTCCAAAAACAGAACTTATTCACATTAAACAATTTCACAATGGTATTTCTGTAAGTGACCTTCTCTCTCTATCTCTCTCTCTCTCTCTCTCTCTCTCTGCTGTCGTATGCAAGCATTGAACATTTTTCTCTCGCATACGAGCAATCACGGGGCTAGAGAAACAACGAGACAAGTAGAGAAGTATAAGGAGACAGACTGCACAATACAGCAATGTATATCATACGCAATATCCACGCATGCGGACATTAAGGTAGATAGAATTTACAGATCACAATTAAAAGCCACTGTCGACCAGTAAGTTTACAAAATACACATAACAAGGAAAAAATTTTATTCATGTATGGTAATATGCAAAAGCAAAACTTTGGGTTGCTGCAGCGGCTGATAAAACAGTAAACCTTTCATTAGGAGAATACTTCAATACCAAAACAGATGTTCGTATTACTGGTCATCTCATTACTGGTGTACGTCGTAAGTGGATGAATCTGTGTCTGACCCTTACGAAACCATGTGAGGAGGGAAAGAAGAAATGTTACGACTATGATAACTTGGCTATCTGCTGGCATACATATGTGTTCATGAATCCATAAAAGACCCCTGGATTGCTCATAAGCATTAGGAAAATGACACGGGATTGAATAAGACGAGAGAGAGAGAGAGAGAGAGAGAGAGAGAGAGAGAGAGAGAGAAAATATTACATACAAGAAGAATATCAAAAAGTGTCAACTGTGAAAAATTTCTCGCTTAGGGCTCAAACTTGAAAACTGATTTTAAAACGTACGTTTCACATTTTGATATTATCGACTTTGTAGATGTTGGGAAGATGTTACAAATCAATTTACATTTCAATGATAGTGATGTTTTGACAGAACTGAAACAAAAGCACAAGAAGCAAAGAGAAACTCACATATTGGGAAATTTGGGAAGAACATGGGATCTCTAAAAACATTATCTGCTTATCCATCACCACTTATTTTAACTGTATGTTTGAATACATACGTATTTTGCAGGAATACATATCCATGTATTCCGATGAAAGATTTTTGCAATAATAGAAATTTATATATCTAAATTAAATGAGAAACAAACAGATAATAAATTTATAATAGCTTGGAATTTTGACACGTATACAAGTATAAAATCGGATTTTTCTAGATATGAAAGTATGTACGAACCACTCAAGACACGGAGCAATATGACCTTGAAGACCAAAAAACAAAGGTATATAAACCATCAGGCTGTAAAACTTCTTTTCAATGTTCAGCCGATATTGAAATCACTTATTCTCCCTGATGATGTTGACAGAACAGGACCGATACATATCCCACTACTAGTCTGCTTTAAAAACGTCTTCAGATATGATCATAAAGGAATGTCGGACAATTTAAATGTTATTCAAATCGATAAGTACACAAGAGACAAAACAAAGGGATCACATTTTGTTAACTCATTTGAAACTTTACTTGCACAAAGGTCAGAGAATATAACAATCAATCAGTTGAAAGGATCATTATTGAAGAAATTATTGAACTCTTAATGAATCTATATTATGACGCCACTAAAGAAATTAAAGTCATTATGTCATGATGGGGAAATAGTGATTGCAGTACAAAAAGAAAATCGATACCTGCTGGCAAGTTTGATAAAAAAATATCGTTGTAAGGATGCTTCGAAGGTTCCGATTTAACAAAACATCTGAATTACAAATATACTGTAAATTTCATCGTAATGCTTATCCAGAGATCGTTGCATAAACAAGAAGCTATTTTGTCTAATATTTTGTATTTTCTATCGATTCGCAATTTTCGTCAACGGAATCATCAACATGTCATTGCTAAATGAAATAATATTCACATCATTGCTATGAGCCTTTCTAAGCAATGTCTATATTAGTTGTTAATAAACAAAGTAACAGTTTTCATGATTGTTATTTTTAATGACATTCCTTGTGTGCCAATCACATGTACTGTTAGAAAAAGACAATTACAATTGCATCTACTGTTACAAAAAGACGAGTGAGAGATTGTATGCATATTCTATATTAAACGAATAGGAAATGCAAAAGGTTTTATATGTTGTAAAACTTGAAATAGATAGACATGAAGGAAAAGGTTTATATCTCGCAGACCCATTGTTGGAACCTGCAATGCTGTGTCAAATTGCCTTTCATACCGGCGAATGTGAAATAAACGGTTCTTTAAGCTTCTTTTCATTCCCTGTTCACACCGGTCACAAGCCGGCGCTTTTTATCCCTAAGAGAAAAGAAACTGGTTAATCCAGGTATTTCATTGGAAGTCTGATCACCTGTTCCTAAAAACCTAATTATGCAAGCTTTTTTGCAATATGTATGTTTCGCAAGCACCTGAAATCTACCAATTAGTGATTTTTAAATGTATGGAATGGATTACATTTATGGGATGGATTACAGTGAGCAGGACTCAGAAATCTTGCGTGGAACGTAACTTTTTTGCTATTTAATGCACCAAATTAAACATGCAATTTATAATAATAATAATAATAATAATAATAATAATAATCTAATAATGACAATAATGATAAATTTACTATAAGTACCAGTGATACTGGTAGCTGATACATTGATTTTGTTCTGACATCAGACTTGAGAGATGAAGCAGCACATTGAGGTGACATGTGAACAAAAGCCAGTTTTGCCTTTTCCTGTGAGTTAACGCTATTAACTCGTATTATTGTATATGGATTAGTATATTGTTTTATGGAGAGGCCAACAGTTAGACGTATAGGTGTCCATCTGCCCCCTACAATATGATATTCATTAAGGGATATAATGTGGCATTTAGGTCTCTGGCCATTACTTAGTTTACATTCAGAGAATATGTGAGCTAGTGGGGGGGGGGGTAATAATATAACACTAAATATTGAGATGCATTCATTGGATAGTTAATGCATTTAATTTTGCCAAGTTTTCAGAGCTTGGATAATTTAAGCTATCCTCATAGTTTTCTTTAACCTAAAACTTAAAAAAGTTAGCTTCTTTCATTGCTAGTTTTTTTTAATATATTGATATGTCATTGACATTCTTTCATCTTGTATTTTTAACAGCACTAATCGTAATATAGCTCCATAGGGGGAGTTCCTATTTTTCTCGAAACGCATTTCATCGCAGAATTTTGCTGGAAGCTCCGTTAGTATTTATACCCCAATTTATATGGAGAAATCAAATGTTATGGATTCTGGGAAGTATTCTAAGGTATCCAGCAGATCTAGCAATAAATTTGTTTGTTACAGCCTTTCTGCCTATACATTTATTGTTACAGCCTGTCTGCCTATACATTTATTGTTACAGCCTGTCTGCCTGTACATTTTAATTTGTTTGTTACAGCCTGTCTGCCTGTACATTTAAATGTGTTTGTTGCAGCCTGTCTGCCTATACATTTAAATTTGTTTGTTACAGCCTATCTGCATATACATTTATTGTTATAGCCTGTCTGCCTATACATTTATTGTTACAGCCTTTCTGCATATACATTTATTGTTATAGCCCGTCTGCCTATACATTTATTGTTACAGCCTTTCTGCCTATACCTGTATTGTTACAGCCTGTCTGCCTATACATTTTTGTTACAGCCTTTCTGCCTATGCATTTATTGTTATAGCCCGTCTGCCTATACATTTATTGTTACAGCCTGTCTGCCTATACCTGTATTGTTACAGCCTGTCTGCATATACATTTTTTGTTACAGCCTGTCTGCCTATACATTTATTGTTATAGCCCGTCTGCCTATACATTTATTGTTACAGCCTGTCTGCCTATACCTGTATTGTTACAGCCTGTCTGCATATACATTTTTTGTTACAGCCTGTCTGCCTATACATTTATTGTTACAGCCTTTTTGCATATACATTTATTGTTACAGCCTTTCTGCCTATACATTTATTGTTACAGCCTTTCTGCCTATACATGTTATGTTACAGCCTGTCTGCATATACATTTATTGTTACAGCCTGTCTGCCTATACATTTATTGTTACAGCCTTTCTGTCTATACATGTATTGTTACAGCCTGTCTGCATATACATTTATTGTTACAGCCTGTCTGCCTATACATTTATTGTTACAGCCTGTCTGCATATACATTTATTGTTACAGTCTGTCTGCCTATACATTTATTGTTACAGCCTGTCTGCATATACATTTTTTGTTATAGCCTGTCTGCCTATACATTTATTGTTACAGACTTTCTGCCTATACATTTATTGTTACAGCCTGTCTGCCTATACATTTATTGTTATAGCCTGTCTGCCTATACATTTATTGTTACAGCCTGTCTGCCTATACATTTATTGTTATAGCCTGTCTGCCTATACATTTATTGTTACAGCCTGTCTGCCTATACCTGTATTGTTACAGCCTGTCTGCCTATACACTTAGCAACAAAAAAGACTCTAATGTCAGTCTAAACGATGCTAATATCTGGGTTACATGGACTTGTGACCAGAAAACTAATTAGGACAGCCTTTTGATGAATGAGGAACGAAGTACTTATCACTGTTTCCGTATATCTAGGTTAAATATTTTGACAGTTACGAGATATCGCGGATTTTATAACATTTATGTAAGATTTGTGGATTTTTAGAGGATTTACGCATCAAGAATGGTTAAAACACGGTATTATGACCAAAATAATTGAGAATATTATTTTTTTAATATTTTCCCGTGTATTCAAGCTTTACACTGAATAAATGAGTAGATTAAAGCTGAAGACTGTTCCATCCATTGGCCTAGATGTAAAAATATATGGACCAAATTCATTCAGTAAACGACACGTACATATTTGCATGTACACGCGTGCAATGAATTTTTTCCTCAGAATCTGATGCAAAATCGGGATAAATAACATGACAATAACCCCATGCGGGACACCTTTGTACAGGTGTTAACTATCAGCTGTGTTCAGTAAAATATAACCAAAACGAGCGCTTCAACAAAGCAGATTGTCAATACAAATACTGGAAAAATAACATAGGAACTTTCCTACCAGGCTATCTTTTAAGTAGCCATCAAGAGTTACAATCTTAAGATTAAAATGCCCCCAGAATTGCCACCGAACACCTGCCTTTCACTGTGATGAAGGGAAACGTGTTGCTTGTAGGTCAGTCGAATGCAGAAATTAATTTTATTTTTTAATCTGTTAGTATTAGGTTCTTCGGTAAAATAATTAGTGTCCAAATCCGTATAATGTCAATTCTCGTTCGGTTCTACTGATTTAGTGATGCTCTTTAACACTAATGTTATTGAACAGTTAAGAAAAATAAATGTACACATTTTTGCGTAAAATTAATTTGTGGTTAGTTCACGTCTTCTTTTATATATAGCTAACAATGAATGCCAGGAACAATTTTCCACACTTTGTAAGTCCATGCGGACAACTGGAATATATTATATAAAATGTATACTCTTAAATCTTCGGATTTTTTTAAATATCTTTTCTAGCGACAAAGGTATCATTGCTAAATTGCCCTTCAGGGTACTTAAAACTGTATGTGCGAATTATGGCTATATAATCCAGGGTTCAATGCTTGGTGATTAACTAGTAGGCCTAATCGAGCTCAGTCGTACAAACCCTTAGGGATAATCGTTAAAGTAGGAAGATAAAAGAAATCTGTCTTTGGTCAGCACAATAAAATCTATTAGAGATTTCACATTTTTCGTCTTATGACGATTTGTCTATGATTTAATAGTATGCTTTCTCCATGAACCAATAACGACTGCTGCCGTATAATATAGTAACACGCGGAGTGACGTGGTAAAAGGGACACGTGGAAAGTATACAGTTACCTTATAGTCAGGACTTAGTTAATGTTATGGGATTAACGATAACGTTAGCCGAAGTGACATAAATTTCTTTGTTGCGAAAAAGTCGAGAAGGGTTGTCTTTTGTCAGTTTAATACAATAGTGTAACGATTTTCTTCATCTTCAGTTGACGCGACCCAAGGTCTTATATTGCGTTTGAGACACATAATGTTGCATGCTGTATTGACTTGTGTACGTAAGAGGTAATGGAAACAGTATAATCAAAATGTCCAAGTTATCAAATTTTTAGAAACAGGACTAAAATTGTATAGTATCTCGTTAACCGTAACGGGAACAATAATAGTGTTCACTGATATAAACATACAATACGGATAAGTTTATGGTCGAGTCTTTCTTTCATTTGATGCCGAGGATTACTATCATCTTCTAGGACTCAGCTTACAGTAACCTCAAACATTTATAAAAATATGTATACCGATTTTATTATATTATCTGAATATTTATAGCTGTACAAAAGATATCATGGTAATTCGATGTTGATTACTAGACTAGACTCTGTCAGCATCTTGAACCGCACTTTTATCTGATCTGACAACCGGATTAACTGATTCTGACAACGCGTAATATAACATTGAGGATCAAAACACTTTGTTAAGAAGGTAATAGTCCCGATTGAAAATGTTCATTAGTAAGACAAATAATCATTAGTCCATATGGGACAAACTTACTGTTCTTCTTTGTTATGATTACACTGACGATCTCAAAGGCTTGTGTTGTTGGTTGATTTTAGACTATAATCGGCGGCAAGCGTATCTGGTGGATGAAGAACAAAGGAAAACTCCGAGAGGAACCATCAGCCTACCGAAGCTACTGCGAAGCTTTCTCAAATATCCACATAGTCTGAGACCGACACTAGAATGGAGATGTCAGTATACTGCAACGGCGAGCAAGAAGGGCCATAGCAAACGCGGGACCCGATTTGGATCATTTTGGCGGGGGCCCCTGGATTTATGGGAAGGGTCCCTGTGAGCACGGAATTTGGAAATAAACTTTTAAACAAGTCTCATATGATATTGATAGTAATATTTTCTTCCATCGCTTTAGAATTACTTTCTATAGATACGCGTGGGACCCTTGTGGGCTCTAATCGGTCCAATCGGCATAAGGCCGGCCCTGACTGCGAGAGCATTAGACCATTCGGCCACACGGATCCACCGAAGAAGATCTGATATAAATCGCTGTGTAGACATGTAACACTTCTATCATTGGCAGAACCAATATTTGTTTTATAAGTAGAGCAGAACCGATAATTGTTTTATAAGTAGCACTGGTAGGTTTACTTTTAACTTTTGCTTTATAACATTCATTGACAATTCAAGGCCCAAAATATTTAGTGTAATGGCTCAAACTGTACGGCTAGTTACTCTTGCTATAGACTTTATACATTTTACTTATCGTATTCCGATGAAATTTCAATAACAAATCAGCGTCAGATTAAGAATAAATCCTAAATATGTTTCTTTTGGTCATCTACCATATATGTATGCAATCATAGACACATATATAAAGTTACACACATGTATATAAATACAGATATATGTGTATACAAGTAACACAAACGATATAAAAGACAAGATCATTTATTATCACATTGACAAAAGATATATAATACAAGAATTTTCTAATTCGATTTTTCATCCACAATGAAACTACTATCACTGCTTTTATAAACATAGTAAACCTTCAGAGTATAAATAGTTCGTGCCCATCTTTGGATCGGTCAAATCAATAATTGGGATAAAAGTGTGGTCTAATTATATGCCTCTGGCCAATGCCAAACTTAATTTTAATCACTTTTTGTCTTCAAGGTATGTATAAAAACATCATAAACAAAATGGTATAAAATGTTTTGGAAAGCATAGATGTTCTTCAGACAAAAGACTGCAAAATCTTGTTGCACCACAAAATCATCTCGTTGTTTAATTATACATTTCCTAACACAACTATAAACATAAATAATCAACAATAAATCAATCTTTGTTTCCGAATGTCTATTTACTTCATTTGTCAATAAGAGGCATAACATGTATGTCTGTGTTGACAGTACCATGGCCAAAGTCGCTAAAGTTAATAAAATCTATGACATTGCAATGAATATCAATTTTAAAACAATGTATCTAGCAACAAATAACTTCAGGGTTTGTAGTAGACGACCGATTTGCAATATTGTCGTTCACGGCTTTTAGAGTAACGTATTTTCGAAGTTAAAAACACGCCTACGGCAAGGAAGATTAAATTTCTTTAGAGGTTAAATTATTGACAGAAGAGACTATATTCGTGTAAATAAACGATGTGAAATTTAATGAATACTTTATTAATTTGAAAATAAACGCAATGCGTAAAACATGGGTATTTATTGTAACAAATGCTGTTATAAGATGAGTCAACACTAAAATTAAATCGAAACATGATCCGGAACGGAACATGCCATGGTGCAACTCATTTTAGCTTCATCAAATATTCAAACATAGTGTAAACATAATAATGCAAAGCAGACGAAAATATTAAGGTAGCAGACTGTAGAAGCATATATAATTATTAATGTTAGGAGCACTACAAGTATTATTTGTCCCTTTGAAATAATGCGTATCCCTTAACTTTGGAGGGTAGGAAACACATTATATCCTGCTTCTGGGATCCTAAGTACAACGACTCATTGCGTCATGTTATAACTTACTTAAATAATGTTGTGTAAATATATGCACATCGTTTATATTTTATTGATATTATTTTTCACCTTTACGATGAAAACGCGCGTTTTACCGCTCCTGTGTCCTAAGTGGTCTGAGCGTCCATCTCAGATGCAGGAGGTAGCGGGTTCGTAACCTGGCCAAGTCATAACAAAGACTGATATAAATGGTACTAGCATCTGCTTTGCTTGGCGCTCAGCATTAAAAAGTAAATGTTTGGTCTGGTCAGCTTGGTGTCAGGATAATGTGACTGGGTGGGACATGATGCCCCAGTGCTAGACATCACTACAATCTGCCACAATGAAGACATCGTAGCAATATGACTCAAATTGTTAAAGCCACGTTAAAGAATCCAAATCACACACACACACACACACACACACACACACACACACACACACACGCACACGTACAGACAAAACGTGTATAACTGTGATCTTTTTTTATGAACCTTTTCTCCGTCTGGTCTCGTGATCAATACATATTTGCATGATTTACTGTTTTTCATCGTTTGTTATACTCTATAAGATTGATATCTTTCACAAACTTAAACGTGTTATTCTGCTTTTTACTGCGATTTGATGTATTGTATATCATGTATTATTTGATGTATTATGTATTATTTGATGTGTTATGTATTATGCATTAATTGATTTATTATGTATTATGTATTATTTGATGTATTACTCATTATTTGATGTATTATGTATTATTTGATGTATTATGCATTATTTGATGCATTATGTATTATTTACTATGTATTATTTTATGTATTATGTATTATTTGATGTTTTATGTATTATGTATCATTTGATATTTTATGTATTATGTATTATTTAATGCATTATGTATTATGTATTATTTGATGTATTATGTATTAGATATTATGTATTTTTTATGTTTTATGCATTATTTGATGTATTATGTATTATTTATTATGTAATATTCGATGTATTATGTATTATTTTAGGTATTATATATTATGTATTATTTGATGTATTATGTATTATGCATTATTTGATGTATTATGTATTATGTATTATTTGATGTATTATGTATTATGCATTATTTGATGTATTATGTATTATTTGATGTATTATTTATTATGTACTATTTGATGTATTGTGTATTATTTGATGTATTATCTATTATGTATTATGTATGTTTTTATGTATTATGCATTCTTTGATGTATTATGTATTATTTAATATGTATTATTCGATGTATTATGTATTATGTATTATTTGATGTATCATGTATTATGTTATGTATTGCGTATTGTTTGATGTATTATGTATTATCTGATGTATTATGTATTATTTGATGTATTGTGTAGTATTCAATGCATTGTGTATTATATATTATTTGATGTATTATGCTTCATACAATTATTTAAACTGAATATCACTTTCTTCTGTCTCCCAAATCTGTCACCATTCCTTATATTCTTTAATATTTAGGTATATTTTATAGCTCATTCTTATGGCCTTTTCAGTTCTGTATATTTCATCTTTCATGCAGTGTGCAGATAGCTCTTGCTCACACCCTCCATATGCTCCCCCTTGAATTCGTTCAGTTTGTAAGCACGCTGATGAGCTAATATTACCTGCCTGATCTTGCATTTTTCCTCTCAAAAGTTAGGAAGAATTTTTCCTTAGGCAAATATTGTTTTATGTTTGAATTTCTAATTGTTAAAACAATTTTACACTTAAGAGTTAAAAATGTATCAGTTGCTAAAATAGTTTAAGACAAGCATCTGATCTGATCTGTTTTATTTCTTTGCTCGCTTCAACAGATATGATGTTATTGCATCGATAAATACGTTTTGTCCAAGTATCAACCCATTTTCTGGTTTCATTTGCAGTGAAATAATTCCACGATTTAATTAATTTTTAGGCTTATATTAGACCTTTTTACTACAGATGCCACTTTGACCGAGGAAAGTTGAAAAGTACTCAATGTTTTCCTTCTACAACAAATTTTTAATATTTTTATTGCCCAACTCTTTTGACCTTAGGAAACTGAGCATTTTGGGTTTTCACTCTTTGAATATATCCATGGCGTAAGGTGTAAATCATCCCCTTTTGCGATCTTACCATCTCAGCCCAAGCATAATTTGAAAATGTGTCTATCGATAATTCCAATTAAATTAGTCGGAGCATGTAACAAAGGTTGCGACTGGTGAGAATGCAAAAATGTGGTCAGTGCGAATTGTGATAATTCGCATATAATTCGTGCGGATAACTGCTTTTCTGAAAATACCAGCTTTGGTTAATAAATGTCATGAGCAAGGCTCTTTTCACTTACTGTGGTCCTTTTCTTCTTCTGTTGATCTTTTTCTTTATCAGGAATACCATCCCATAGCTGCTTCTCTGTACCGGCTTCACTTGGCAATTGCTCCCTAATTAATGCGCACCATTGTGAAGACGTAATACATCTACCTATTTCTTCAACAATGCTCGTATAATCACATCATTCCATAAAAACCTTGAGCTATCTTCACAATTGGCGATATCCCCAATCGTAAGTCGAGATTTATTATTCCTTTCCTATGCAGGTTTCTAGAAACTTGTAAACCTTTAATTTATCTCATCAGCTCAGCATCCTCTGATTACTGCATCACATATTTGGTCTCTATTCTTACAGCCTCTGGACACAAAATGTGAATCATGTTTCTGACACCAAGCAAGTTGCAATTTTTTTTTTTTTTTTTTTTTTTTTTTTTGCACACTGCTCGAGTTCTCTAACACTTTAAATACAAAAATCGTAAGATAATACCGACGCTTTATTTTTGAAAACCTTCATATTACTATATAAAAACTTGAGACATAATCTGACCATTAGACACCCACTGAACACTTTAATTCAAGATGCAAAATGAAAAAATATTCAAGATGCAAAATAAAAACAAACGTTTCAGCAAATAAATAAAATAATCAACAATATTTGGTTCAGTTCTGTTTGACTTGGTTGATTTTTGTTATTTATTTCATTGATGTTAATACCTAATAATAGAAACATTGTATCTAGTTGCTGACCTTAAAATCAGTGACAGTTTTGGTAACCAACATTTTTATATTTTTATTCTTTCACATAGTAAGAATCATTTTGTTGAGTGAAGTAACCAAGTTGTCTGGAAACATATGTTCACCCGACAGAATAAACTGATGAAATTGAGTTTCGAAAATGGAAAGCGTTAAGTTTGAAGAAACATATATTCATTTCATGATCGCACATATATTTATATATGCCTAATGGCATATGTTTGATATGGGGAGATACATGTTCTTATCCAATCAACATCCAATCGACTCGTTAAACGGACACACAAAGAATATAAAGGGTGCCATATGTAATAAGAAACCGAGTATAGTTAGAAGTAACAACGGTAAGGAACGAAGCCTTGATGAGATTCATATTTCAAGTTAAGGGAAATGTGTCTTAGATTCAATAAACAACTAAAGAAAGTACTTAATTTAATATTCTTACAGACACAAAAGGTCTAAAATTAAATTGTTAATTAAATTACAGAGTTTATAATTCAGATTAAAATTTTAAAACTCTGTGGTCTTCAATTAAATTACAGAAAAGAGCAAAAAACAACCAGTTTTGTAAAATTAAGCAAATAATTTATTCCCATAGAATACAAAGTGAACATTTGAAAAGAAGCTGAAGTATTGTGAATTGCATCCCGAATTGTCCCAAAAGTTCTATCACAGTTCCAAATATATAGAGTTCCAATTAAATTCCAGTGGCTTTCCAAATAAGTTCCAATATCGAATGTGCTAATGTGACTGTAGTCTCGACTGTGATAATGTGCTAATGGCCTGGAATGTGGCGATGTGTGAACAATCTTTTGATTATCACAATAATATAATCTAACATGTACTTGGTCGAATTCACTATAATTTTAAATCAATTTTATCCAAGAAGTATTAATGGGCACTTTGCAATTCCAGTGAATAATTTAAATAAATAAATCCACCCAAATTAAACGCTGTACAATAAGACTAATTCCATTTCGGATCTTACGATAGGAATGAATAATTTTCAAGTGAACAGCGAGGATGTAAAAAGGTAACACTCAATAGCACAGACAGTATATTGGTCAGTTTCATTTATATATAAAAAAAATCCAAAGTTGTCAGCTGATTAGGAATTTCCAAGTGAAAAACTACTGTCCTAGACTCCGATCCAAATAAACATGTTTACCTCCAGTAATAATTATTTGAATAGTTGTTATAGAATCAAGGAGAAAAAAATAGCTATGCATTATTTTATTTACAAAATTAATGTCACTAGTCAGGTAGATCATTAATTTGATTTTTGGACTTAGGTCAATTACAAAATACAGATATATATCACATATAATCATGGACAAAAGCTAATAAACAATAAAATTAAATATACCCAGCATGAAGCAATTACCTAACAAAAAGTCCTAAAAATGTAAACTTTATCCAAATGCACCTGCTAGAAACGCAGTTTTAGAATAATTACCACGTAAATTACTGAATTACTGAAATATAAAATCATCGGTGAAAACCTTTGTCTCACCTATGTTCTAAATATTTGCCTATCTAAAATTTAGCTGTTGCATGCTGCTATACATAACCAAACTTAGCTGTTCTATGCAGCTATTCATAACCAAACTTAGCTGTTGCACCAAACGTAACTGTTGCATGCTGCTATTCGTACACAAGGAATAGATTTTAGAATCTCAAGAGTCTTGCTACTTCTAAAATCCGATTTGGGGATTACCAATCTAAAATTTTCGCTCTCTTAGATATCATATAGCTGGGATTCTCTTGGAAGACGGGTGTAAATTGAATGATTATTAGAGAATTGCTGAACGCTGGAAGGCTTGGATAATTGCTAGAAAACCCTAGAATCGTCTAAACGGAACAATATTGTGCAACGAAATGAATATGATTCTTAAAATTATAATAATTTATGAAAAACTGATTTGTAATTTGTAGTTCAATTTAGTTTTTATAGCTCATATTGCTTTTCGTACAGGCACAAAATACCTGCAAACTCCACGTGACGTGATTGGTCAACTGAACCACAGTCATTTGTATGAGAAGTAGCGACATCTATTAAATAGTATCTCTGTCAACTATCTCAGCAACAGTCTCCAATCTTTTTAACTTCTCCTTATTATGTTAACTGGTAAATGCGTTCATCGAGATCAACATAAATGACTGCAGTAAGTAGAACACACAACTCACGGAACTGCGTGCACTTAATGTAAATAAAATGAACTAAAATGAAATCGGTCTCGTTCCCGCGTACGGCGTTACCCGATGATGGTTTTTAGCTATTTCAAAATACTTAACTTGGAAATGAGAAAACCGATTATATAAAGTTCTTTGGATTTCACCACAACCAGGGTATTTATAAAATGAAGTTGAACTGTAGAATCCCCATACAACGAGTTTTATCAGTTAGTTTACTTGGGTAGAGGTCAAGTCTTTTGCTCATAATAGGATCTCATAAAATTCAACATAATTAGATGAGACATTGAATAACAAATGACTTTAAAAAAGAAAACTCCGTAGATCTCACGTAAAGGTTCACTTGCCGATCTTATGAACCTCATGGTGACCTTCTTGACTGGCTCTTTCAAAATACATTAATGTTTATTATATTCTCCTTGATGCGTGACTAAACTAAAATAGAAATGTTTGACATGTTAGTCCGTCCTTCATAAATCATCAAAGATAATTGGCTGATATCATATATGTAATCAAGATAAAAGCCAACAAATTTATTGCTAGGCCATCAAAAGTCACTGACCCAAGAAGAGTAGCTTTAGGTCGACAACTGAGACATAAGTCTGTAAAAGATTGACAATATTCTCATAGCCTAATCTACTCCCACCTCATATAACTATGATTTAATTACGTTTAAGTAGCGGTGTTTGAATTATACTATCTTACAACCAAACCAATAACAAAAAGTAACTCAACTATCAATACCAGAACCAGCAATCTTTGCGGAAATTCTGTCTTTGCGATGCATCGAATCTTTATGAAAGAAATGGATGAATCTGTACTTATGCTTGGGCACGAAATACACAATGGTGCCGAATTGCAATCTTATATCAACGACGTTTCGGATAAAATTCTAACCTTTGTTTCAACTATCCTGCGTTGACATGATACCTGCAAGAGTGCCAGCAGAAAAAATGATACGGAAATATTTGGTCAGTATGGTGATGCCAAGTTAACCCTTAAGTTGACACAGACGCTGGTTTCGCGTTTCATTGATTCTACTCTTTCTTCGTTTCATTCTTACGCATTTTAAGAAGTTTTCGGTTTCAAAACTGACATTGATTTAAAGATTGATACGGTGTTTCTTCTTTTTTGTTTGAGTTTAATCCACAATCGCATACATTTATTGACCAGCTTAATGAAGAGATTTAACGAAAGCAGGAAACAAAACTCTTGAGAGTTTTTTTATATATATTTATTGGCCCTCTCTGATAAATATCTTGTTCATGTGTTGGCATCCCACTCAAAGTTTCTCTGCCATTTATATTAATAGTGAAGGCTTCAGTATCCACACTTCTATTTTTATCAGTAGGCTAATGTCAGCACAGCACAGTATCAACTATAGCAGTGGTTTCCAAACCTTTTAGAGCCAACGCCCCTTTGGCTCAAGAAACGGACCCCCAACGCCCCATCTACATCTATTCCTATATTATATGAAGTAACGTTTCATTTTAATTTAATCGCATAGGCCTATTAGTATAGTCACATAGTGGTTATGAGGACTAGTAAGTAATGAAATAACTAATATACCAGGAAAATGAATGGTTAACTGTTTTTAAACTCTGAGGAGTAAAATACAAAAACACAATTATTCCAAATCAAATTTTATAAACATATTGTTTTAATAATCATGAATTCTAATTGAAAGTCGGAAAGTAATGTAAGAAGCTACAAGAGATTATATATTATACTAGATTCCTGGAACCCAAGTACTTAATCGATTCTTCATCTTAAGTTCAAACAGTTCAGTAGTTGCTTAATGTGACGGATGGGCTTGATGACGTGAGATTATTGCCCCAATGTCCGGTTTAAAGTCACTTAACCCGAGTCGCAAATCACCAGAGTTAACAATTTGGAGTCGATTTCTTTGCTTGATTAGAAGGTGGGCGACCACACTAAAGCCACGTTCTGCCAGATACGATGATGGAAATGCAACAAGAAGCTTCTTGACCACAGACCATAACGCTGGAAAGCGGGTGGAAATGTCCTTCTGTAACCAAAACTCTTGGTACGATTTCTTACACTTAAAGTTTGATTTGAGCTCAATGTCAGTTTGTAGCTCAATTACTTCTTCCTCCATTACTCCAACTTGCTCAATATCTGAGAATGGATTTATCACCCAATCTGGAATTTCCAATGATAGAAGATCCTGATATCGCTCAGACATATCTTTATTCAGCATATCCAAATGATCGCAATATACACGCAGATCATAATCTTGTATTTCTCCTTTATCTTTCAGCTCAGACAGGGTTGGAAATTGATATAGGTCATTACGGCCCATATTGCGCTGGAATAGAAGTAACTTTGACATAAACGTAGAGATAACAGACTTATCTTTAATAAGAGTCACCTCATTTCCTTGCAACTGCAGATTAATCTCTTTTGAACTTTGAAAATATTTCTGTTAAATAAGCAACATCGTGCTTAATTTGTTTGAGTTCCACACTGAGACAGGGTTCCCGGTCTTGAAAAAACACACAACAGTTTCAAAAAGGTCGTAAAAGCGCCTCAGGCAGTTGCCGTTGGAGAGCCAACGAACTTCAGTATGAAATAACAAACATTTAAAATCTTCATCATTTTCAACACAGAGCTTGTGGAATAGTCGATCTTTGAAAGAGTGACCATTAATCTTATTCACTGCAGTAATCACGGTTTGTAATGACTAGTGCAGGAGATCACTAAGGTTTTTCGCAACCAGATGCTGGCGATGAATGATACAATGAATAGAAAATAAATCTGGCACCTTTTTTCAGGAAAGCAAGAAACCCACGGTGGCGACCAGTCATCGATGGTGCTCCGTCAGTTGCACAACCAAGTATATTTGTCAGTGGAATTCCCTTTTCTGTGAAGAATTTATCAACAACTTGATATATTGACTCCCCTTTAGTGTCTGCTTCCAGCTCCCTTGCAAAAAACAATTCATGAGCCAAACTTTCATCTTTAATAAAGCGCACATAAGCTAGAAGCAGAGATTCATTCCCTGGCATAGTTGATTCATCCAGTTGCAATGAAAACTCGGTTGACCTTAGTATGCTGCATAACACATCTTCCACATTGTCAGCCATTTCATCTATGCGTCTTCGTACTGAATTGTTGCTTAGAGGAATCATCTTAATAACAGCGTGTGGAGACTTATGCAGAACAGTATTCAGAACTTCACAAATCGCTGGTAGAATGAGTTCTTCGCCAATTGTGTGTGGTTTGCCAGCCTTAGCAATCAACAGTGAAATGTTGTATGACGCACGCAAACCATCAGTGTTTTGTTGTGAAGTATTACAAAACATGCTTGACAGCGTTGGCCTGCTTTGAAATTTATCGCGAAGTGATTCAAAGAAAGTTAAGGTTTTGTCTACCTTGTCAGGATGTACTTTCTTCAAATGATCAATCAGTCTGGAAGGCTTCATCGCTTCATTAGAAAATACCTTTTTCACAAACCAGACACATTGGCAGCTGCAAGTTCTTTGGTGATGGTATAAATCCATATTTCAGATAAGTTACATTGTATTGTCTACATTTCTTCTTTGCTTATTCATTTGTCGCCATGGCCAATCGAAAATTGATGATAAAATATAACGACTGTAAAAATATTACAACGTGCTAATCTGGTATTGAGCCAGTCTACACTCTACACTCTGCATCCCTGCATCACAGGAAGTACTACAAAAGGACAATGATCTAGCGCGGAAGATTCCATTACAGGGGTAGGACAGGTCAATAAGGGTGCGCACAAAAGAGCACGGCTGATACAAGCGCGGGCTTATACTGGCTTGATTCAAAAACAGCGCGGTTAATTAATGATAGCGCTGATTTATAACGGCGAGCATTAAAAGCGTGTCAAACAGAAAAAGAAAATAATCAAAAGGGCGGGCATAGAAGCTGTATGACTATGAGAGCAAAGACGAAATGAGGTATTTCCACCACCAGGTTCACGTTTTTCTCTTTTTGCCCCTACCGCCCCTTTGCCTCGTAACGCCCCCCTGTCGCCCTCTTGCCTCGTACCGCCCCTTTATATAGTCCCAACACCCCCAGGGGGCGTTACCGCCCACTTTGGGAATCACTGAACTATAGTGTACGTTTAATCACGGTATCAGCTATAGTGTAAGTTTAATCACAGTATCAGCTATAGTGTAAGTTTAATCACAGTATCAGCTATAGTGTAAGTTTAATCACAGTAACAGATATAGTGCAAGTTTAATCACAGTATCAGCTATAGTGTAAGTTTAATGCCATTCTAGTTAAAGCATTTCGAGTGCAACCTTTACAACAATTAACATACACGTAGCAAATTCATCTACTGCAAGGTACTGGCCAGTAAACTTTCGGGTGGGGGGCTATAATTTTCTTTTGAGCCGAAATATTTTTTGTCTTTTATCTCAAGATAATTAATGTTTTTCTCCAAATAATATCATGGATATGATATGGTGTTATTTTGCCATAAATCAGAGAAAGATATTTTTTCCAGCTATTGACATGAGAGAAATTAAATAGTGTCAGTCACCTGCCTCTGAACATTTAATTTGTGGTCCCAATATATTTGCTACGCTGTTACTTTGTACGTATCGTGTGTACGCTGTGAAATATTGCGGTATACTGCGGTACTGATTTTTTTATGGTATGCGGCAATACTATTTATCATAACAGAGGTTTCTCTTAGTAGCAAGAAACGATGGCGGATCAGGGACTGATATCTCAGGATGGCGTAGGATGCAATGGTGAGCTGGTACAAAATCGTGGGGCGTCAGTGAAGACTTACAATATTATTATCAAGTATATTAAGAATCTTTGTGACGATGTTTATGGGTGGGTTGGCTAATTCACTGTTTAAATTTGAAACATGAAAGGAATCTAAGAGTTTTAAAGTGTACGGGTTCCTTGGACTGTCAAACTGGAAGTTGAACTCTCCTTGAATAATCAGGCTACCACCCAATTTCTGTAGTCCTGGAGGTTAGGCATTTGCTCCCAAAAAAGAGATCATGTCAGTTGGGGGGTGTTAGGGGTGGTAAGTAGAAGGAGGGCGGTAGATGCAGAAGAAATGGGCTAACTTTTCTTCCATTGTGAATGTGTTCTTGTTTGAGTTCAAACGATGTAAGGGCAAAATTGAAGGTTCCGGTGTAGCTCAGACGGTGGGGTATGCAGTTATATGTAATAAGAGCGATATCACCTCCACAGTAAGCACGGGTAACTACTTGATGGAGTATTCAGGGTCTATTAGATCCGCGCACTTGGTTTATTGCCTGATGTTGCAGCCGTGTTTCGCTCAGGAAATAGGAGTCGATATCGCGACCGTTTATGAAGTTGATTATTTATGTGCACTTTACCGGTGGTCCAACTGATTGGGTATTGATTAATGTCATGCGCAATGTATGCTCAGACAGAAAGGTTGACGACTGAAGAGGAAATTGAAATAACTGGAAATTTACCACGCATATTTTCAAATCAATGTGAAGGAAATGCCGTAAGGGATATAACTAGAATCTTCTGTTTGTTCTTCGCTGGCAGGCTTTGAAACAGCTCCGATGTCTGCAGTATGACAGTTTATAGTGATGTCTAGCACCAGGGCATCATGCCACAGTCATGTAGCATCAAGTCCCACTCAATCACATTATCTTCACACTAGGCCGACAAGTCCTAACACTAACCTCTTAATGTTGAGCACCTAGCGAGGCACCATTTTTATAAGTCATTGGTATGACTCAGCCGGGTTTCGAACCCGTACCTCCCGCATCCAATGAGGGTGCTCTAACAACTTAGGTCACCATCAGAACGGTGTTTATACTAGTGAATGTATATTATGTTAGTAAATTTTTGTTATATTAGTCAATATCTACTGGACGATCACGATCACAGTATAAATGTATGGGATAATTTTCGTAATTTATATTTTAACATTTTTTTTTTAAATGAGAGAGAGAGACATTACACCAATCATACAATTTAGCAATAATAACTGAGACTGGTGATAGGATACAGAAATATTTAAATGGGTGATCTTGTATGCAAGTGTGGTAATATTTAAATGGATGATCTTGTATGCAAGTGTGGTAATATTTAAATGGGTGATCTTATATGCAAGTGTGGTAATATTTAAATGGGTGACTTTGTATGCAAGTGTAGTAATATTTAAATGGGTGATTTTGTATGCAAGTGTGGTAATATTTAAATGGGTGATCTTATATGCAAGTGTGGTAATATTTAAATGGGTGATTTTGTATGCAAGTGTAGTAATATTTAAATGGGTGATCTTGTATGCAAGTGTGGTAATATTTAAATGGGTGATCTTGTATGCAAGTGTAGTAATATTTAAATGGGTGATTTTGTATGCAAGTGTGGTAATATTTAAATGGGTGATCTTATATGCAAGTGTGGTAATATTTAATTGGGTCATCTTGTATGCCAGTGTGGTAATATTTAAATGGATGATTTTATATGCAAGTGTGGTAATATTTAAATGGGTGATCTTGTATGCAAGTGTGGTAATATTTAAATGGGTGATCTTATAAGCAAGTGTGGTAATATTTAAATGGGTGATGTTGTATGCAAGTGTGGTAATATTTACATGGGTGATCTTATATGCAAGTGTGGTAAAAACATATCTTATGCCTCATATTTTACTCACAAAATCCACATAAATTACCTTGGTGATAGCATTAAAAATACTGCTATATTATATGTTTATAGACGTTATTATTTCTTTCAATCTTTATTATTGACATTGCTAGCTCTCTAACTATTGGCATCATTCTTGGTGTTCGAACCTCAAACGTAGGTCTTTGTGTGCTAACATTGCTGGTTTTTCATTATTCATTATCGGATACGGTTGAATTTGTAGATACACCAAACAGTTTTACGTATATTTCATAAACCGTTATTACAACTGTGTTAACTGTTTTATTGCAGTTCATGATTTTTCTTTAACTTGCAATTTTAATATATGTGATTACTCCTGGTGATTGTAAACTGAAAGACGTGGTCTCAGTTAAACTTTTAGGCCATCCATCCCTGTAAAAATCTTTATTTTGTTAATATCGACAGCAACAAAAGGTAGCTTTACGTTAAAATCATAGCATACCATGGTGATATTATGAAACGTTTTGCTTATTTACTTTTTTCATTTGATATGAACAAATCATTTTCATTAAATTATGGAAATCAAAACAAATATAGCCTCAAGACAAAGATAAGACTTTACAATAGCAACGTAATGTCGATAATGTTGGACGGCTCCTAGTACTGGAGAGTAGTAAAGATAAACATGAGCAGTGTAATATCATTTCACAATAGCTGCCTCCGTTAGATCTGCAACCCAAGGAAGCCCTCAGATGGATGCAGCTGGTAAGCGTAAATGCGGATGGCCAAAGATAACATGGCGAAGGACAGTGTTGACCGAGCTGGAAGAAGACTTTCTTGGGGCGAGGCACAAGCCATTGCTCAAGAACGGCCTGGTTGGCGAAGACGACTAACACACATATGAAGGCAAGGACGGTAAAACAGCCACAATTTTCATTTTTATTCGAAAAGTGTGGAGATAACTAACAGTTATATTATATATGTAGTTATGTACGTATAACGTGTCTTGGTGCATACGTGCGCATGTATGCATATATACATGCATATATGTATTTATCTTTGTATGAATATCAAGACAATATGTATGTATGTTTCTGTTCATGTCTATATGGAATTGTATATGTCATAACACAAACAACTCATCAAGATTGATGCAAAAGAAAGATGCAAATATAATAACAGCCTTCGTGACAAACATTTGACTAAGTTTAACATTACATCAACTCACTACAAATAATACTCAGTCATGCCTGAAACAATATAAGAACTCATATAATACAATTGTGGACATATTTCCACGATGGTGTATTTAATAAAAAGACAATATCATCGTGTAGAGTAGTGATAAGCACAAACAAACATTTATGATTGTGTTGATAACCAAATACCATCTTGCTTATTCTCGAGCGTCTGATCTATTTATGACGCACTGCTAATTGATCAGCAATATTTGGAAGCAAACAGTGCCAAGAAATGCCAGCACTATGCTCACCCTAAAGTTTGTTGTCATGATTATGACCAAAACATCAAATAAAGGTACACAAATGCCCAAAATATTATATTAAATTAAGAAAATAAATTAGCGATGAGGTAAAAATCTTAAAATCTGCAATAACAAAATCGCAAAGAAGCACAAACATTGAATGGCTTGTATAAGTAACCATCCTGTCATCTTGATTTATTTCTGCTGATGTGAAAACAATTCAAAACAATAGTGTATATATATGTAAACTAAAAACATAAATTTGATATGATGACACAACGTCAAACAAATGAGAACAGCTCACATTGCTCGGCATCCTAATATCCACGCTTTTTACCGCATAATCCATAACCACACTCCTTAGATCATAATGCAGAAAACATAATATATATGATGCGTCTTTCAAGTATGACAAAATTTATGAAGTTTGGTCCGAAACTATTTGAAATGTCAGTCTAATTGATACTTTACTGTAAATTTGATCTCTGAAACCCTCTGAGACTATAAGAATAAAGCAAAGAATGAAACTTCTCTTGAAAATAGTTACCTCATGCGTACGTTTCCTGAACGTTTACTCAGCAGTGCATGAGATGTGGTAAATGGGCAACTGAAAGTATAAATACCTTTTGAAAAAAGAAAATGGCAAAAAAAAGACAAATTAATCTCTACGTCCCACACATCTAAAGGTCCTGTCAGCAAATAGCTGATGATATCGTATGCTATTTTTATAATTGATTGATTGATTGATTGATTGATTGATTGATTGATTAATTGATTGATTGGTTGGTTGGTTGGTTGGTTGGTTGGCTGGTTGGTTGGTTGGTTGGTTGTTTGATTGATCGAATGCCATATCAGCACACGAAATACTATTTAGTGTCAGTGTAATGGAAGTAAAGTTTCATGCGTAGAAACACCGAGGTAGTAGAACTGGATTTGTCTGGCCAGGATCAAAATCAACAGCCTACTGACTGACTTCATCACTGCTGTCGACTGATTTTCGAACATATATTTTGCGATGCGAGTACATGCAGAACATTTGTCCAGCCGACAGGTTTTTTGGAACCGAGACTTAAAATGTCCAAGACCCTTTCATTACAGACTAACGCCAGAAAAATGAAAACCCTTTTGAAGAGCGTTAATAAAAGTAGCAACATACGATAACAGAGTCAGAACAAAGATACCATCAACTACCTGTGGGATCCGGGAAATACTTATTATAAAGAACAACTTCAAACATATATGAAAAATTCCCTTCGTTTGTTTTGGTTAGTTACCAGTATGATGCATTTATGAAAGGAATGAAAGCTCAAAGCATACAAAAAGGTGTTAGCATGGCAATTAATGAGAACTGGAACAATAAATGTCACAACAGAGGTTACGTAGTCAGATGTAAAGCAAATATGTCCACCGTAACCGCAAAACTCCACATTTGATACAACAAGTCCAAACTACTATTACAAATGGGACACCTATCATGTAAAGAATGTAATAACTTCGTTCATGGACAATTGGTTCATAGTGGCAAGATTTCTTGTAAAGGTAATGTAGACATTCCAGGTAAAAGTAGAAAAATGTAATAATCCATGACACACGAATAAAAATGTCAATGAAGATGCAAAGGTATTTAGTTCGAACTGTGAACTTGACGGAGATAAAATCAAAGAAACAACAAGACTGATATTCAACATCAGCAGGGAGGGTGGACAGACCAATTCTGGAGCAAATCTTCTTTGAAAATAAAACTTCATACGAAAAGAACGAAATTACAAGGTCAATAATGCCATTTTGAAGCCTCTAACGGACTGAGATTTTCTTTAATTGGGTTAGCTCATTTTGTTACTTTCTCTTTGTCGTTCGTGTTTTCAAATTTTGTATGTGTGTTTGTTTACCGGTCGGACACTCATCTTTGGTCGCACCCTCCCTGCTGCAGTAGTGTGTGAGTAATTAAATCATTATTATATCAATAACGGAATCTCGCACAGCTAAATTAGTTCGAGAGCGACTAGAGGCAATTAAGAAATATATTCCAGTCCGTGATTCTGTCAAACAAAAACTACAAGCTCGTCAGGAGTCTCAGGTGGAATTTGCAGAAGGTACAGAACAGGTATTTAAACCAATTGTAGAATCAACAAAGAAAATTGTTACAGCAACTGAGGCGATTTAAAAAGCTCTTGAAACATTGCCAGTTGATATTGCTGGCCGTCTTCAAGCAGCTCAACCACCACCCCGGCAACCTCCTCAACCACAACCCGAAGATAGGCTACAACCTCTGCCAAGAGTTAAAACTAACATTATGGATATATTTACACCTGAAGGTATTGCCGCTATTAAATTTATTCGGTCACGCATTCATTCACATCGAAATACTCATGAGTTCTTGTATAGCAAAACAACGTTGTAATAAAACACGGTATCAACTACTTCTCAAACATACATCAATACATTTCATCACATCAGTACAAATTCCTAATCAAATTGTACGAAACAATATCACATCAATCAGATACATTTCTTTACATTACAACTCATATATTCAAATATCCATGCTCTGATATATCCATACATCCATATTAACTAATCTTACAAACTTCAACCACTTTCCAAATTCACTATTCAAGCATGTGTAAATTCTAGCATATCACATGAATAAGTGTACTAGTTTACTACGAAGTAACCTATTAGCGAATGACAAATTAATTCTGACCACATGCTAACAATCTACTACATTCTCTACATAATACTCAAATACGTCTATAAATGAACAATACAAAGGTAATTCTACGTACCAAATGATCATAGTAATTGAGTATACATACCACACATAAATAAAATTAAAATGCCGTAATATTCTGCAAAACTCTAACAAATAACTTACAGACCTTTACGAAGCTTTGCCTTTCCTTAGAATCTCCTCTCTATGTTTTACCGCCAAACTACTAGTGGCTTCCCCGGAGTAACCCTATATTGCTCAGAAATCTTCCTGGGCGAGACTACATTTTCGCTTGCTAGTTAGAAGTTATAATTCAGATCGAAATTGTTATCACACCGTCCGCCTCAATTCCGACTGGATGTCGCTTAGATCCAATCCAATCAAACTTTAGCGGACAAGGACCTTCTAGGTGTCTGTCCACGTAGGGACCGATTTAGAACCCCCGCCCCCCCCCCCCCTTTCCTTGCTGGTTCCTCTGATCTTATGACAAAGCTGTAACACACAGGTGGGAAGTCGCGCTATCTAACGCCTGTGCCGATTCGAGATACCGGATCTTCTCTCTGGTCACGGTGACTTTCCGTAAGTGATTAACTCTAGCCTGGGGCAATGTTTGGACATAAAAACATGGCTTGTAAAACCATAATACCTGACAAACAATAAACAATTTATTCCTGAAAAACAATATCTTCCTGACGTGATTAAACTTTGGACTTAACGCATCTCTGATAAAGAGCATGAGTATTAAAAACAGGAATATGGTGTATAATGTACGAATTCTTTGTACTTATTTTAGTTATATCGCTCACTCAGATAATCAAATTATAAATATTTGGAGATATTATTGTTCATTCATAAAATAAGAATAATCAGTCTTAGTTATTATATTTACAAAATTAAAACATAATTTTGAAAGCCTTTTTCTAACGATGGCTAGTATGGTAGTGAGTAGCATTCCCAATATGAAACTCAACTCGATAAAAATCGTGCTCGAAGCACACCAAAAATGTACAAAAATACTTTGCTATGATTTTTGCTCTCCTGCTTCCTCTCGTCGGTGACCGACGCTGGCACGATACAAGTTTGATCTCAAAGATATGGGTTGAAACTGATTAAAATACAACTGATACTTCCGGTGCACAGTTATACTTGAGGGGTTCTTGGCATTCACTTTAGCTTGACTTACTTATGTGGATCCTAGAACCCAGAGGTCCTAACGGTGATTGTATCAGGTAGTAATTGAATCAATCGTAGCAAAATACCGTCCAATTTCACGTACTAAATCAACAGCTCTTGTCGCCAATTAACCCTAAACTCCTCGTAGACAAGAGGAGTAGATTGGCTCTCGCAAGTACTTTTTCTTATAAATGGCTATATAATACAATTAATCGAGTGATATAAATACATGAAAAGAATATTTAATATCTGACAGATCATCTTCAGGCCATACCAGCAAGCCACCCAAAGGATCGATTATTATTTTAACATTAAAAAATACATCTTTATTTTGTCCCATGTAGGCCAATAAAATATATTAGTTATAATCTATATCTTTTATTTCCTTTTCATCCATTGATGGTAATAAAAAGGATTTCCAAAATTAAGTTACGTTGAAATATAGGGGCCCCGAGTGGCCGAGTGGTCTAAAGCGCTCTCCGTTACGGATCACTGCCATCTCACCTCTGTCTGTGTGGGTTCTAGTCTCTGATTCGGCTAATGTTGGTATGTGAGAAAGCTTTCCAGTAGCTTCTCGTGGGTTGATGGTTCTTTCTGGGGTTTTCTCGGGTTCTTCCTCCACCATTAATACTGGCCGCCATGTATAGCCTATCGTGTGCTGAAAAATGGCGTTAAACCATACAACAACAACAACAACGTTAAAATGTCTAACTGCATGTTTTGATAATTCAGTTTCAGTTTTATGGAGTCATTATAGAGACATCTGGCTTAAGGTCATGTGTCTTGAAGTTATAATATAAAGACAACGGAAAAACATAAAGATTTGTACATACTGATAATGAAATCAATCCCTGTTTCCTATTTTATACTTTTTGTTATTTCTCTTATTGCTCAGCCGGTCTAAACAACAAACAACAGATAGGTGCGATCCTGCTCCACTTCAGATAAGCATTTAATAAAGTCCTCATAAATGCATAGAAGCCAAGCTTCATCATTATAGTGTTCGAGTTGTATAAACAGCATTTGAGATGGAAGAAACCAACAGATCGTATCAGAAGGTTAGCTGTCGTCTTCAACGCCTGTCATTTTAGGCGTACCTACAGAACGTTCACGGGTCATCTGCTGTCCTTGATCTACATAAATGATTTTCCGTTGGGAGTCGATTCCTATGTTATCGTTTTTGCTTACGACAGATTGCTGAACAGTGTTATCGACTCGGAAAAGGATGCAGAACTGTTACAAACGAATCTAGACGGGCTACAACGATGGAGAAAAGATTGGCTAATGAAGTTCAATCGTGACAAATGTTAGATCATCCGAATCACCAACAAAAAATGGATCGTCCCAGCCATATACAAAATCTATGGTCAAAAACTGACAATGACATCAAAGGCCAAATATTTAGGAGTCACCATCGATAGCACCTTATCATGGAAAAGACACTGACTTTGTTACAAAGGAGGCAAACAACACCATAGCGTTCCTTCGTAGAAATCTGTCTACATGCTCCGAACAAGTAAAGACTACGTGCTATAAATCCTTGGTACGCCCACAGTTGGAGTATGCGTCGACCGTTTGGGACCCATCTGATAAAACAAACATTGCCAAACTTGAGTCAGTGCATCAGGGCAGCACGGTTTACTGTTGGTGATTGTCGACAAACCAGTGGTGTCTTCACCATGCTCCAACATTTGGGACGGGAAGTGCTTCAAGCTCGACACCAACAACAAACCTGTTATGATGTACCGGATTGTACACCAGCAAGTTGGCATCCAAGCAGCACCATACCTTCAACAGACAGGATCCCACACTAGAAGACATTTATGCAGATTATTCGACCTCTTCACCAGAGTCAACGTATATAAAGACTTATTATTCCAGTGAGAAACTCCGCCTATGGAACTCCTTACCAGCCACACTAGTCAACGCCAATTCCATCGATGGTTTCAGAGCATGTGTTCGCATGGAGATCGTTTAGTTCTTAAACACAGATGTTCTTAACCTGTGTTTAGCTCTACTTGGACCTCCCACCACATGTGCATAGTTCATAACATGTGCGGGTATGTTCCAGAGAAACCCAGCACATTTTTAGAAGATGTAGACACCTGAGGATGCCAATGTCATGATCATTAAATGTTATTTGCAATTCTATTGCTTTTTACAACTTCCAAGAATATGTCTGTGTATATAAAAATAGGAAGAGTAATGGTGTCATTTTACAGGACTTCTTTCTAGTACATTATCTTAGACAACACCCTTACACAATCCAAACTTGAATATCATCGACATATTAATTTCAGATATGTACGTCGCTACTTCACTCCAAAGATAAAACATATGTATAACAATTATTCAAATAACTTAGAATCGATTAAACTATAGCACCTTTATAATAACCTCATAATAAATTCACGAAGAACAACATATATTGGCTATGAACGTCCACTTGCTCACACGAATATTAGTCAGTATGTGTCGACAAATTCAACTGGAGAATAGCGAATCAAGTCTAATAAAATAATCTTAATTTGATTAATGATTAGAGCAATGATCTACATATACATTGAAAAGCAAGTTAGTAAAAGAATTTTTTGCACAGGTCAGCTGAATTGATCAGTGGCACGCAGACACTATTGACATACAAGTGTATAAAAAATACGACAATGGAAGTCAATATTTTGACAGTGATATATGTACTTCTCAAAAACGATGGCCTACTAAGGAAATACATAAACGTATATGACTGTTTTAGAAAATCATTTAATGAGATGAAACAAAACAAAATACATTTCGATAACGGGAAAGAATTTTAAAACAGAGTAAGCAAGATAACATTGTTCTTTACCTCAATAATGTGTCTGTTATATAGAGAATTATCATAATGTCTCTGTTATATAGAGAATTATCATATTGTGTCTGTTATATAGAGAATTATCATAACTCCTGATACGAGAATGTGAAAATATTTCGCAGAAAAAATATTTGAAAATGTCTATGCTTATTGCCTACTTTTACTGATGAATACAATTATGCATACCACAGGTCAATACCCATGACACCAATTAAAGCCAATGGCACTAAATACAGATCCAAGGTATGAATTATTCATGGCACGTTTTTCAATCGATATCGAATGCCAAATTATAAAAGAGCCAGACAGTTAGAATTTCAAATGAGAATTCTATTCTTAAGAACGGTATTAGACAATTTACGAAGAGAAAGAACACTGATTGAATAATTTACGAAATTGAGTTATCTCTATACTAAAAAAAAGTATGAATGGTTCAAACTGACATTGGAAAACAATTGAAAAACACACGTTGCTCCAAAATCCATAGAGCCACAATAGAATGACATCTAGCGCCTAGCCAGGCAGCTGTAAGTACCATTTTTGTAAGTTTTTGGTGTGACTCTGTCGAGGTTCGAACCCACGACCTCCCGCTTCCGAGGCGGACGCTCTAACCACTAGGCCGCCGGAGCGGTCGCAGACTCATGCGTAATCGAAAGTGTATTACATGCAGCAATGTTACAACCTGAAGCCTAAAATTAAATATATTTGTTATAATATCTCGTGCACTCAACTCTTAGAAAAATGTATACGTATTCTGTAGAATATCATCTGTTAAGTACTATGGTTTTATAAATCAATACTGATAAGTTGACCGGAAGACTAAAATTGAGAATATCGTTGTGTAGATGCATATATTTTTTTCGCATAAAAAATGTATGTAAATATTTTAATTAGAATGAGCAAGACATGTCAGTTTGTGTTTTCTCTAATGTATATGTACGTTATGAAGTATGATTAATTTAGTTTAGTTTGTTTAAATTTTTTCACTTTATTCCTAAAACCTATTCTAATATAAAAACCTATAAAAATTGTCAAAAACATTAAGTCCTACATGACTTTATATATATATATATATATATATATATATATATATATATATATATATATATATATATATATATATATATATATATATATATATATATATATATATATATATATATATATATATATATATATATATATATATATATATATTACTTAGTATCTACTTGTTGTGTGATGAAAAAGAACTTGTTCAAACTATTGTTATGTTGGGCCGAATTGTCTTTCGATTTGGGACGAATTGACTTAATTTTGGCCAAATTTAGCGACACTGTACATGGCCCACGTTTCTCTTCCCAAAGGGACCGGACGCAAAAAGACGTTATTGGCGAACGACCTTATCAGCATCAAGTGTAGCATCGTCCAAATTGACAACACTCAACACAACATGCATTTAGCCCGCACCATCGTGGTGGGACGAACGTGTGCTGACAAGAACGACAAGGCAGAATGGAAAAGAGCCTGGCAAACTATTCAAAAATCGAGCCGAGGCAAACAACGAAGAGAAGCATAACTCCTGTTACAGCAAGCTGGCCTGTCCAAAGACACCCCTTGTCGCATTTCTGAAAATTAAAAATTGCAAGACGTCTTGACTCCACTTTACACGTTGAAAGTGCACCCAAAAGAAGTACGTGGACCTCTGTTCTTTCGAAGCAAAGATCTCACAGACAGAAAATACATTCACGACTATCATGCTGATGAACATTTCGAGGCCATTACCAGTATCACTGGATTCCTGGGATGTGGTTATTACTGTGAGAAATGTGGTATAACAATCGACAACAACATAAGCATTGTGGAATGAAATGTCCAGGATGTTGGGCCTCTAAACCCCGTCTTGACGAAGGACAAAACGAGTGCATTGCCCTGCTTGTCAGCGCACTTTTGTCAGCCATACCTGTTACCAACAACATCTGAAGACGCAAGATTCACACCGGGAAAGTGCTTGCCAACTGCTAAGATGGTGCACTACTTGTGAACTAGTCATATGTACCAATACTGCCAAGGCGCACATTTGTTCGGGTATGAAACGATGTCCCATCTGTCGCCAAATGATGGACTTGGAACACGAATACTACATTCAAATATATCAACCCCAACAGGAGGAGAAAGATGACCAGAAGAAGAATAAAAGGTTTTCATCTTTCTCGATTTCGAATGCGTGCAAGAGACCGGCATTACCATTCCTAATTTCTACGTGGCTCATCGAGCGCGCGAGAAGTGCATCCTACAACCTATATTTTCCCATTGCCCTCACTGTATCAAGATTCCTGGAGAACGTGAAAAAGTCTTTCGAAGACCAAACACGCCTACCGATTTTGCTTAGTGAATCTTAGACACTATCGACGAAACACTGAGTCAAGAAGACATCGAACGTTGTGGATATTGTCATCGCTTTGCCACGATGATGGCTCACAATATCTCGGGATACGGTGGACAATTTCTTCTAAAATACTATACGGAACAAAGCACCGAACGTTTTAAAGTAATGTTGGACAAAGCCAAAATCATTTCCATGCAAGTGGAACAATTACAGTTTAAAGATTCGATGAGTTACATGGCCATGCCTTTGAGTCGAATGCCTAAAGCGTTTGGAGTGACAGAAATGGCCAAAGGCTTTTAACCACACTTTTTCAATCCCGATGCCAATCAACACTCCGTTCTGCCACATTTGCCTGATTCTCACTACTACGATGCCGACAACATGCACACTGAACAACGAGACGCTTTCTACGCTTGCTATCAATCTCACGCTTCAGACCCCTTCGACTTTCAGGAAGAAATGTTAAAGTATTGTCCTTCCGACGTGGACATTTTGCGGCATTGCTGTGGACAATTTCGAGAATTATTCAGAGTGTTCAATCATTTGAGAAAAGCTTGCACCATCGCCAAAGCGTGATCCTTAGTGAACCGCAAAAGATTCATGCCCGAGAAGACCCTGGCTGTTATCCGCCCTCAAACGAACAATTTTGTTAAACGTCGATACTTGGTCAAAGCCCAACGCAGGCTACATTACTTGTGCGACAAGAAAGACAAATGGATCCAAAATGCCAAAAACGGAGGAGGCGAAAAGACTATTGGAAATTATTACTTGGATGGTTGGGAATTAGAAAACCCCAATATCGTGTACTAGTTTAACGGTTGCTTATTTCACGGTTGTCAGACCTGATACCCTCAACGTGACACTGAAAATCAGTTTTTACACTGTACCATGGAAGATTTGTACAAGGTCACTTGTCAGCGATGCTTAAAGTTAGAACAGCAAGGATAGCAAGTGGTGGAAATGTGGCAATACGAGTACGATCACCGTTTGAAAACCGATCCCGAGTTTAAACGGATCGTAGAAAGTTACAAGCTGTTGGACCCTCTGAACCCCCCGGACAGTTTGAATGGAGGACGAAGAAATGCCACCTGTTTGATGAACCACTCCAACGAGGAGAAAGGAGAAGAAATGAAATACCTAGACGCGTGTTTGTTTTACCCTTACGTTTGCAAATATTGTCACTTTTTCGCAGGCACCCACACATCGAAGTGGATAACATTCGACTATACGAAGGATTGATTAAATGTAAAGTCTTGCTTCCACGGACTGATGTTTCTTTTGTGTCGCACTTGCGTCGAAACTTCCAGCGAAGACCAACCTTGTCATCACACTCAGGAAGAACGCGCCTTGACAGGACCGTGGGTCAGCGTAGATTTGTTCAAAGCTCTGGACCTGGGATACCAATTGTTAGAAGTGTACAAAATGTACAACTCTCCCAAGACGGAAGAGTACCACAAGGGTGACGAGACTCAGTAAGGCATTTTCGCAGTCTACGTGGATGCTTTTCTTGAAACTGAAACAAAACGTCTTCTGATATCCTTCCTGCTGTCACAGCCCCGAAGACCAAAAGAAATTTAAAGAGAAATAATTTGATCAGGATGGCATCACCTAAAATCATATGGAGAAAAACGAAGGAAAGCGATCGTTTGCCAAAGTGATGTTGAATTGGTTTGTGGAAAAAATGGCACAACGGCCGTGTTTACTCAAGACAGAGTATTTGTCAGAACCTTTCCCTACTTCCAGATGATTTTCACGACAAAACCCAATGCATGAAACACGTGGATGTCATTCGTGAAGACTTGATTTTAATCAAT
The DNA here is from genome assembly GCA_028554795.2 of Sinohyriopsis cumingii. Taxonomy (NCBI): domain Eukaryota; kingdom Metazoa; phylum Mollusca; class Bivalvia; order Unionida; family Unionidae; genus Sinohyriopsis; species Sinohyriopsis cumingii. Next base: position 54,946,043 of record CM068828.1, read on the forward strand.
TGTGAAGAAGAACTGGAGTTTGTACAGGCCGACGAATTTGGAAATGTCATTATTGCAGCCTACATGACAGCCCATGCTCGCTTAAAATTGTACGAAGCATTACAACAGTTAGGAGATTGTATGGTGTATTTTGATACCGACAGTTGCATCTGCATCAATCGTCTTGGTCCCCGTCATCCTGAAATCGAAGAAGGCCGTTCAGGAACCTGGACGGACGTGCACCCGACGGTACGTTTTGCTGGCGGCGGTCCCTTAAATTACGGCTATGAATACCAGAACCAACGAGAAGTACACACCGAGTGTAAAGTGAAAGGATTTACTCTAAATCATCGCACCAGTGAAGTGGTGAACTTGGACGTGTTGAAAGAAGCCTTGCAATCTGGAGAGGATAAAGACTTTAAAGTGACAACCTATGAACCTCACAAATTTGCACGTTTACCCACACATCAGAAATGTCAGTCGACCGTTGTAAAAATTGTATCAAATCGTGCACCATTCCAACCATTCCACATCGCCGTACGGACACGCTGGCATTGGTCAGTATATAAAGGGGAAAACTTCCAAGACCGATACTTCATTAAGAGAAGAAACACCAAGCTAGAAAGATGAATCTTTCACACAGACACAATTCAAGTTCAGTAAATCTCAAGTCGATTGCGATGCTGTGCCTTGCGATTGCAGATATGTTATACGCTGAGACCTCAGCTATTCAGTACTAATTCATGGGAACTTCGCTATGAATACTACTACATCTACCATGGAAAGTGATGTTGTGCATGTCAAACCTGATAGATACAAAAGCGATGCCACTAGTCACAGTAAACCGTATCATTTTTACTGGTTTTTATCCTCAACATCATACGACCGTGCAGATACCACCCTACGGATGTCATCCATGCCTGAGCCAACTACTACGGGTATTACCACCACTTCATCGACATGAACCTGTGAAAGACGAATATTCGTTTCCTGTGGGCATGTCTATATACTGCGACTTTGAAAGTCGATTCCAAACGTTGAAAGGAAAGTATATTAGTCAGAACTGCATTTACCTACTTAGGCGAAGGTGATGAAGTCAAATGCTTCAGTTATGGTGTCTCACTTCATGAGTGGGAGCACAAAGAATCAGCTTACCTAGAACATGAAAGATGTCTCCGAACTGTCACTACCTACCTTTAGTGGGACCCCAGGAATCTCTTCATGGATATTTTAAAGATAACATTGGTGGTTTGCCTGTGAAGTTGAGAGAACGCATTTACCGGGAGTTTGTCCAAATACAAGTGAAGCGCAAAGAACAAGAGCATTCTTTACGTCACCGATGTTTGAACCACTGGTACCTGAATGCGCTCAGAGGACTGATTTATCTGAAAGCATTCCATTGGTCAGACATTGAGCAACTACCCGAGGACAGGAAGGTTTTGATAATTACTTATTCTACTTGCAAGGTATTCTTACTGAAACGAATCTCAGAGGAATAGTTAGAAGATTACCAAAATCTTGTAAACGGACTAATCTTAGTTGGAGAGGATACTTCTGTACGACGTGTGGTATGGACGTTAGTGACTAAACAAGTTAGATTCACCGCTGGAGTACGATCAGCTCTAGGCAGAAAGTACATTTATTATCACCAACAAAAGAGGGTATTAAAGTTTGCTATCATGACACGACCTTTATGATTCGTGATAAAACAAATTCCGTGGACGGAAAAAATGACACTATTCAGACAGTGGAGGATTACCAACACTTATTACGAGAAGTGTGTTCATTGAATTTGGGTCGTCATGTAGTGTGTGTCTTAGAGACTTCCTTTCTGGTATTTCATTTACCAGCCGATTCCTTGTGTGCTCTTTACGCACTGTACTTGTCACCAAAAAACATGAGGGTGGTACTTTTAAATGTACTCGAGAGACTCATTCTTTTAAAAGCGTTGCGCTTTCATCTCAATACTTCTCTACCTCAAAGGGAAAACAGATTCGTTAACTTTTTGTCACTGAGGATGCTTACGAAGATGTGTGTATAGCTTGCGACTTACACCGTCACTGATGTACATGGCTAGAAAGGTTTTGGATTTAAGGCTTGGTCAAAAGAAGTGGCTCAGTATGCCAACGATTTGTGTTAAAGACTTCAAACATCCAGTGAAAAATGTGACGTTTAGACCTGTGTTAGTCACAGTGCCAGAAGAACCAGACACCGAGGAAAGCCACTCCATTCAGGATAGGACCGTCATTGACATCGACACCCCCAAAAGTCGCTGGGACACCGCATCTTTGTCACCCATGTTTATATTCCACTTTGATCGTTTTAATGTGTATTTTATCGGTGTACTTTACCGTTTGGCTTGTTTTGCATTTTTGTATTTCGTGTTCAATTTTAAAGTTGAAATGAACGTCTCCTGATAAAAGTATAAAAACTCTTGTATTGTCTCTTTTAGTTCTAAAATTGTCAACACCTTCACTATTGCTACCTCTTCCTCGACTTTCAAAGCCATCGACGAAACATTAGAACATTACAGTTGGGAGGCCTGGTATATTCGCCATTACTTTAACATGTTAATTACTGGACCTAGTGGTTCAGGCAAAACCGAATTTGTCAAACGTTTAATCAAACATAAAAGTCATTTGATCGATCGCTCATCTAAACGTATCGTGTGGTGTTACAAAGAGTGGCAATCGGGGTACAGTCTCTTGTAAGAAAGCCAAGGAGATTACATCGTTTTTGTGGAAGGCATTCTTTACCGAGATGTCATAGTTACAACACGAATTGCAATCATTGATGGATCGCAGCGATTTGTCAGAAACGGAAAAATCTTCAGCGGTACGGACAAGTGTTGCAACGACTTCAACTTTTTCGCCACAAAGCTTTAGACGAAACAGCTCAAGTGACTCTGAAAGATTTTAAGTCCTGGTGAAAATTCCATCACCGACACTACCCCCAGTGACCAAAATAGACGCAACCCCACGGAGACCAGAGGAAAAAGAGGCACGAGAAGTCTTTCAAACGCTGTCCGCGTCTCCCATCCCTAGTACGATTTCGCGTCCTTGTTATTCCCCTTGTCCATCCACCTTCGACAGAAGTAAAAAAGATAGAAGGGAAGCCAGAGGTGAAAAAAGAAAGCAAGACAAAAGCCATCACATTGCCACCATCGCTACCCTAGACTTCTACTCCCGTGTCACATCCGTAAAGCCGTTCTGAACCACTTCACCCATCCGTGAAGAGTGGGTGACTTATTGAAGAGAGGGGGTCTTAATGGAGAATTTGTTAGGCAGCATTTACTACCATGAATCTTTTTTCTTTTTTTTTTTTTTGTTTGCTTTTCTCGGGGGGGGGGGTGTTTTTATTTGGGGTTTTTTTGGGGGGGGTAAGTATTGGTTTTTGGATCAACCATTTTGTGGCAAAGCTACTTTATGTTTTATTTTGATGCGGTTTTGTGAGTGACGCCTCGTAGTAATTGTTGCACTGTCGAATTAAACTATCGTAAGACTTCTTTGAGACTAGCTTTTGCATTTTTTCGCGACTGATCGCATACAGAGCACAAATACTTTTGGCTGTAGAATGAGATTGAAGGGAACTCGTGATGAATACAGTTAGAAAGAAAAGATGTAAATGACGATTTTATAGATTTCTCTTTGACAGACAAAACGATGAATGTAACGTGTAAATGTCAGGATCTCGTTCTTTACAAAAAGCGTGCAACATATTAATGTGAAATGTCAAACATAATGAGTTTTACACATGAGGTAATTAAATAACCATGTATTACTAACTGTTTGGCCATCACTAACTGTCTAGTAATGTAAATAATACTTGCTTTAAGATTTTGTCCTTTGTGTGCAAACAACGTTTTATTTAGTCTTCGTATTATCCTAACATATCGAATGTAACAACATGTGCTTGACTAAAGTTAAACACAATCCCAATGTCTTCGCGAGTTCATTCATTCAACGAGCAAAATGGATGGATTCTCGTTGACGTTTTTTTAGAAACATGTACGACGATTGCCAATCTTTATAACACTGTACGAACAATTATATTCCCACTTTTGCCAAAGCTGGCTTTACCTGATGCACTAGGTCCAGCAATCAGCATGCTTTAGCAATGACGTTTAAAGTTAATGTTTTATTAATAAATACTGAGCGCCCCTTCCTCACGTTTGTGTTACGCTGATGCGTGTACATGCATGTTGGTACTTTGATCGGATAGTAAAAACTTGCTGATGTATCACTTCTGCTGAATGATAACCTGCTTTTATGCAAATGAGTGTTAATGTTTTGAACTTTTTTCACCATATACGAGTTCTAAAATTAATAACAGCATACATAATTTACTACATGCCTGTCCAAACTAAAAACGACCGTAATTTTTAAGTTTTTTTAAAAAAAATACCTTCACTAATTGTAAAATAATAACTAATACAATTTGCATTTTATTAAATTTGTAAGCATTTTTTGCAATTTTTAAATTTGACTGGCTATTTTTAACTCTTCGCTAAATAGGGATCATTTATTTTCGGCTAAATCCCGTATTAGGTTGGGGATCTCAGTCATAATTTTCAATTATTTCCGGATTATTTTAGTCGCAGCTAAAGGCTTCACATTTTAGCAGCTTTTATCCTATTTTCAGTCTTGGCCAAACTGTTTATCTTTTTCTATGGATTTTTTTCAGTCTCCTATAGACTACGTAACAGTTTAGTGGTTACTAGCGGATAAACTCCTCAATTCTTCCAAGTAATTTTCTCCAGTAATCATCCATATTAATACAGTTAGAGACATCTTGTTTAATTAGTTTTGTTTCTTTTGCGATCTTTATATTTTTTAATTCTGCATTGAGGTATACAAGAAAAGTGTTAAATTTCGTTATATTCAGAGACCTATTTTCAGCTATTGAATTTTCTTGCCATCTCAGAAAGTCTGATGACATGAAATAGGAATTTCGTGTAGACAATAATGGGCCGAACTTACTTTTGGGTGTGATCTTAATAGGAGACGGTTCTCGATACTATGAGTGTCAGGCTCAATGCTTTATAACGTGTCTTGAAGACACAGATAAAGGCTGTAGGATGAACTGTCATTATTTTTACATTAGGACGGCCATTATTACTATTTATGTGCTCTCTAGATGGTAATAACGGCAGTCAAACGGCTTTGGATTTTTCCAGCACGAGTACATCACGCCTTGTCCGACGTATTAAGTGTTGTACAGCAATATTTTATATAACAAGCAATGTGAATTGTGCACACTACGTGTAAAATATATGCATTAATGCATCAATTAAAAGCTAAATTCCACAAATTTTCATATATTGACATTCGCAACAGCAGTGACAAAATAAACAGACAACTCTAACGAGTAAGATGATTCTATATATATATGGAAAGCAAAACTATATTATACCATACCCAATATTATTTCTTTTACAAAAGGGAACTGCGAACATAACATCAAATAAGTGAGGGAAGAAGTACTTTCTATGACTTCAAATGTGGTCTCATTTCCAACAACCTCTATGTAGTAGCTAGTTTTGTTTTACACGTTTTCTTTATCATACGAATGTAAATGACAGACCATGCATTTGTTCGCATGTTGTAGGCAATTTGAAGCGTTATAAAGAAATAAACATGTCTGGATAATGCAGGGGTAATTCTGGAAGGAACTCGACAAAGTTGACCTTGAAGTTTAAAACATACGAACCGTCATAGGCTGCCATTAAAAAGATTCGTTTGTAACGTATTGAGAGACACTTAAGTCGTTTAACTCCATGTCTTCAGGACAATAATTAAACATGAACCATTAGATATTCCTGGAACCTTTATTATCCAAATTATGGGTTCATTTAAATTTGATTATATGTATGTATGTATGTATGTATGTATGTACGTACGTACGTATATATGCATGTTCGACTTTCGCTCATGTGTAAACTTTTAGTCGTTTCGATTAATTATTTTTATTACACAGAAATGGTGGAGATTGGGAGGGGACTGTCTCAAATATACAGTGAACCCTCTCAAAACTGTTACCTCTGACGCCAAGTTTAATATTCGGTTTTAAGCTTTAGTTTACTCTGGGTTTAATTTAAAGTATGGCTTTAATTGAAAAAGAGGAAGAGTAATTATCAGAGAACATCTGTGTATGTGTGTAAGAGCGTATAAATTAAGAAAGTGGTGGCGGGAGCGGAGGCGGGGACGGGGGTGGGGTAAGATTAATGAACAACCAGCTAAACAACATGCGTTCCTTTAAAAATGTACATCCTGTCAAATGAATCAATACTGCTCTACCACACAGAAATACAGTTCTCGTCTGGAGAAACATTAAAGCAGGCTAATCCAACCCTGGGGCCACGGAAAGCATGTGCGGCCTGGGCCGTGTAGGAAGTCTTTTTGAAAATATGCATTTTAATTAATATATATAATTAGTGATAACGAACTGTTTTGTTCTCATGCGACCATAACATTTTATCTGTTTTGTTCTCCAGCAAAAAACAGTTGGACGCACCTGCATTAAAGGAGCGAGATATTGTTATAAAGATTGACATGTCCGTTGGAATTGTGAATGATAATCCATAATTTTAAATACCCCGCATAATTTTAGCAGAATTTCTTTGAAAAGAAGTAAATAGTTGTTCCTAATAGTTTTGAATTTTACGTACTTTGTTTACATTCTCTCTGCCCCCAAGCCTAAATTGTGCTTCAAAATAGACTCTTACACCCCTCCTCAGGCATTACACCTTATGACTGGTCTAATATTTAGGGCGTGGGTGATAGCTCTACAGAAAATAGTTGTTGACTTAACCTTAGCAATCTATGTTTATGATTGAGATTCCTATTAAGTGTACGTGCACTTTACTATAGTGCTAGCCAGCCGCTTAATTATAGAATTTAAGGTATAATTGTCATTGACCGAAATGACTTAAATCAAAACAATATTATATATTAAATAGATGATACAGATTTTAGAGATATCCGTAACAATGGAATCAATAGTATGCAACATATAATCAACAAAACATAATGAAGTTTATTTAACTGTGTATGTACCATCTAAATATGGAAAATGTACATTCAAACATTCAAACTATCTAAATAATTATGTAGAGCTATATTCTATGGGAAAATATAATATTATGAGGCGATTGTAACTATATAGAAAAATAAAAGAATAGAAATACAGGTTTCGATGTAAATAGCTGACATTAAAGTATATACAAAAATATTTTAATAAAATATATTGGTAGATATTTATCGGAGACAAAAAAATAGAACATAGACAAAATACGCACATATCTAATTGATTGGTTTAATAGTTTGAGAAGGTCAAAACATGCATGTTTGAGTTATTTTGAAATAATACAATTGTATTGTTCTAGAATCTTTTTTAGTGAGTCAGATTATGTTGATTTGATGCGAAGATAGATACTATATAATGAGAATACGCACCACATTTCCTATTCTTCAGTTTATGCCGGTTCTGTAAGAGTCGTTGAGAAGAAATAGCGATATGTGTTCGTTGGATTTAGCAGTGTAGAAATCTTTCATTTAACCAATCAATACCTATTGGATTATGTGAAATTATTCAAGGACTTGAATATTTAAATAATTCTATCGGATTATGTGAAACTTTCAAGGACTTCAGTGATATTCTACTTTCACAGAATTGCCTTGAAGTAAAAACACTTGGATTTAGATCTGTGATTCTTCATTGGTACTAGCATGTAGCATATAAACACACGAGAACCTTCAACCTTTGGACAATTGTTTTTTGGATTATATTAGTGTGACTATTATAGTACAATTTACGATACTATTCTATTCTATACACTATAAGTTATTTTTATTTCTTTCACTTAGTTTTTTTATATTTTATTTAAATAATTGATATTTCGGAAAATTGAATGCTAGTGGGTTTATCTAGTCTTCTTACGTTAAGCCCCTATGCGTAACACCATAGAAGAACATTGCATTGAAATAAAAAATCAGGAGTTGTACATATCAGTTTGATTTATGATTTCACATTGATATTTGCACCATTTATTTCCTATTAAAAATGCTACTTCTAATTTTCTTTTCTCCTCACGTTCGTTTATGTATAAAGTCGCACTGAATTTTTCCTTTCTATAGAATTTCATTTTTGAATCAGTATATTTCCTGGAGAAATATCATGTCCTAATTTTATATAATTGGTAAAGTTCATATATTTTCTTGGCATTGGAGTCAGGGCTTGTGTTTCTTTCAAGTCACTCCATGAAAACATTAGAGTCAGAGTTTGCGTTTCTTCCAAACTACTCCCCGAAGCACATGAGTCAGGCCTTGTGTTTCTGCCAAGTCACTTCCTGAAGGCATGGGAGTCCGGATCTGCCTGCAGTCCAGTTCTATGTCTGTTTCAAGTTTTGTTTATGCTGGGCTACATGATCTTTCTTTGCTTCCCCACCCTACCCCCCCCCTCTCTCTCTCTCTCTCTCTCTCTCTCTCTCTCTCTTATTCGCTTTTACGGCTTCCCTGTCAGTTTCTGTAGTACTAGGTCTTTAGGCGGAAGCCCATTAGGTAGGAAAATGTAGGTACCTACACCTACTTGTTACCTTCCTGTTTGGACTGGAATATTCGTACACTTGTTTAGACATAATCAAGACCACTAGTTGTAGCCATTCATTTGCTTTTTATACCTACGAAGGGTGCTGAGAGAGTTGCAGAAGTTACTGAATGTCTTCTTCCAACGTTAAAACAAACGGCTGAGCAAACTGAAAAGATAGCAAGAAGAACCAAACAGACAAAAAGGATTTTAAGAGATCTTCCAACTGAAATAGCTGCCGCTCAACCTCCACCAGAACTTGGAGGTGAAGAACATATTACAAAAAAAGAAAAGAAACAAAGGAAAGAAAAAATAGATTGTTTAACAGATTTACCCAAAGGACTATTGATGAAATAGAGAGATATAAAAAAGTAGACGATTTAGCAGCGTTTGCAGCTGCGAGTTATAGTAAAAGAGATAGATATTTAAAACCTGAATATACTCGTAGATCAAGGTCAAAAAATATTTTGTACAAGTGGATATATCGAATAAACCAAGGAGGTAATCAAGTCAGATGATGTCAATTATATTGCATACAGAGATAAAATAGATAAATATTTTACAGATGTGCAATAATATATTAAGTCTAAAGGACAAAACCAACCTGAAGATCAATCTCCTCAAGAACAGTTAGATAAACTTAGATGTAAATTTAAAGTTAAGGGTTTACAAACTATCGAGCGTGCGGAATATGGCCAACTAGTAGATATTGCTAGAAATTATGATAAAATGGAAAAATATGTAAGAAAAAAAAAGATGTTAAATCTTGGATTAAAGATGATTGGATTGAAAATATATATCTAGTCAAATCTAATCAAACTTCTGCCATTGATGATGCGGAACTTTAGCATTTAAGAATGATGTGATGCAACAAGAAAGACCACAATCTACTCCTCCTCAAATACAATCTCCTAAACCTAAACAAAAGCAACAACCTCTAGAAGAAGTCAAAAGTATATTTAGACCTGAGGCTTTAGACAATTTAAAATATAATTTCTCTCATGAAAAATTAATAGATCTTGCGGTAGATTATGACGAAAGAGATAAATATTGAAAAATGAAGATGTTGTATCTTTGTTAGGAAATGATTGGATTAACAGTTTAGTTTTCATCAGGTTTAAGACCTGACTATAAACGTGAATATGCCCAAATATATTTGAATGTGGTTAAAGATGACATAAGAGAAAGAAAAGTACAATTATAACGACAAGAAGAAGAATTATATGCTGAATTACTTAAAGAGACGCAAAGCTCTGAACCCAAAACCGGATGTTGTTTAGGAACTTGTCTTGACAGTGTTCTTGCTGATGTTAATCGATTATAAATTCTGATCGGATGAAAACGTGCAGGAAATAATTATCCAGAAATTATTAATGACATATCTGATATTTCCCGAATATCATTTGCAGGCGGTGGTATGAACAGTAATGTTTATCAATCTCTCATTAATGAAAGTGTCGACTATTATTACAGTGACTTAAATTAATTAATCAACATGTAATATAAACAAACGATTATAGGCAATGCTCAACGTGGACCTGTAATAGTTAGGGTAGTAAATTCACAATTACCAACGTATAAAGCTATTTACGGAGATGGATTTGGTGATGTCTTTATGGATTTATTTAGAAGGATGGCTTCAAAAGCCGATTGCAAAACAATTAGGGATGAAAACTATTAAGTTTATTGAAATTAAAGCTTTAGGTTATGTTGGTAACCTTGCTGGTAAAGCATTTTCATCAGTCAAAGAAAGATTAGCTAGATTAGAATGAAAAAGCAACAGCCAGTAAAATTACACTGCACTGAAGTTATGCCTGCAAATGTTAGTAAAATAATAAATAAAGCTGCTAATGAAAAATTAGCAGAATTAGCTGATCATGAAAAATTGGAAAAGTTGCCTTTGAAATTAAGCCTGAAAATACGAGTTTTAATTCAAGACGTGGTCTTCATGTTAGACGATATTAATGATAATAATAATGTTTAAACGTATATCCGATCCAGCATTTGATACGGACGCACCAGTCCTTAAAGATGAATCTGTTCGCGATTATCAATATTATTCTTATGACGCAAGTATACCAAATCAACGTCGTCGAATCGAATTACACGTTCATGATACAATCAGCTATATTTTGCCTGCTGAAGCGTTTATCGAAGTAGAAGGAGAAATTGCAAAAACAGATAATACTGATTATGGAGATGATGTTAAAATTGGTTTTGTTAACAATGGTATTATGGCATTGTTTGACAGCGCTACGTACATGATTGACGGAAGAAACGTTGAAAAAATTCAAAAAGACGTTGATGTTGCTACAACGATATTAAATTTAGCAAGATATTTGGATGACTATACAAGATCAGCTGGTCCGTCAGTGACGTTTGTCAACGATAATTCTCATCATCCTGACCGTGAATGTTTAGATCAATGTTAAAAGGTGGAAGTAGAAGATTTTCATGCGCAATTCCATTATCTCATATCTTCGAATTTTGTAGAAATGTTAGAAAAGTTATATTTTGAGCTAAGCATACAGTTGTACTTGTTAGAAAAGCTGTTGATGATGATGTAAGTCGGCGTTCTGCTGTTGCTGATGCTGGTAAAGTATTGATAACAAAACTGTCATTGTGGATGCGAGTAATGACTCCAACAATTGCTGAAGAAGAAAAGTTAATTAGTGTTATGAATTCAGGCGGAAAATGATTGGTATCATGGTTGACAATGACAACAGATAGCGTTCAAAGTACTGTTCATGGATTATTTACATGGCAAATAGCAACAAGGAGCTTCTGCACCCAGACATATTTTTATTGCTTTACAAAATACTAATCGACTAAACTCAGAAACACAGTAATATGATATTTGATCAATTTAATGTTAGTGAAGTTTCTTTAAGGATAAACGGACATCAAACACCATCTGAAGACATATTGTTAAATTTTGATCTCAATCATGTAGCTCGTACATATTATCGTTTAATGACGTTTATCAGACGTGATGAAAATATAAATACCGGTTTCTAAATATCACAGATTTCACAACAATGTTTCCGATCTATTTCTTTCCTCTGGAGAATATAGACTTATTTAAACAATCTGTCGTTGATATTCACTTTTGAGCTTGTGTAAACCCAGGTGTTGGTGTTAATTACAGAGCAATTGCAATTATACTCAGCGATAAAGCAATGCTACTTGAAGGTACTGGTGGACGAATGCGAGTTTTGCACGCATCGATAGAAAACACGTAACATCTCAGTTGAAAATAAAGTATTATTTATAAAAATGTCATATCATCATGTTAGTGTTAGTCTGACTCCTGGTCAAATTAAAAAGCTTCAATAAAATTCAGCAACCAACTGTGGAATAAAAATATCACTAAAAAAGATTAGATCACTGTAGGACAAAATAAATTATTATTGTCAGAACGTCAACTCAGGCATTTCAACGATGCCAATCAAAAACAGGTGTTAAAACAATCTTTCTGCGAGCGCCACTAAAGAATCGATTACAATCGGTGGTATATTTCCACTTCTTGCAGCTATACCAACTTTATAGCCGCTACAGCCCCTGCTTTTGCACAAGCAGCTACACTTGGTTCTGCTGGAGCTGCTGATAAATTAGCAGCAAGACAAATGATAACAGAAAAAGGAATGAAAAAAGGGGAAGGGGTCTAAGATTATCAGGAACCCCTCATCGATACGGCCGATGACTGAAGCTTCCAGGAATACTTCGTTACTCTTTCTTATGTCAAATTTTGATTTACTTAATTCTGCTAAAAAAATTAAACATCAAAATTTTTTGAGGTGTTTTTATGCGAGATCAATTACCAAAACAGCCAAACAATGTTGAAACTGGCATTATTAAATTCAATAATAGTTCTGGTCCTGGTACTCATTGGGTTGCATACGCAATTGATCCACGTGGAATTATTTATTTTGATTCGTATGGACTGGCTCCACCAAAACAATTTTAAAATTACGTAAACACAATAAAAACTCCAGTCTGGTATTCAACATTACCAACACAAACAATATTAAGTAATTTCTGTACTCTACGTTGTGTCATCATCAACGTTACCACCTCATAAGTATAATGGTTGATATTTACGAAAAAGTTTCCGCTAAACAAAAACAAAATAACGACAGAACAACCCATGAAAATATCAGTAAACAGATTAGTGATGAAATATCTGAATTATTAAATCCTGCAAATGTAGATCTAAACGATGTTGTTGTATTTCAAGATAAGCAAGGAAAATTAAAAGCCAGCAAACTTTCATTGAAAGATATTGTCGTTAAAATGTATAGAGTAACTGCAAATAGCATTTACACCGCAATCACCTCCTATATATTTGATTGGACAAGAATAATTTAATCCGGTTTATCTACGTAGTCATAATCCGTTGTTATCAAGAATATATTTCAAACTTACTGACTGGACCGGACACCTTATTGATTTAAGACAAGAAATTCTTAATATTAATTCGTGAGATTATAACAGAATTTATTATTTGTTCTCGGTAAATAATACATAAAATAAGGAAAAATAGTCAAATTTTGCAATTTGATGGGTCAAACCTCACGCAGTTCTCTAAATGATTTAACGATTTATCGATAAATTTTCCTTTTACTGATTTTTTAATCAGACATACTTCAGTACATATAAAAAAACATTACTGTGTTTCATGAAAATTTATATTTGCCTTCATATTTGCCTTTGTACTTGTGTGTTTGTGTGTGTGTGTATGTGTGTGTTTATGAGATTGCAACAGCATAAACACACACACACAAACAAACAAACACACTCCAGCGAATCCCTAAACGATACGAAATTTTAGAGATTCAGAAGGTTGTCTATGCGTTTCAATTTCATGCACACACACACCGATATCAAAACCCGGGGAGAGTGCAAAATGCACTCACCACGTTGTTTGACGTGGTGAGGAGGTGTACATGAACTACTTTTGGGGCTTGGAACCCCCGCTTCTTTAATGAAAAATCGCGAGTATCGCCACCGTCGACAGTTCGCCAGTCATGGGATTAGAACGCCAACTCTCGAGTATGAGAATTAGCCACCCTACCACTGCGCTATGTTCCAACCTTACAGATATATGTTTCAGAAATTATTATGAAGTTACTTACGCTGGATTTCTTTTCCATTTTCCAGAACACATCGTATTAAAATAATCGTATATTGTATATATTTCTACCTTTGACAAAGTCAGGTTTAAAATACCTGTATTTCTGTATAACAGAGAGATCAACAAAAAATAGCTACTGCATTACAAGGCGGGCGATTAATTTTCTACCTTGTCTTTGTTAAGGGAGACGAAATTGATACGTTAATAACATTTCACTAATTTGAACTTTTACAAAATTATATTACTTCACTGACACTAATTATCACAGAGATGGTTAAATTACTGAATATTTGTATATAATTAGTGACGATGACAAAAACAATGAAGTCATTTACGCTGTAACAAGCGAGATAACTACTTAATTACTCTACCGGCGATAGCCTAGCTTGACACAGTTATCTCCCTTCAACAAGAATGAACTTTTTTTATATTTCTTCGAAAAAGCAGATTTGGTAATATTATCTGCAACATATTTTACTGAACACATTGAAATATCTAAATATTATCCAGCTGCGTTCATTGATTGAAATATTATTTCCTCACCGGTTTCTGTATTTACAGACTTAACAATTTGCAGTTTTTTAATATTTACCTGTATCATCAAATTTCTGCCCTGGCTTTATTTAATTGCTCGCAAATTATCTAAAGAGTTATCGAGTTTCTAGAGATTAATATCATCGATCACAAGACCGTCTTCGATTACCAACTGAAAAGATTCATAGATAGATCTATGACTGAAATAATTTTTATTCCCTTTAGTATGTTGTTGTTGTAGGGATTAACGCCATTTTTCAGCACAAGATAGGCTATACATGGCGGCCAGTATTAATGGTGGAGGAAGAACCCGGGAAAACCCCGGAAAGAACCACCAACCCACGAGAAGCTACTGGCAAGCTTTCTCACATACCCACATTGGCTGGGTCTGAGACTCGAACCCACGCAGACAGAGGTGAGATGGCAGTGATCCGTAACGGAGAGCGCTTTAGACCACTCGGCCACTCGGGGCCCCCCCCTTTAGTATTGAACATGAGATAACCAGTATGAGACACATTACCAACTGGTCATTTTAGTCGGCAGTTCCTGATTAGACAAATGAGATGCTTCATAATTCTGATGTTTTGATATTTTACAAATTCATTTTTGTACATTGATATAATAATATTATTTGTTTAAATGGTTATTTGAAAATCTGGCAGATAATCTTCAGATCCTTTTATGACTTTATCATTATTATCGGTGTTGTCTTTCATCAAAATATCTTTTCAGTTCTCTGTATTTTTTATCACCACATTGCACACACAACTGCGTTTTTTCTCTAACCACAACACCACATTTCAAACACGGTTTAGGTCCTAAACTCCCTCTCCGTACACTTTGTAAGTGAAGTCCACAGAGTCCACAGATTTCGTTTACACAAGCGTTGTAACATGGAGTTGTAGAACCTATCATAAACCATTTGCATTTATTTTTTGTTTGAATATATATATATGTATATATATATATATATATATATATATATATATATATATATATATATATATATATATATATATATATATATATATATATATATATATATATATATATATATATGTGTGTGTGTGTGTATATATATATATATATATATATATATATATATATATATATATATATATATATATATATATATATATATATATATATATATATATATATATATATATATATATATATATATATATATGTCTTAATTGTAATAACAATGAATATAAGATATTAAAAGCGATTAAGATTAAACCTTCTGAATATAGATTCGATCTTGATAGAAGAACCTCTGACCCACGAAGACAATCTCTGGTTAATCCGACGAAAATTCCGATTAAACGTACTCGTAATGCTAAAAAAGATTTTAGCGACGATGGAGCATCTCATGTGTGTCAACATTTAAAATCATACGCAACACTGGTGTTATTGCCACAATGAACGAACAATGAGCGGCGATAATTTTTAATTATCTCGACAATCAAAGATATTTTTTCAGAGCAAAAATTTTTAGGGAAGTTGACAATACGTGGATTATCAGCGACAAACGTGATCCTGTCCTTCAAAATGAAAAAATCGCCGTATTGAATTAAAATTCCAAACCAGGAATGTTGACTTGTATTGACAAGCCGTATTATGAAAGAGCATATACGGTAATTTAATCAATATATTCGCTGGATGATAAACCCAGCGTTCGTGGTCTGAAACCGATGAAAGTTTCGAAAATAAATTGTGTAGCCGAGCGAGTAATAGAACATTTTACAATTTCGACTCGTGGAAATCGTTTAACAGATTAAAAACCTAAAATAAAAAGTGATTGGGCAGAAATAGTTAAAGATGCCGATGCATCTATCAACGACGTTGCTGAGCTAGGAAAGAAATGAAAGTTTCCAATAACGGTAAAAACGATAAACGGAGATATTTTGTACGAATCAAAGTATAAATCGAAAGGAGCTTTGATTGAAATTATTGATCATAATGCGCATGTGTTGACTAATGAAGTAACAATATTCCCACGAAACAAAATTGTTAAATTTTACCAAGGAGATATATTTGATTTTATTAACGAAATTAGTAACAACGACCCTGTATCAGTATGGTTATTTCAGAGTCCCGATCATGGAAACTATGATCAGATTGTACGACCTGAGATATTTTTCGCACAGTATCTCTCACGAAGAAATGAAAGATATTGTGTCAAAATACACCCATGACGATGTCATGCCTGAAAAGTTAAACAGTAATTCTTTACGATTCGATTAGTCGCGGATCATTTTGCCAGAGAGAAAAATTCATGGCAGCCTACTAAGCTTGATTTTTTCAATGATATAATATCGAGTTGTGT
Organism: Sinohyriopsis cumingii; assembly: GCA_028554795.2. Taxonomy (NCBI): domain Eukaryota; kingdom Metazoa; phylum Mollusca; class Bivalvia; order Unionida; family Unionidae; genus Sinohyriopsis; species Sinohyriopsis cumingii. Next base: position 54,962,605 of record CM068828.1, read on the forward strand.
CAAATACGGACACTGTGGATTATGCAATTCCACATACGATTATAAGGATATTATCTCGGTTGATATGGTTGCATGTTATCCCGGAAGTGTTCTATGAATGGGAGAGTGTTCTAAGCATTTTTAGCGATTTGGACATCCAACACATGAGATGATCAGGGTATTGATAAATTGACCATTACCAGATTTTGACCTCACTGGATTCACTCGTATCGAGTCATTTAAGTTTGCCGAAGATCTTCATCCGATTTGTTCGGTCTAGTTTGGCAAACATTTTTCAGCAAAAATATGGTCACCAACAGTATTATTACGATATATGCTCGATGTAAAAATACTGATATCTTTGATTGTAAGTCAAGCAATTATATGATATAGTTCGCAGAAATACGTTTGGTTACCACAACAAAAGAAATATCCCGATGATGAAAATCCTGATATGAATGACTTTGAGAACAAAATCGCAAAAGATCTTGGCAGAAACATAATCGGTAAATTCACCCAAGGAGGATCATATGATCATAAACGACATTGTACAAGATTAATTAATATTTCTTGATTGGTTATTGATAAAAAAATAAGGCTGTAATAAACTATCACCTTTTGTGGGATTGTCGCAACATAATGGCTGAAAAAACTTGTGGATTATTATGAAGAAATAACTGATGATCATAGAACACTTGATCCAGAATTAAGAGAGTTTAAGAAATTAATCAGACTTCAACCAAATAAAATTCAATGTAAAGTAATGCATGAAATAAGTTCAGAAACTCCTATAAATAATTTTTGGAGTTTATGGAGACAAATGATTTCATAGTGGCAAGTAGAAAGATAGTTCGTGATACACTTAACAACAATTATTTTTGTTACATAAAGCAAATTTTCAAATCTACCCGTACCATTGTGTTATCGATCAGCAGATATACGACGATAGAATATCTACGTTGATATACCAGGATCGTCAGAGAAACAAACTCTTCTATTAAATTATATTGTTTTAGTTCATGTCAGTGTTGTTGAGAGCGCGTTAACTATGGACAAAACTCCATGGACGCCTGGATACGCAATGTTAGTTCATTCATCACAAGGATTAACCATCTCTGATACAAATGTTTGGATCGTCGATGATCGTATCGAATGGTCAAACGTAGTTTATCTCGCAGTATCTAGAGTCAGCTGCGCAGAATTGTCAAAGACTTCACAGAAAATAATAATCAAATTCAGGAAAATAACGATGATATAGTAAGAATAAAATTAGCTGATTATAAATAGTGTGACAAAGAAATAAGCGCGACTTTGATCTCGATGCTGAATTTATCATGACGCTGAAACAACAGCAAAATAATCATTGTGCGAGCTGTAACACAGTAATGTTGTGGCAGTATTCAAATAATAATCCAAGAGAATTTAACAGTAGACAGAATTGATAGTAGTCTTCGTCATACGCGCGAAAATGTGATGCTGGCCTGTCTTGAATGTAATCGACGTCGAGGTGCTAGTTTACAAAAGTGAATGCCGTGGTAATTGTGTGTCTTCAGGAATTACTTGTAATTGCTCGCATATAAATCCCTTTTCAGGAGCAGTTGAATCTAATTTGTAGATTGCAGGTCTACCCGTGGATCTTACCATTCTAGAAATTGTATGTGTCGTTACACTCCAAATAGGATTAGTCGCTCTTTCTTTACACCTTCAAGTTCACCAGGTTCATATAAATATCTTACAGTAATATTACCTAGTACTGGTTGTTTTGAAATGTCATGTCGTTGCATTAGTAAATGGGGGTTTTTTGTAATCGCATTAACGGGTTTCATACAAATTGCACTAGTAATTGTATTATGTAACGCAGATATCACACTTGGTAGTTTTGCAACCCATTCGCGAGATCTCGTATCTTTCTGAATTATTTGCTTCGCATATTGATATCCAAATAACCGCTTAGCAAATGTTTGATTAAATCGTTCAACGATTGCCTGATCGTGATCAATTGCAGTATGTCCTCGTCTGATTTTGACATTATGTTTTTTCATCAGAGATGATACTGCACCAAGAAATTCCTTGCCAGTAACTGTGGCCAATTCAAGGGTCCTCGTTGACAAATTCGGTCGGAAGCAGATACAACTTCAGCTGCTGTTTTATTTGATGGTGGTTCTGCTTCCTTATATCTACTTGCAACGTCAACGACAGTCAACGCTTATTTGTATGTATACGATTGACGTTTTCCAATTTTAATAGTATCTTGTGATAAAAGTAAAATATCTGCTTGATGAACTTCATTAGTAGTGTTCCATCAAAATGTGCATGCGAAATCTTTTTAGGTGGTGGTAAATAAATTGCCATATTGCCATTCGTGCTAACCAATTTGCAGCAACAGAACATGTAACATCTGCTGCATCAGCAAGTTTGCTAATTGCTGCTCTACCCCTCGAATATCCTCTTGGGCTCTAATAAATTGACTCCATTATTTTATAATAATCGGTTGATTAATTACCGGCTCCTAATACTACTTTACCTTTCATTGCAAATTTAACAACCAATTAGCTAATGATTCTCTGAAAGATTTATGTTTTTATGGAATTTAACAAATGAATCAACTTCACGTCTGCAATATGTCTATCTGGATTTTTATAAGCTACATCATGAACGTGACATGCTTTATCAATTGCATTTATTGGATACTCTCCAGGTCTCGGTTGATCTCGCTCATTAAGTCGGATATCAAGTCGGGTTCCAGGACCACAATGATAATATCCTGGAAGATGATTTTCTCCTTGGTATTTAGCCCATGGAGTTCCTGGTAATTTTCCTAATGAAGTAGCGATATCACCACCTGTCTTCATACGAGACGACGAGACGAAATAAATTTATATTTATTTGTACCACATTTCACACATTTGCCTGTAAGTGCACGCTTTTATTTTTTGTTATTATTGTTGTTAATCCACTTGTGGGGTGGATGCTCTACATCGAACACAATATAAATCCATACTATTTGTTATATTTGTATAGCATGGATGTCATTTATTTCTCAGCGCCACGAAAGTACAGAGCCAGTAAAACATCATCCAGTGCTAAAAATTCTATCAAAGCAATTATCATGGGTCCATCTGGGTCTGGTAGGACGCATCTATTACTTAATTTGATAATGAGATGGCTCAAATGGGATAAGTTGTATTTAGTAGCTCCGTCAGTTGATGATCAGATATGTTACGAGATACTTAAAGATTTTAATGAAAATGCAAAATTGTTGGACCAAGATGATTAATGATATTATTAATTTTATCACCGATATTGATGAACCCCCATCTATAGATGACCTCGATGGATTTATTATTAATTTAGAAGTATATGACGACGTAATGTTCTTCGTGGGTCGGTGATTCTTCCCGGGGTTTTCCAGGGTTCTTCCTCCACCAATTATACTGGCCGCCGTTTATAGCCTATCTTGTGCTGAAAAATGGCGTTAAACCCTACAACAACTACAAATACAACATAATGCTGGACTAGCAATGAAATCCAGCTAGAATAATTTCTCGAGGGAGACATAAAAATACTGATGTTATATATGTTACTCAGTGATATACACAAATACCAAAAGTGATCAGAGATAACTGCAATATTTTAGTTGTGTTTACTGGAGCCAATACACATACTCTGCGAAATATTCTCAAAATAAAACTCACTTATTTCGACTGCAAGAACAAACTTAAAGACCTAATAATGTTCCCTACCTTAAATATTTACAGCATATTTTTATGTTTTCTAATTTCATGGTGTTTGTTTTCTGTAATAGTATCATTATATGTTTTTTTATGTTATAGGTGTTGTCTAATGTTGTAAAGCGCTTATAGCTTCTAACGATTAGGCGCTTTACAAATTCCTCATTATTATTATTATTATTATCATTATTATTATTATTATTATTATTATTATTATTATTATTATTATTATATTCATCAGTCTTGGTGTAGTGGGGATAGAGGCATGATTAAATTCAAAAACTTCTTTTCAAAAGCACAATCGGCTCCACACAGATTTATAACAATAAATTTACATGATCCTCGATCACGATATCGTATAGGTCTTGAAAAAATCTTTGGTTGAGAGATTGATATAATAATGATTTAATTACTCACGTTTATAGCAGCAGACAGGGTGCGACCACAAATAAGTGTCACGGTGGGTAAACAAATTTTTTAAAAACACTAACGACAAAGTAACAAAATAAACTAACCCAATAAGAAAAACTCCGCTTTTAGTTAGAGGCTTTGGTTTGACGTTATTGACCTTTTATTTTTATTTTTCGTAGATAGCTTTATTTTTTAAAAATGGACCTTCCAGCAAGTGGTCCGTTCACCCTTTCTCCTGCTTATCCCGTGAGCAAAGTAAATAAAGCTTTTCCTACATATTTGAACAATGCTATTTTACGACCTGAAAAAGCTGTTCTCTGGTGGCAAACTGTAATGATAAATTCCTTCGATCCACTATGAAATGTAAAGAAAAATAATCTGCGATAATAAATATCTTGTGTTACAAAAACGCCACTTACGCTCGCTAAACTAAAAGCACAGACAAGAAACTAACTGCAAATAGAGACTTCTTGTGGTTATCAAGATTTGTCAATTTCAAAGCTTTTGATATACAGAAACAAGTGTATTTTATCTTGTGTCGACACATTAATTTATATGGGTTATCTTCCAGGAGTTGCGTCTTTCCCAAACAATCAATAACTTAATAAAAAATATCGAAGAATGCGCAGGCTATCAGGGATCCAAGTGAGTTACTTTCCCTAGAATTATATTGTACAACCAAAGGCAAGACGTAAATCATGTCTTAACACAGAAGGCAAGTAACATTATTGTATTAAGCATTAAATAAAACAATAACTTCATTTAGTAACAAGATTACCATTCAATTTATATAAAATGTAGAGGCCAAATTACAATTAATTGTATACGTCTTAGAATGTAATATATTCATAATTACGTCTACACAGTTAGTCATATTCTTACCTATTCTGTCGCAAATAGTACGCAATTTAGTCAATGCAGTTAAGAATATTTTTTTATTTTTTTTTAATTTTGTTCTATATTCGGCAATGATTAATATTATCTTTGTAAATATTTTCTTCTAAATTCCTTCAAAAAATGGTAAAACTAGCACACACAAAAATATACAAGTATTCAACAGTTCTTACATTGCACCATTACGTAGCCGCTCATTTCTTGATGCTCCTCATAAATTATTCTATTTCAAATAGCGACGCTGAAAACAGTGACTGTATAATTTTTACAGATTATTGTTTACAGTTACAGTTTTTATCGAGATAGATATTTAGCAAAGGCGCTTGGAGATAAATATATAGTAAATGAGCTTCGAGACAGATATTTAGTAAATGAGATTCGAGTTTGATATTTAGGAAAGGAGCTTCGAGACATATTTAATAAAGGAGCTTCGAGATATATATTCACTAAATGAGCTTCGAGATAGATATTCAGTAAACGGGCTTCGAGACAGATATTTAGAAAAGGAGCTTCGAGACAGATATTTAGAAAAGGAGCATCGATATAGATATTTAGAAAAGGAGCTTCGAGATACATATTTAGTAGACGATCTTCGAGATAGATATTTATCTGAGGATCTTCGAGATCGATATTAAGTAAAGGAGCTTTGAGACGAACATTTAGCAAAAGAAGATTTTAGATAGCTAGATAAAACAACACATAGTTAGATACCAATACAACTATTGAAAGAGTCAGTAAAAATTTACAGACTAGATTTAAAAATCAAAATGATATTTCTCCGCGGATGAAAGTTCTCTTCGAGTTTTTGATAGTTTATATAATCATGAAAGGTGTAATCAATTTATTATGATTTGTACATCATCAAAGGTTTAATCAATTTATTACGACGTTTGCATCATTAAAGGTGTAATCAATTTAGTATGACTTATACATAATTACAGGTGTAGTCAAATTATTATGATTATACATCATTGAAGGTTTAATCAATTTATTATGACTTATACATCATCAAAGGTGTAATTAATTTTTTATGACTTATACACCATTAAAGGTGTAATCTATTTAGCATGATTTATACATCATTAAAGGTGTAATCAATTCAGCATGAGTACAATATTTACATGTAAACATTTTACAATCAAAACACACACTTCATACAACCATGATGTCACTGAAAATCAAAGCAAACACATGTATTCATACAGCGACCAATTACTCTGACAATTAAAATGTAAAGAAATGCAGTGTTTATGATGATGACTATTTATGATTTTTCAAAGCACCCGACATTAAACTTGCAAAATAAACTATAATTGCCAGAATAAATTTCAAGATTAATAGTCAGCGACCTTTCTCTTAATTTTGTCTTACATATTCTTCAAAAGTATCTGACAAAAATAGTTTCATATAAAGTCAAGACGAACACAAAATTACTGTGAATGTCTCTGAGGATAATTAATATGGCTACCTGATATCAAACCACATTGTGATTAAAGTACAGATAACAAAATATTGAAAACAACGGCATCTCGCTTTACTACGTGTCTTGAAGAGCAAAGTTAGACAATGTACTCAGCAAACGTTTCCTGTGCAGCTGAGTCTATCATAGACTAGTTCTGTAGGGGGTTTCACGGTTAGTATCTCCCCTTGAAAACACCAGAGAGCATCTCGGTGCAACTCACTTCCGGATAGTTCAATCAATTAAGAATGTGTAAAATTACGCATATTTCTGACCTATATGCTACTCAATCGGACTAAGCGTGCAGTGACCACTTTTGTCAAACGTGGCATTTACAAGTCCATGCCATCAGCTCATCACAAACGTGTTGAGTTTCGCATGTAGTCTCAAACAATTACAAGTGCATATTTAAAAATGAACGGTCCATTATGAATTAATGCATTGGCCGTATTGATTGAACTGAGTGGGATACACAGTCCGTCCCAAAATAGAAAACGACAATTAATGCCGTGCATTTGAAAGAAACAAAAAAAGAGGGCTGTATAAATGTATAGTTTTGCCTCCGCATGGTCAAAACAAGCCGTACACCTTCAGCCTTTTTAAATTTTAATTTTGTTCATGTACATTTATCCCAGGTAGATCCTAATTAAAATAATGTTCTACCTGTCAAGAATTGTCAAATGAACGAAACAGTGCATTGTGACGTAGTATGAGAAGATAAAGTAACATTAATATGACTCCAGTAAATGAGAATATTTATTAAAGAAGCAAATTCCCCTTTCAGCAACTTGGTATTGATAACTCTAGAATAAATGTCATAAAGAGTTCTTTCCCTTATCAAGCTCCCTCATCGAACAACCACGCTAGGGGGAAGATGATAATTTAATCTAAAATAAGTTAATTGAGTTGATGTCGGTAGAATGATTTTCATATCACTTGGAATACAACGTCACTCATCTATACTCCTAGTTTCTCAAAATTGAGGGTTTGGCGCTCCCAGTTTCAAGATACCCGAAATCAATTGAACACGTCGAGTCTTTTTTATTGTTTGGTAACCGAAAAGCCAGAGCGTGTCCCAGTTACAACGAAGCTATCTGCTTGAACATAAGTGTCTCGAACGTCTGCTTGACGTACCAAGATAACACTGAAATACATTCTTAATAATGAGTAAGACAATGCCTTCAGAATTCTTGTGACGTCAATACGATGTCAGCTTACAGTTTTATATTGCATATGACCAATGCCATACTATGTTGTAAATAAACAAACAACTATCACGCTTCAGACCACGATTAACTCCCCTTGACCACAGTCAATTCTGAAAAAAATAGTATCGCGTTTTAATGGTGCGTTTCAAGGCTAACCTACCCTGAAATATCACAATATATGTTGCTAATAACATAGTAAACTTTAACGTTTATAAAACTGCATAGATTGTTAACACTAACACTGCCTGCTCTGCATTGGACACAGTCATATAAAACATGTCCTCAAATTGCGTGTAATGTGTCACCACATCGTGTGTTGTTCGAGCGCATTTTGGTTAGTTCATCTCAGTGAGACTGTTTGCCGTAGTAATTCAAAAAAGGGAACAATACAGTTTTTAATACCTTCAGGATTTCTTGCACAAAGATGAGTTTGTGTGTGCAGTAGGTAACATATTTCTCACCTATTGTAAGAAATGAAGAATAATAAAGGTTATAGAGAGCATAAAAGGAAACTAATCATGGTCTAAGGCCATCACATTTTGTTCACTCGCAAGTCGACACTGCCTCTTTTTCGCATGTACTAGACGATCAAACCAGATATGCGTTGTGCGGGACGAGAAAACTGTCATAACTCCGGAACAAACTGAACACAAGTCACGGTCGAGTCACAAATTGGCATCAAGTATCAATCATCAAATGCAGGGATCCATTTTAAATCAATCAACAGCTGTCTGCGTTCTGCAAAAAAAATCAAAAAAGAGTTCAACATTTAATATGAGTATCGTTGGAAGACGGATTAAGCCGTTTGAAAATCAATCATATGCAAATTAAATGGATGAATATGCTAAAGCAGCCCGATCTCAGGCATAATGAATATTTCAAGTGAGCTTACAGACCATTGTTACTATTTCTCTCTGCTTTTGCAACACTTTTGAATATTTTCCGTTTCAATGTATATTAGCGAGAGACCAATTATTAGGATGTTTGATGTGTCGGTAAATTGAAGGTTCTATAATTTGTACAAGTATCCTCGAGAGCTTTGATCAGGATCTTTGAAAGCTTTGATCAGGATCATCGAGAGATTTGATCAGGATCATCGAGAGCTTTGATCAGGATACTGAAACCCAATTCAAAATCCAGATACATATCTAAGTTTCTTTAACTTTCTTCAGACTGATTTGAAACAAAAAAGTCCTCCAGGATTTGGTTTCATGATTTAAACGCTGAATTGTAATGAAATTGATGTATTCAGGTAGCTGTTTAGCATTGAACTCAACATCCAGACCTGAAACCAAAAACGTAAGCATAACTATAGTCAATAAAGAATCAAACAGTCATCAGACTCGTTTACAGACCAGGTCATTGCCAGGCAAGATTAATTTCAATTAAGTATATGTATTCTTCTGAGTATTATTTATAACACAGGTCTAAACTTGATTGGTCTTAAAACGTCATGTCATAAAATTGTTTATCACACTAGGCGTCACACTTTGCAAGGGCACAAAGAAACGTCAATGAATAGCATGATTTGCTTCAAAACATGTATAATAAATTAGTTCGCCACATTGGGGATAACTCTTAGCAACATCACATGGCAATGTTACTGAATAACTGAAAGTCATTAACAATATCTAGTAAATAGAATCTTACAAATGTGCTCATTTGAGATTAAATGTATTTTTTAAAACTCAGTTAGTAGAATAAGATGTTATTCAACTCGAGTCATAAAATTTATTTGACATGAACACTTGTATCAGATCCGCTGTATCGAAACCTTGAATTCGATGCTCAACAAGTTTCAAGACTACGGAGACAAGGCCAGTTTTCACGACATTGTGTTTAAATATTACTGAAAATACTCATAGTGTTTAAATATTACTGAAAATATTCATCGTGTTTAAATATTACTGAAAATACTGAAAATACTCATCGTGTTTAAATATTACTAAAAATACTCATCGTGTTTAAATATTACTGAAAATACGCATCGTGTTTAAATATTACTAAAAATACTCATCGTGTTTAAATATTACTGAAAATACGCATCGTGTTTAAATATTACTAAAAATACTCATCGTGGTTAAATATTACTAAAAATACTCATCGTGGTTAAATATTACTAAAAATACTCATCGTGTTTAAATATTACTAAAAATACTCATCGTGGTTAAATATTACTGAAAATACTCATCGTGGTTAAATAGTACTAAAAATACTCATCGTGGTTAAATATTACTAAAAATACTCATCGTGGTTAAATAGTACTAAAAATACTCATCGTGTTTAAATATTACTAAAAATACTCATCGTGGTTAAATATTACTAAAAATACTCATCGTGTTTAAATATTACTAAAAATACTCATCGTGGTTAAATATTACTGAAAATACTCATCGTGGTTAAATAGTACTAAAAATACTCATCGTGGTTAAATATTACTAAAAATACTCATCGTGGTTAAATAGTACTAAAAATACTCATCGTGTTTAAATATTACTAAAAATACTCATCGTGTTTAAATATTACTAAAAATACTAATCGTGGTTAAATATTACTGAAAATACTCATCGTGGTTAAATAGTACTAAAAATACTCATCGTGGTTAAATATTACTAAAAATACTCATCGTGGTTAAATATTACTAAAAATACTCATCGTGGTTAAATAGTACTAAAAATACTCATCGTGTTTAAATATTACTAAAAATACTCATCGTGGTTAAATATTACTGAAAATATTCATCGTGTTTAAATATTACTGAAAATACGCATCGTGGTTAAATATTACTAAAAATACTCATCGTGTTTAAATATTACTGAAAATACGCATCGTGTTTAAATATTACTGAAAGTTGGCGTAAAAGAACATACCATGAATTAGACATTTTAATAATTCGAAACTCTCTCGAAGTAAGTTGACAATATATATTTGTGAAATTTGTGGACTAGTTCAATTTTTGTGTCCAGAGGTACATGACTGGGGTATCAATCTCTCTCTCTCTCTCTCTCTCTCTCAAAACTAACCGGCAACGTTTGTTGGCAATCATTATATTTCATGGAGGCAAAAACGATTATTTTATGAGGTATTTTGCCTACAAAATTACCCACATTTAGTAAATCCATGTAAGCTGTCCCAAACTTAACGGCCACATTTACGTATGCAAGATATTGTCAGTAATGATTGTAAATACGGGATGATTTCACATGAATACCTAACTATTCAATAAGCAAACATACACTAGTTTTCATTACACTGAATGGTCTGCGGTAGACGTCTTTGTTCAACATGTTCTGCTCTACTAAACATAACTAGTTATTACGGCTGTGTAGTATAACGACAATTAAACCGTAATTTCATGCATAATAAATAAACTTTGGTTTCTAGTGTGTAGCAGAATGGTTTTATGTTCAAGATGACGTTTTAGAAGCGAAATATATAACGCAATAAAGAATACTTCCACTAAAGGCATCTCGCGTCATAATATCAACCACTTAGTAAACAAGAATGTGTGAATATATATATATATATATATATATATATATATATATATATATATATATATATATATATATATATATATATATATATATATATATATTAAAAAAGCAACACAGTGCTGGTAGTATAGGTCGATATTGATTAAAATGATTTACAAGAAGTAAGATCCTACAAAAGCATGGGTTCAACTGTGACCACATTCGTTGAGATTCGACTGTTTAATTGTTTTATTAAATGACATAAAACGTCAACCATAACAGCGTAGGAAAAGAAGTACCAAAAAACAATTATCCAGTAACAAAATCACAAATAAGATTTGAACTTGATTTAATATTAATAAGATTTAAAAAAGATTTCGTCTTCACTTTGCATACCAGTATATATGACTTAGAAAAACACGAATTGACTCAATTGTGCCATTCCATCGATCCATCGATCGATCGATCCATCCATCCATGTACACACACAAACACACACACACACACATACATAAATGCATACATACCTGCATACACGCACGCACGCACACACACACACACACACACACACACACACACGCATGCATACATACATACATACATACATACATACATGGGCGTATTTGGTTATTTATACCCACATTAAAACGTGGGTAGTAGCTGAAATACATGTACACACATACGCACACATTCACACACAAATGTACACTCATACTGGCAAAGGGTCACTCTCTTCTTAGCGAACGGACGATTGATAACAAAGTTTCAACAGATCATGAACACAAATAAGGCTTCTTGTTGCTGCGTGCTAAGTAGAATAACTACAATAACTATTGAACATTGGTTTTAAAAAAATGCCAGATAAAGTCATATGAACTAAACCACTGAGCGTCATGTGATATTCTACGCAATGATGCATGGAAGAAAGAAGAAATCTATTGAGCGTCATGTGATATTCTACGCAATGATGCATGGAAAAAGGAAGAAAACTTTTGAGCGTCATATGATATTCTACGCAATGATGCATAGACGAAAGGAAAAAAAAAAAACGCAACCGAGTTGAGTCCCCTGCCCGTTGCCTAACTAGTGGATAGTACAAATGGGAAAGTGCATGGGGATAAAAGCAAGTGAAAACGCAAAATAAAAGGTAGCGAGAGAAAATGCAAACATCGGTCAAGATATTGTGAAAAAGGCATACCTTTTATGTGCTCAGCTTTGGTAAATCAGTATCAAATAGCACTCTGAGGAACCTTTATGAGTTTAATATGTTTTGAAGAAAGAAAACTTGATCTCAGCATAAGACTTTATCTTTGAGAGAAAATACAACAATGAAGAGACAAAAGCGAAAAACGCAGTCACAAACCAATACAGCAAACGACGGAAATACGAAAGGTTAGTAGGCATATTTAAAGTGTATGAAATACTCCAACAAATAGCTACCGATAAAAGGTGTCCAAAAATATAACGACTGGTTATCTTTCCCACGCCAAATATTAAAGTTTAAAGAAATTATTGTACAAAAACGTTGCTTCACACCGTTTCCATTGCCTTTATCTTCTTGACAGCTAGCGTTGGAGTTACCTCCCTTTTTCTTACGCTTCTTCTTTGAAAATTGTATTTTATGGTGTCTGGAATTCTCTTTAGAGTGACCTTGCTCCGAGTCTGAACGATGAAAAATATATTATTATTATAATTATTATTATTATTATTATTATTATTATTATTATTATTATTATTATTATTATTATTGTTGTTGTTGTTGTTGTTTCTGTTGTTGTTGTTGTTGCTGCTGGGGCTGCTGCTATTGCCGTTTTATTATTTCACCCACAACTCTAACTTAAATTGTAATTATCGCCAAATAAATTTGATTTCTATAATTTACCGTTGGAAATTCGTTAGTCGTAAGTAGCCTTACAAGAGAATGGAGAAAAAGAGCAAGATAAAAGACATCATTAATTATCTTCTGTTATAACTAGCCAAACAAAAGGATTGAGAAACAGATATAAAAACGTGATTGGTTGTTTTCTGAAGTAACTTGCCTAACAAGAGGATAGAAAAAGATGTGATTGTTTTCTGTCGTGACTAATCTTACAAGAGGATGGAGAAACATAACAATATATAAAGACACGATTAATTGTTTTCTGTCAAAATCTTGAACATTCCTTTTTTATGTCGTCCTAGAAAAGAATTCTAACCGAATTCCTGAGAGTTTCTTATTAGTGGAAATAACATCAATTTCAATTAGTATCATTATAAACAGCGACTTCTCCACAATTGGTTTATAAATTTTCTTACAAACGTAACGATGTCCAGCCCGTATGACTAGAATCATAGATATTTATTTTCTACCTTGTAACTTTAATCTTCCACGGGAATCCGATCCTTCCAGTATAAAGGTGCGAAAGCTCTGAAATGCACCCTCCGCCAATTCATTGAAGGCTAAAGTTAATGTATTATTGCATTAATAACAATTTAAATAGAAAGCAACATTTACAAAGTTCTTTCCAAGAAACTTTACTAATTTGTGAAACGCAAATGAAAACCGAATATATTCCATCTAAAGAATAACCTAGTTTGGTTATCGTTCGTATTAGTTTTAGAAAGTCATTGACTATAAAGCGAACGTACACGAAAATCATCGTCACCTCTAAACATATCGACATAAATGTAAACTTGCATCCATAACCTAATAAAATATATAATAAAGAGACAAAAATATATCCCTCAAAGTTCAGAACCATATAATAATGACTTTGCCTTAGGATACACGGTTCATATTTTCAACCATAGCATAAAATAATAATCCAGGGAAGTTCTTATTTACAAAGCTGCATTTCATTTTTGAATACGTGTGCTTAGCCGAATAGGTATGCGGATTGGTTAGTACAGGAAAGGCGATGGGTACCGTAACTTCCAAACCCGGGTTCAATTCTCTGTAAGCAACGAATTATAATTATCTCATCTGTATAATCTCTCTCTCTCTCTCTCTCTCTCTCTCTCTCTATATATATATATATATATATATATATATATATATATATATATATATATATATATATATATATATATATATATATATATATATATATATATATATATATATATATATATTGTCTATGAATGTAACAACGAAATGAATGTCTCAGTTCAGGAATTAAATTACCGCAAACTCAGCATATCCTCTCTACAAATTAATATAAGCTTGATAAACCCTCTCTACCAATCACAAAATGAGAAAAAAATTAGTTGAGAGTATAACGCAAAGAGGAATGAAATGATCAATGGAACTATTTTCACAATGCTGGCGAAAAGCCAAATTTGCGTTTTCCATATTGATAATGGATCTAAGCAGACAGTTAAAGTGCCACAACATTCCTACAATGCAAGCGAATTTCATCATCCTGTTTAAAGAGAATCTAATACTTTCTTTCTTTACTTTCTTCATTATTTTAATGAATAATAAATTAATGAAAGAGATAACTGTTTCAGAGTGTAACACATAATGGTTTGAAACTGTATGTATCTACATAAAAGACTGATACAAGAGAAAAAGCAAATCTGAAAATATGGTTTGCCTTGATTAATTATAAATGAAGAAATACATAGGTCATTTTAATCAAAAGCTGTTAATGTGAGATATAAAATTGACACGCGTTATATGTAAGGGAGCGTTACAAGAAGGGCGGCAGTATCCCGAAGAATTTATAGTTACGGACAAATAAATTTACTACATTTTTTATTTCTACAAAGATAAGATTATAAAGAAATTAGACAGCATTAGAACAGGAAGTTTACGATCTTACTGAATTAGCGAGACTAAATGCAGTAGTGAAAACGACTGTATAAGAGAAAGCGTAGGTCACATCAGAGAAGTCTTCCTTCAACCAAATATGCTAAAGTTATTCTAAATATCACCTGTAGTTTTCTCAGGATGTGAAATTTTCTCCGGAGCAACGTGAAAAGATTTGCCTTCTGGAAACTTGTCAGGTCCTTTGTCCTTCGTGGGAAGACGAATTTTAATTTCTTTCGTGTGAAGCACTTCTTCGGACAAACAAAAAGTTACCAAAATAATTCAGTGTGTTTTTAGTAATTTACATAGCTGTAAATATCCTCTAAAATCGAGCTTGAGCTGCTTAGACTTTTATTGTTTTGAATACAGTACGGGGCTCTTTTAAATTACTGAAAACTCGATAGAGATATGGGTTCGGTTTTTTGGTGTCTTACATCACAGCAAAATAAACGTTATTTAGTGCAAAGGCAATTAGAGTTATGTGCCTTGCCCAAGGATACGAACCGAGCTTATCCAATTGGAAGGATTCGAACGCATATCATTTTAGTAACATGTCTGGCAAACTAAGCAATGTGACCCCGCTGTTCTCTTGAGATAGATGGATAGATGGTATTAAATATCGTCTTTAAGCTTTAAAAGAAATTTAGAAAACATTTATGTTAATGAGACGCTAAAAATTGTATTGTACTATCCGGAATTAAATTCCATATCGCAATACGTTCTAATCTTATTGTCAGTAAGTTCACAAACTTGCATGATATCTGATGGAACATTTTTCCGCAACTGTAACCTTAGGAAAATGTTCATGACATGTTTAATTGTTAGATCAGCATTTTTATTATCAGCATTTGAACTTATGTTTTTAGTTATTCCCCTGTCAAAAATATTCGAATATGACAAAGAATCGATTCGGCATCATATTTGGAGACATTACATGCGCGCTTAATTGATTTTGGGAAAAAGGCAGATGTAAAACGTGGAGCTGTAATAGTTTAATGTCATAAAGAAAACGGTACAACTCAAATTATTCAAAATGAGATGGTCCATTAATGGACACTGTCGCTTAATGGGTGAATATGTCGCCAGGTACTTACCCTTAGGGATCCTCGTGACTTCACTGGGAGACGGGGACTCGTCCTGCTCCTCGCCCTCACCATCCAGTAGTTTACTGTACGGGGATTGCGCGTCCAGTAACCACTTTCGTACCCTGCGGCGTTCCGCTAAAAACAGCAAACAGCTGCTTCATTTTAAAAGCGTTAAAATAACTTATTCTAACTTCATTGCATAAAAATGTTATCACAGTTAATGCTAGGTATTCCCGAAGGCGTGGCTGGAGACGTGAACTGGTCGTTGGTAGGGAAGAACCCGATGAAAGCGGAGAAAAAACTCTAACTCTTTATACGTGTTCAAGTATGTGCGAACCTGGCATCGAACCCGATGCTTTTGGAGATGAAATGTTTTGTAAAATTACGTAATTATGCATGTATAAGGTTTTTGTCACAATCTACTCTATTTGGTTGAATATAAGATATAATGAAAGAAAATAAATTGATAGGTGAACGAATGAATAAATGAATATGATCCAAACGGTATTGAAAAGAGACAACGAGATATTAGAGGTGTGTGGAAATTTGAAGAAGAAAAATGCACCACTTCAGAACGTTTGAAACAGGTCAGAAGCTAGTCCCACGCAATCTACCAATACAGTATTCAACTATAATAACTCAAAATAACTTCTGCAACTCGAAACAAGTATTGTATTTGATATGGCATTTTACGTCTTATTAATAAGACTAAAGTTCAACTTTGAAAGTTACTCAATCTTATAATTTTATATAGGGATGAAAAATCTCATTTGGAATAACATTAAAGATCACAGAAACAAAATAAGATTTCGATATGAAAATACAAGACCATTGTTACATTACCGGCATCCTTCGGATGGAATAGATCTGAAGGAAAAAAATATGTGCATAGAAAACAAAATTTCCCAAGTTTTTAATCAGTTATTATATCATTTATCCGAATTAAAACTAATAATAATGATTATCGATTATTGCCTCAGAACAGAGTTAATATATGAAGTATGTATAAGAATATAGCTTATAAATTAAGTCTGTTTATAGTTTAGTTTTAATTATTATTTATTAATTGTCTTGGGTTTGTTTTAACCTAAGCAACATAATTCTACAGAGGTATAAAATTAGTTCTCCAGTACGGTAAAACCTCGCTATAAAGAACCTGGTTACTATATAATCATTGATCTAACAAGCACCATCATTGAGCCCTAAAGTGTTTTTATATATGAAAAAAAAAATTTAGTTGTATCAAATGAATCTTAAATGACAATGATTCGCATGAACCTCACGTCATTCATAGCATCTAGTGACTACTGAATTTTGAAGCCAGAGCGATCTCATTGATCCCAAGGCTAAAGCGAATCATGAAGAACTGACACTGTGAACAGTTAGTCATCAAAATACAAACACAGATAGATGATAAAGAAACCCAAAGAAGGCGGGGAAAGGGGAGAAAGGAAGCTTAAAAACTATTTGACTGAAATACACAATAACAACAAACATGCTGAATGACAAAAAAAAAGTACCAATAGCAAAGAACAGACATGTAGTAATAAGAGTAACTTTCTCTCTCTCTCTCTCTCTCTCTCTCTCTCTCTCTCTTGATACATCGCCTAGCAGACGAACAAACAGGCAGACAGACAAAAATACAAACACATGCACGGATTAAATATTACTTACAGAGAAAACCTGGTTATTTTGATTATATTATGGTACATGACCTGGCAGAAAGACAGAAATGCAGAAAAACGGCTCAGAGAGACGCTCTGAGATTCACTAACTTAAAATCTCGTTCCTCTAGTCTTTCTCGTGGAAAATGGTTAAACATACGCATAGATGAGCATACACAAACAGACAGACGGATAGTCTCAAAGCGAACAGAGATTTGTTCATTTGTTATGTTGAATCTCATGTTACCTGATTAATATATAGACAGACATTCATGTACAAACAGACAGACGGAAAGAAACAAAGAGAAAGTTATTTTCTCACAAAGTAACTCTTTTTTCTTGAGTCTATCCTATATCCAAGACCAGATATGCAAAAAGACAGACAAACAGAATATGACAGTATGTGTACTCACTGAGAAACTCGTTCCGCTTTATTCTTTCCTGGTACATGCCTTGACAAGTATTGTCACAGTATTCCTGTTGGAATCCGGTTAACAAACGGGCACAATTTGGGCACCGCTTCTGAATCCGAGGACGGCGATGTCGCTCTATACATAAATAAATAAATAAATAAATAAATAAATAAAGTTATTTTGACGTAAACTCAAGCGACTTTTGAACTCAGTTATATAATCTACAATTTAATGCTTAAACAATGTTTAATTTTTTTGCTATATTATCAAATAAATAGATGCATACTATAAATCATAATGAAAAGATCGTATAGTATGAGATATAGTATAAATAATGAGGAAAATATCTTATACGATGAGACAGTATAAATAATAAGGAAAATATCGTATACGATGAGACAGTATAAATAATGAGGAAAATATCGTATACGATGAAACAGTATAAATCATAAGGAAAATATCGTATATGATGAGACAGTATAAATAATGAGGAAAATATCGTATACAATGAGACAGTATAAATGATGAGGAAAATGTCGTATACGCTGAGACATAGAAGAAATCTTCATCTTCACTATGTAACTACCTTTTTGCTTCGGATGTTCAATCTGGGCTTCAATAGCTGAAAATATTAAATAGACAGATAAGGTTCATTATTGGCTGCCAATTGGAATTGTATCCTCTTACTATACACAACTACTTCAGCCAATAGGAATTTTATCCTCTTACGATACACAACTACTTCAGCCAATTGGAATTTTATCCTCATACTGTACACAACTACTTCAGCCAATTGGAATTTTATCCTCTTACTGTACACAACTACTTCAGCCAATTGGAATTTTATCCTCATACTGTACACAACTACTTCAACCAATTGGAATTTTATCCTCTTACTGTACACAACTACTTCAGCCAATTGGAATTTTATCCTCTTACTGTACACAACTACTTCAGCCAATTGGAATTTTATCCTCTTACTGTACACAACTACTTCAGCCAATTGGAATTTTATCCTCTTACACAACTACTTCCCCTCCATGTAATAAATAATAACTTAAGTTACTCGGACCAATTGTCAATTACTACAAACACGTGCTGATTTGTATCAACAATATCATGCAACAAGTAAAGACTCTTCCAAGAGTTCTCTTTTGAAATGAAATATATTAAACGAGTTGAATTGTTTCACCTTTGAGAAGCTTGGCAAGCAAAGGGTTATAATTATCCAACTCGTTTAATAAATTACGCATAAAGTGAGCACAGATGTAATATTATACGTATTACATGACGAGAAATCTTAATGTTATTAAATAAACCAGCAAAATAGTGAAGTGAAATGATTGACGTCTTGAACTTTAGCTATTGTCTTATAATGGATCATGACATAAATGTCATGACTTTGGAAAATATGCTAAAATGTGCAATGAGTTTGCTAACCTGAATAAATCAATAGTCAGGTAATGTTATAAATAAAAATTCATACCTTCTTGCGAATGAATGGGCAGACCCTGAATGCACAACTTCACTCGTCCGTAATAGTCGACTGAAATATTCATATCCTGTCAGGACAAATTTGAAACCAGTTATAAGAAAGTCACTATATACATATAGTTTGAATTTTTAATTTTGCAGCAGAGATGTGGTGTTTTCATCAGAGGCTTGCGCTGCTTGGCATGCACAACACATGTTTTTTAAATATGTGTTAAATGTGAAACTGTACAATTGTGACGCAGCTGTATTAGGTGAACTTAACAGAATCCAACTTAAATGCGAACGTTTCGTAAAGAATTGGTTTAAAATTTTAAATTCCGTAAAATAGATATCGAGCACTGTTTGTTTCTTTAAGGGGTTCAAATAAAATTTATAGCTGGCTTACACTACTAAAAGATACTTTAAATAGATTTAGGTATAGAAAGGTGTAAATATTTCCTGACTGAATAAATTGGTATTAAAAAAAATTGAACAAAGGATTACAGATGCTTTTCCGTCAGACTGGAAGAAGAAATTACAATGTTTTGATAAACTGTAGAATGTATTACATGGATTGGTGCTTGGAGCTGTACGTGTATTATCACAACTCTATTGTCTTAAAATAAATAATAGAAAAGAGTGAACAGGCCAAGTTTATAAAATTTAACAAATACTTTATTTCCCTAGAACACAACCTGAAAATGGCAAAATAACTTACGGTATTGCAAATTAAATCTCCAAATAATAGTAGAATTTCTAACCCAGGTCGTAATGAGCAAAGTGCCAAATAAACTTTAGTGGTATTACGAATAATTTACAACGCTGTATGTTTTGATGTGCCAATAATGACATGTAGTCTCTAATGTACTAATATGCTAATGACATGAATTGTACTGATGTACCCACAGCCATTTGTTGAACCACGGTAATATAATCCATGGTTCCTCGTCTGAATTCACTATAACTTCCAGTTATTGTTGTTCCAAGAATGTTACTGAGCACTTTGTATATCCAGAGAAGAATAATTTGAATTAACTAACTACAGCTCAAACCAAACACTGAACACAACGATGATTCTTCATCAAGATCGTATGGCACGAATGAATAATTCTGGATAAACAAGATTATATGAAATAAAACTGACTCAAAAGAGAAGCCATGATGTAGAAGAAAAGTTCATTTCCAGAACAATCCTAGCGATATTTAGACAACGTCTGTTACTAAAATTATAATAAAGAACGTCGTAAATACAAAGTCCTTGACTCAGGCCAAGAAAATGATCATAAAATTTAAGCTATACTCAATGACAAAAATAAACTATGTATTAGTTGTTTACAGAGCATAAAATAAATGATTCTGGTCAGGTAGACAATTAACTGGATTTTGGACAAGGTCGGCTACAAAATACAATTTTACATTACCCGTATCATATACAAAATAAAAGAAACCTAACAAACGATGCAAATTAAATGTATATAACAATATCATTTGATACCCACGCAATAGTTTGCAACATGTAATGTATGAGAGTAAGCATGCTCA
Organism: Sinohyriopsis cumingii; assembly: GCA_028554795.2. Classification (NCBI taxonomy): domain Eukaryota; kingdom Metazoa; phylum Mollusca; class Bivalvia; order Unionida; family Unionidae; genus Sinohyriopsis; species Sinohyriopsis cumingii. Next base: position 54,983,730 of record CM068828.1, read on the forward strand.
GGAGCATTGGGTATTGAAGTTGATGTTGAGGCGAAAACATTTCGAGTTTTTGCTTCAGCGGGAGACTAAGACTTTGATACGTTTGACTTTTGCGTTATATAACTTTAGTCTAGACTTAAACTTGAAAGTCACTTCTTGAAATACAACTTAATCTGTTTGTAGTCAGAGATATTAATAAATAGTATATTTTAAGTCTGGCCTATTACTAAATAATAGCAATATGACCTTATGTCTGACTTATGTTTGTTCATATTGGTTCCATCAGCATAGACAAACCTCTTGGAAATAAGTTCAAAGAGACCAGAGTCTTGTCTGCATGAGCCGACAACATGATTGTTCCGCTGTACACACTTCTGTAATTTATTTTTTAATGTACCTGATTTTTATTTACATGTGACTGTTACAAAGAGGTGTCAAATTTAGACTTTGTCTACGTAATGTGTCAGCAATAGAACATAATTTTGGATAAAGACCAGTAAGGGGCAATATTCAATATTTCTTATTCAATTAAGCAGCCGAATATTGTTCCTTCTGCAGTAGATACGTCTATTTATTCAAATAACCGTTGATAAATTCTGTACAGGATAAAATTAATGTGGAGGAGGCTGTTTTATTAATTTACTACTTTTGAGTAATGAGTATTACCTGTTTTCGATCCCGCTTCTGCTGACATATTTTAAACTGTGCCGCACAATCTGCGGAGCAAAACTGTCTTCGTTGTCCCACGTAAGTCAAGCACCACTTGCATAGATAATCTAAAGATACAAAATACAGGTATCGTTAGATTCAATAATCCTCCGTTTATCATTTTTATCAATTTTTAGTAGAATCCAGTTTGGTTCAACTAAGACTACCTTATATGTTCACAAAAGAGACAAAAAAGATCAGGATATATTATCTTAAATTTAAGGTTAGGTTAGGTTGCATTTTTGGATAAAATTTCAATGAAATTACGGTAATTTCTAGCGAGAATCATGCTGCTGACTGCTTTACAACTTCATATCTGTCAAATGTGTCACCCAGCTCGGCGCCAAGAGGCCAAATTTACTTCAGGCGAAAAAATGTTGGATTCAGTAATGTTGTTTTTCAGTTCAGATCTTGGTCGTTCTTTCTATTAAAGAAGAGAAGACGATATCTAAAAATAAAAACATGGTTTTGTTTCTTCTTTTTAATGGAATAATAACTCATTATTTTAAGAAACGGGTTAAAACTCTGTTTCAGTTTGATGAATATATTCGGTTAACTCAGACAATATCCACATTTCTCTATTAAATTCTTATTTTCAGCCATTTCTGAGATGCTTTAGATAAACGATTTTCCACACAACAATACTGTTTTATGGCTATACTGATGTCATATAGATATAAACAAGTAAATCACATCTTCGTACGAATCGCTATTAACTTCTGATTGGCTAATATCATAATAACCTCTGTGATAGAGATTAGGAAGTGGCAGCGGCAGGTATTAAACTGTGTGACTTTAAACCTAGACTCTCCATCCCCCATCCATCCATCAGCACCCCTTGGACCATGATCCAGTGGTCCTAACCCATCACATATCTTATTTTCTTCCAGTATTTGAAAATTTCACAGTATTTAAAATTTTATATCGTTCCTTCTAATTGTCTTGTCCCATAAACACAAGGAAAGATTACAAATAATAAATCTCTCTTGCACATAATTTTCATATGGACAATTAAGCATCTCTTTATAACTCACGCGAAGCGGTTTAGGAGGTCAAACTACGGGCATATTGACGGACGCACAGACAGATAGACAGTGCTATACATGAATTTCAACAATATGAAACAAGGTCTTAGTAGCATCGACCGCACAGTGATATGAAATCAAGTAAAGTACTAAAAATCACTTTAAAATTTTGATATCATCAGTAAGTTCTCCTTCAAAATTAAGGGTGCGAACGTTCGTGTGCGTGTGATGATCGAAGCTTTAGGGTTTGATTCAACACAATAACAAACGCCCTGGTGGTTAAATGTACTATGGAATCTCTCTCTCTCTCTCTCTCTCTCTCTCTGCATATATATACTAACACATGGATAGCAAATTTACTTTAATAATTGATATTTAAATAAAATGTACATATTTTTCATAATATGTAATAATCTATCACAAATAATATCACTTAAATTAAAATGTTTTCCATTCCTATCGTTTTATAAGTTACATTATTTTATTTAAAGAAAAATGAATTTACCCACCTTGCCGCGCCATACCATCCTGTATCTTTTCTACATGTTGAGTGAACATATATCGGCGACCCAACAACACTGATCACACGTTCTCCAAATATTAATGTCTAAACAAATACTTAAACATGTAACAAGGTGGTTCATACAGTGATCTGTATGGAAAATACGTCATGTACATGGTGTTTAATTATATCAAAAATATACAATATCTCTAACACTTGTTGACAACTGTATTGTTCCTACACCGGAAAGATAGTTTAGATTGCTTGAATACCGTATTGACACAAATTTAACTCTCAAGCAAATCAAAATCGAGTAGATCCAGACCTGCCGTTGCATAATGTACCGGCAATTACGGTCGATGCTATTTGTTTCCATAAGGGGAACGAACTGCTCATCGTCATCTATCGTCGTACTGTGCAACTGTAGATCAGGGTTCGTGCTGCATGTAGCTAAGTGCACATAATGGTGGTATACATGGCGTAGGTAGATGCTATCAGAGGAGACGTGGACACAATAAAGGCACGAGACAATGTGATCCAAACCTTTGCAAAAGATCCCCAACAATCAAATCCTCGTGTTGTAGCCTGGCACACGGTTGAAATTCGGCAATTGCAAGCTTTATGAATTTTTCATTGAGAGACACCTGACAATAGTCCGGATATATGTGTGTGTGTGTGTGTGTGTGTGTGTGTGTGTGTGTGTTCTTGTTTTCAGGACTTAGAAAGAGGACAAAAAGAATCGCTAATGAAAGGTAACATGTAAGCATTCAGGTTTTGTGCATAAAACTATAATGGGTCCCGTACTTAACCCTTTACATTCAACATTCAGGTTTGTATACGATACTAATAATGGGGCCAATCATTCATTCTTTACAGTCAATATTCAGGTTTGTATATAATACTAATAATGGGGCCAATCCATCATTCTTTACAGTCAATATTCGGGCCTTGCCTATAAAACTATAATATGGACCATGTATCACGCTTTGCAGTCAACATTCAGGCTTTGTGTATAAAACTATAAAGGGGCCCATCCATGACGCTTTACATTCAATATTCAGACCTTGTGTATAAAACTATATGGCCAATCCATCACGCTTTACAGTCAACATTTAGGCCTTGTGTACAAAATCGTAATTGGGCCTCGGGTGGCCGAGAAGTCAAAGGCGCTCGTCTTTACAGATCACTGAAACGTTGGTCCTTTTCGGGATTTTCCTGAGTTATTCTTCCACCAGACACACTAGCCGCCGTCTTACTTCTGTCTGCATGGATTCAAGTCTCCGGCTCGACCAATGTCAGTATGTGAAAACGTTTACCAATAGCTTCCCGTGAAACGTTGGTTCTTCCCGGAATTTTCCCGAGTTATTATTCTACTAGATACCAGATACCCGCCATTTATAGCATAGGCCTACTATATGCTGAAAAATGGCGTTAAACCTATAACAACAACAACAATTCTTTAATCGGGCCCATCTATCACGCATTACATTCAACATTCATGCCTTGTGTATAATGGGGCCCATTCATTACGCTTTACACTCCACATTCATGCATGCATATAAATCTATAATAAGGCACATCCATCACGCATTTTACTCAACACTCATGCATGCATATAAATCTTTAATAGGGCCCATCCATCACGCATTACACTCAACGGTCAGGTTTTGTGTATAAAACTATAATAGGGCCCACCAATCACGCTTTACGCTCAATATTCAGGCCTTGTGTATAAAACTATAATAGGCCCCATCCATCACGCTTTCCACTCAACATTCAGCTGTCGTGTATAAACCTATAATGGGGCCATTCCATTACTCTTTATATTCAATATTCAGGCCTTGTGTATAAAACTATGATAGGGCTATGGCATGACGTTACTGTGGTAGGTGTGGGATGGGGTGCTTCCAATATTTATTTAAATTATTATAGAAGTCCCACCCAGGCTCGTTTTTGGTTGGAAGCTAAATTAGTGAAAAATAGATGTAAAGCTCCGAGCCCCCAGTCAGTAATCCAGACGGTTAAATGATTGAATATACAAAAAATGAAATTCAATTATTAACAATTTAATGACAATTCAATAATGAAATGATTAAAATTTCCCAAGTACTCTCCTTCAGCTCGACCCTGTGATAGCCTATTGCATCATTTGATTTGTAGTGTAAGATAGCTTTCCACATGTCCTTGTATTCTACTCATCTGTGTATTCTTCTTTCCTATTACTCCAATTCCTTCTCCTTTTCCTCCCAACTTTCTCCAAATTTATCCTCCTCCATGACTTCTCTATACGTTTCCTCCTTTCCACTTTCTCCTCCTCGACTCCTTTTCCTCCTCCACTTCCAATTTATACTGACTAGACTTGTCGACTCCGACTGCTCTGCTAGTCGTACTTCCGTCTCCACTCTTAGAGACTCGGGACTTGCTGAACCGGAAGTTCTGCCCCCAAAACGCTTCCTTACGAATCTTCTCTCTAAGATGTACCGCCAAATTACGAGTGGCTTTCTCGGAGTAATCTTATTTTCTCATAAATCTTCCCAGGAGAAATAAATTTTCGCTTGTTAGTTAGAAGTTATAATTCGGATCGAAATTGTTACCACACCTTCTGTCTCAATTCAGATTGGATGTCTCTTTGATTCGATCCAATCAAACTTAGCGGACAATGTCCTTCTCGCGGCCTGTCCACGTGGGGACGGATTTAAAACACGCCCCGTTCCTCGCGGTTCCTCTGCTCTTTGGACAAAGCGGTAACACCTAGGTGGGAAGTCGCTCGGTCTAACGCCTGTGCCGAATCACGATGCTAGATCTTCTCTCTGGTCACGGTAACCATCAAACCTTATACTAATACCTTAGTTTATACACGACTTACGATCTGGGCTGAGCAAGCGTGACAAGGGCCCGGTCATCACGCTTTACATTTAACATTCAGGCCTTGGATATGAAGCTATAATGGTGCCCATCCATCACTCTTTACATTCTCTGCTTTTGAAATACCATATTATGATGTAAAATAGAAGAGATAACTAGGATAAAAGAGATATAAAAACGTGGAGAATTAATGCATAAGTATATAAACAACTTACTAAAACAAAAACAAGAATTTAGCAGCAAAACAGTTCGAAATCTTTGTTTGAATGACAGGAAACATGTAGAAAACACGTAGGTAAAAAGTGAGAAAAAATTCAAATGAAAAACAGTATTGAATATGTAAACTACATGTCTGTTGTGTATATGTTGATACAGCTGCGCGATATGCGCATACAGGCATGCGGATAAGTTTCAAGGACTGGGGAGGGGGTAGAATTGGGGGTAAGGCACATGGACGTTTTTCACGCTGAAGCTGTGGATTGTACGCAATCAGTCTGTACAAGAGAAAATATCTTCATAACCGCTGATCAAGGCCGGATTAAGGGGGTAGGTGACCATGGGACAATTTCAAAAGCGCCCCCATCCATACAAACTATATTTTACTGCGTTGTCTCCCCCTGCCCCAAATTTAACTCGGCCGTGCCTCTGAGCATACGATATCATTGAAGAGAAGAATGAGATGATCATTTGAGTCGGTAGAGCAAACATAGAGTAAAAGGAAACAATAATCCAGAAATGGACACATGCATACACAATACGCATATGGTTTGACAAAGACTCATAAAATGTATAGAATCATTTAGCTTGAGATACAACGGGATACAAACAGACAAATAGATGGATGAACTGACGAATAGAAGGAAGAAATGAAATTCGAAATAAATTCGAATTTTTTTGCTTTGAAGATTTTGGAGAATGGAAGTTATATTATCAATCATAACAATAAATGTCTAGGTTCCTTCATTCTACTCTCTAGAACGTATATACGGTATCACTGTTCTAGTTTATAGGTAGGGCTACTAAATACTCACTATCGATTACATTTTTAAATGTCTAAGAAAGACCGTTTCCCCGTAATATCAAAGTGGGTTATCCTCCGGGCTTAGTATAGATGATCAAATAAAGTGTACATATCTGTAGTCAAATTAGCATAACCTTAACGAATAAACTGAATGATCGATACATTCAGGATTATGTGATTAAGTAGGCTAATAAACACTAGGTCATAAATCCCATCTATCAGGACCTAGAGGACCTTTTCAACTTTAGACTTTATTACAGGCACATCGAAAGGAGCACAAACTAGCTTGGAAAAAAAATCTGCTTTATATCAAGAAAAACTAACTACATATATTATATTAGTTTAAAAATGTATTATGCTGAGGAAATATACCACGAAAAAACCCGATTCAAGAGAAAAACACAGATCGTTCTCTTCCCCCCCCCCAAAAAAAAAAAAATGAATGGTCAGTCTCTAATAAACTAACTGCTGCTGTTTCTCTGACGATAGCTTGGCGGCTAAGATGTCAACATGGTGTGGTTTTAGAGGATTTGAGGTGGAATAAATCAGTGAACATGTTGAAACTCCCCTAGATAAAAACAACCCTTCGAACAATAATTCCGATGTACCTGGTTTGTTTACTGCAATTAGCCTATGTTTTTCTATTCACTTGTTACCTGGAGTTAAGTCATCTTGTCCCTCAAATTAATTGTTCACAGGCTCGTAACTACCTATGCGCATAAACTCAACAAAATGCATTTCAAACCAGTTATTTTAATGATTTGTTAATGTTGCAATCAACCTTCACATGAGACACATCACGTGATTTCATGACCACTGTTTACACTGAAAATACGTAACCACAATCTTTCTTGTTCGCTACCAGACGAGAGGAATGTCTTCGTCATTCTATACTTGCCTATGGCGAAATATGGTCTAGCTACGCGAGTGGCTGAGAAAGAAAGAAAGAAACCATTACGTGCCGTGATACAGTTATACTATTCACATGTGTAAGAGAATAATCACGTGCAAAATTTCTCCGCTAAAATATTGAAATTAAGAATTAGAATTTATGATCTACGTGATTTTACAGCCCTCACAACTCTAATGAATTTATGTTCTTTTTAGTCCACATTCGAATTGGTTTTATTTACACTTACAAGAAGAAATATCAAAATCAAATCTGAGAAATGTAAGCAAAGTATTAATACAACAGTTGCGTGTTTCTAATGTCAGCTCACCTTTCATCCAACTGACACAAGAAAATGTCAAGAATTTATTTCGTTCATCTTCTGCTTAAGTACTTCCTTTCAAATGCAGCAGTTGTGCTTACATACAGTTGGTGAGCTAGATAAAGGATAGATAAACAGACAGACACACAGACGGGAAGAAACATCATTAGTATATGCATACATGCGTAGTTATTACCATATATGGGCAGCAAAAGACAATCTTCTTGCGCTCTGTTAATTTTTCATGAGTCTCTTTCTGAAGCAGTATCTTTTATTTTTAACATCTTTTAAAGAACTTTAGTATATTTATCTTGACCTTTCATCTTAACGTTTGCTTGGGTTTATCTACCCTTGTTTATTTTAAAATTGTTACCTTTATATTTTCAGAACTTAAATTTTAATTGGGACTATATGGACAGAATTGTTCTGTTAAATTACATACATACATACATACATACGGCCCCGAGTGGCCGAGTGGTATAAAGCGCTCATCGTTACGAATCATTGCCATGTCACCTCTGTCTACGTGGGTTCGAGTCTCTGGTTCGGCCAATGGGGGTATGTGAGAAAGCTTGCCAGTAGCTTCCCTTGGGTTGGTGGTTCTTTCCTGGGTTTTAACGGGTTCTTCCTCCACCATTTATACCGGCCGCTATGTATAGCCTATATAGTGCTAAAAATGGCGTTAAACCTTATAACAATAACATACATACATACATACATACATACATACATACATACATACATACATACAATTTAACTTATTTATGTTATTGTGTATATATAAGAAAATAAATTCGTCCACTTACAGCATCGTGTTCATGCTTTAACGTAAATAGAATCCGACTGAACTTTGAAATCAGCATCAAATATACATAAATTTGCCATCTAGTTGGATAAGAAAAAACTCGAATAAGAAAGAAAATAAAAGATTACCTACAAAGCCAGTCTTTTTCCAAGCCCTCCATTCTAGAATTATTCCATTTTAAATTACTGTGTATTTACCAGACCAAGTACACTTTGTATGATAGTTACATTGTTTGTAACTAGCGCCTTTGTGTATAATTGATCTCGTTGGCAGGCCGAGAAAAAACAGAAGCTTTCCATATTTGAGTGCAGTAGAACAAAAGTTAGAAGTGTGACCTCCTCCTTCTCTCTCTCTCTCTCTCTCTCTCTCTCTCTCTCTCTCTCTCTCCTGTGTTGCATGTTTAGGCTCGAATAAACAGTAACAAAAGAAAGAGTGAAATCAACATGCTTGGAAAATTTAACAAATAATGTTTTTCTCTGGAAAAACACTATAAAAATAAAAAATAAGAACTTACGGTTTTAAGAATCAAATCCAAAATAATCCAAGAATAATCCACGAATTAAATTTTAAAAGTCCTATTAATGAAATGTTCCGATGAATTTAAGTTTGAGTCCCGAGGAAAATCCAAGATGGAAGGTGATGACGTATGCTGTATCCTGCACAGTGCTGTTGTCTATAATTCCTTGTAGAAACAAAAGAAATAACACTCCAGTGTTGGATATCCAAAAAAAAAATTTAAGAAATGTCTTTGTCCAAGAATTCTGTATAAGCACTACAAATTTCCAGAGAAACGAATTAATCTTTTAAAATCCAAATAATCTCAAGAAAAATTAACGTAAAACTGGCTACAACAGAAGAAAACGACTTGACATCAAGTGTTTTAAGCCCAGACTGAGATTATTTCTCTAAAACAATGGTTATACAGTAATTTGAAACGCCGAATAGGTACTTGTATGAGCGTCACGTGATCACGTTTACATCACGTACTCCCAACATGGCCCTGACAAAAACCAATAATTGTACTCTAAAAATAAAATTTAAAATGTTGTTTACTTCACTAAAACTATTTAGAAGTCTAGAGTCACGTATCCAATACAGCCTCGATCTCACCCTTATTATTCCCACAATAACAACAAATAAAAGAGAACTTGTTCACGTGGCTGTTACTAATTCTGAATTAAGGTCAGGAACTAGGTCAGCCTTAGGTGTTTACAGTTAGAGTCAAGTCAAACAGATTTTCTGGAAAAAATTGCCAAATCACGTAAACAAGATTATATTATAGTAACATGCAATAAAATAGAAAAATTAAACTGAAAAACAAGCAATTTAATTAAAATAAACATGAATTAAATGAGATATACGTAACACTTTTCCCCTTTAAGAAAAAGAAAGATTTATATGATAAAGCTTTATTTTAACCATAGATAAATTATACATGAGCAAAAAGAAAAACAAAAGAAGAACTCTTATGAATTATAAACAGTGTACATGAAATAATACATTTATACACACGGGAAAGTGATCGGCTTTTAAATAATCTTTTACCTTGATGTGCCTGATGATAAGATTTTATTCCTGTAACAACAAACTCAACCTTAGCAGTCTTTGATTTTCTTTTTCATCTTGCCAATGAAAGTAAAGGGATTGGTGTCACGAAACACAAGAATCAAAGAAGGAGCTGAATTAAGGTAAACTTCAAAATGTTGTAATGCCAATATCAAAGCCAAATATTCCTTTTCGATTGTTGAATAATTTTTTTGATGCATATTTAGTATTTTAGAAAAATATCTCACTGGATGATCAATACTATTTTCATCTTCTTGAATCAAAACTGCTCCAACCCAAACATCACTTGCATCAACAGACACTTTTTAATGATTGGCTGAAATTTGGAGCTGTAAGAACTGGCGCGCTTTTAAGTTTGGCTTTTAACTTGTCAAAAGCCTCCTGATATTTTTCAGTCCAAAGGAACTTGTTTTTCTTACTCAATACATTTGTCAGGGGTTCAGCAATTATAGAACAATTGGAACAACATTTCCGATAATATCCAGCCATTCCTAAAGATCGCATCAGTTGCTTTGTATTTACAGGCACAGGAATTCAGAGAGAACCTTGACCTTAGCATCTATAGGTTTAACTTGTCCATGTCCCACAATATGTCCTAGAAAAGTTACACTAGCACGACTAAACTCACTTTTGGATAAATAATTGTCAAACTTGCATCTGTGAGTCTGTCAAAGAATTTCCGAATTGTTGCTAAATGTTCTTTCCAGGTGTCGTTATAGATGATGATATCATCGATGTAAGCATCACAGTTGTCTAGACCAAAAGTAACCATATTCATGAGACGTTGAAATGTACATGGTGACCATTTCATCCCAAACGGCATTACTTTATAGTGATAAAGTCCATCTGCAGTCACGAATGCCGAAATTTCCTTTGTTCTTTCCGTTAGTTGAATTTGCCAAAATCCTTTCAGATGGTCAAATTTGGTGACATACTTGGTATTTCCGATCTTATCAATACAGTCATCGATTTTTGGTAATGGAAACGACTCTGGTTTTGTCACACTTTTCAACTTCCTATAATCAGTGCACATGCGGAATGTTTCATCTGGTTTTGGAACAAGTATGCATGGTGAACTCAAGTCACTTTTACTGGGCTCTATAAAAGCATTCTCCAGCAAATACTGAATTTCTTTTTTCAAGTATTCCTGTTTGATAGGGTTTATCATGTACTGGCGTTGTTTCAAATGTTTGGAATTTACAATTTAAACGTCATGGAAAACTTTGTCCATTCTTGTAGGAACATCTGGAAATAAGTGTTCATGTTCAAATAATAACTGTTTAAGTTCATTTCTTTCGTGCCCTTGCAAATGTGAAAGTTTCTGGTCCAGATCTTTCATCATTTCTGAATTCCGAAGGTTTGTCATTCCAATATCAGTAGAATACGATGATATTCCTTCATTTAAATCTTCACTGAGTGGGACAAATACAACTAAATTAATTGCATGTTAAAACCTGGCTATATCTTACAATATATTGGTACTCCTATACTTTATTTAGATCCCAAGAACACTAATATTATAACGTAACTCATTCATTTTCTTCTTAACTTTGTAATGGCCGTAATATCGAATCTGAATAAAATTTTGAAGAACGGACAAGAGAGACCGAATTCTATTACCAGACTCAAACGTTCTCTCCATTGTAATCCTGTCAAAGAAGAAATTCACTTTTGACTTGAACTGCTGAATGATAAATTCAAGCATAATTAGCTGGAAAGTTCCAGATCTAAAATTTGACCTTTGTCCCGATTGGACAGATTTGGGAAGACCTAATTGAGTAAGAACAAACTTTATCAAAGTTTTTACTATGGTTTAGATTTAATATTCCTCAAAGGAACCTTGTTGACTTGTTGACGCACACATAATGGTCAATAGGTATTGGTTATCTGACTTGGTCTTAGGTAAGGGAACAACCCAATCTAATATAATTCTACTAAATGGTTCGTCAAAGGCAGAAATAGGTTGTATATGAGATTTATGTATTTTCTAATTGGGTTGTCCTACTATTTAACAACAAGTATGACAAGATCTACAGTATTTACCAACATCACTTTTGATTTTCGGCCAATAGAAATGAGTCAAGATCTTGTGATAAGTCTTATTAATTCCTAAATGACCAGCCAAAGGAGTTTCGTGGGCCAGACTAAGTATTTCCTGTCTTTATGATTTTGGAACTACATTTTGATAGTTCAATGACCACTAATCACCAGCAGGTACCTCGGGAGGTCTCCATTTTCTCATAATAATTCCATTTGTAATGAAATAACAGACAGGAACTTCAGCTGCTTCGGTTTCACTTATGGCCCTTTGAAACAAACAGGTGATCTCAGGATCATTTTACTGTTGGACGACAAATGATTGTCGTTTATCACCCTGATTAGAATAAAGAGAATGAGTACTTAAAAGAGGGTCAATGTGATCAATACTCTTTGATTGATCCAAACAAGGAGTGAAAGTGACCTCATCAAGCGCCTGACCAATACATGGGTCAGCTAAAGGAATACTTTCCTTATCAGCATCATTCTCAAGAGCTTCTTTGCCATAGCTCTGGCAACTGCACAAGCTGGGGAAAAATCAAGGAACTCTAATTCTTTTTCAACTGGATCGACTTTCTGATCCAAACAAGGCTTGTCAATTACAAGTGGATTAACCACATCCTTGTCTCCAGCTAGGTCGTTGCCTAGTAATAAATGAATGTCATCAATGGGAAAACAGACATTGGGATGACTGTCACTGGTCCTGAGACAGTCTGATGACAAATGTACATAATGGAGAGGAACATTAACAAACCCACACTCTACTTCCTGACTAAGAACACTCTTATTAAAAGAAGACTTCTCAGAAAAAGTCAGAGTGCCTGACAATAAAAGACTTTGAGAAGCTCCTGTGTCCCTTAAAATATTAATAGGGATATGATTGGCCGAATCACCCAAAAGTGATATAGAACCCTTCGATATGAATGGTTCAGATTCTCCATAATAAAATCAGACTGGGGTTTATTAGATCCAACAAACATATTGCTTTCAATACATGACCGTAACTTTAACCTCTTAGAAATAAGAGCACGTGGAATAGGTCTGTCTTGATTCTGATGCCTATTTTTCAATTTGCAGTAATCAGAAATAACGTGTCATTTTTTCTTGTAATAAGTACACGTAGGAAGAGACAATGATCTTGAATGAAGTTTATCAGAAGCTTCATTTTTAGAAGTTTAAGTTTTATTTTGAGTTTAAGAAGGGCTTGTATTATGCTGAAATACTTTTGTGCGCGAAGACTGCTGAGGAGAATTATTTTTTACAAGAGGAACTTTATGAGTTAAAGAATACTCATCGGCAGCTAGAGTAGCATTTTCCAAGGTTTCAATCTGATGCTCGTAAATGTCATATTGGACACAGTTTTTAAAATCTTCATGTAACACAAAGTGTTTGAGACCTTCATAATCTTGTTCAACTTTCTTGGCTAAGCACTATCTATCAAACAACTGCTCTTTTTCTCTAGCATATTCGACATGAGTTTTTCCAGCTTCGTTTCTATAGTTTGTGAATTTTTGCCGATAACCTTCAGGGACAAACCCATAACCCCTTCAGATGCACTTTTTAACCACATCATAGTCACCACTTTGGTAAACTGACAGTGAATTGTAAATATCACTAGCCATACCAGTGAGTACACATTGTAATAATGGAGTCCAATGCTCCCTTGGCCATTTCAAATTTTCAGCAACATTTTCAAAACGAGTAAAATATTTGTCTACCTCATTTTCTCTGAAATGAGCGCTAACCTATTATTCTTTGCAAGATCAAAAATTAAATTTGGATTTGAAGTATGAAAGTGTTTTTCTCTTGACAGTTCCATTTCTTTCATTCTACATTCATGTTTCCTTTCTTTCTCTCTTTCTTCCTTCTCTAATTGCATTTGTTTTTCTTGTAACTGCATTTCCTTCTGTTTATCTTCTTTACCTAACGCATTTGTATCTGTTTTTCTTTCTCTCTTTCCTGTCTCTCTCTCTCTCTCTCTCTCTCTCCTCTTTCTCAAATTGTAACTGCATTTCTTTTTCTTGTAACTGCATTTGTTTTTCTTTCCTTATTCTTCCTTATCTAACTGCGTTTGTTTTTCTTTCTCTCTTTCCTGAAGCTCGAGCTTCCTTAACTCCAATTCCATTTTGTATTTTTGTTTTAATTATTTTACTTTTATACCAGAGTCTGATACATAATTACTGATCGAAACCAAACCACTTTTATCCAAAACATTCTTTTCTACCAAATACTGAACCAAAATATTTCTTATTTCTTGTTTCGTTAAGGAAGCTTTTACCTCAGAAAGATCGTATTTTCTGGCAAGTTGAATCAATTCATCTTTTTTGAAAACATCTAATTGTTCCTGGGTAGGATTTGAAGGAACGATTTCCACTTTTGATGACATTTTAGAAAAAGCTTGTCGATTACACTAAGGATTTCAAAAACATGGGGAATTCAAATTTTTTATATAAAAAAAACAATGAAGTTTTCTGAAACATTTAGCCAAGCTTTTAATATCGAGGATAAGCGCCCAATTATTATGTTACGTGTTTAGGCTCGAATAAACAAAAACAAGAGAGAGAGAGAGAGAGAGAGAGAGAGAAAGAGAGAGATAGAGAGAGAACAAGCTTTGAATAATTTAACAAATAATTTATTTCCCTGGAAAACCACTATAAAAAATTTAAAAAATATGAACTTACGGTTTTAAGAATAAAATCCAAAAATAATCCAAGAATAATCGACGAATTAAATTTTAAAAGTCCTATTAATGAAATGTTATGATGAATTCAAGTTTGAGTCCCGATGAAAATCCAAGATGGAACGCGATGAAGTATGCTGTATCCTGTACAGAGCTGTTTCTACAGTTCCTTGTAAAAACACAAAAAATAATACTCCGGTGTTGGACATCCGAATAAAATTTTTAAGAAATATCGTTGTCCAAGAATTCTGCATTAGCACTCAAATATTTCCAGTGAAACGAATTAATCTTTTAAAATCCAAATAATCTCAAGAAAAATTAACATATAACTCGAAAACTGGCTACAACAGAAGAAAACGACTTGACATCAAGTGTTTTAAGCCCAGACTGAGATTATTTCTCTAAAACAATGGTTATACAGCAATTTGAAATGCAGAATAGGTACCCGTACGAGGGTCACGTGATCATGTTTACATCACGTATTCCCAACATGGCCCTGACAAAAAACAATCATTTTACTCTAAGAATAATATTTTTTTTTAAATTTTACGTCACTAAAACTATTTACAAGTCTAGTGTCACGTATCCAATGCATCCTCGATCTCGCCGTTATTATTCCCACAATAAAATAATTGTTTTTAAAAAGAACTTGTTCATGTGGCTATTGCTAATTTTGAATTAAGGTCAGGAACCAGGTCAGCCTTAGGTGTTTACAATTATATTCAGGTCAAACATATTTTCTGAAAAAAATTCAAAATAACGTTAACAAGATTATATTATAATAGCATGTAATAGAATTTAAAAAAATGGAAACTGGCAAACAATTAAATTAAAATAAATATGAATTAAATCAGAGATACCTAACTCTCTCTCTCTCTCTCTCTCTCTCTCTCTCTCCAGTAAGACCCTTAATCCTTAATGTTAATCAACAATTTTTTGATAGTTTAACTAAAAGACTTGCCTTTTGACGAATGTTCCCAAAATCGGCATTTTCAACAAAAACAGTTACCAAAATTTATCTTGCTTATTTTATTGCTGATATTTACATCTGCATAAAACAAAAAGGAAAGTAAATAAAAATTGGGATTACGTTAATTTATTAAATAGTCGAGAGAGAGAGAGAGAGAGAGAGAGTGTGTGTGTGTGTGTGTGTGTGTGTGTGTGTGACATATTCACATACACCAATCTTTCCGTCCCATATTCACATACACACATGCATATGCAAATAGTCCAACTAGCTGTAAAGGCAGAAAAAAGACTAAAGCTTGCTTTGTTATCTACATTTCTTTATTTTCAATGACAATGTTTTCGAACAGAATTCTTTGGAAGACTATGTACCCGATTTCCTAATATGTAATTGCATATATGAAAGAAGAATGCTTTGTGTTTCTAACCTGCGACTTCTCTAATTACTAAATTACTACTTTTCAGACAAAGAAATGAAAATATGGTAAAGATTTTTCACACAGAAAGTGTTACCCACCCTGTTTTGACGACACATATCCGAATAGTAGATAGTCACAAACCTGTTATTAGCTAGGGTACGTAAGTCGTTCATTGTGAACATAGTGATGATGGAGTTTTCACTATATTACTTACTTTAAAAATAATTCATCTTTATGTTTACCTGTCACACATAGAATCTAGAAATATGTTAATGGGCAAAGGATGCCCCATCTTGGTGCCTAAAAGTGAATTCCAAACGCAAAACTGAACCGGACGCTCGGATGGATATAAACAACATCGTATGTTTTACCATCTTCTATTTAGTGAGACACAATAAGGGGCCAGTAAATGTGTCTGCGTGTGCAACATCGGTTCGTTATTGTAAAACAGAATAAGGCATGAACTTCCAACGGTGAATATAGAGCCATGTATACGGGCAAATAAGGTAAACAGTTATCAAAAGAATATAGCTATATAGAGCTTTATTCTCTGTGTACATCAGTGTCAGCCATAACATAATAGCGTCGTAGAAAAAAAAGGCAATCCTTTAGTGCTGGTTGATATATGACATAACAAAAGACCAAAGTAGGCCTGATATCGTTCATCGTGATGACATAACCCACAGGCAAAAGGTAAAAAGGGCACTGTAGTTAGACATCGGCTGTGTGAGCTTATATGTATAGTGTATGAGGCAGTCATTTATTTACCTTTCATTTCAGTTAAACAATATTTACCTACATTCTAGACGTCTTCGTTACAGGTAGACGAAAAAAAATATACGAGGCAAAACCATTTTGGAGTTTCGTAAGTTCTTTTTCTACTTTTCTTACAAAAAGGGATTAAGGCATGGAAATCAGTAATCTTCTCTGCGGTACTTCAGAACCAACGGGACAAAGATGGCCAACAAGAACTGGAAAAGCATTTATTGTTTTCTTTTGAGGAAGTTGGCATTTGCGACCATTAGTAACCATGACGTGTGTCTACACGCCACTTGCACAACACGCATAGATTCATGTAAATGATGACTCAGAACTTATCGCCTCTAGTGTCTCCGACCGAAACAAGAGTACATATTTCGCGTTAATATTGTATTGGAGGTATTGACAACTGCTTCAACAGATGAAAATACGACGCTTTGTCATTATCTCTTCTCGTTGGAGTACTTGTTGACGAAGCAATAGAGGTATAAAATAAGTGAAGTCTGAGATTAATATATAGAGGTTTTGAAAACCACCTAACCCACACAAACACTCACATTCATTTGTCTCATATAAAAGAGACTCTCAATGTTCTGCAGGTTCATGTGGTTGATTGGATGAAAAGGCCAGAGGAATTTATCCATGGCATTTACTTTTCGCAAACCACAATGCTCTTATGTTTCCAAAGGGTATCCTTTTATTGGTAAAGGATTTGAGAGTGCACTGGATTTTCTAAAAACAAAAATGAGATATAAATTATGAAGTTTTGATCCGAATAGAAATTCGCATCGTGATGTTTTGAAAACTATTGTACAAAACTTTAGCTGCATGACATGAATGGATTTTTTTTAATAATAATTTTAACTCCAACACTTCTTTTATATAGCATTTATTACTTCAAAAATTAAAATTAAGCTTGACATTAGAGAATCAAAACGAAATCTTTTAACTGGCATTATTTTTTTTTCACTATCTACCATACAATAATAAAAAAAATTGAAACAGAGAACATGGGAAAAGTGAATTTGTTTTGTGCAAAATATTAAACCTTGGTTTCAAATAGAAAAGGTAGAAAAGACATATCGTTTTCCAACAGAATGACCGCTCCCGTGGCCTAGTCATTAGAGCGTGTGCCTCGGATGCGGAAGATCCCGGGTTCGAACGCCGGCCGAGTCATACCAACAAATTGTAAAAATGGTACTAACAGCTGCCTCGCTAGGCGCTCAGCATTAAGAGGTTAGTGTTAGGACTGGTCGGCCTGGTGTCAGGATAATGTGACTGGGTGGGACATCGTGCAACATGTATGATACCCCAGGGCTAGATACCTCTATAAACTGCCACACTGCAGACATTATTGCGACACGACTGAAACATTGTTAAAGCTGCGTTCAAAACAAAAACTTCACCTGCACCTAATTAGGCACAGCTATGCTTCTATCCTGATATCAAATTAACCCATGATTTGCCTTTTGATCTTGTGTTCAACCGACTCTGAGGGATTCATTTGCCTTAAAAATAAACTAATGTTTCATCACATCAGTAAAGAGTTTAAAACACAGCGTCCTTGGTGACATGTAGAAAACAAGGGATACGCAGATGCTCCCAGTCTGCTCTAGCATTCCTGGTCTTTGCAACAGATAGTTGTTACCATGTTTGTTAAACGTTTTTTAATTGTTACATCAATGTTTGAAAATGCGTGCACAAGAAACTGTGTCATTGTTCTCCATCGAATAGTCCTTGGATGGAATCATTCGTCATATTGCAAATGCTGCCTTCCTGAAAACACGTCATAGATATAAGTTCAACAAGTTAATAAGAAAAAAGTATACAGATGCTCCAAAATATTCTAACGCAACCGTCGCTTTATTACTCCATGTATCAATGGACTCAGTTACGTCACTCAGCTGGTTCAGCTAGATGCCAAGCTTTTTAAGAAAACTAACACTTGTTGGTCTGTGTAATGCTCAGGCAGAAAGCAGAAGAGGTAGTAATGCAGGTCGCGGACGTTCAACTGGTTCGAGCGGTTTCGGAGGGGCAGATATTTCCTGTAATTATAAAAATAAACAAATACATACATACATACATACATACATACATACATACATACATACATACATACATACAGAGAGACAGATAGATAAATAGATAGATAGACAGACAAACAGAGACAGAGACCGAGAGAATAATAACTATATATGTATTATATTTATTCTATTTTAGTTATATAATTTTGAGACTGATTTAAAGAAATGTTCAAACATGTAGCATATGAAAATGATGCTGAATGCATTGTTTTTTAGAAAAAAAAAGTCTAATAAGAAATAATTGCCCGAGGAACAGAGACAACCGCGAAACAATTTTCACAATCATGAAGTTGATAACTTGATAAGAATATTTGTATAATACGGACTTTGTGCAAACGCTTGTGTGAGCATTCATAGAAGAAGAAATACAAAAATTTAACCCGTGCATTATTGTTTACTTACAAGATCATTTGCTAGGCACATCCTTATGCAAAGGAGATTGTAAACAAGAAATAATTATCCTTCCTTCAATATGGGTTTGCTAGGTATCACATCCAACCGTCGTTTTAAAAACTATGTATGATAAATAGATAGATAGATAATATGGTTGAATTATATTATCACCCTACAATTATTAGGTCTGAAATCTTTGCTAATTGTCATAATAACGTAACTGCATTAAATCCCCTTTTAAGTTCTCCAGTTATTCTTTATCTTTAATTTTGAGTAGAATAGAATCGTCGGTGAGGTTAGGCTATTTCCCTTGGTGAATATGCTAGAAAACGACTTATTGCAGGCTGCCATTGATAGAAAATCAAAATATCGTAAATCAAATTTGTATTTCTCTTTGGTCATAAATCTATACGTAACTAAAATTCAAGTTTGTTTCTGAAAAGGCTATCATATACTGAAAATATCGCAGTTTTAAACATTTTGGGGTCTTATTTAGTTTTGACCATACACTCTGACGGTACGTTATACTTCACTGTGATTCCATTATCTTAAAGGGATAAAAAATGATAAATGGAACAATCAGTAAAGGAGAAAAAATTAGCGCATTGCCCTTCTTATGGCTAAACCCAGGGAAAATTGCTATAAATATTTCTATATTTAATATCAGTCTTATTCAAGCTTTTAGAGAATAATTGTACACTTTTGTTGCGTTTTCTTATACCTCTGCAAGAAAAGCTTTCCGTGTCTTTTTCCCATTCTTCGTGTTATCTGCCGGCAATTGACGACTTCTTATTATCCACCCATTCAAACCAGCCTCGATCTCATTCATAATTCTTTGACTAGTTTCCACTTCCGGCAGTCGGGTTTTAGAAACCCCTTTTAAATTGAGGACTTTCATCATACTCTCTAGTTTTTCTGTATCTAAATCATTCCCTTTTTTCTCATAGAGTTCTGGTTCCAAGCTGTACAGATTATGTCTGGATATTTCAGTACTTTTGTTTTTCTGTTTTTGGAGCGATTTCAATGATTTTTCATCTTGCAGCATAAATGTCAGAAATTTCAAGAACGGCGCATCATCAATAACAAGGCTGCTTCTATGGATATAGAGGTATAGTCTGCAAGTAAGTGTTTCTTTCATTTTCTGTAAGGTGTAGTTTGCGAATCGTCTTTGAAACAGTCGCTCATAATTCTCTTTACTTAATACCAGTACATAGGACTCGGTGGTTATTATTGCCGTCTCTAAGTAGGTAGATAGTCCAAGAGCAACTTCCAAAATACCTGAACATATAATTTGAAACATTACATACCTGATATAATAAAATTTGATAAATGGAAATAGCTATCATAATTATCTTGTGATAATATAAGAATAATTAAGATATGTTTTAGTTTGATTGTATTTGTTTTACTCTTCTATTCCTCTTCCGAGATTAAACTGTTCATTCGAATCACACGATAGTACAAAAAGTTGGAACACATCGTGACTGTTCTACAAATACCCATTCTCACCTCCACGGTTATTTCTGCGAGACAAAATATGCATCGGTTGTATCCTGGCGCAGTACTTTACAGAAAAATCATACACTGTGTTAGCCAAAAATGTCGTCGCAGGAAAGAAACCGCAATCTATTCAAGCCAGTTCTGTATTTTTACGAGTGGAGTGACCGTTGGATTGACAAAAACAAGTTACAAATGAGAAAATAGTTCATTGCACATGAAACATGTTCTGATTCGATCATTTTTTTCGTACATAGGCGAGGCGGTCCGATTTGCAGCTTTCAGCATACACAAGATGTATGATCTATATGAATGATCTCGAAGCTACGAATGCAAAATTGCATCTCGAGTTGTTTTGCCGATCACTCTATACATACATACATACATACATACATACATACATACATACATACATACATACATACATACAATTTATGCACTGCATAATTAGTGTTGTGCTGACATTGCACTACCTAATATATACAATCATCGATCTATTCATCCATACATATCGATCCATCCATCTATCCATGTATGCATACATGCATGCATACATACATACATACATACATACATACATACATACATACATACATACATACATACATACGAAACACATCTACATAATTTTTGGTTTGATCATAACATTTACGAAGACATGTATCTCATAAATACTTAAATTCATCAACGGTGAGAATGTTCAAATGAATGACTGTTCGATTTTAGTTCTTAAAACAGAAGATTTTAAACCTCGCCGACTGAACTACTTGCAGACTAACAGGCGGATATGTGTTGAACAGAGAAAAAGAGAAAAAGAAACAAGCAGACTGAGATGGGATAAACGTAGGCGGGATGCATACCTACGTATTCGTTCGTTCCCAAAAGACACATCTGGAAGGGTTTGTGTTGCTGGCGCCTTTGTCTCAGAGTTTCGTGCGGTGAGCGAGTGAGCCAGTAGTTCCTGGCAAAACAAAGTCACATAACATGCCTTCTTTTAACGTGGTCTATGGTCAATGTAACTTATTTTCCGATATTTGCAAAACATTGGGATTGAGTGGGCCCAAGTTACAAATTAGCCATTCCTTGTAATGAAATAAAATACATTGATTGATCGCGATAAATGGTATCATTCATTATATGCCTTATTACAAAAACAGAAATTCTCCATATAAGAAAACGTTTTAACACTTAACAAAAATCATCAAGACAAATTTCAACTCAAACAGTCTCAACAACATTCTCTCTAAAACAATCGGTACCAGTAACTATGCATATGGATAATATCAAATTTGAAATCGAAAATACCTTTGGGTCCTTGCGCATTTTCTTTACAGTATATATCAATATAACCCAGATTTTCATCAATCGTTTCTCTCAAACTTGCTTGCATGAGTTCTCATTTCAAATTAATTCATGAAACGGACAGAATTATATTATTGTGCGAGTGTTGGATAGAAAAACATTTAAATTATATTTTGTGTTTCATAAATTTCACGTACAAATAAAAAATGTATGATTATATTTATCACATGATAAATATCACGTGTTTATCTATTAATATTTTAAATAAGTGTAGTTAAATCGCATTGAGGTACAGATGGATGTCCAACACGTTAAACCTCGTCATAGTGCGATATCATGTCGTCATTTCTGATTTTTTGGAACTTTTTAGTGCTTAAGAGACAGATTTAGACTGTAACAGCATCAATTTTTGGTGCATTTGTTCATTCAAATAAGGTCCAGAAGAGTTTCCATTTCCGACCACAGAATGGGGTACTGAGTTTTGTGAGAGCTCTGGTCGTATTTAATATATTTTACTCACCTTGGCAAGAGATCTGGCAGAAGAGTTTCCATTTCCGACCACAGAATGGGGTACTGAGTTTTGTGAGAGCTCTGGTCGTATTTAATATATTTTACTCACCTTGGCAAGAGATCTGGCAGAAGAGTTTCCATTTCCGACCACAGAATGGGGTACTGAGTTTTGTGAGAGCTCTGGTCGTATTTAATATATTTTACTCACCTTGGCAAGAGATCTGGCAGAAGAGTTTCCATTTCCGACCACAGAATGGGGTACTGAGTTTTGTGAGAGCTCTGGTCCAGAGTAATTTCCATCTCACCGCTGAAACAAAATTCAGTACAGAAAGGTTTTAACATACGCCTTAAATAAATGTTGTCCCTAACAACGATTTTATCAGTTAAGATTAAAATATTCACAAATAATAAAATTTTAGTTACCGTATCGTGAGGAAGATAGCACTATAAATTATAGGGGCACGAGCCGTGGGACTACATATATCACGTCGGACGAGCTATTCCACTAGTTGCACTACATGACAATGCAATCATCGAAATGTATATGTGTTCATGATCATAGCATGATGCAGAAACCTGTGTCAATAAAATATTTTCATTACAAATATTTCCTTGGATAATTTCACCTCTTTATTTTCACACCCACCACCCTCCACCAATGAGTGAAAATCAGTAAAATTCTGTATTTTCAAACCAACTGCACATGAATACCAAACAAAGTAATGGAAGTGATAGATGCAAACATTTATCAAATGAGGCCCTAGATATGTATGTATGTATGTATGTATGTATGTATGTATGCATGTATGTATGGTAGGTCGGTAGGTAGGTAGGTAGGTAGGTAAGTATTTGAACCATTAGCGAAATCGCAAACTGAGAATTGCAAATCATGTGTCCGTCCGGAGTCACTTCTGGATAAACAGCCGCCCATAACTTGTGACTTTGACCCTATTCTCAAACCCAACATATATGTTCTGCACTAAAGAAATCTCCCACAAGGCTACCCATAGATCATGATATATGGAAATACTAATGGATAACTTATCCATACCTCTTCTATTCAATATTTACCCCATGGCCAATCATGCAATCTGTTTAGAAGTGCCAGAAGAAGGAAACATTGTCCGCTAGGTCTCTTAGGCAGAAAATGGAGCATAATTCACTGCATCGTTTCGAAATGACAATTTGCTGTCCTTCTTGTAGACAAAGACACATGAACAGATATAGGAATAGAAACATATACAGCTATACATGTTTAGCAATTGTTTCCCATTGGTATGATCATTTTGTGTGTTTAATGATTTGTGATTAACGATTCAAAAAAAATTATATTAAAATCAAATACGCTCGTTCGCTACCTGAGTAAGAAATAGAGACTGTTCACTGGAAGTCCCTGCCTAGTGAGAGGTACACCATATTTCAAGGTTTCAAACTTAAGGGAGATAATCAGCTGCCTCTTCTGTTTTGGAGGCCAGTTTTGGAAGAGCGTATTTTCCTCCACGAACTTCACCTTGAGATCGTATTCTCTCTCCAAGACGTCTTGGACAGAGCGATTATACAGCTTACGATCAATGACTATCAAGTCAGTTTCTGCATCTGCTACTACACTCGCTGTCCGGAGACATTCCTCCTTGATCAGAGCGATCTCACCCACCGTATGACCTTCACCTAAAGGTTAAAAAATATTGGGTATACGTAATTTGTAAAACTGAATAAAGATTGAATCATAATGTGTATGTTGCAGTCGAATGACTCACGTCCATCGATCGTCTGCTAAGCAACAACAGCATCAGCAATGAAAAATAGATCGTACATTGTGAATTACTTGCTGGCTCGGTAAGACTAACATTTCAGGTCAATCCCGAACTTGATCTTTTTTGTACTCAAACTCAAAATTATAAATAGTGTGCTTTCCTGCAAGTTTTGTTAGTGTTACGACTCTATGGTCTTCAGCTATGTAACAGATAGAAGCAAGTTTAGTGAAATGAACAAATAATTTATTTCCCTAGACTATAAGGTGAAAATTCAAAAGATACTTTAAAGTATTGCGAATTAAATCCCACATAATCCTAAATGTTATATCGCAAGTCCAAAAGTATAGCATGTTCCGAATGAATTCCAATAGTCTTGAATGTTTGATGTAATACAATGATATAATCCAGAATGTCTTTGAATCAGTCCTAAATAATCCCAAGTTAGTGTTTTAATGAGAGAAAAAAGTCAATGAGCACTTTGTAATTTCAAGGAATAAATTAAATATATAATTCATCTCAAATTATATCTGAACACAACAATAACTGATTCCTCAGCTTGATCATAAAACAGGAATGAATAATTGTTTACCAAATCCTATATATACTAATTTTACATTTTTTACCTAGGAGAAATCAGGTCTTGAACTCAGATCCAATAAGCATCTTGTTTACCTCTTAGAATCGTTACAAAATCATGTAGATATAATCGTCAGTCATGGACCAAAATTAAGCACGCAATTTATAGATATACATAACATTTTAATAATATTAGAACCAGTAGCGTATTAAGGGTAAATGGCGTTCGAGGCAATTATGACGGCCCAAAGAGGTGTTGGTGCCCCAGGACCTCTAGCGCCCGGTGCAACTTCCTCGTCCGCACCCCCCCCCCCGGCCCCCGATAGTACGCTACTGGTTAGAACTAAACCATTACTTGGATTAATCCCTCAACAAACATGCTAAGTAATACTGATTCAAATTTACTCCAGGCACCACATCTTCATTTGGGCTTTGGAACTGGAATTTGGGTTTTGTGCCCAGTAGGTTTCGACAATACGTCCAAGTTTTTAGATCGTAATAAAACATCCCCACGCTCATGCTCATGTGCCAACTCAGCTCAAATTTCTTATTTCTGACCGACTAATGTTAGAACACGAACCAATCATACCTCAGAATTTTTAGGTGCGTATGAATTTAGTAAGAAAATGTTTATGTTGTTGTTTGTTTCAACCTTAGATCAGGTTAAGTTTAATCTGTATACACATAACAAAATATGATTGCAAGTTAGAACAAATGTCCTCTAAATATGGATGGAAGGGAAATTATTCACTCTCTCTCGCGCGCGCGCGCACACACACACACGACTTACCACAAGTCCATACTTTCTGACCAAGCATGACCCTATCGAGTGGGTCTTTTGCGCATGCTCTTTCAATTTGCTGGAGTATTTCATGGTTGTTCTCTTTATCTTGTTGTACGTAGACAGAGAGTGATCCTTTCAAGATTATATATAGCCTGGGAGGAAGAGAAAAAAAACGTGAGTACATCAGTTTCAAATTAGACTGAATTTAATGTTCTACTGGTATCTTTACATTAACCACTGTATTCATTACAAATGATATCCATAGTAGGATGTTCACTTCGCTGCTTAAAGGAAGACTTATTCATTGACACGAATGACGAATCACAATATATATATATATATTTCTGGGAAACTCAACATTGTGTTTGCATTACAAAACTATCAAAAGTGAAATACAGATCTTTTCTCCATTGATTTGTTGTTGTTTTTTTTCTTCCCCCAAACCTTTCCTTACTAATTGATATGTTACATTAATGACCAGCTTTGGGTCTAAAGGCACACGAGGAATGTTTTGATAACTTTACAAGTGATGCATAATTCTACGTGATTAAAGCACGATTTTAATTTAGTCCTGGTATGACTCAATGTAAGGCTACTTTCGAATTCTGGTGAAAAACAAGAAGAAAAAAAAAGAAACACTTACCGGTCACCTGTTTCTCCTTGCCGTATGATCACGTTGTCCACATTTCTCCTTTCAAACGCACAATGTCGTATCACATCGGCCACAATATCTATAGCGTAACAAAGTCAAATATAAGACGAAAATGTATGCCAGGTAAATATGAGGGCAGAAGCAAAATTAAGGACAGAAAATGTTAACCACTTACCCAATTTGTTTTACAAAAATAGATGTAACAATATTTGTTGTTGTTGTTTTGTTCGAGTTTTCCTTGGGGAATTGTTTGGTCCTTTGGTTTGTTTTTGCTTTTTTACGGCACATTTATGGGGCCCCGGGAGGCAGAGTGGTATTAGGCGTTTGATTTAATAAATCAGTGACATCTCGACTCTGCTAGCGAAGATTCGAGAGTCGGGGTTTGTGAGAAAGCTTGACGGTAGCTTCCTTTGTGTCAGTGTTTCTTTCCGAGGATTTTCCAGAGTAATTCCTCCACCATATATACTGGCCGCGTGTGCTGAAAAATGGCTTTAAGCCTATACCAACAGAAACAGACAAAGCGGCACGTTTACCACGGTATTAGCTATAACATGCCTTGAAAATGGAAACTAAGCGCCTTTCTCAAGGACACACCAAAGCAACCACCTAGGCTGGCTTGGGTGGGTATCAAATCCTCGACCCTTGGATTACGAGTCCGACGTTCTACAAACTGAGCGAGCGAAGGTGAAGTGAATGAACATGAATGTTCTGATGTTGTAAAAAATAAAGTTTACTTGAGCCACGTACATTAAAATTTAAACTTCGTGCATGAACTAAAACATGCCCGAGATCCTGGAAATTTTTGTTGTTGTTCCTGATATTGATTATGTCAGCTATTATTTAGTTGCCACATATATCCTTCAGCTCAAATATTCCTATTGTGCTCTTTTTCACTAGTGTAATTAGATCGATTTTTGCCATCTAACAAGCCAGTTCACTTCTTAAGCTTCTATGCTGACATTGTATCTAACTTGTTTTTTTAAATATAAATCTATATTTCAATTATAAAGGCATAAATCATTGTTTTTATAATACCATGAAGAGACAGTGGGTTTTGATGCTGTTGGGGGTGGGGGTCGGTTGTTTGTTTTTGTTGGTTTGCTCTTTTCAGATATGTTACGTGTTTAGGCTCTCATAAACAGTAACAAGAAAAAGTGAAGACAGCAAGCTTTGTAAAATTTAACAAATAATTTA
The DNA here is from genome assembly GCA_028554795.2 of Sinohyriopsis cumingii. Classification (NCBI taxonomy): domain Eukaryota; kingdom Metazoa; phylum Mollusca; class Bivalvia; order Unionida; family Unionidae; genus Sinohyriopsis; species Sinohyriopsis cumingii. The sequence goes on from CM068828.1 coordinate 55,011,019, forward strand.
TTTCCATCGAAAAGCAAGGTAAAAATAAGAAAAAGATCTTACGGTTTTAAGAATCAAATCAAAACATAATCCAAGAATAATCAAATAATTAAACATTAGAAGTCCAAGCAATAAAATGTTCTAATGAATCTGAGTTCAACTCACGATGAAAATACAAAATGGAAGGCGATGATGTATACTATAGTCAGTATAATACTGAAGCGTCAACAGTTCTTTGTTGATCCACAGACAATGATATTCCAATTTTAAATTCCGAATAAAATTTAAATAAATGTCTTTGTCCAAGAATTCTGTATGAGCACTTAAATATTCACAGGGAAAAATTAATCTGTTAGAGTCCTAATAATTTGAAGAAAAAAATTAAAATTTAACTCCAACTGGTCACAACAAAAACAAAATACCTTGACGTCTAAGTGCTTTAAAGCCCAACTGAAATTATTTCTGAAAACACCACTATTAAATCTCGCTACTGCGCAAAACAGACTCCCGGATAAGGGTCAACCCTCCAGTAAAACCAGAATTACGAAGCTATTTACATGTCTAAAGTCAGTACTCCCAGTACAGCCTCGATTTCACGTTAAAAAGTATTTTTAAAAAGTTGTTTACTTACAATCATGAAATAAGGCCAGGAACTTGGTTGGCTTTTAGATATAAAGTTCTAATATTAGGTTTTCAAAAAACTGAACTGAATTTCTGGAAAATATCAAATCTAGTAAATAAAATTACATTGCAATGCATGTAAAATTATATAGAAAAATTTAAAACTAACAAACAAACAATTAAATCAAATAATATATAAATTATATCAAATAGACATAACATATAAAAACAAATAATTAATATTTGATATTCCAATATGAAATAAGTAAAGAATATGCAAACGTTTCTCCGAAATAAATTAAATGGATTTGTTGTAGACGAACACAGCCGACATTGTGTATTGAAATGGTGGTGATTTATGCGTTTATTTCCTTTTGGGTTATGCAGTAATTACAGTTTATTTCCTTTTGGGTTATGCAGCAATTACAGTTCTTGGCTATACCGATCTTTACTTATAATCATTTGAATGATCTTTCTGATGTTTTAATAAACGTTGAGTGTTTGTACCCTTGCTTGCTTTCCTTTAAATTGGATTTTGAGGATACTTCTGTAAATCATTCTATGTTTTTAATTGTCCCATTTCGAGTGTCAAAATTTATAATGACACCGCTTTGTGATCATTTTTGTTTGTTCTCTCTCGTGGCCAAATATTCACAGTTTTATCTTGACTGTGTTAAAGAATTAATTGTCTCTAAAGACCTAAAAGAATTTATCTTTAAACAAAATGGACTTGATTTTTTTAAATCACTCTGGATCTTTGTCTGATTCTTTGACAGGATTACTCAGGTAAATGGCTGTACAGCTTGACTGGTTGGATCTCGTATTCCGGCAAATAATACATCATTGTTGTTTGCACTTTGTAACCTGTCCTATTGTTATGAAATCCGTTCCTACTTTTATGAAAGCTTTGTCATTTATCACATCTGGTACACAATTTGGTGGAAATGATTCTATTTAAGAGTATCTGGTCAAAATCTACTTAGTGGTCCCGCTAAACCTTTTATGTCCATTTATGTTGATTTCTTTCTTTTGTATTGTACCTTAAGAAACGACAACTATTGACCTCCAATACACACACAGGAGAATGAATAAATTTAATTTATAGGGGACCCGTCTAAATGTGTATATACTATTATAATGATTTTCGCTAATGAAGGTAGCTTATTGCTCGTTTTTACCTTTTTTCGTACCGTAATTATTCTTCAAACATTTTTGTAGGCAGAAAATTAAAATTAAAAGTATTTAAATGCTAAGTAAAATCAACAGTGAATCCGTGACAATAAATCTTTGACTCCTGAAAAATGTACATTCCAGTGAAAATAAGAGACATAAAAGAGATACAGGCGGACGACATTTAGTCATCCGCATCTAGAAATATTAAATAATTGTTATCAGCATAATCACGTGTTTTACATTTTGATAGTCCGCGTATCATACGCGGACTATTAATACGTAAATATTTTTCATATTAATAATGATCCAAACATTTAGATATGCTTGAAATCAACGAATCGGATAAAAAATATAGAAAAATAATTTAATTAAATGCTTAGATTAAAGAACTCTATTTTATATAGTCCGTACGTTAAGAATAACACCACAACGACAAAGATACCTGAGCAAACTAAGATAATTTTAAACATTATTTTTCTCCTTAAAGTTCTTTTGGTAGCTTAAGGAAAGTGAAGGACAATGTCCCAAAAGGTAAACATAAAACCAATCCTCAACTATCAAAATTGGCAGTAAAATTAATATCACTATTGCAGGTTTTCCTTCCTGTATTTTTTGCAAAGACGCGTATATGTTATATTCACAAAATGTCTTGAATTGGACCGAGACTATCAGCAAAGCATTATGGAACAGGTGTAATAAATAGGCGTGGTTTTGTTGACTTTTTCTTCCATGATGTTCTGTTTGAGTACACGTTTCGAACAGACAAAAAAAGAAAACAAACTGAAGAGTACCTAGTTCTCAAAATGGCGTGCTTGAGTGTGAAATAACATATTCATTGATACAAACATAAAAGACAGCCACAATGTTTACAGTACCTGCCTAAATATATGTTACTTATTATATTTTAACATTTCAAAAGCATGTTTCATCAAATATTGATCAACCGATGTAAATCTGTTAAGACCAAAACAGTTTACCCCATTTCCGTTTAAAAGTAACTTCAAAACATTAATCGATTTTTTTTATCATCATCCTCGTATTTTTTAGCACTTCAAAAACATGTTTTATGAAATATTTACCATCCAAACTTAATTATTTTAAGATCAACACAAATAGTTAGTTTATAAGTAACTTTAAATTATCTTGTAATTATCATCTTCGTCGTCGTTGTCATCGTATCCATAATATAATTTCTCTTTTCTTCTTTTTCAGTCTTGAAGATGAAGTAGTTGTTGAATTAGTAGTAGTAGCAATGGTAATAGTAATAGTTGTAGTGGTATTAGTAGTTGTAGTAATAGTTGTAGTGGTATTAGTAGTTGTAGTAATAGTAGTAGTGGGTTAAGGAGAAGGAAAAGGAAGTGAAATAATACTAATACTCGGGACTCTTTCGCGTCATAAGCATACACCTACTGGTTCTTATACTTGCGAGAATATTCAATAAAAATGGATACATCAATCGTATCTGAATATTCACTTGAATCGCCAATAAATACTTTAAAAGGCAAATATTTGAATACATATAATATCCAAAATCAGCTTTGCCTAAAATAAATAAACCTTTTATTCAATTAGATTGGTAAAACTGTGACAGTTTCACGATGTTAACAAACACATTTGCCACAACAGAATATTATCTCTGTTGTGTAAGTTCAGCATCTATGCCTGAATATCCATTTATATGATAAGAAATTGTAAATGGATTAGGTAATAAAAGCGTTCATCTATTAAATACAAGAAAACTCTAAATGTACCTACAAGTGCTTAGTTCTTTAGGATCTAAATGGGCGACAAGGAAACTTCCCAAATCTGTGTATGTAACGACCGACAGAGAGGTTATGTAAATGTTTACTTTACAGAATTGTTTTCATCAAAGATCTTTACTATTTTCATAGACATGACATCACAGAAAGCAAAATTTCATTACAAATATTTGCTATTACATGTATTTTCATGAAAATATGGATGTAAACACTTTAAAAAATCGTAAATCATTCTGTCAAGATTTATCTTTTCTGTAAAGAGTCTGTTTTTGGCGGCAGAGGGAGTGCGATGATACTGGCTTGAAAGTTACAGAATGTATTTTAGAATTATCTAAACCTGGTTAGTAGAAACAAAATATTTTCTCTATTATCAGGATATGAAAATAAACAAAACAGAAAACTAGCAATTGACCAAAACAAAGAATTAGTTAAATTAATGTTAACCCACCTTTAAATGCCATTTAATCTTTAAGTCAACAAAAAGAGGGTTTATAAGAGAATGATCTAGAAGGAAATTGTTAACGAAAGTCAAAATATTGACGGAAATATATTCTTTAATGTTCTTTTAAGAACACATTTTATGTTTTGAAAATTGCGAAACTTGGTGATCAAAATCGTACTTTCTGCTGGGATGAATTGACAATGTTGAAAATAGCATAATAGTAATTAAATAAAAGTAAATCTGAAAACGAAATGTTATACTCAAACGATATTTATATCATTATTTTTGGTGTGGTTTTTTTGTGTACATGTAGTATCAGGTGACCATTATGCAGTCAAGGAGATCGTGTACTTTGATATATGCGAATATATATTACCCCTCATGATAAAAGCAAATCCAAATATTAAAGGAACACACGATTTCAAAGGTATATCATCCCAGAGTGAGACGATTTAGAGTTAAACGCAAATAGCTTAATATCAAGCAGGGTAAAATTATTATTGAGCCAAAAGGGAATTTAACATTAAGCCGCCATGCAGATATGCATAGGGAAATGACGTAATGTTTAAAAATTCGGTCATTGGTTTCACAGGATATGTCTGTCTGGTTACAAATGCAACAATGTAACATACTGGTTCTGGCGGCGTGAAGTATGATTGGTCGGAGTTCGTCTGTCGTCTAACTGCAATTTTATATCTTGAACAATTGACTAGCAGCAAATTTTGTTACAGAAAAAGTGACTGGCCTATTTTGATTTTACTTGATAAAAGTATTGGCATAAACGTACAATGAAGTAGTGCATCGTAGACTTGAATAGATTATATACAACATCTTCCGGGATTAGAGAGCGTGGGGCATGTAGAGAGTGGGACGGACAGACAGACGGAAAGGCAAAACCCACCGAAAGGACGACGATCAAGTAATTTTAGTCTGAAAAGTTGGAAGAGTCACCTTAATAGTGTCTTGAACACGTGCCTTCAAGCAGATGAAGAGCTATTGTCCATTGTAATCAAAATCGATTGACCAATAAAAGAACTTGTTACTTGACCTATTAGATTATCAAGATGGTGACTTGTCCACATGCTTTGACTCGAAAGTAAAATGTGTAATGACATGTGTCTATGAAAGCTGTTTGCATTGTCTTAATTGGTAAATATAACGAGCATTCTGATTGGATTCGATTATCTTAATTGGTGAATATAACGAGCAATCGGATTGGATTCGATTGTCTTAAATGGTAAATATAGCGAGCAATCGAACTGGATTCGTTTCTTTCAGCTGCATCCAATCAGACAGCGGAGCGGTAGATTTGTTTTGACTTGCCAAAAATCTAAATAGTAAAGCTAGGCAACAATAAAATTTTATTCTGCGGTACAACGCCTATTTTTTGTTTTTAACTTACCGCACCATGATATTATATATTATTTTAAAGACCAACAATTTCATTTTATGAGGCAGGGGCCTAGGATTTTTTCACATTGTTTCAGGCTTTCGAACAGTTGGTAAAATATCTTTTTCTGATTTAAAGCAAAATGACAACATATTATCCATTCGACCAAAACAATTGTCTTGAGAGAAAAGAAAATATCTCAGATCCAAAGAAAACCGCACCACTACCACCACCCAAAAAACGAATGGTCAGTACCTCGCACATACAGTGGATGAGTCTGCTACGTGTATGTTAACTGTTTTATAAGTTGTCATCTAAAAGATGTACCTAAAGTAGGATGATTAAGTTTGCACTTTAAAGACATTGTGCTGACACTAGAGAACTTGTTGATAAAAGTAGGAAGCATTGACACAGAAGCCTACAGTTTACTAACCTTCTCTGCTGATAAAATAGGCAGGGAAACTTTGAGTGGGATGCTAAGAACAGGGACAAGATGATGGCGAGGGGGACGGGGGGAAGAGAGAGAGAGGGAACATAAAACAAGCTGACTCAACAAACAAGAAAATAATTAGTGGACCTGAAAAATGATATAAATTTCAAACAGAAAACAATTGTAAATCTTAGGATAATTTTTGTGACTCTCAATGAATGCATTTTTAAGACACACATTAACATACGCTAATAAATAACAAGTTTTCAACCCATTATTGTTCCGAAAGTTGGCTTTAGCCCGAATATTATTTACAAAATCCCTCTCGTCCGCCATGCTGGTATATTTGACACGTGTCAAACATGTGATTAAAGGTTCCTAAATATAATTATATTTATAATATATTAAATTAATTTGTGACGAGGTATTTCAGACTTATTTTTATCAACCACTATATTGTAGGTAAGATTAAAGATTCAGGCGTGATTCTGGCGTGATCTTTGTTTATTTATTTTTTTTATAAAAAGAAGTGAAACTATGAAAAGAATGTTACTTGGAACCTTTCTGCACTACTAGGGAGGTAAGTGCACTTATAGAAGCAATGAGTACAGATAGAGACAGACACCATTCATCAGAACTCCTATTAGAAGATGAATCATTCCCTTGTAAATTCGTAGCTAGTACTGGAATCTATAGCAGACACGTCACAAAAGAATAATCTTCTCATCTAACTTACCCCAAAAATGCAACGTGAGATTGTTTCGCCTGGCTGAAGGTATTTATTGCACTCTTTTTTCCTCTTTCTTTTTGTACACTATGAATGGTCCCACTGACAATTTGTACACTCACAATAAATAGAAAAGGAAAACGTGACGTACCATATTTGCATGGAGAAATCCAAATTATACGTCTGCTTGGGAATTTAATAATCAGCAGCTCGCGGGCAATACGAAAGACGACAGAGAGGTATTGGCACTTGTAGGTAAATAAATGGTATCAGTAGTATTTAACTTGTTTCGTTGGATTTCATTTTTTTAATATATTTTTTCTCCTCCTCTCATAGTTATTTGAAAAATACAATATAAAAGCAGTAATAAAATTGTAAGACCATGAGCAACACAATCTAGCTCCACTCCACCCATCCCCTCTACCATTATGTACCACGAATAACGTTGTCAAGCTCCACTCCACCCATCCCCGCTACCATTATGTACCACAAGTAACACTGTCAAGCTCCACTCCACCCATTCCCACTACCATTACGTAGATATGATATTGACTCCTTTGTCCAGCTGGCTACAGCTCTACAGTAAAAAGTCATTTTGTATATGTAAAAAATATTACAAGTTAATCTTCTTTCATCCTTTTATTGTTCAGTTGCGACTTTGATGGCATCATATTTAAAGTGGGGCAATGGAAGATATTTCTATTTTTACGGGCATGGATTGATTTTAATACAGAGAGGAATCACTTGAAGCTCAGAAAGATCTTTACGAGATTGGTCCCAAATTTGTTGACAGCTGATCACAGACTCGGGTTGAAATCGACAAACAACTACTCACCAGATATGAAGAGTTACCAGCAACGCTCAAATGAGATTCTCACAGACGATGAAACATGGAATAACTTTTCTCAACCCGGCTCAAGAGAAAATAATAACGTTTGGATCGGATAAAACGAGTACATACAACAAATCGATCAACGGTCGCCACGTGCTGTAAATATGGCAATAAAATATGTTTAAACTAAACCGAAAACCAATTAGAGTTCATCTTGGACTTTTGAAGTTATGCGATTCATACTTGTTGCCCTGATCTGTCAGAATTTTAATATATTTAAATTCTAAATGTGAACATTTAACTTTATGTTAGTTTTTGGAAGGGTGTGTGTGATTTGGATTTTTAACGTAGCTTTAACGATTTTTCAGTCATATCGCCACGATGTCCACAGTGTGGCAGTTTATAGTGATGTCTAGCACTGGGGAATCATGCCGCAAATATGTAGCATGATGTTCCACCCAGACACATTATTCTGACATGAGGCCGACCAGTCCTAACACTAACCTCTAATGCTGAAAGCCAAGAGAGGCAGCTGTTAGTACCATTTTTGTATAAGTCTTTGGTATAACTCGGCCGGAGATCGAACTCACGACCTCCCGCATTTGAGGCATACGCTCTAACCACTAAGCCACCGCAGCGGTTTTTTGGAAGGGTTTAACCTCCTAAATTTATGTTAATTTCTACATTGTTTCGAATTTAACTTTTTGATGGTACTAAATAACAATTTTTGTGACGAGGTGCCGTAAAACATTACATACATACATACATACATACATACATACATACATACATACATACATACATACATACATGTTCGAGTCTCGGATTCGGCTGATGTGGGTATGAGAGAAAGCTTGCCAGTAGCTTCTCGTGGGTCGGCGGTTCTTTCCGGGGTTTTCCCGGGTTCTTCCTCCACCATTAATACTGGCCGCCATGTATAGCCTATCGTGTGCTGAAAAATGGCGTTAAAACCTACAACATACATACATGCATGCATACATACATACATACATACATACATACATACATACATACATACATACATACTTGTTGTTGTTGTTGGCAAGTTCCTGAGACGAGACGATAATTTATCCATCCGACCATCGGTCAACCTGTGTTTACATCCCTCAAGCCTTCTTCTCCGCCTCTGTCGGATGGAATGACATAAACTCTTGATAACATACGTTCCCTCTGTGTGACGTAGTACAAGTGGATAATTGGGGGTGGGGGGTCCAAACATGGGATTTCAAGGGGGAAGGATAAAGAGTGTACAGGTCCAGACTCATGTACGATATGAACGGGTTGTGGTTGGTTAGAGCCACCCATATTCTTTCTCAAACGAAAAGATTTTAAGAATGAAGTTTATAGATGTTCCAGAATACGAATTAAAAGTGGAGCGGATGATGATTTGCGATGCTATACGGCATCAAAACTGTTAAAACTGTCCTAATTTAGACAAGTGTCTTTTACTTCTGTTTTAAAATAAATTCGATACATGTAGAAAAATATTCAGAATAATATTCTTTTTTATTGTAAATATCTTCGATATTAAAAATTTAATTACATAAAAATATTAAAATAAAGTAAGTTATAATTTGAGAAAGTAAAAGTTCCATGCCTCCATACTCAGGTACTTTAATAATGAAAAATACTATTTTATATTTAACATTTAGATAGCACATATTGTAATTTAGGTAACAAATGCTATATATGCAACAGATGTTATATAGGTAACAAATGCTATATAGGCAACAAATGTCATATAGGCAACAAATGCTATATAGGCAACAAATGTTATATAGGCAACAAATGCTATATATGCAACAAATGTTATATAGGCAACAAATGCTATATAGGCAACAAATGTCATATAGGCAACAAATGCTATATAGGCAACAAATGCTATATAGGCAACAAATGCTATATAGGCAACAAATGTTATATAGGCAACAAATGCTATATATGCAACAAATGTTATATAGACAACAAATGTTATATAGGCAACAAATGCTATATAGGCAACAAATGTTATATAGGCAACAAATGTTATATAGGCAACAAATGCTATATATGCAACAAATGTTATACAGGGAACAAATGTTATATATGCAACAAATGTTATATAGGCAACAAATGCTATATATGCAACAAATGTTATATAGACAACAAATGCTATATAGGCAACAAATGCTATATAGGCAACAAATGTTATACAGGCAACAAATGCAATATCGGTAACAAATGTTATATAGGTAACACATGTTATATAGGTAACAAATGCTATATAGGCAACACATTTTATATAGGCAACAAATGTTATATAGTTAACAAATGGTATATAGGCAACAAATGTTATATAGGCAACAAATGCTATTTAGGCAGCAAATGTTATATAGGCAACAAATGTAAAATAGGTAACAAATGTTATATAGGCAACAAATGTTATATAGGCAAATGTTATATAGGTAACACATGTTATATAGGCAACTAATGTTATATAGGCAACAAATGTAAAATAGATAACAAATGTTATATAGGCAACAAATGTTATATAGGTAACACATGTTATATAGGCAACAAATGTTATATAGGCAACAAATGTAAAATAGATAACAAATGTTATATAGGCAACAAATATTATATAAGCAACAAATGTTATATAGGTGACACATGTTATATAGGCAACAAATGTTATATAGGTAACAAGTGTTATATAAGCAATAAATGTTTGTTTCATAATGGCTAATACGATATGCAACATCATTATAAAAAAGTGATGAATGTTCCCTTTTCAATTTCACATACCGAGGAAACAATGTACTAACTTATTTTATGCTTTGCCGTGAAAAAATAGATTTTCCAAGTAAAATAAATGGTTCATAACCGCGTCGATAATAAGATAATTGGGAAATTCGCACCTATTCGTAAATGCATACGTGACCAAGTGGTAAGAAATCTGCTACTTCAGTATGTTATACAAACTATACACACGTTCCATCTTGCTAGCCACTAGAGTTTAGCATAAAATAAATAAAATGTGCTTCCTATGGGAGAATAACGGATACATTTCATCTCGTATTTGTATCCAGTCCATGAAATATATTCGTTATTCATTCATCTATATAACACGGAATACGATTAAAGGATTATGACCGAACTCTACGTGTTAAACCCTCATTTTGGAGCCGTCAATACTGACTTTCTGTACATTTCGAGGGTAGCGTTAAAAGAATTTCATTTATTGCTTAGTTCTCCGATAAAGGTAGACATTTCTCTATACGTAGATTTTTTTAAAAAAAAGATTATGTAAATGCCATATCTATTATATCAAAACGGTTTTACATGTTGAATATAACCCTGGTTTTCTCTTGTGTCACCAAAATTAGAATTATCATAATATGAGAGAGAGAGAGAGAGAGAGAGAGAGAGAGAGAGAGAGAGAGTATATAAATGCCTATTCCTGAATAATCTGGGTCTCTGCTTTCTGTAATGAGACCGTTCCTTTCAAAAACCTCCTCTCAATCGCGCTAATATAGTCTTCTATAAAGAGTACAATCTGGGTCTCGGACAATTTTGTGGAAGAAGAGGTTGTAGAGCTCATATGTGCTTTTACTGAAAACAAATTAAAGCGGGCGTAGCTCAACCACACGAAGTAAAATATTGTTCTGCCACCAATAATTTCATTTCATGGTCTCTGACATTGACAAATACCGATGCAGACAAAGCGTTACAGACAGACACGCGATTTTTTAAAAATCTATTACAGACAAATCAAATCGTGTACACAAAATTCACAATTGTTAATGAACTTAGATGACTGTATTTTGTATAGGTATTATGTGCACTCACGCGTACAATTTTGTATAGGTATTATATGCACTCACGCGTGCAATTTTGGCGAGACTTATAAGAATAAAAGTCAAGGAGAAGAATTGTTAGCTGATTAAAACGTCCAGATTTGTTTAAATACTGCAAATCTAGTTTTATGTACACCTCAGTACAGCAGACGCGTTTATATCCTCACTCTGTACTAAGTAACCGAAAATGTGTTCAATAGTCAATATATTTTAGGAAAGCTTTTCAACCTTCAGACTTCAACCATTTAACTAAAGAAATGGTGTATTACCTCTATATTTTGCCGCTTTTTCCAGGTCCCGCTTTTATAAAACGTCTCAGCTCTAAGCAATAACTGAGCTAAAATTATGCACGTCAATAACTTGTAAACTGCATTACGATAATTTCATTTAACCTTCACTTTAAATAAAGTTAGTTATTTTGGGGATTAATATTGCAGTGTTATCCTTAAAGGTAATTCCGACAGAGATGGCAACATTCTTAGCTGAGTACGTTCACCAGTTGAGAAAGTTTTATGAAAACAGGTCACGTTTGTTGGTAGCGAAATGTTACAGACAGGGTGAAATGTTGTGACAGATGCCAACGTCTGTAAGCGAAATTTTACTGATAGGGTGAAATGTTGTGACAGATGCCTACGTCTGTAAGCTGCAATTGAATATCTTTATAGCTTATTAAATGAAGATCCAAAAGTCTTCCGACTGGAATCATAATTGCTAAAATGTAAAGTAATTGAAGCTTGAAATTATAGGACAGGAACCTATTAGCGTCTTTAAATATTTTATTCGTCAGTTTGGATGGCTACAAAACTTTGGCTCATTTTAGGTCCATTTGTTTCTTTTCTCTCTTCTTCGTGTATTTGCGTTTGCGGAACATCGATAGGCAAAAAATGAACGCTATACAGACAGGCGTTAAGCTAACCTTTTTGGAATTACTCGTTTATTTCCATATTTAATGGAACTATGACATTTATGTGATTTTATGGCCCATAATAATAGTATGTACTATTCGGTGTTTTAGTTATGCTTACAAATAAATGTCCTGAAAATAAGATATCGTGTTATTAGAATCGGATGCATTTATTTGTACGAACTTTAGGCAGAGTTTTTTTTTTTTTTTCAAATTAATAGCGTAAATCCAGATCAGCCGTTTTAGAAGTAGAACTAACAGTGTACATCACGATGTGCGGTCTTATAAAGCCTCTCCAGGTCAAGGTCTACGCTGTTGTCATGAAGGAGAACTAACAGCGTATATCGTGATCTGGTGTTCACAGTCTATCTGCAGGTCAGGGTCTACGCTGTTGTCATGAAAGAGAACTAACAGCGTATATCGGGATCTGCCTTTTATAATCTAACTGCAGGCTAGATCTACGCTGTTTTCACGAAATAGTTCAAACAGCTTTATTGTGATCTACCGTCTTATAGTTTATCTGCAGGTTAGGGTCGATGCTGTTTTCATGATGTGGAACTAACGGTGCGAACCACGGTATGCTGACGCTTTAAGCAACAGGAACTCTGCTCGATGCATTTCGAAAATTGGGCGCATGTTGCACACGAACAGATATGGTGTGTATTTCATGAAATACAAGTGAGCACTATTTTAATCACTCTAACCAAAGTTTATACTGATTCATATTTCTATATGTCATTTTATTGTGTAAAAATGAAATGTAATCTCTAATCCCCTGTGGGCTCAATACCGTAGAAGTTCAGTGTACTCTAAAATTTTGAATAGGCCCGATGCGCTTGATGACGTAGATTAGGCCCCATGTGCTCGATACCGTATAATAGGCCCAAAGTAATCGATAAGGCACTATGGGCCAGATGTTCCTCGATAACGTTTGAACACCGGTAGGCACGATGTGCTCGATAACGTCTAATGAACCCGACGTGCTCTCCAGAATATTGTCCAACTTCACAAGTTCGGTGTTTTCTCAAAACCGATCACTTCTATCTTGGCATTATGTGATTGTGGTCTGCATGCAAGATTTAACTGCCTCCAAAATTGAAGAACTTGGCAACATATCGGTCTACGCACCTCCAAAACTAAAGATTTAGAAACGGATGTGGTCCAAAAAGCATGAGCAATATTACCTTTGCAAACACATGTGTTAACACATGTGTTTACGAACAATTGTGTTTAGTTTATAGTATAATTAAGGCACATAACAAGTCATGAAAACAAACAAAGCAGTGGGGCCAAGTGTTTGGAACTATTTTGCTACTCTTAACATATAGACGTGTCCTCAGAGCTGGTTGGCGTATGGATAATAACCAAAATTGGATAGCGGCTCGTCAGATAGCAGAGTCGCTTATTTAGCGACTATGACGCAGATTGTAATATCGCAAGAGGCGACTAATGTAGGCAGGAGCCGCGTTTGGTCAATGGGTAGGGGGCTGGACTCGCACCTGAATTTGTACGGGTTTTAATCCTACCATTAGATCAGCCTGGTTTGGCTAGATTAGTGTATCCATGGGCAAGGCACTTTACTTCAATTCACTATGCAGTTAATAACCTACTTTTGCTACTGTGCCCTAAAATACCAAAAATCAAACCAATACACGACATTCAGTATATGGAATTTAACATTAATATATTTTATCACTTACACATTATGATCTCACAGCCCGTGGCAAGTAATCTAGATGGTTTAAACGTGGATCGAGATGGTCCTCAAAAATACTCCACGAATACTTCTTTAATACTATTTAATATTTAGTTTCTTTCCGAATGTATTTGTGGGCCGAATCAAGTGAGATTGATCAACATTCATAACCTAGTGTTGTCACGAACTATGCTGTTGCAGAAATTCTACACTGCCGAGACAGAAGATTAAGAGTCTTTTTTAATGGACGTATTTTGGTAGCAAGTGTCAACTATAATTATGTGCTGATTATGCAAGTATCCCATTTGATTCCAACCCTTAGTTTGATCATATTGCCTTGTCCTTATAAAGGTTTATCAAGGGCAGTTGCATAATTGTTAATTCACTGGGTGCGTGTATAGATTCCAGGGTCAGTGTGAGTTCACTTTTTTCGTTGCCTGTAAGTGTATTTGTGGTTACAGTGTGAGGTTCGCGAGAGAGAGAGAGAGAGTTTTCACAGTCTTTTCGTGCTCTGTAAGTTTATATGGGGTTATATCAGGAGGACGATCACAATAGAGTCTATATTATATCCTAGGGGAAAATTCACGGGAGGATGCGATGAGTGGAGGAAAAAACCCAGACATGACCCAGGGGTCCATGACATATTTGTTCTGACACTTGAATCATTGATCACACATGCCAATTGTCAGGCACGTGAGACCAATAACTGATTGATGGAAATTGCTAGACGAAAGACAATAGTTGTACACAGATGCTAGGAAAAGGGAGAATTGAATGGGTGCATGATCCACACACGAATGTCGCAGAAAGGTCGGGGGTGGGGAAACCACATAATAAGAGCATTATTCGTATCTGTGCGCAACAATTTGCATTTTATATGGGCATTTTGTGTACTAATTTATGTTATTATTGGGAAGCTTCCAACAGCGTAACTCATTCATTATTTGAAATGAATGTCTAATCACCCCTACCGACCATCATCCCCCCTCCAACATACCGGTCAATATATTCGTTTATCCAAGTTTCTTTTCTGTCCTTGGGGTAGTCCGCGTGCATGCAAGGGCGGAGGGAATGTATCTCAATATCTCCGTATCTCGGAAAGTGAGGAAAAAAGGCAGTGATGACGTAATTCTGATCAGCCTCCGAATTCAAAGGTGGGATAATCTCACTTTGGTTATGTTTTATAGCCAAGCGGTAAGGCCCTAATAGACGTCTGTAAGTGTCGCTAATTATTATTATGAAGGCAAAATACTAAAATGTACTCAGTGATAGAGAAACAACAACTGCAACAGAGGCAGCAGCAACAACAATGATACTAAAACTAAAACTACAGCTACTACTACCAACAAAAACAATAACATATCCACGGATCAATAATGATATGATAAAATTACACCAATTATCCTTAGAAAATGCACACAGGCCATCAGCTATTAAATAATTCAAAATAATTCAAGTCAAATTGTCAAATTATATTATTACCAGTGACTGGTAATGGAATTGGAGCAACAGCAGCAGCAGCAACAACAACGCTACTACTACAACTACAGCTACTACTACTACTACTAATAGCAATAACAATAACGTATCCACGGATCAATAATGATACGATATAATGACACCCTGTCACGTTTGCTCAGCCCCAGTTCGTAAGTCGTGTATAAACTCAGGTATTATTCTGAACCATGTTTTGATGTCATAACACTGCCGCAGGCAAGAGTTAATCTCTTACACAAGGTTACCATGACCAGATTGAAGACCCGAGATCTTGGATCTGCACGGATCGAGCGACTTCCCACCTATGTGTTACAGCTCTGTCCTAAAATCAGAGGAACTGCGAGGAACGGGTGTGTTCTAAATCCGTCCCCAAGTGGACATACAACGAGAAGGACATTGCCCGCTAAGTTTGATTGAGAGAGCCACTCGTAATTTGGGGGTAAAACTTAGAAGGGATATTCTAAGAGAGGAGATTCTAAGGAAAGACAAAACTTCATAAAGGTCAGTAAGTTATTTGCTCGGTTTTTGCAGAATATTACGGCATTGTAATTGTAATTGTGTGTAGTATGTATACTTAATTACTATGATCGTTTAGTACGTTTAATTTACGTGCGTATTTGAGAAATGAGTTTGAATATTATGTAGAGAATTATGTAGATTGTTAGCTTGTGCTCAGAATTAATTTTGTAATTCGCTATTATATTGCTTCGTAGTAAACTAGTGCATTTATTCATGATATGTTAGATTTTACACATGCTTGAATTGTGAACTTGGAAAATGGTTGAAGTGTGTAAGATTATTTGATATGGACGTATGGATATATCAGAGCATGGATATTTGAATATTTGTGTACTTTGTACGAGCTGTAATGTACAGAAATGCGTCTGACTGCTGTGATATTGTTAGTATAATGATATTACGAATATGTACTGATGTGACGCAATCCATTGATGTATGTATGAGAAGTAATTGATACAGTGCTTTCATTACGACGTTGTTTTACCATACAAGAACGTACGAGTATTTCGATGTGAATGAATGCGTGACCGAAGAAATTGAATTGCCGTTATCAAATGATAGGTTGGGTGTAACGTGAGCTGAGAGGGCTAAGGAAAATATTGTACCGTTCTTGTGTTTTCACAGGAAGCGTTTTGGGGGATAGAACCTCCAGTTTAGATAAATCCCAAGTCTCTAAGAGGGGAGAGGGAAGTGAGACTAGCAGAGCAGTCGGAGTCGACGAGTCTAGTCGGTGGAGAGAGTCGAGGAGGAGGGAAAAGAGTCGAGGAGGAGGAAGTGGAGAAGTAGGAGGAGTATTAAGAAGCCGAGAAGGAGAAGGAATTTGGAGGAAGTCGGGAGGAAGAGGAGAAGGAATTGGAGGAATTGGAGAGTAGAATACACAGATGAGTAGAATACAGGGACAGGTGGAAAGCTATCCCACACTACAAATCAAATGATGCAATAGGCTATCACAGGGTCGAACTGAAGGAGAGTACTTAGGAAATTTTAATCATTTGATTATTGAATCATCATTAAATTGTTATTCGCTGAATTTAACTTGTTTGTATATTCAATCATTTAACCGTCGGCATTGCTGACTGGGGGCTCAGAGCTTTACATATATTTTTCACTAACTTAGCTTCCAACCAAAATCGAGCCTGGGTGGGACTGCTATAATAATTTAAATAAAATACTGGAAGCACCCCACCCCACACCTACCACAGTGACGGCATAACAACCCGTCACGTCACACACCCATTATCTTTAGAAAATGCACACATGGACCATCCGCTATTGTGTAATTTAAGAGAAAGTATATTTGAGTTAGAGTGGGATTAGCACTACGACAAAATGTTGAAACCTGTTCCGAAGGATCACTTGTGAAAACACAAATTTTCATTTGTCCTAACACAAAGAGCAAACAAGAGCCTTTCAAGACAAAAATACAGGTAAAATGAAGACATACATACGGACAAAGAAGCAGTCATGTTGATTACCTGTTTTTAAGGACCGGAAAATAACGGACTTGTTCCGAAACCAGGACACCAGTTCCTGACACTCAAATTCCGCCCGTAGTTCTGGAGGTTTTCGTATGACAGACAAAACACGTTCGTACACGGAAGGCATATTGATAAAAAGCACGGATTCGAAATATTTTAACGTGACTCTGGTAACAGCAAAACGCTGTTGTAGTTAATAAACCGTTTTCCCACACGATTATCACGTGCAAAAGGTTCGTGTTCGATGTTGTCAGTTCTCACAAATCTGCTGTTGTCAAAACCAACTTGAAATCTTTACTATCACTGACAATACAAGAGACTAAATTTTACAGATGATTTCCATACGTGTACGAGTTTGTAGGATGCTATGCAGATGTCACCTTGTCAAAACTTGTTACGTATAACTAGTTTCACAGCACATATTGTGACTGACAGCGTGCGAAAATGTCTTCAGTATAATCTCACATGAAAAAGCATATTGGCTACAAATCTGGTCTGGAATGGCGACAAAATCTCTCACTGTATTAGGGACAAAAACTAATCTCTTCTTGTAGAAGATGCACATCGAGAAAAGTATCACAAAAATACTTGCCAGAGTGACCATTTAACTCTGCAGAGTTCGGGAATGTGATTAACAGAAAGGTTAGAAGTTGATTCCTTTAAATTAGTAACTCTCGTAAAGAAAGACGCCCTTCTCGTGTCTGGGAAAGTTTTAGTATCATCCTTTATACCTGTGGTGAATTGATCCTCCTTTCAACGCGCCACCGACATTACATACAAATTTAAATTCGATTGTTCGACTGTACATGAAATACACATTTCACCAATCGTGTTTTCAGCCCCAAAGCCAAAGGAAAAATCATAAGTTCCTTTATATCAATGCGTGTAGTGAATTAACGAAGTTCAATCAAGGTCTGGAAGGGATTCTACTTGAAAAAGTTGAATAACAGATCATGCATGATACTAAATGGGCATCTATAAATGATAGCTTTCAGGTCGCTACATAAATTAAATCGATTTGTCGGGAAAGTTCAATAAATGTAAACATAAACCAGTATAAATAAAGAGAATCAGTTAAAAGTTTCTTTTATTTATTTAACGCAAAATCTCTGCGCAAATATGTTCACTCGTTTCAAATTCAAATGGTAGGTAAGTATTACAGAGGCTCTACGTTAATCTGTGACGAAATTTGCAATATGTGACATAAAGAAAAGCGTGACCGGTCATGTTTTTATCCTTGAATACAAACTTCCAATAAAAATACATTTTTGGTGAATCGTAAGGTGTTTTTTCGATTAAAATTGCATACTTAAAACGTTTTCGCATTCACCAGTTTGGAAAGCTAGTCGCTATAGCTGTGACTTTGTTAACTAGTATAAAATAGTGATGATGGACCTGATATGTTGAACTAACTGATCATGTACTCTGCCATAGAGATAGGTTTCTTGTATATCAAAGCTGGCTGGTCACGGCGTATGGCAATGGACCAGTGGTGGGATGGGATGGGGAAATAAAAGTTTGCTTTTCCGATAACGGACAGCCAAATCGTCTGAACGGAATGATTGTATGTTGTGAAGAAAACAGAGGACTGCCTTTCACAGTTTGTACAAGAATTGGTGAAAGTGCAGTCCACTGGCTTTTCCAAGGACTGATAAAGAGATAATTGGACCTGGCAGAGAGACAGATAAGTCGAAATAATGAAATAATTTAATGTTGTGAGGAAGACAGAGAACTACTTTGGAACAACTTTTACAACTGCAGAAGGAAACTATGTGTCAATACTATGCAGTGTTAAGTGAATCTCAATTGCGGACCTTTACATGGTTTGTGGTATTTTGACCTTCTGGACAATACGCAGCACACGAAAACTTTGATGCGCACAAAAAGGTTATAAATATAAAGCAAACAGAAATAAGATTGCCATGAACTATGCATCATACGCCCTCCGCGTGTTTAATAGTCCAATAGGTAGGCACTGGTAGGGCATAACTGACTCTGGACATTTTTGGTCAATTGGTCACAATGACCTGGAGATGAAACTGTTATTTTCTTATTAGAACAAACATGACCGTGACATGTTTTGACGTTTAAACCCCAACGGAAATTGGTTTCTCGTTTTTCTCAGATGCAAGCCATCCACACTATTTGGTAAAAGAACTTTGGATTAAAGTTATTGACCAAACTCAAGTTTGTTTGAGTCACAATAACTTTGACCTTTGACTTTCTGATCCCCAAAATTTAATGGCCTCTTTCACGCTTGATCCTCCACAAACTTTGGTTAGGGAACGGTCTAGAACTAAAATGATCATGCACAAAAAAAAAATGTATTCGATCAATAACAGCGACCTTGATATTTGGACCACAAAATCAATTTCAGTGGGCAGAAGATAATCCTAATTATTCTGATATGTTGGCAACAACGACCCCGATTTTTACTTTGGTAGCATGCGTTTACTTGAATGTGGTGAGATGATGGTGATGATGATGATAATAATAAAAATAATAACAATACTACTAATCATAACGAAAAGGAGAAGACGAAAAAAAGAAGAAAAAAGAGATGAATTTTCATTTAAATCATGGTGATTATTTAGAACTTAACATATTACTGTCGTGGGGTTGGGGGTTTGGGAGAAGGTTTAATATATCTTTATTCCTAAGTACATACCGCTGATAATCTGGTAAATATATATATATATATATATATATATATATATATATATATATATATATATATATATATATATATATATATATATATATATATATATATATATATTATTGACTAAGTATTGAAAAATATTGGAACTTAGGTCATGTGACAGCATATTGCCCGAATGTCCACTATTTTGTAATACTCGGTCAATAACCATTTTATTATATACTTCAAAATAAACATAATGATCCTTCTCCTTTATTATATGAATAACATAACTGAAACAAAAAAGTATTGCAACGTTTTACTTACCATTTCGCACGTCGTTCAATTAATGAATGAAACATGCACTACATGCAGTAGTAATACACACTACTACGACTGCCATGGAGGCGCGCGTACATGGGGTGATTCTCATTCGACACTGAACGAAACCAAGTTTGCTAGACAAGGAGCAAATCGCATTAAGAGGACGAAACCCTCCATTACGGATGGACAACTAAAACTTGCCTTGTAAGCAGGTAACCAAACTTAGACGTAGAATGGGGTTGACCTAAGGTAACTGAGTTGTACATTGTGAGGATGGGTTTCTTCTAAAGCCCACTAATTCTATCTTTATTTCCTCCTTTCGGAGATTACTAACAATGAGAATTGGTACAGACACGATAATAGCAAGGACAAAACAATCAATTACATATATGAATCGCAAACTCGTACATATAATCATAAATCACACATAGAAATTACATAGTCATACATATTTAAATAGGAATACAGTTTGTTCAATCCTGATAGCGTTTTCTACCAATAAAATGGATCATTTTTATATTCTCTAACTCAGCATAATATATACACATTCTCTAACTCAGCATAATATATACACTTTCAAAGTTAAAAGATAAATCGCAAGAAAAGAACCAATCCTGCGGAATACTTTGGTTCTCGTATAGTTTTACTGCAAAAACTGCATGGCTTCTCGAATATATTTACGTTTAATTTTATTTTTTGAATTAAGAATCAATACAGATACTTTATAATGCACTACTTTTGTTTTCGATTTCTTTTCTAACTGTGACGAAATAAAACAAGTATTTTGCTGAAAATTTTGTGAAAATCCCATGCCAATCTGGCATTCTGTTTAGAAGGAGTAGCAATAACAAGATTTTAAAGATGGCTGCTTCGGTGGCCATATTGGACGACAGATAGGCGCCGTTTTCATGCAGGACCAACTAGACATTATAATATGTCTTTTAGAGAAAACACCATTTTTTTAAAAACATAACCATCTATGCAGAAGTTGTAGCGATAACAAGATTTTCAAGATGTCTGAGCAGCACTATTTGCGTTTAGGATGAACTCGATCCTGAGATAAACGTATGTGTAAAGTCTTATGGCAATTCTCAAAGTAATTTAGTTGGAGTAGCTATAACAAATTTGTGCTAACGGTCAGACGACAGGGAACAGGCCATTCCATGATCTCTCCTTGTCTTTAACAGAACAATGAAAAACAGTACATAATGATGGACAGAAATGGGAATGACTCCGACCTAATGCACAAGTTCACATGTCTTCGGCCAGGTTAGGCAGCATTAAATATCCAAAACTACCCAAAACCTAACCCCAAACTACCCAAAATTAGCCCCAAACTACCAAAAACTATTAAAATATATCCAAAACTACTTTGATGTTAATGAAGATATATATATATATATATATATATATATATATATATATATATATATATATATATATATATATATATATATATATATATATATATATATATATATTGTTAATCATGGCATTAATAGCTAGATCATACGAAACAAGTACACTATATTTGTGCGGTGTACCTTGCATAATCGTAAGCAATGTAGTTAGATATAATCAGAGATGTTTTAAATTAACATGCATTATTGGTGTCGACAGAACTTTCAATTTAGGTCAAATGTCTGTCACAAAAATAGGAGTATGATTTGCATGAAAACCAATCAGTACCCTGTTTTCCTAGGGCCTACTGTCTTCATTAGGATCGTGAACAAAGCAACTGCCATACTTCTTTTTAATACAATGAAACTCGATTCAGACAATTTTACATTGGTAAACACGACGAAAAAGCCACAAGCAACACACTAAGAAACAAATTCCCAAATGCAGTCTTTTTACTCTCTATGAAGCATTTAACGAGACAATATCAGACATTTTCTTCAAATTCAAGGCTCCAGTCAGGAACATAGAGAACTTTTTTAAATAAACATCTTCAATGAAACAAAAATGGACTAATTTTCTGCCTAGATGAGCTTGAATTTTCGAAACGAGAGGACGATTTGTTGCGGTATTTCAACAAATATCCAAGGTTCAGAATGTAATACAAGTATTTGTCTGCAAACATTAAACAAAACGTCTTCAATCTGCTGAAAAACCAAATAATTTTTAAACTTTGGACAAACAACAATGCCGAATCTCTGAATAACCGACTGAAGCAAGCGACTGTACTGAAAAAAAAACCTTAGATTTCCGGACTTATGGTGAACTTCTCCACCGCATCGAACACTCAAATCGTGGACTCGAGACGATTTCTGTATGGGAGTGGGAACAATATTTTGTTTGGGAAATATGTGTTATGCTTGATGAATAAAAACACTTGATACAAAAAAATTGCTGACAATATAAAACTTATTCTCAAACATTTCTTAATTTCCATACAGAAATTAAAAATACTAATTCTATTCAAACAACAATAGGAGCATACAAGTTAAGAAACCGAACGTTTCTGCTCGTCGAAAACCAGGGCAACGAAAACGGTTGAAAGCTGAAAGGGCAGCTAATATTAAACATCGATGACTACATTTACAGGTTTTGCTAATAACGTGCCTACATATGTAATCATGCCTAGATAACAATAAAAAAATGAATGCTGGCTGATTTGGACCGTGGCTGATTCGACGCAAATTACGGGCGGATTTTGCCCAAATGACAGCCTGATTCAGATCATGTGAAATATTAAAATAAAAACAACAGAACACGTCATACCCAATTAATTTTATTAGTTATTGTTGTTTTCGTGTGCATTGTAAGAGAATGTAAACGGCTGATTTCAGCTCTTATTAATTACTGATCTCTCTCTCTCTTGTTGTTGTTGTAGGGTTTAACGCCATTTTTCAGTACACGATAGGCTATACATGGTGGCCGGTATTAATGGTGGAGGAAGAACCCGGGAAATCCCCTGGAAGAACCACCGACCCTCGAGAAGCTACTGGCAAGCTTTCTCACATACCCACAATGGCCGAATCCGAGACTCGAACCTACGCAGACAGAGGTGAGATGGCAGTGATCCATAACGGAGAGCGCCTTAGACCACTCGCCCTACCCCCTCTCTCTCTATATATATACACATACATACATACATACATACTCACACACACACTGATCGCAAAATTATCCCAACCAGCATTATATTTTGTGTTCTAGAATGTATTAAATTCAGTAAATTGGCAGAGGACATCAAAAATCAAAAATGCTGTAATTATAACAATTATAACGGGTTTTGCCAATTCATGGTCAGATAATCCCAATATAAGTGTTTGCTGTTAAATTAAGGAAGCAATGATCAAAGAAGGTTATAAACGATGATAATTTAAGATGGTATCCGAGGGTAAACTCATGAGATACCAACGTAAACAGACGAGGAAGTACCAGGGACGATCGAAGGCACTGTGAAAATCCTACGCTGACAAACGGACCTCCAACAGTCAACTACTGAAGCTACGTGTCAGCATTCATGGAGCGTATTAGTTTCTCCATTGCTATATTATATATAACAAATTATTTTAAATATTAATACGCTATTTTTTTGTACCTCGGCTCTAGTACATTATCCACGTTCAACAATAATAGAAACGTTTAAACGGCTCCGGTGGCCTAGCGGTTAGAGCGTCCGTATCATTTGACACACCCAATTGTATCCTATCTTACTTGTTTATTAATTATTTTTCGAAAATAAAAGCAAAAAGTCAGAATTTAAAGTGATAGATTTAGATTTAGATTTAATGTTTTTTATTCACCAAATATTCAAGGCATTTTGTGAAAAAATTCAAGGAAGTTTCAATGATAAAATAAACTTAGCCAAAACTGAAGTATTCCAGTCATGCTTTGTTATTCAAAGACATTTTAAAGTTGTATGAACCATGTTGAAGTCACCCTGATCCCAAACTTTTAACTCTCAAATCAACAGATATCTTCCGGTCTCATATGCAAGTCAACTACAAAGTTGTTTCAAGGCATGTGTAACAGAACTTAAGTAGTTTTGTGCAAATAGTTTTTCCTTCTTTCTAAGAGGTAACAAACGCGGCCAAATTAGATGCACGATTACATCACTAGTATAAGCACATTTTGCTCATTATTGAACCCACCCAAGATCGATATAACATAATCCCATATTTAAATTTTGAACAAAATCAGATCAGAGATAAAGCTTCAAGAGTGTTAACAAGCTCAGTCAACCAAATGCAAGATCACCTCATTAATATCCATGTATCTCACTATCAAACTTGATGATAGAAGCACATATTCCCAGTTTGATCCAAATCAGATCAGAAATATGGCTTCCAGAGTAGTTCAGTCAATCTGACATAAGATTAAACCATTATTATGCATGATCTTGCTCATTACTGAACTCATCTGAAGTCTTAATGATATATGCATATATTTCAAGTTTGATAACTGGATTAGAAATACTGCTTCTAGAGTGGTAACAAAGTTAGCCTTTATTATATACTCATTTTTTTCTCCATTAACTTTATATTGTCAGAATCGTTCAGTATTTTATGATATTGCACACCTTCATATTGCATTCTCGTGCATAAAAGAACTACTTTCTATTGTAAACAAACAATGGACGCAGACGCCAGCACCTTTGATTTGGAAACAAATCATGTATACTCGCATAGTAGGCGCTTTACGTTTTGGTTGATAAAATTTGTTTCTGAATGAAATAAAGCAAATGTTTCATGGACTGCCACATACCAGCTGCTTTGGTACATTCCGAGCCAACTTTTTTTGATACAATGTTTCGGATTTAGGCTAGCTATACAGTAGACGCCACAAAGGGTTCTTACAAATAACATACAAGTAACAAGGCATAAACTGTCTTTAGCTCGACATAAGAATGGCAAAAAAATATACTTTCAGTTTTACATCCTGAATTTCCTCAAAATGTACTTTCTTAGTTCTGCAAATCCGAATTACATGAGCCATATCATTGGTTCTCAATCTTGATTACACATTTTGAAATTGTACTGTAATTTCGAGTTTAAGTGCAATTACATGCTCCTTACTGCACTCAAAATGAAATAAGCATCTTTTTGATAATTGCAATAGAAAGGCTTCGTATTTTTCCCACAGTATGATTTCAAATATTCAATGACAGAAGCAGAAACACATTTGCAGATGTCAAAACGCTTCTCCCTCGCTTCTTCAACCGATTATTTCATGTGGAATTGTCACATATAAATCCAGTCCATAATTACGAAATTTCGTAGAATCGACAAAAATACCAAAACCTATTCATTCCAGATCAAACGGAAAACTTGTTGCAATGCGCATTCATTCAAAATATGACTCCAAATTTCAATTTTAAGTAGACAAAAACGCCATTTTCTTTCGAAACTGATGTCTAGCATGCGACTAAGATCAAATTTATCTGGGTTGAGTTATGTGCGCATTAATAATGTTGTTGTTGTGTAATCATAAATATGCGCTTGTGTATTTAGTTTGGAATACAACATATATTCATTTACTTTGTTTCTGGTAATGTATTTTGTTTATATAATTAAGCCTTAGGTTGAATAAGAAAATGAGCATATAATAAAAAGGTTACTGCATTTGTATGGGAAAATATGAACTCGTTTTGTCGGATGGATATACTGCACTCCAAAGGTCGTGCAGTATTTATTACATCTGAAAAAAACTTGTTCATATTTTCCCATACAAATGCAGTAAGCTATAATTCTGATGCAAGATCACCTCATTAATATGCAGAAGTCTTGTTCATTATCTTCCTATCTTTTGATGATATAAGCAGATATTCGAAGTTTGATTTAATTTAGATCTGAAATACAGACTTCAATATTAACAACCTGGTGTTGACAGATGGATGGCAAGCAACAAAGGACAAGGTTGACACCATAAACTCACTTGGTCTTATGGCCTGGTGATCTGAAAATTAAAATAGCCACAAAATATTTCATCCACTCCTATGCAGGCAATCTACAAAAGCAAGAGACAAAATAGTTTATCATTTCAATGTCACATTTTATTTTATCATTATAAAATAATTTAGGCATTTTTTGAAAATAAATGCTGTACAAAACAACAAGCATACAAACTCGATGAACCTTCTGTTTGAAGCTAACTCATGTAAGCATAAAGCGGAGGAGGCAGTTCATATAACGATAAAATAAAATGAAAACTAATGTAAAAACGAACAAGACAGAACAAAGCATATTAACAAATGTGCATAATTACTGATAAAATTTCATACAATCCCAGTACTTTCATATGAATGAAAGAAGACAAGTTTATAAATATACATTTCTTACTTGTTTGAAGATAGCTATATCTCTTCTTTCATTCTTCAAACTACTATCTCATAAACATCAAAACATATATAAATTGGACCTGAAAATAAACCTAACCTTGCATTAGAGAATCCCCCCCCCACCTCTCTGTTATTATATTGCAGCAAATTCCATGGGACACTTGGGGGAAAGTTCTATCAGTGTTGAATATACTGCTGTATTAACCAGACAGAACACTCACCAAACAGGAAACAGCACACTGTAAAATCTAAATAATAAGCAAATACCGTTACTTTTTAAATTGCGGCAGCCATATACACCTAGTATTGATGTGCAGTTATCAACATTGGATTGTATCATGATGAACTTAATTGAAGTTTAGACATTTACAGCTATCAATTGATTTAAAAGCATATAAATTCAAGATGGTATATCACTTAATAAAATGAAAGGAATAGTGAGCAATTTGCCCACAGAGATATACCCCCACTTCTTGGGCATCGCACCCCTACCCCATGAAGATAAATCTACAGAGAAAAAGGATATAACCCTTATGAAAATAGCATGAGTGCAATAATTGGTCAATATTCATATCTTCTGATGATGAATATAATATATATCAAGTTTCACAGCAATCCACTAAAAACAGAAAAAAATAGTTACATTCACAAAATTCTGTCATACAGTGCATCTAGCTGTTATAAAAGACAACTCTACAAAATCAATGGAGCACACAGATTTGTCAATATGTGCATCTTTAAATGATAATTATAATATGCAACAAATTTAAACCAGAATGTAATCAATGATTACACAAATCACCTTTACATAGCTTGCACAAGTCTCCAGTAGCCATTGAAAACATTAAGCAGAAAATAACTTTAGACTAAATTAAGTATGGCTCCTTTTAAAACTAAAGCATTTTTTGCAATCTTTATTTTTACAACTGAACTTGTAATTTAAAAAAAAAAGTTTAAATGTTTTAACCAGCAATACATAGCCTATCCAGTATTGTGCTGTTATAACATGAAGCCACCTACTTATATACATATCCACCAAACCATCTACTGTGACAGGGTATAAAAGAAATAAAAAGTATTAAAAAAAGGAACATTATTTGTATGATGTCAAGTCAAGGTTACTATAATGAACTGATACAGATTAATGTTATTTTCTATTTAAAGTTTTTAAAAAAATGGTTCATTCTAAAATCTGCTTGAAATACTTTGTCAACCTGCACAAACCAGATTTCACTGGGTGCAAGTCACAGGCTCCTTACCTCGAAGTGACAGCCAGCAGTACAAATGTAATTCATGCATTGATAATTAGCTTGACTGGCCATTACAGGTGAGGCCTCACATGAAATAAGCAGTCAAGTGATCCAATTTTTATACTGGTACGCATGTACAACACAGTTTGTTATGTTGTGGGAAACACAACACAATATCATAGGTGAAACTTGGGAAAAACCACAATACTGAAAAGCTGGCACAGGGTCAATGGGGCCACCTAGGCCTCCTTGTGGGTTGAGGGCAAAGCTCTTGTGTGGGGTTGGGGGGAGCGGGGGTTTGAAACACCCCATAAGCTAAAATTAGAGTAATTCTGATACTATATTTTTGCATGAAAACTGTAACGAACAATCCAAAATTCTGATTCTTTAATATGATGCATACATCCATTGAATCAGTATGACATAAATTACTCATTGTAATTTTTTGTTAAAAAAGTGCATCCTTTATCACAACACATAATTTATCAAACAATGAACTAGATAACTGCTGCTAATATAATTGTGCTACATGTACATTTATTTCAGAAATGGTCCAACACTAACAGTCGGCATAAAAAAAGGAAAATGGACACATACAAAAATATGATCAGATACTTTTAACTTTTGTCAAATAAATTAAATATTCATAAATTATGGTGCTTTGTGTTTTATTTTTTATTCTGCACAAATCAGTTGGAATCAGGCTGGTTATTTCTTTCTTTCTTTTCTAAATGACTGTGCATCCCAAGCATTCTAACCATGAAAGTAGGTCAGAATATATACAATGTATAAAGCTGGTGAAGTAGACAATGTATTTTCCACATACAGGACCAGCAGTTGGGAGAAGTTGTTGGTTATGCTTTGAAGTTTCAACTCAAGAAATCTGCTTCTTTTTATAGCCATTTATACATCTGAAACTGTAGTGAATAGGAGAGGAAAATAATGCAGTTACTGTCTGCGAATTTAGCATGGGCAAAATTCCAATTGTCCTGACCTCTGACTACCAAGCCAAGATAATGCAACAAATTATTTTTCAAAAAAAACATTCTTTCTATGAATCAAAGTCTTTTTTATAGGAAAAACAATAGTAGAATGATATGAATGAAGGTATAGAATCAGCTGAGGTGTCTCAATCAAATATATCAGTACCCTCAATCTGATATAGGTCAGATTAGGCAAATGTAGGAATCAAATAGCAGTGAAATACAAGACTGAGTTATTCAGGACAGTGAATTAATTGGAGTGAAGTATGAACTCGTGATTCAGCAGAACATATGAGGAGCCTCGAGTGAATTGAATACAACAGGAAAATTCTGTTTGCTTGCTAAGCATGGATTTTTTCCCTAATAAATGCTTTCCAACCACTTGAGCCCCCTCCCCACCCAAAACACTCAATGGATATGCAAGATTTGGAAGATTGACATGTAGGGGCATTGTAAAGACGTAGTTTCCATCATGTGATGGAGAACTTTCACTCATGCAATATACAATGTATAGTCATTAATATTTAAAGTTTACCAATGAACAAACTATTTATTTCTACTTCCAACTGTATTGGTCAGAAAGAGGCCAGAATGTGTACAAGTCTAGCGCTGATGAATCTATGTGATCTTAAAACAAATACTTCTCACATGTTTGTAAACATAAAATGTAGGTTGCAGTGACCTTTGCCTTTCCACCAGGTGTAGTAGTAATTTTGATGCACCAAATTGTCAAGGTTCATGAGTGGGACATAACCAGCACCCAATACAGAAATTTTGAACACAAACTTAACAAAGCCACTGAAACATTATAGGTCACAGAGACCTCTTGTTGCCAAAAGGATGTGAAGTTATCAAGATACATCCTCACCAAGTTTCATGATTCTAGGTTAGAAAACATGCCATAAATGTTGTCATATGCTAACTGCTAAAACTTGACCAAAGTCTGGAAAAGATAAAATACAGGTCACAATAAGCCTCCATTGTTGTAAGGGTGTGGTAATAATGTATATCATAATGTCAAACACAAAATGCAGCCATAATCCATCTTCAAGCTTTATGATTCAATATCATGCACACTACACACAAAAATCGCAAGCAGTCATGAGCTAAATGCAGTTTTAACCTAAACCAGTAAAATGTGAAATATAGGACACAGTGACCTATTTTGGTATGGGCGTACTACTATGAAATATGTATCCAGTCTTTCCAACAATACTTTATTTAAAAATACAGATAAGTAGGGATACTTTTTAAAAGAAGTAGGAAAAAAGTAGGTGAAAATAAAGTTTAGAAAGAAAAAAGT
This sequence comes from Sinohyriopsis cumingii, assembly GCA_028554795.2. Lineage (NCBI taxonomy): Eukaryota > Metazoa > Mollusca > Bivalvia > Unionida > Unionidae > Sinohyriopsis > Sinohyriopsis cumingii. The sequence continues at coordinate 55,041,114 of CM068828.1, forward strand.
TGTCATTTCGAGTTTAACACTTTTTCAGTGCATGATAGCAATACAAGATGGCCAGTGTAACTAGTGGAGGAAAAGCCCAGGAAAAGCCTGTGAAATGTAGTGTTCATGACCTTTTCTGATAAGGTGTGTGGTACTAATTGAGATGCAATCATCCAGCTTGATAATTTCAGTTGGAAGAGAGCTTGAGAAACAACACAAAATTTAACCAGTCATGAAGCATGCAATATGGGTTAGTGTGACCTACTTCGTGCTGCACATGAAGTACTCATCAATATGCATCCCCTCACCAGTTTCATGAATCTCTGTATAACAGCATATACAAGGTTCTAAAAACATCTGGTCATAAGCTCAATGTAAAAACTTAACCTAAGCCGATAAAATGTGAAATGTAGGTCACAGTGACATTTGTTTGTGTTACGAGTACAATACTAATGCACATGCATACAATCATTTAGTTTGACAATTCCACCATAAACTGAGCTCGAGGTATGATCTTAATGTAAAATATTTAAACAATGTCAGTGAAGTGTGAAATGTGCATAACAGTGAACTACTATTGTGATCAGGGTGTAAGATGCATCCTATCACGAAGTTTCATGATTTCAAGGTTTACAGCATTTATTCAGTGTGCAGCCCCCCACCCAATGTAAAAACATAATCAAGAATGTGCAACTAGTGTACATTTATGCACAAAGATAGCCTCCACAGCCCCATCCAAACAGGGTAGGTTATATGAAACCAACTCCAAACTGTTGCTTAGGACCTGGGGAAAAAAGAACGATTGAGATTGAGAAATGCTGTACATTATGTATATGTTTTTATCTGTGTGGAAGCTGATACTGAAACAGAGGCTAGTGCAACAGCTTGCAACTATTTTGAGGTGTTGCTATCAAGTGCAAGTCAAGTGTTCAAAATATTCTGTCTTGCACTGCATTCAGTTGCAAGGGCATTAACTCTAAACAAAAATTGCAGAAATAAAATTATTTGTTGACAAGTGCAACATCAGGTGATGACCATGGTATTTACCAACCTTCATGACTATCAATACAAAAAACTGCAGGACTACTGGTGTGAATAAGACTGTCACACTGCATTAGGCTACAAGGCAAAAAGGGCAATAATGCTAACAATAATTATGGATGCAGCAAAGTGATTTGTTAATATATGCCTTTTCAGGTGATGACCACAAAATTTAGTTTTCACGGTAATAACTTAAAAACTAGGGAACTAGATGCACTAATAAGATTGTTATACACTGCATTAAGCTACAGGACAAAACTGGTAATAGCAAACAAACATTGCAGGTGCAAAGTGATTTGTTAATATGTGTCTCTTCATTTTGATGGCCACAAATTTTACTGGTACCAACTTCCATGACAATTCATAAAAAACTGCAATGCTAGTCACACTGAAGAGATTGTGCAGGATGAACAGACAGATGCACATAATAGATTATTATATAGCCTTTCTACAGAGGCTGGGATATAAGAAAGATAGAAAGAAGGAAACATAAAGAATAAGATGAATATATAAATAATCTTACTTAGCACTAAATTTAAAACAAAAAATGTTCAGAAGGGCATCAGTCAAATCTCAGGTTTTTTGGTTCTTTACATGCACATATTACTGCCACAAAAATACCAAATGCACCATGTGACCTTATAAGCTCTTTTCCTATTCTACAGCAGTCTGTGATGTTTGGTGGGCCCATACATAAAAGTCTGGTTTGGTGATTTATAGCAAAACAGTTGGTACTGAGGGCATTAATTTGAATAGTATCTTGGTCAGAGACAGATAATGCTAACCAACATGGGCTGATGGTTGCATTAGAACCCTTTTGATCACAAGTCCAGCACACTAGCCACCGATTGTTGTTGTTGTAGGGCTTAACGCCATTTTTCAGCACACGATAGGCTATACATGGCGGCCAGTATTAATGGTGGAGGAAGAACCTGGGAAATCCCCGGAAAGAACCACCGACCCTCGAGAAGCTACTGGCAAGCTTTCTCACATACCCACATTGGCCAAATCCGAGACTCGACACACGCAGACAGAGGTGAGATGGCAGTGATCTGTAACGGACAGCGCTTTAGACCACTCGGCCACTCAGGGCCCCACACCGAGCTAATGTAGATCCACCATAAGATCAAGATCAATAAGGTTTCTTGACTATCATATATAGAACATTATGCAACACAACAGCAGATTTACATCTATTCAGATTAATGTGTCTTAAACAGGTATACTGACGTAAGGTCCAAAACAACTTGAACTGACCAAGCATACAACCTTTAGGGTAAGCAAAATTTGAACAATGACAGATCATAACTTTAGAAGTCTCACAATTCTAAAACACTGAAACATCATCCAAAGTGCAGCACTAACTATTTATTGGAATTTAATAATTTCATGAAAGTGGATGCATCTTTGTGCAAGAATGGTTTTGCAAATTATACAATACTGGGTACTCTGATGAACCAGGGAACAGCATCAGATGGCATATTTTACTAAAGAAAACAAATCCAGTATTCAAGTAAAAGAACAATGCAATAAACTAATTTTTCAAATAACAATTTCCACATATGTCAAAAGAAAAAAATGGTCTTCTGAAGGGAGACAACAGCCCTTTTACATCAATGATGTGTTGATTCCTCAGCATTAAAATACATGTTACTGGTGAAAATAGTTTTTTTGCAATCAGACAGTCTTACTCTTGAGGGTGGAGAAGGAGGATTCAAACAAGATTGTAATTCAAATATGCCTTCGATATTTTCTTGTTTTCAAATCCATATCAGTAGGCATTTAAAGTGACCAGGGCAATAACTACTGAGTTGAATATGCTGCAGATCTAGGTTCCCAAGAAATTAATGTATGCAAGGCTAATTAATGTTTAAAAAAACAACATATCTGATAACGAAAGTTTGAACATTACACTATGTTTGCATCTTGTGAATATACACATGAAACCAACTGCATGAAGCGTGAAACAAGTTTTTTGTAACAAACAAAATCTTAAACTTTAGAGTGTAGATGTTTATATTAAGACTGCATGAAAAGATATTTGTCATTCATTTTAATGGTTTGAATGATTCAGAAACAATAAGCTATACAGTGGTATCACATATTTATGCATTTGTAGTAGTGGGCTGGAAACAGTTCCATCCCAATGTCAATAACATCTCTTACCTTGACCAAGAAGTCAAGTTCATGCAATATTAATTTCAATATACAATGTATTACTTATTGTGGCACACAGTTAAATTTAGTTAGGAAAACTGCAATTAATGAACTATAATGTATGTACAATTAAGAAAATATAAATATTAAACTGATTAGTTAAATTCTGTACGTTTCATCAAGAGAAAAGTATTTTATGTGTGTTTGTCTACTGAAAAGATTGTAATGAGCATGCAATTTAAGACCATAAAGCAACCATGTCTACTAAATTACAATAAGTATATACATACCTATAAAGAAACTGAAAACTTGGAAAATGTAACTTTGCTCTAAACAAATATACACAAAATATGCTAACTATTCTCATCCAATTATGACTTATCACATTATTTCACCAAAAATGCTCATCTAGATGACTAAGCTTATTTAAGCATCTAGTGTACCAGTTTTGGTTGACTCTACACCTACAACAAATTCATTTACATCTTTTCATTTTTAAACACACGGCTGGATATCTGACTTCTTTGAGTTTCAAGTTTGCTATCTCTGAAAATGCCTATATTTTATTTCAATATTCTAGAAAAGAAAACTTACAAAACACATCATTTTGCAAACAAAAAGAAAAAAAAAATCTGCAACAAAAGTCCACATTAAGAACTTTTGGTAGTTTTTATTTGATTTTCCTACTAATATGTAAAGGTCATCCATTCAAGCAAGGTTAGAACATGACTGCTTTACAAATGACCTTGAGAACTCTAGTTACTGAAGGAATGTCACACTAAGTCTTGGGATTTCTTAATATCATTCAGATTATGCTAACAAATTATGTTAACAAAACCCAATGAATGCCAAAGCCATTGATTCTAAACATTTCACACTAGAACACATGGAAAATCCATAGCCACCTTACTTTTTTTCAATAAATTTGGGAAGAAACAAGCTGTTTCTCAATTTTCTACAGAATTTTAAAAACAAACATGAACACTATGTTTGCCGAAAGCATTGAACATAATATTAATCAACTCAGTTGCTCAATAGCATCCACGTATTTTGTCTAAAACTGTTGGAGCTTCAAACACCACAGGATTCTGATGTTTTGTCTGTAAAAATCAATGACGCCAATGAAAAAATTAAAAAAACCTTCAAATATACACAAGAGGTACAAGCAAAACTTTATCCCTCCTCCCATTCAACTGCTGTCTTGCAGATTCATCTCTACCAGATCACAAGAAGACTGAACACTTGCAGATTCGTCTCTACCAGATCACAAGAAGACTGAACACTTGTAGATTCATCTCTACCAGATCACAAGAAGATTAAACACAAGTACCAAGAAAGGCACATTATATGTATGACACATTTAATAGTTCTCTCTGTATGAGCCAATCAGGCATAACTGATTCTGGAAAGTACAGACCATGGCATTAAAATGACCTGAACCTTAGGTCAAGGTATGTAGTCTTGAAATACAATTACTGTGCAAAGACCATTATATTCTTATCAGACTGGACCTATGACCTATTCAGCCCAGAAAATATAGGATTCTTTATAACTCCATGTGCAGAGTTTGATCCAGGAACTTGCTGAAATGAAAAAGTAATGGGGTCAAATGGTTATGCCAGACCCGATGCTGACACAGGAGACTGATCTGTCCAAAAAGTATAACAGAAAGAAAAAAATGATGCATGTGTCTTTATTTTTTCTCATCTTTTCATCGTTTTTTTTTTAAAAATGGATGCAACATCCAACTCCTGTTTGACTAGTCTGGTATGACTATTCAAGTCCAAAACCTTATTCAGTCTATGACAGAATCTGTGTACATGATCTACTTCTGCCTTGTAGATTCCTGTAGTTTGTATGAGGTGTGTACTGCTGAAACAAAAGGCCTGTTTGATTAGATTTCAGCCATGACCATCTCTTAAGTTATGTGCAAGTACTTTAGTGTCTGCTGAAAAGATAACTGTAGTATTTTCAATCTTCAATTTTGAGGGAATAAACTCACAAGACATCAATTAGCAATAACAGGTGAATCTCACTTGCACTCTATGTGTATATTTATTGAGTGATGCTGGTATTTTTTTCTTAATTTTCATCATTTCTTTTATGTCTGAAGCATCCAAACCCTATGATCTGACCCATATTTACTGTAACAAATTCAAAATAGTTTAAGCCCACCATAAGTAGGCATTCACCTGCAGACACTACAAAAACCACAACTGTCCAGTCCTCTTTGGTCACTGTTCACTTTGTTGTATTAGGACTGCTTTTACCAGGGTGATTATTGTTTGTATTATTAATTTCCTCTGCTTCCTTCTGTCTTTCTTCTTCACGTGTATCAGGATTGCCCTGTGTGGATTCTGATGTTAAATCAGGGTCTGTTGTGGATTGTGGAATCTCAATCTGATTCAACTCATTGTTGATCTGGTTGTTTGGCTGGACTGGCTGGTGACCATTTACCTTGACCTGTGAATTAGAATGCACTCTTAAGTCAGGAAATTTAAAAAAATTAGATTTGCAAATGATCACTAATATTCCACCATGGTGCTTGAAAACTGATCAAAGCGGAGAACTTAACCTTGGTGTGACTTGTGGACAAATAAAAAGACACTATATGCCCTGCCCTGCTGTGGTGGGGCATAAAAAAATTAAATGTTAGAATCTATGGCAAAAGCTTTAAATCTGTAAACAGAGAATTCAAGATAAGCATACAATTGTATCAATGTAGCAACACAACTGAACTGAATAAATACCCAAAGTAAATACAATCATATGCAAAAGTTAATGCAGTCCATAACTGATTCATAGAAACTAACAGGCTAATATGCCAAATGTGCAATAATAGTCCAAAGTTCATGTCATATATACAATTATGTACATGCTGGATCTAACTGCAGATGTCACAGACCATGATATGCCATTTCATAATGCACTGGCTGGCTGGGTTCATGCATTTTTAAAAAAATGACAAATCAAAAAAAGAAAAAAAAAACAAGGACCCAGATTTCCACTGCATAAGGCACAAATTGATCTAGGTCAATGTTGTTTGCAAAGATTAATCAGAAGAACATAGATCCTGATCTCTTGGCATGTTATTGTTTGCAGATGGATCTTACATGTACACTAGAATATATATATATATATATATATATATATATATATATATATATATATATATATATATATGCAATCTTGATTTCTAGATCACATCAAGTTGTGCATTTAAAAATCAGCATCAAGTGTTTATCAGGATTTTTTGATTCCTATAATATGACGTGATCTAACATTCATGATCAAAATACTATGATAATGACATTTATGTTATATATCTTTCAATTTTCAGATGATAAATTCATTATACTTACTGAAAAACAAAAGACATTACTTTATGATTCAACCATTTAAATATGAACTTGATTCTGGATCATGATTTAAAGTATATAATCAGCTGATATGTGTAGGAGTATCGCAGTTCATGAATGAAGTGCATGAAACAACTCACATTCACTACGATCACTGTTAGTAATATAAATTCTTAAATGCAATGGGGCAGCAGAAGCATGTATTATTTAAAATTGTTGAAGATTTCAACAGCCAGATGACTCAAAAGTTTCTCCCAGAGAACAGACTAAAAACAATGTGAGAATCCTTGAAAAAATTCTTGAACTGCAATTCTTACTTGACATACTATTATACAGTGTTTTAAAATCATTTAACCAAAACAATGTACATTTAAAAATTTAATATTAGTCTTTTTAGCCATTAAATGTCAGTGTATAATTTACACTGGTAGCCTGCAATCATTATGTTCTGAGATGGGCTACTCAATTCAAGTTAAACCTTCAACATGAGAAATATCTATAAAACGCCAGATAAGCTTTTTATCTGCCTCATATGTAGCCCACTCAATAGCTTGAGCAATAGGGTCCATAAACTGCAGAATAGGCGCCAGTGCAAGACAGCTAGGGAAACTTAGCTTTTGGTAAATGGGTGGTGTGCTAGCAACTTTCATTGATACATGAGAATTATGATCTTTATTGTCCTACAAAAATATTCATCTAATGGGGTAAGCATATAAATTTATTTCCATGGAAGTACTCATGGTCATCACTTCAAGTCTCCCGACTCTATTCACACTTGAAAAGAAGAGGCCATATCAATTTCATGATAACACATCGCAAATAAATTAAACAAGAGTCTCTCAAATGGACTGAAACATAATATTTTTTAGCAGTAAGACAGTCGATTAGCCACTGTGGCAGTCATATTAGTCATGAGGTCAGCTTCATTTGCATTTTGGATGAACCAGACATCAGAAGAAGACTTCTGGTGAAAACTCCATAACAAGACCTTTCATTCAGGAAGGGTAGTGATAGCAAGATTTTCAGGACAGCTGTCATCGCAACCAGATTTGATGTGAGACTGAAACTGTCCTGCATTTTGGGCCAACATAATATCATAAAAGTCTTCTGGTGAAAACCCTATGCTTATATGATCATTAATTTTGGAGAAGCAATATGATTTTCAAGATGGCCACCATGGTGACCATATTGGATGTCATTAATTAGTTTTCTGGTGAAAACCCAATGCTGAAATGAATTTCTTATTGAGGAGTAGTAAGAACGAGACTTTCAAGACAGCTGTGGTTGTGGCTATACTCGATGCCAATTAAGCAACATTTTCATTGGGGTGGTGTGTATTTTTACATTTTCTAACATTGCTTTTACAATCAGATGTTTGCAGTGTGGCTGTTTATTATAGTTATGTCTAGTACATTGGCATTATGCTGCAGACATGTGGCATCATGTCCTATCCAGTCAAATTATCCTGACACCAGGTCAACTAGTCCTAACACAAACCTCTTAACAATGAGCAAGTGATTTTCATTTGGGATAAACCAAACATTAGTGAAAACTTTATGCCAATATGACCATTCATTCGATGGGAGTAATGGTAACGATTTTCAAGATGGCCATCATAATAGCCCTATTTGATACAAGACTAACACTGTTTTGGATTTAGAACCAACCAGGTATGATATCAAGTATTTTCATGAAAAAACCTATGCTGACATGATCATCAGTTCTGAAGATGTAGCAGGAACAAGACTTTCAAGATGGTTACCATGGTAGTAATTGTTGCCAACAGATCAGCGTCATTTTCATTTTGGACCAACTAGACACTTTATAAAGTCTTCTAGTGAAAAACCATGTCCGTAAGATTTAGGAGTTGCAACAGCAAGATTTTCAAGATGGCTCCCATGGTGGCCACAGTGCATGTCAGATACCCATTATTATCATTCAGGACAAAGCAGACCCCATAAAAACTCTTCTGGTGAAAACCCAGGTTGATACCACCTTCTGTTATGGAGAAGTGTGTGTGTGATTTGGATTTTTAATGTAGCTTTAACAATTTTTCAGTCGTATCGCTACGATGTCTGCAGTGTGGCAATTTTTAGTGATGTCTAGCACTGGGGGATCTTGCCGCTGACATGTAGCATGATGTCCCACCCAGTCACATTATTCTGACACCAGGCTGACCAGTCCTAACACTAACCACTTTAATGCTGATCGCCTAGCAAGGAAGCTGTTAGTACCATATTTGTAAGTCTTTGGTATGACTCGGCCGGGGATCGAACCCACAACATCTCCCATCTGAGGCCGACGCTCTAACCACTAGGCCACCGGAGCGGTGTTACTGATAAGTAGATATGAAACAATTTTTAAGATGGCTGCTCTGGTGCCCATAAAAGATGTCAGATCAGCACCATTTTCATTTATGACCAACTAGATATCAAATGACACTTTCAGTGAATATCATCCATTAAGGAGGAGCTGGTTCAAGATGCACCATTTAGGACTTGCACTGGATGAGGTCTACTTGTGAAAACCTCATGCTGACAATGTTTAATTCAAAACAAAAGGCAGTAAAAATAAATATGCAGGTCCGTTGCTATGGTGGCCATATTGGATTTCAGATCAGCACTGTGTTCACTTACGACCATTGTAAGATGTATCTTAGTAAAACCTTCATGCTGATTTGCTGATCCATTCCGGATTAGCAGCAATAACAATATTTTCAAGATGACTGCTGTTCCAATAATATATGAACAGGAGTGGCACTGTTGTTATTCAGGACCAACTAGACACCATGCAAAACATTTTAGTGAAAACATCAATGTGGTGGCCATAATGGACAGCCAAGAAGCAACATTTTCATTTGGGACCAACCAGGCACCACAAGTTTTCTGGTGAAAACCTCATGTTGATATGACTTTCCCTTAAGGGAGAGTAGCAATAACAAGATTTTTAAGATGGTTGCTGTGGCAGCCATATCAGACATCAAATTGACACCATTTTCATTTAGGCCGATTGATATCCAAAGACGCCTTTTGGTAAAATAAGTATGTTGATATGATCACCCATTCTGAAGAAGCAACGATAACAATATTTCCAAGATGCTGGATGTTCATGCAGCACCATTCTCAGAGAGGACCAAGAAGACCTTGAGATGAATGTGTGTAAAATGTCATTGCAATCCTCCAAATAGTCTCGGGGAGTCAACAAATTTGCACTAACTGATGAACAACACACCATCCAATAAGTATATCCCAACATTTTCATTCATATTTCATCAGATATTGTTTCTGAGAAAATATTACATAAAATATGCTTTCTTATTAAAATGTTTAAATTTCATGATGCATACTCCAAATTTCCACACTAACTGCCCTTCTCAATAATAAAAGCAAGTGATATATCAAGCATTCAGTTACCAGTTTTGATCATGATTTTTGAATGTTAGGCAAGTAAATGAATATTGTATTTTCTGTAAGAAATAAATGGTATCCATAAATGGTTCTGCATTATAAGCAGGTTTGCAAGTTGTCATGGTGTCCTAAAATGAGGAAGCAAAATATACTGTACACCTGAATAACTAAAAGCTGGCTATTCTGTACAATTAAATGATCTTTACCATACACCCAGCTCACTAACCTGTTCATTCTATTCACCTGCCTAACTCGTTATATTACATTACAAATGTGACTCACTCACTTGATTATTCTGTACTGGGACCTGTTGTGTCTGTTGGTCTTTATCTGCCATCTGCTTCCCCTGACCCTGTTGTACAGGGGATGTAGATAGGGGTGGGGTCTGCTGGGATGATGTATGTGCTTGCTGCTGTGACTGCTGTGGCACTTGTCCTGGTTGTTGACCATTCTGAGGGGCTGGCTGACCTGGGCTGGGGGAAGGAGACTGACCCTGGGGAGTTGGGCCAGGAGACTGGTCATCAGCTGGTGGATTTTCTGGGTCATCTGTCAGGTCACCTTCCTCTGGCTCCTATATTTTAAGACATTAACTTTAAAATTCTACTTGGTTTTGTTCTTTTTTTCTCTTTTTTGGTGGATGTACACTAACTTGTTAACTGGCATGAATCTTTCTTTTGTGCATAAAAGAACAAGAAAGACTCTGTTAACTTAACCTCCCGAGTATGTCAAGAAATTTGTAAGAATTGCACCTGATGAAATTCCAACCAGCTGGTGTAAATGATGGTAAAATAAGAGACTCTCAAAGGGTCTAATGACCTACTGACTGAAAGGAATTTCCAGGTATTCAAGACAAGACCATTTATACCATTTAAGTGTGGAGTGTTGAAACAGTTATGGCATTCTTCAGCTATAACAAGATTTTCAAATTAGCTGCTGTGGCAGAAATAGCAGATATCTTGGCACCTGTACCAAATCCCCCCTTTCAGTCTGCTGAATGAAGGCATATACACATAGCTAACTTAGCCCACTGAAACAAGATTAAAAACGATTCTTTATAGTTAGGTACAATTTTCCACAGCTTATAGGTATTGGGCTTCTTCTGCTTCATAAGATTTTTCACTTACATAAGCTTTCTTGATTTAGCACTTGCTGACTACTATGCTAGAATTAGTTTCTTCAATATAGTTTACATATTTTAAATCCATTAATGCCATAGTCAAACAGGGGTACTTTGATAAAATAATTTCTTTACTTCTTAATTTCACTTTTTAGATTCTTATTTATTAGACCTGTCATAACCTTGCTAGGGCTATATGGTTTTATATCACATGATCCTGCTTGGCTAAATTGTGACAAGAAAAGAAACAAAGTTTCCTCTACCTTTAAATTGTCTGTATTTTACTGTATTTTATATGGCTTGTTTGTCTGCCTTTTCTACATTTAATTTTTAGCAGCTTAGTACCTCTAAAGTTATCTTTGGAATAAAATGTTTTACTATCCAATTTTTACAAACAAAAAATCTGGAGCAACTCAACTGCACTTGATAGTAAATATCATTTTAAGTTGGGAAAACCTTACCATAGAAATGAAGAATTTACCATAATTACTTATTTCATGATTAATTTGAGCTCAAATTAAAGCTACAATCTCACTTTCTGGTGGAGATATTTAAAAATTAGTGAAAGATTTTTATGGAAAATTTACCAAAATAATGTTTTCTTGATGTTAAAATTCGAAGTTCAAAAACCAGCCTGGGACAAGTACCCATTAAGTCTGGCCTTGTTCTTACACGGGACTTCAATTCTTGCAAGGATGCATCACTCGTCTTTAAGTTCAGGCTTAATTTCCTGTGCCAATATGTACAAGGAATTTTGGTTTTCTCTTATCTCTAGATGGTGGTTTCCATTACATTTGTTGCTTTACTCAAATCTACAAACAGTTTACGTAACTGAACTGTAGCTTCAATAATGCATAACAGACACTGCCCAAAGTTATTGCAGAAGTGAAGTATGATCAGAAATCAATTTCTATTTCTATGAACAAAAAGTCTTTTCAAAATACTCACCTCTTCAGGACATAGGGCTATTGCCTTTGTCAAGGTTATTCGTGCACTCTGTGACCTCTCCAAGAAATATCTGTAACAAACGTTTTGAAGTCAGCAACTTAATAATATATTCTATTTATCAATTATACAGCCCTATGCATCTGTTCAGAATCTAAGAAAATAAATGAGGCTGTCAGAAGGTAGTTCATCTAGCCAGTACAGATTTATTTTGAAAAGGGATTTTGTATTTAGTCAGTATTCAAGATGATTTATACGAGTGATGATGTAAACAATCTGGCATGCAAGACAGTTACTTCTTGTCTAATATGCTAAAGTTCTTCTTCTTAGGATGGATGCCCATATACAGTTTAATGACTACAAGTACTAGGGTCCACAAATGTCACAGAAAAATCAATGGTGTCAATAATTACTTAAGTTTAAAATGTTATGCTGTATTTTGTTTGATACAGTACTCCTCCACATGCACATATCAAGCATAACGAATGTACAAGTAGCTGTGTTTGAAAAATGAATCTAAAATATACATGATTACTCAAGTGTGAAAGTTGATCAGTGACCTGCTTCTTTCTATGAGTTTGTATTCAAAATACATATACATATCTATTTACATGATTGTGCAAGCAATGGTGTCCCAAAAACTAACCTAAATGGAAAAGTGCACATGAAAAGTAGGTCAGTGACCTACATATGGTATAGTAATGTAGTACTCTTTGGGATGTGTGCAGATTTTAAATTTCATGACTATACAAGCAACTGAATCTCTGAAACTGACCAAAGTATAAAATGTGTACATGACCACTGCTACATGAAAAAAGGTCACAATGACCTACTCTATGGTATGGGTGGTGTGGTATTCTATGCATACACATATGAAGTTTCATAACTGTAGATACAAGTGTCTGACAGACTGACCTGAACATAAAATGTGTACATTTTGCTAATGCCTATGCTGCTGCCAGACATGGGGGCATAGCATATGCTCTCCTGTACTTAGATCAGGTGAAATGACTAGAAGCTACTCCCATGGATCACCATGGCAAATTTCCTCGGTTTTTATTTTTACACATCCTCCCCCCTTTTCCAACATGTGACCCAGATGTTATAACTCAAAGTCTGTTAAACATCTTGTACATCCTCCTTCTGCAAATGCACATATAAAGCTTGATTAACAATAATTTTAAAAAATTTCACTTTAACTGCAATTTTTGTTTATCTGGCTTGTGTTCCACTCTCTTTTTTCTTTACCCTTGTGGGCAAAAAAAGTGCTAGGGTCAGCAACAACAAAAAACAGGGTTGGTAGGTCAACTAGAAACACAAAAATATTTGCCTAATGTACAGAAACCCTCAACTGACATTCAGATCAAGAATTTTATAACAATCAATAAAGTCCTTCTGACTATTTCCAATCCACTTACCCATTTGATGTCTCATTTGATTGAGCTGGAGGAGACCAGTTATTGTAGGTGTACTGAGCATTTCCTGGATATGGCCGCTGTCAAGACAGAAATTACAATGTAGAAACAATATAAAATGAATGTGTGTAGTACTGAAAATGCATGTGGTATCTACACTGTATATAATATTATGCCTTGTAAAACAAAAAGAATAAAGGTAGGCAGATGCATATTTTTAAGAGAACAAGAGTCCCTAGAAAGGACTTGTGCTCCATTTGCTGAAAAGAATTTCTAGGAAACAAAGACCATTTCTTCCTTTTAGTTATGGAGTGTTCAAACCTTCTCTGCTAATCTTCAGCAATAACAAGAGAATTACTACTGTGGATATCAGATTGGTGCCTTTTCATTTAGAATCAACAAGACATCAGGTTGAAGTTCATTTTTATTACCTGCATCACATCTGACAATTAAAGAGGGGGAACGATGGTGAATTATCCTTTTGCAGACTAATAGTGTGGGCAGTACACCACAATTTAGTAAAAGAAAAACAAACAAAAATAAAAACAAAAGCAGTGCAATATGTATTGCTGATTATACAAGTCAAATTTACCAAGAAAACATTTAAATGTTCAGAACCATCTAAATTGGGCTCAATGTCCCAATAACATTGTGGTCCATGGGAAAGGATTTAGCTATCTGTGACCATATGGGAGAAATGCTCATTAAGGATATATAATACACATTATAATAAATACTTTAAGATAAGTGTTTTACTGGTCACTGACCTGCAGAGCTGGAAATATGGAATAAATCTATTACTATCATCATTAAATTGGATACTGTATTGTCACGGCAGAAAACATACATATATGTACATACATACATATATAATGTTTGTCCTAATATCTTGTTACTGCTTGGTATGCCTGAGAGCAAACTATACTGAAGAAAAAATTACATGATGGCCATCATAGTAGCCCTATTTGATACAAGACTAACATCGTTTTGGATTTAGAACCAACCAGGTATGATATCAAGTATTTTCATGAAAAAACCTATGCTGACATGATCATCAGTTCTGAAGATATAGCCAAGAGGTATACACAAGAAGAAAGCGAGGCTTATGAAAAGTCGGATGGATGAACAGGGGTGAAATCATGATACCCACACTATTTTATAATGCGTGTGGATGAGTAAAATTCAGTATATAATTCAAACTAAGACACTTAATGCAAATTAAAAAACACTGTTTGCAATTAAATATTGCAAAATTTGCCAGAGTGAAATAATTGCAATTTCTTTTCAAGATTTTGTTATTAAGATGTAGCTTATGCTGTACAAAAGTCAGTATTACAATGTTTTAACAAAATTTACTTGCAACACATGATGTCCAAGTCTTATTCCTTTGCTTACAAAACAAGAAATTTATTATCTGATTATAAATATACAAGTAAAGGCAGCCATTGCTAACAATGGACTTAAAGGGGTTACATGACTTGTATAATGTTGTCTTCGGCACTTAAATATGAGTGTTGAAAAAATACGGATTCAAATAAATACATATATAAATAAAAACATTTACAAAATCGCAATAAGTAAGACATTGAAGTCAAGCAATTCAACAATCATTTAAAATAGTGCAAAGATAACATCTAGAACAAGGGAAATAAATCAGCAGGAAACCTTCCATTGTTGTTATTATTATCTGAAGCTGCTTACTGTGCATTTATTTCTATTTACATACCTGTCACCTTTTCAAAAGCCAAATAGGGAGATTGAATAAAAAATATAGGGAAATTGGGATGTAAAATCTGGAGGTTTTTCACTACATTTTGTAAGCATCATTTTCACTAAATATTAATACATAATAAGGGGTCCAATGCATGCAAAATTCTCAAAGGATGTGCCATTTTTCACTGTGATGCACTTTATTTTCCCCCCAGGATATGTTCCCTTTTCATATTCTGGTCAGCTGTAGCTAAACTGCAAACAAACAAGAAAGCCAGTGTGACTAATTAACAGTTAATCCACATCATTGCAACTGTCTTGTGAAAAGGACTGTCCCTCTGACATACTTCAAAGGAATTATGTTCTACATTGTATGTGTGAAAGTGCAAGCAAAGGATTGGCAAATAAATGATACCCTACTTTGTTTTAACTAACTCTGACAAAAGTTTGTGTGAATTCAAATTAAACAGTTCAAATCTGCAGTCTCAAGCAACCATATATGAGGCAACTATATTTCCAACATTTTATATCCCTCTTTATTTCCTTATTGTCAACTCATAAGACATATAACACTGTTTATTAAATAACATTTATTTAGAATTAGATTGGGGTGGGCACATATGCTGGTTGGTATGTTTTTTTCATTCCTTCTTTTAATTTAATGATGGCAAGTAATAATTAAATATACAGTAAAGCAATGCCAGGTGTTAACTCTTGTAAGTTTCTTTGGCAGGAATGGAGATTTTGATTTTTAACGTAGCTTTAACAACTTTTCAGTCATACTGCTACAATGTCTGCTTTATGGCAGTTTATAGTGATGTCTAGCAAAAGATATACACACACACACACATAGATATATATAAATTGTGTCATTACCAGTTTTTCCACACCAACTACAAAGCATGTAATTTCTTTTGCCATTTCAAGTTTTTTTTTCTTTCTGAATTGCAGACCTGCCAACTCTGACGAGTCCGTCTCAGTAAGGCAGTTGATTTTTTCCTTAAGATATACCAGTTTTCAGTAAGGTGTAACAAAATATAATTAACTACTACTGTAAAGCTGGAAAATGTAATTAAACGTTTGATGCATTGACCATATGTTCAACTGAAAAGTTTGTAAAGCACACATAGACTTTATTTACCACTAGTACAGTAGCACAAACTCTAGTTCCAAACCCTATGCTGCTCAATGGCTTAACGCTATCTCTCAACTTGACAAAATTCTTGGAAATTCTTTTCGATTTCACATGACAATGGCAATCATATCTCCCGCCACGAGACAAAATAATCTGAATACTCCTTTTCATTCTTCTGTGTTGATTATTAACACTTTTCTAGAAGCTTATTTTCCCTTTCGTTGTAAACATGCATCACTTTCTGGATGCCATTTTTAAAAATTCTATAATCAAGTTTGATCATGCAGATGCTTCACATGAACAAATATGTGCACTTTAAAGCATCTGGGGTGCTGCTGTAAAGTCAGTCTGGTTCCCTGACTAATTTCACTAATTCTAAGATGAAACCTGAATCTAAAAAAAACATGGATGAACCAATTATTCAGATTTTTCAGCAACAATAAATTTTTCCATAGTTTTTACTAGTATGCCAAGAGTTTGTATTTTAAGGGTAATTTTCGTAAGACTTACAGCAAAACTTAAGAGTTGGCAGTTCTGGAATTGAAGGAGTACCTTCTTTCCTCGACATTGGATGGAATCTCAGTTTCAGTGCTGCCATCTTTACACACATCATCACTGGCAATGTCTGATGTAATTAAACTGAAGATTTGTTTGTTCACTGTCACTGTACATATTGACAGAAACTGACTTACTAGAAGCACTGCAGCTAAAATAATGACAAAGGGTCTTAGTTTTACCTGGTTTTTGTCATTTAACATATGGTCCTGCCAAGCTAATCTCAACATCAAACCTTCTCTCCTGACTTTTGCTAGTAGCAAATAAGAACTGAGCACGTGACAAACAGAAAATATGACACGATTCAAAAACAACATAATAATAACAAATCCACTGCATGACAACCAGGATTTGTTTACATGAAAAAATTAAATATTAGCATCTTTCACAAAATTAACCCGCACACAATTCTTACTTTCTGCGCAAGTTTGCCTGTATGGTATTGAATATTTAGCAGGAAATCTTAAATTTGGAAGTGGGTTGGGGTGGGTAGGTGTCGCAATTGTGCATCCTTGATGCTTTTGTGCGGTTTCATGCCATTTTGCAGCAACCAAGTGGTTATAAATAGCTGGCAGTATATCTGTTGAGGAAGAACCCTACGAAAAACCACAGACCAAAGGGAACCTACTTGCAAGCTTTCTTGCATAACAAAAGTCAGCAAAGGGGTAAAATTAGAAGAGGGCAAAGAAGATAATCTTGCAGATGAAGAAGCCTACCCTGTCCAGTTCATCATGGAGCCACTCTACAGCATGTGTCCACTTCCTCTTCAGATCTCCATTAGTATGTAACATGCTAGTAGCTGGAGTACAGCTGTAACAGAAAACACAACTGCTTGCTGAACACTGACATGAAGGAATAAAGTAATAATTTAGGAAAAAAGTGCTTTAAGCTTTAAGTTTTCCTGAACCTGCCACCAGAATAAATAAGTAAACATTGCCACCAGATCAGATAGCAACAAAAAAAGTGGGTTCAGGGTAGTTGTACTTGACTAGTCATTACATTTAGATAAACAGCCACACACATTTTACTGGGCAAAACATTACACAAAATACAAAATACACAAAACCTGTATAAAAAAAAACTTATTAACTTGATTAAAATCTGAACATTTTATATCAGGAAAATCTATTTCATTATGAAATAATCTACATTTTACAGTGGTATAAACAGGTATAGATATGTACTATGGTAGCACAAGGCCACATTATTGTGCAATGTGACAACATACTCATCTGTAACCATAAAAATCATATGCTGCTTGTGCAGCAATAGTAAGTATGTTTTTCCTATGCCATCTGAATTAGCATGTACGGATGATCAAAATCTGGATCTTGTTCTATTATCACCTTTTGTACAGCATCTACAAATCTGTGATACAAATCTGTAACATGATTCTCTTTTCAACTTCGACATATACCAAAGAATGATGGATTCATTTGTACTGCACACACTTCATTCCATACAATGAACAGTAAGCAGAGAAGTCCTCCAAACGTTATTTCTGGTTGACTACACCTTTCATGGATGTTGAGACTGATGCACAAAGAAACATTGTCTTTACTAATGTTGAGGTGAGGCTAAAAATAGGGGTTGCATGTCTGACTAAATATACTAAGAAAGACCAGCAACAATATTTGCACAAGAAATTGTATAAAAGAATTATCTGCAGTAATGATATTAGTGAACTTGTGCACAAAGGTGAAGACTTACTGAGTGAAGAGTGCCACCAGCATCTTGATGCATTGATAGGCTCTCTTCTGATAGTGACTCTTGGATCTCTGGATGGTGTCAAACAGGCCATCACGGTCTTCTGGAATTCCTGTGCAGTAAGGGGAATGCAACAATTAAACTTTATAGTAAACTCTATGATATTAAGCACATCAGATGCTAATGAACTCTTTCAGGAATCATAGGCAGTCCCAAATTTTAAAGCTTTCTTTTGACAATATTTACTGATCATAATATGCTATAAGTTCATCTACTACCTAAAAAAGCTAGCCCTTCCAAGCTAAATGCAGAGTATCTTTAACTTTTTCCACTAGCCACTGTAAACATTATTGTGTAGAAAATAAATTCTGACTGAAGTGATCTTCATTTGACTTCTAACTAAAGACTTTTTTGCAATCTTTGATCTTTACATGAGGACCTGTAATCTTTATAAAATTTGTTTTAACTTTTAATCACCACTATATAGCCAGTATTGTGCTGACATACTATGAAACCGTGTATCTACCTATTTGTGCACACAACCATCTATCTAATGTGAAATATAAGACCAAAAAGAAGAAAAAAGGAATGAAACTGAATATTCTTTTCTATGATATGAAATAACAGCATCAATGGGATTTGTGATCTACTGGCTGAAAAGAATTTGCAGGAAAATCAAGATAAGACCATTTCTTCCTTTTAACTAGAGAGTATCGAAACCTCTGATATTTTTCAACGATAAGATTTTTAAATTAGCTGTCGTTATGGACATCATGGATGTAAGGTTAGGATTTATTCATTTAGGACTAACAAGACATCGTAAGAAATTTTCATGTTGAAACTATATATATACTACTGATTTCTATTTTCATTTTGGAGGGGTAATGATAACAAAATTTTCAAGATGGTTGCCACAGTGGCCATAATGAACCTCAAATTGACATGTTCATTTAGTACCAACGAAACATCATAAAGTCATTTGCTGAAAAGTGCAATGTCAATGTGACCAGCCGTCTAGGAGAAGTAGTGATAACCATTTTCATTTATAGCCAACATAAGAATTATTTCACTGAAAATCCCATACTGATATGACACTGTATTCAAGAGAAATAGTGACAAAAGATTTTCAAGATGGTCACTTTGGCAGGCATATTGGCTGTCCGAGTGGTACCATTTTCATTAAGAACCAATATCATTAGAAGTCTTTTGTTAAATACCCAATATTGAAACAATCATCCATTCAGAGGCAGTGATAACAATATTTTAAATATGGCCAATGTGATTGAGTCTGGTCCACCACAATCAACTTTTATCTTTACACTTTACTTCAGTGTTTGTCAATGATGAGATTATGTGATAGACCAATAATGGTGTGATGAACAACTGATAACAATGAAATCACATTTTGTGCTGAGATTATACAAGCCTTTTACAAAAAAAGAGAGATTTTTATTTAGATGTTTATTTCTGGAAAGTAAATTTTGAATGCAAAATTGCAGCCAGAGAGATAAAATGAGCAAATGCTACACAGGTATTAATTAAAATTCTCCTGTTTGTTCCGAGGTGTTGCATGATCAGGTCACTTACTATTAAGTTTACCAATCTGATTCTGTCTCAAAGCTTAAACAATTGTTAATTACTGTAAAAGGTGAAATCAGTGAAAAAACAATCTTCACAAATCATGCCCAAAAATGTATTATGGTCTTGAATCCACTTAACACATATAATAGCATTTCTAATCACATAAACCCTAATCTGTTTGAATCTCTATATTTTAAGACAAACAAATATATAATATTTGGCAGCTGAAAATACTGAGTAAAGAGTAAAGTATCAATATAGTAATCCAAGTATAATCAATTAACTCTGTAATCCTGTCCTAATCTCTTTTGATTACACACAGTATGGACTACAAGCAATCTTGACAACTTTAACCAGCAAAACAGAACCCACCCTGTTGAGAAAATCAAAGTAATGACAAAACTGAGTACTTTAGAAATACAATCATAATCAAAATAATGTTTTTAATGCTTTTGGACTT
Organism: Sinohyriopsis cumingii; assembly: GCA_028554795.2. Lineage (NCBI taxonomy): Eukaryota > Metazoa > Mollusca > Bivalvia > Unionida > Unionidae > Sinohyriopsis > Sinohyriopsis cumingii. The sequence continues at coordinate 55,061,682 of CM068828.1, forward strand.
ATTTTTGATCATACATAGTATATTCCATGTCAACAAACTTCAATTACTGAAACCAACAGACCATACCAAAAATCACAAGGATGTTCCTTGTTTCATGCTGACTGAAATTAGCAACTAAAATTGTCTTGCCCTGCTTAAACCAGTTCACAGTTGCATGATCACTTGCAGTATTTCCATAAATTATACTATATGCATTGTGTGAAAAAGTGGGGAAAAAAATCTGAAGTTTTCAATGATAACTTTGTGTATGCATGTTTCAATGAGTGATTGGAGGAATGGTAGACTCTCCTCATCACAGGAGGAAAATGTTTAAGTCAAGGAGGCTATCATTTATGCAGTTAAAACATTGTGTATTTGGTCACTGTTGCTTGATGGGATTGGGCATTAATCAATCTCTCCAAGGGAAGAGGCCCTGAGTAGGTGAATGGTCTAAAGCGCTCACTGTTACGGGTCATTACCATCTCACCTCTGTCTGCATGTGTTCGAGTGTTGGGCTCGGCCAGTGCGGGTATGTGAGAAAGCTTGCCAGTAGCTTCTGGTGGGTCAGTGGTTTTTTCTGGGGTGTTCCCAGGTTCTTCTTCCATCATTTATACTGGCTGCCATGTATAGCATATCTTGTGCTGAAATATGGCATTAAATCCTATGACAACAACTCTCTCCAAGGTAATACCACTCTTGTCTGATTCTGCCTAGGCAAGCAGACCACTTTTGTGGTGAATCAAAATTTAGATAAGGAGAATTGGATTTTCAATTTAGTGGCTGTACTCCTTACCTATTAAAACTGGGGAAGGCTTTATGTATGGGACTGTTCCATTTAAACAGACATGGTACCCAGGGAAGGCAGTTTAAAAAAATATATATACACGGTTCCCACACTTTTCTAAAGATAAATTTTCAGGTCATTTCCTGGGTTTTTCCATGATGAAATTAATTTTCAAGGACTTTTCACGGTCAGGAAAAAATGATCATTTCTCCCAACTTTTTCCTGATTTCCTGGTAGCGTGGGAACTCTGTATATACCAGGCTACTTTGATTTCAGATTTCATATTAAAATGATAAGATTCTAAATTGCACCTATGGGCAAGTACCCTGCTTTAAAAGTGCCTTCCCTGGGTCCCATGTATGTTTTAATGGAACAGCCCTGACTGGAAAGCTGGATTTGCAACTTAGTTGCTGTACTCCTTATTTATTATGACTGGAGAGAGCTGTACTCCATATGTATTATGACTGGGAAGGGATTGATTTGCAATTTAGTGGCTGCACTCCTCATGAATTATGATTGGGGAGGGATGGATCATGTCCCACCCAATCACATTATCCTGAAACCAGGCCTACCAGTTTTAACACTAACCTCTTAATGATAAGCACCAAGTGAGGCAGCTGCAAGTACCATTTTATGTCTTTGGTATGACTCAACCGAGGTTCAGACCAATGACCTCCTGCATTAAATGCATGCAATTTACTGGCTTACTCCTAATGTATAATTATTTGAGAATATATTTTAAGAAGAAACCTGAAACTAATACTTTTTAGTTACTATATACTTGTCACAAATTTCCAATATTACTGTATATAACAAACATTTCATCTCGTGTCAAAGGGATATCTTGGAGGCTTCTAAAAGCTTAATAATTTTTTGATTGTTTCTTTTTTCTAATGATTAACCGCTCATAACAGATGACAATGCTAAGCCTCCAACGCACAATCACCTGGTCAAATATGCAAGCCACATGACCATGCTATATAACTGCCAACTTTTCAAAAGCATGGATCAAACACTGGTTGCACAAAATTTAGGTAAAATTGTAATTTTTTAAAGTTTGAAATACTGGACAAAAATTATGACTAAAACTAAAAGATAATTATTGGACACCAATTGAATATTGTCCAATGTGAAGAAAAAAACATCCACAACAAAACCTACACAGGATGACATACCCGTCCTTCCTTTCAGCTGTCTACCATGATCCCATTACAAACAAGGCTTACTTGGCTGATGAGGCAGTCAAGGTAAAAAGAAAAGAATGTTGGTAAAGCCATATGTAACGGTTTAAAGCATCTAGAATATAGGAATGATGAAGCAATTTTCAAAAATACAGGATTTTATAGGATTATATATTTCTTATAGGAATTACAGGCTGAATATGATCTGTGAGATAAAGATTTGTTCCAAATTGCAGGGACCACTCACCTTTCAGTGCATTGTGTATCCTATGATTCTGCCAAGAGTCTTCAAGCATCAGCATTTGAAGTAACAGGTCCAAGTATGGCCGTAACTCATATGTATAAGAGTATGCAACCTGAAAAATGTAAAAGCATTGTTTCATTCCTTGAGCAGCCAGGCTTGATAGTGAATGCCATACGGAATAATAGGTTGTCACTAACAATGCCAAAGTGTGGATTGGATACAAATGACACAAGTGTGCACAAAATAGACAGACGTCTTGATTGGTCATCTACCAAAGAACTTCTCCACACTCCTGCTGATATAAGCTTCACTTGATTAAAAGCTGACAACTGTGGAAAGTATATTGTTCACATGCTTGTGACTTTGTAATGCTAATGGCCATAACTCTTAAGATGTACAGAATAAGGTCATCAAACTTCACATGAAATTTTGTTGAAATTGGATGATAAATGAGTAGGCTAAAGTCATGACAAGGTTATGTATTAATAGGAGACCTGCCAAGTATCACAAGACCTTCTCAGTATGGCAGTTACAATCTTTCTGCAACGTAGACTATTGTTTGTAACATGTACAAATATCATGTACTACCCTTGGAAACATGCATTTAAGAAGTTAAGAAGTGTGGTCTGAGACTGATGCAGCAAAGGAAAACCTTAAGGCATCCTGGAAGATCTCACAAACTGATGCAATCTTTGTTGTTTGTATTTAAAAAGCCAACTGCAATCATGTCTCCCACCATGAGACATACTCAATTCAACACAAAAAATTATGACCTATAAATGAATTTGTTGCCTCCCCTGCTTTGTTTCCATAAATCTTAATAATCTTTTACACTTCTCTGCAGGTTCTTTAAACGTTTCACAAGACTTGTTGTCCCTTTTGTTTTATGTGTTTTTAATTGTTAGATGCCATTTCTTGAAAATGCCGTCAGAAACAGCTTCATCAGGCAGACACTTCACATGAAATATATTGGGCAGTATAAAGTATCTGAGGTACTCCTAGTAAAGTCAGACTGTTTCCTGACCAATTCCACTGAATCTAATATGAAACCCAGATCCAGATCAAACATGGACAAGTCAGTATCCAGATTTGCTGGCAATGATCGTACTTTTGCAAGTTTTGCTATTATTCCACAAGTCTGTAACTTCGGGAAGACTGGGTGTCCAATTTGTAAGGGTTGGCAGATCTGGACCATTACCTACTCTACAATGATCCCGAGTTTTAACTATTAATACATGAGGCTCAAGAGGGCCTGAGATCACTGACTTGGCCGCTATCTATCCAACAACCTAATGCAAGGACAGTTCACTAACAAACCAGGGTTTGCATAATGCTCTCTGACATTTAGTGTGTGAATTCTTTAGTAATGGTCACTATAAAGAAACAGCATCATTTGTGAAAATCTAAAAGGATGCATGCCAGGACCTGTTAAATTCAGTTAATTTTGGTTCACACTTTTTAGAAATTACTTAAAGGTTTTTATTTTAGTAACAATGTCCACTCTGAATTTCAGATCAGCATCTTTTTCTACAGAACTGAATGGTATTATGTCAGACACTTTCCGTCAAATGTGTTAAATGTCTGTTTCACAGTTTCCGAGTTGTTTAATTTTTTTTTCTATTTTTAGCAGCTGTGGTCATATTTGATGCTGTAATATTTGGTCAGTAGTTTGTGATGATGGATAGAATCACTTGTACAAAATGTGAAGTTCTTCATCCTAGGATGAACATTTTTAGAACATAACCTTTTGTTGGCACAACAAAACCACTTTTATGCTGAAGTGCTGTAAGGCACTAATACATACATGCATAACAAATTCTGTTGGATTCCATTAAGTCCTTCAAACACTACACAGTGGAAACAAAATTTTGTGACAGATATGCTGTGATAAGACAGGATTAATGGACATGGGTACACTACATGACCCTTCCATAGATCTGGCAGGACATAATATAAGCTAAGTTTTTTATGCTAACTTGTCAGTGTACATGATGTAAGAGTTTAACCATGTGCAGATAATCAATCTTGACCAATCAATGTAAATAAATTGAGCTTTAATTGGAATTACAGCTACACTCACCTGCCAGAGGAGTTCACTTAGCACAGTTGATGAAAAATGTGGGTTCTCCCAACAACAAAACTGAAAATAGACAGCAATATTACATATAATGTTTCAACATGCTTTAGAACATGGATACACAAGAAAAAATTTACAAAACTGTATTACAGGCTCAGTGATGTAGGATAGGCCAGATGTGTCATGCATATTGAACATTTTAAAGGAGTTCAGTTGATGTCCAAAGTTTTACTTCATAATATTGTTCTGGATGTTTTTATGGATACCTAAACTTGGCACTTCAAAGCCATGATTGTGCCAATGTGCTGTAAAACCCTATACACACCAGACATACAAATTTACATGGTTCCTGTTAAATACAGATTGAACTCTACAGACAAATTTTAATACATTCAAATAACTAGACTATTTAATTTACTGTAACATAAAACAATACAGACCTTGCTTTACAGTTAAGTACTACTCCAGTTAAAGCCACCAGAATAGGTAGAATACCAAGTGTGGGTGGAGGGAATTAGTCAGTAAGAAAATGTGCTCATGTAAAATTCTTTTAAAAAAATGTTTCTGTTTGTGTTTTGAAATGCTGTAATGATAAATGGGTAAACACAAAGGTGGTAATTCAACTGTTTACTATAAATTCAAATGGAACAGTCCTCAGTATGCAACTATATTTTACATTTCTCTGAACTGGGTAACTATTAATTGCAATTTTTATAAATTTATTTTTAACTCACTATCAAATGTTATTTAGTTTTTTTCCAGTAGCCAATTTGTTACATAATATACAGAGATTTTTCAGGGCATGTTTTCATGCCACAAATCAGATGCAATCTGCCAAGAAAATTACTTTAGGGAGTCGGAGATTCAAAATGGATATAAAGGGTCAAAGTAACCTCTGTTTATTCAAGGAATAGTTTCAATGTTTGAGAATCTTTTCTTGCTAAATTTTGTGAATTTACTGTGCCAATTTTTTTATTTTTTCAATTTAACCATTGTACACAAAATATTCCCAATGCCATGGACCCTATGCCAAGTTTTGAAAATGGGAGAAACATCCATAGATTTCTCTGTATAATTTATAATATTGGCAAAAACCAAAACCAAAAAAGAACCCCAATACGACTGTTTTCAATGTGTTCATTACAAAAGGCCCTGATACTACAATTTGCTTAGCAGGACACTGAACAGAGAAACAGGTATTGGTATTTGGCAACAATAGCTTTTCTACAAAAAAACGAGGAATGATGGAAATTAAACTCATTCAAATTCTCATCACTATACAGGTGCCTGCCAAACTGGATTGAATTCCAACAATCCTTGGTAAAGTAATGCTGCAGAAGCCAAAATTAAATGGGTCAATTTCTGATGCATACGGGTTATTCTTCCACAGTTTTTGTAAATATTACACAAGATACTTCCCATCTTGGGTGTTGTATTGAAACCATCTTTACTGTAGTGACCAAGATTTCTGAAACTTTACATTTGGCTTCTTTTTTTGTCAGTTCATTTAACCCAGCATCTAACATCATTTTCAAACTATCCTCCTCTGTAATTTGAGAAACTTCACATCACCCTTCACTTTATTATTCCACCATTCACTTCGCATATTTACTCCACCAATGACTTGAAGCCAGAAGGAATCAGTAATTTTCTACAATGCCATGTTCTCACACGCACAAATGAGAAGAAAGGACCTCAACTGCAAAATCCATGTAAGTGCATACGTTTTTCTGTTATGAACAATTGGTGAGATTTCCAAGTATCCTATTGTGTTTAGCTATCTCTATACTTTGGAATTTTGATCAAATAAATATTTTTACTTCAGAATTTGTATAGATTCTTATTTATTCAGTTTACTGTAATAGTTAAATAATATTTATATGTGATTTTGAACTAATTATCAAGATTTCTCCAAGTGCACAAATTTGTAAAATTTTTGTGTGATTTGTGCGACTGCATGCCCTGGCATCATCTCTTTTTAACTAGTGTCCTTTTAACATAATATATTTATGACACTTATTGAATAATACAATTATTCAACTTGTTTAATAAATTTCATACCAAATAAATACTCTTATACCATCCTATGTTTAATCAACAAGTCAATGAACTTCACTATACCCGGAGTAGCTTAGTTGTATCTTCATTATTGTTACAGTCTTCAATAAGCTTCTTGACATAACTTGTCCGGGAGAACAACATTTCAGCCACTTGTGTCTGAATTTGCATAAGTGGTGGCTGAACATCTCCATGAGGGTTAGGCAATGGTTCCCCATTCTGAAATGCCAAAGCAAGAAATGAACTGAATAAAATCTTCAACAAAATCAACTGGAATAACACTGTGACTGAAACAGATAATGGTATAGTAAATATGCACACATTCTTGCTCAGGCAACTGTATACAAGATTGCCTCATTAATACATGTAAATCTTGGTCATGCTCAAATTCATCCAACATCTTCATAATATAAGACAATTTATGAAATTTGATAAAAAATCAATATTTTTGCTAGGATGCCAACAAGATCAGCCAATCAAGAGGAAGGTCTAATAAAATGCATACATTTCACTCATTACCATATGCAACCAAGATCTTGATGATGTATGCCTCTTTACCAAGTTTGATTAAAATTGAATAAATATAAGCAATGGTCCAAGAGATAATATAGATAACAATGGCCTATTTTTGTGATGAGCATGTAGTACAATGTGCAAAAAAAACCAAGCTCAAGATGAAAACTTAACTAAGAATGTACAATTAATGTCTGTGTATGTAGAAAGTTAGTCACCTACACCCCGTCCCCAGTGAGTAGTGTTTATGAAACCCGCTCTGAACATTTGCCTAGGACCTAGGAGGACATAATAATTGATATTCACTGATGCTGTACACATGTATACGCTTTAGCCTGTGTGGACATTGACACTGACTTTTGGGAAGTACAATCGTTTACCGCTAATTCATAATTTCGAATTACACGTGTCGAAATAGTCCACTTTTGTAAAATCAAAGCTTAATGCATATCTCAAAATGATGCAATCATAATGTTGTGACATCATCCATATACCAGATGTCACCTAAATGTATTATAGCACACTGAACTCTGGATGAGATTGGTCATGAAATGATGTGCTTGCAACTTGCCCCTTATTATATAATGACAATGAAAAATTCTAACAAAATTTTAGCATTTTTAGTAACAGTCCTGAGAAGGAAAATGAAGAAGTAAACCCAAAATATAAAAGGCCATCTATAAAATAGTAACACAGGCACCAACATACTCTGTTCTTCATGCATTTGATGTGGAGTCTGCCATCTTCAACCAATGCAACTGATGACATTTAAAGTAACCATGTGGACATTTTGTTAATGGATAATTATGGCAGGGTCTATTTTGCATACTTTTTCATGTAATGCCCCATGATGTGGGAGAGATACAGAACTATTGCCAGAAAATGCACAGCAATCAATAAACCTTCATGTGATTTTGTATTACTTGGACCCGTAATTAATACTGCTGATGCAGATGCCAATGTCACTGGAAGAAATATTTATACTTGTTATCTCCTAAATACAGGCTTGATGATAAAATCTTAATTCATTGTATAAATAGATTACCAATCATGACTGCAACATTTTGACATCTGTTCCCAAAATTATATATATATATATGTGTGTATGTGTGTGTGTGCAAGAATTCTGTGATAACCAAACAAGGATATTGTAATCTGATGAATTAGTAGATAAACAGAGTTAAGTGTTGATATTCTGTTTAAAAAATGCTGTTAAGTGAGACACCTGCAGTTCTGTTATGATGCTCCTAACTCTCAATATTTCTTTGCAGAATTTTGCAAGGTCATAACTAACAAATTTCTAAATTCCATGTAAACATGTAAATTAGCAAGAGAGTTTACACTACTGATACTTCCTATTCTTGTGCCACAATTTTACTGACTCTTATGCAAAAACATGATGAAAAAGAAAAAGAAACTATCAAAAAGTGACATGATGTTTATCAATCTTTGAGACCTTTCATGCTAAGATTGGGCAAATCTCAAATATCTTATGGTTAGGAGACACTAGGTTAATGTTCATGCATGACTGTGGTAAAAATAATCTCTAATAAATGGAAAAAACACGTCAGTGAGAGAGCAGAGCTTACAGTAGATGAATGACATCTAGTGGACACATCACAGCATCGAATGAGCAAGGAGACCACAGAGTATAGTCTTGTTAGTTCTGCATACTGGTATTTGATTGGTGGACCAGGACCCTCATCAAGCGCAACACTCATAAACTGGGCTGGAACATTCAACCTCAACAGCTGACTTCTCTGTAGAGAGAAAATGTATCTAGTTTCAAGGCAGAAAATGTGAGAATTGTCAGTAGATAAAAATAAGTAACCGTTGTGTTCATTCTTAATCTGCTGCAATAATGACCAAGTTATTATTACAAATTTAATGGGTAAATCATTCTATCTAAATAAAATTAAGTGACCAAATTCATCCTGCAGATAAATTTTGAAATTATCCTTACATTCAAAGTAGCACTCCTTTAAAAAACTGTAATTAGGAATGTGTTCCTGAACACAAATTCCCCACCAATGTGCCTGAAAACTGACCCAAATATACAATGGTCACTGTGAGGCATAAAAACCACAAATATTAAAAAACAAACTGAAGGTGTAATTTTGAGCAGAAATTAAGTTCCTGCTTTCTCACCCAGTTATGTTTCAAAAAAAACTCTGCCTGAGAAAACAGACTGGTAATAAATATTGTCGTTACGCAAATAGGCTTTAAAAAGTAGACACAAAGCTTCTGTTCTTCTTCCACATCAATATATTCAGCTTTCCATTTTTCAAATCTCTTTCATTTGGCTCAAAATTGTTTGTAAACTACTGTCTAATCTGTAGAAAAATGATTTGTAATACATGCTTACTGTCCTACAACTGAATATTTACAAGGTTTAATGTTGCACTGAAAAAACATACCGGGATGTGTTTCACCAGAATCAGACAAACAATTGGGAAAGTTTTCTGCTGATTATGCCAACATTAGCACATACATTCACCAAATCACAAATGCAATATAAAATTTCAGATGATTTGTTTCAATATAAACAACAAATCTGATGACTGGAAGTTTTGAAGTTTGTTTGGTTGTACTGCTATCTCTGCCTTACAGTTAGTGACAACTTGAAAGTGTAATGTGTTTTTGAGGTTGTATTAAAGATTTTCTGGGATTCCATTTCTTCAGAAAATAATGGGCATAAATGTTCCATTTGCCTTAAACCAAAAATTCATTAATTTGCATCTGAAAAGTAAAAAAAATTATGAGAAAGAACATTATGAAGGAAAAGACTATTAGCTGATGAAAGAAGTCTAATTCGTAATGAAAGAAAGATTCAGAATGTGCAACCCTTTCCTGGTAATCCAATAGTGAAACAGTGGGTGACTACTTGAACATTTGGTTAACTGCTTGAAATTCACAAGGCAAACCAGCCCATGAATCTCAACTGACACACACTGAATGCCAAAAACACCAGAGTACCCAAACTAGATTCTTTTTGTTCATAAGCTGTCACCCAAAGATCTGTAAGGTGTAACTGTGATGCCTTTGCCAAGAAAATACTTCCCCAAATTAAGTTTAAAGCTTAAAAATAACAGCGTGCCCAAACTAGATTATCTGTCTTAATAGCTTTTACCTCACAATCTGTACGAGGTATAACTGTATTGCCTTAAAAAAAACACTTAAGTGTAGATACAGAATATTAAGCAGCCTACAATTTAAGCAAATTATGATTTGAAATAACGTTTAATAAAATTGCATTCATGTTAAATTTTCTGTGATAAAAGATCCCAATACATATGCAACAAAAATGACTATCCAGATGGATAGTTCCACTACTGGGGTTAGATATAGGTAGCTAAAACTAAAGTAACAAGATGATGGTCCTCTGGATTTTGTTCTAACAAATATGGCAATGGATGTTAATTTTATCTGAACATTCCACACCACTGGCAGGGATATGTTATTTGTGGTTTGATAATACACTTGTGTTTGAATGAAGCAATGACACTTCATTTCATTTGTTATTCATGTGAGGTCTGTGAACAAAATATTAAGAAAAAAGAAAAAAAAGCAAACAGTAATACAACAAATAAATTTATTAGTCTTCTTTGTCTGTCTGAAGCACATGTATGTTAGCTATGACATTATTTGCAAAATTATCAAGTTAGCTGTGTTATGTTTAAGTCCACTTAAACCAACCTAAAGTCAGTACAACCCGAAAAATTAGCAATACTACTTAATGAAGAGGAATTTGGAATAAAAGCATTATTAATGACTACATGATACATCCATATGTTCTACTGTAGCCTCCCACCCACATCACTTTAACACATATATACATTATGATTCCAGGCATCAAAAATACATACCTGGATCTACTTTTGAAAATCATTTTAAATGAAAACTAAATGTTCATTGATTAGACAACTTCACTTCTATGTGCCATGTTTTCTCTTCACTAATTCAACCAATCTCTCTTTCATCAATCTCTATCTTGATTTTTCTGTTTCCTCAAGAACATGTTTCTCATTGCTCTTTCATTTTTTTCCTGCTCAAAAGTTTTCTATTGAGGATGTATTTTCTTTGTGCTTTTTCTTCCCCTCAATGTTATGCAGCTGTGAACAAAGAAGTTCGTCAACTCTACCACATATTATAACTTTACACTCAAACAGCATCAGTGCAGAAGTATTACTATATACTTAAATGTTTAAACAGCAGTTTGTAACTAGAAGTTTAAACTTGTGCGCTAGTGGACTCGACCAGTGTCCTATAGAAGATACGTAAGGCTGTGCACACAACTTTGCTCAACACAGGGTAATTGTTAGTCTTTCTTACAAATGCCTACAACTTAACAATGTCCACATCAGCTTCAGGTAGGTTGCGATCAAGAGTCACTGAATTTAACTGTTATAGATTCATTTTTACCAGTTAAAACTCACATCCTTTTCAATATACTTCACTCTTATTTCCTCAATTTATGATGAAATGCCCATTTTCCTCCTACGATTTTGCTAGTGTTTTTTTCACCCACCATTTTGTTTTTAAACAGAACAAGAGTTTTAAAAGCATTGTTTGGCTGGCTTAAGTTTTACTGTCATACATGTTAGAAGGTTAATCACACAACCAGGATATTTTAGCTAATTCATTGACAAACTTTATCACTGTCGACGAATCAGATCAGTCTTCCCCTCCACTTCTCTATGAAGTTGTTTCTAAAAAATTTGCTGATCTAAATAATGACCTTGGAGACAATCTGCAGAAATCCACAGGTCTGAGTAAAATTCTCTGCCTTCACAAGGCAGCTTGTGATCAGATATCACTTGTGTTTAGAAAATGTAAAAGCAGTTTCCACAAAAAGTTTTAAGTTTTGCAAACTCTGTTAATTTACTTCCTTTTTTTGTGCTTTTACTCTACAATCCAAATCTGCTAAACCTTAATGACACTAAAATACTGTGATGAATGTTCAAGTACTATCTTGACTGGCATTCTATCATGTTCAGACCATATATAAAAGGTGATTTTGATTGATAAAAGTGAGCCTGATAAGTGACATTATTCCATACCTCTGGAAGTCCTAGATTAGCATACATGAGGAAGAGATGGAAGTATTGCTGTAGGTTACGTCCATGGTCTGATACTTCCTTTTTCAGCAACTGTAGGATTGCCATCAGCAAGTGGTCACTTTGTGTGGCACTGGGATCTGCTACCTGGCCAGCTGTGAGGAAAATTCATCTTAATTTCACTTTTCAAAAATTTAGAATTTGTATTAATACTAGAGATTTTATGTCCTTATATCAATAACCTGGAACAAAATACATCAGGAAACTGTGCCTCAAGTGTGAACTGTCATGTCACTTGCAAAAACATGAACACAAAAACTTTTAACTCAGAAGCATACTGTTGACCCTAGCAATGTCAAGAAAGAAATACCCCCTCTCTGACTGCTACTAAATGCAGGCCTGACAAAAAAATAACATAGCTGAGACATGCCATAGTACTAGATTTGTCAGCAAGTCCTAATGTTAAAAATCTCTTCAAGAGAAGAAGTGAAGAAACATTTTTCAAAATATGGTAAGATACCACTAACAACACCAATCTGACAAAACTGAACCCTTGTATGGGACACAGCCTCTTGTCATGATACAAAGAATACCAAGTTTCATCCCAACATGTTCTGGAGATATTGTCCAGGTAAGATTTTCACCAATAGATTGATGAACAGATAGAACTTGAAATAAAAAGATGCCAAAGTGACATCACACACCTGATTTACAATGAATTGATCAGCTGATCTATTCACTATAAAGCAGGCTTACGTAATATTGCAAAATTAGAGCCTATGTCAACTATCTCCTAAACTTTACATCCTATTAATTTTACCCATTTTACTATATCCTGAAGAGATAAAAATTCTTTCTCAAGATAAAGGCATAATTAATACCCACAGCATCTTGCCCATAATCTGAGATCCTGACTATATACAAATTTTAATAGAAGCTTGATTAGAAATGGCCTTTAAATCTATGAAGGTAACAAGCTCTGATAAAACTGATGCATGATACCTAATTAATATTTGCAGGTCATCACTTATTACAGTACCTGCCTTCAACAATGGAATTATAAGCTTATTTACAAGGTGGAGCAAAATTTGATTAGAATTTGATCCACAGAAAGGTAAGAACCTTAGTCAATCATATACATTGAATCCCCTCAAAACCAAAACATCCTTGTGCACAACATTATCATGTCCTGTCACATCCATAAATACTGTTGTTCCACACAGAACACAGTCCTCATAACAAGAAATATCAGATCAATTATATATTTGCATAGCCTTATGACATGTCCATTTGAATTATGAATGATCCTTCATAATGTTTAAATACTCAGTATAAATCACAGTATTCACAGTTCAAGAGCCAAGTGAGTTAATCTGACTTTTTTGTCTCCTTCAGCAAAGCATCAAAAGCAAGCCACATGCCTGATTAATAAAGCACAATATTAAAACACAACCAAAATATGTTCTATTGATCAGGTATTCAAATGAACAGCGTCAATCACAATTACATCCGAAGCAGAAAAACTTTGTTAAATGGCTTACCTACAAGCATTTAGTTATTAATAATTTGTCTTAAAAAATGGCTCCTTTTTATGGATCAAAGTTTTCAGATGAGCATTGTGTTTTGGTTTTTGGAATTTAAGCGTTTGGGGTTATATGGGGGAAAAACTGCAATAATTAAAGAAAGAAAATTGGGTATTCAAAAACAAAATTCCTTTTTGTGGGGATTCTGATATAATGAGGGTTCAGTTTTGAGGAGTTTCACTGGCTCATGTACCTCATTAATATGCAAAGTTCTTGCTCATAAGAAACTATGTAAAATTTGATTAGAAATATAGCTGCTAGAGTGTTAACAAGCAGTCAATTAGATAAAATGTTACATCATTAAAGTGCATGAATTTCACTCATAACCATCATCAGCCAAGATTTTAATCACAAAGGCCCATTTATCAAGTTTAATCAGAGTGGTAACAAACCCAAAGCCAATGAGTTGCTATATCAAGTCATAAACATGTATAGATCCGCTTCATAATAAAAATCATCCAAACACCTAACAAAATTTGTCTATTGACCAAGTTTGATTAAAATCAAGTCAGAAATAGTCTTTTGAACAGCAAGAATCTAAGCCAATTGTATGCAAGCTCACCCATTAACATGCACAGATCTTGCTCATAATATATAATCTTGCACACAATATACTTTTGTTTAATAATATAAGCCTATTGATCAAGTCTGTTGAAATATATCTGCCAAAGTTTTGACAACCTCAGACAGTCAAATGCAAAATCACCTGATTAATATGCATGGACTTTGCTTATATCTGTACCCATCCAAGAGCTTGGTGATTTAAGCCTCTTTACTAAGACTGATCAAAACTGGATCAGTATGTAGTAGGGTTTAACAGCATATAAGCAATATGTGTGGATCTCACTCATTACTGAAACTGTCCAAGATCATGAAGATACAAGTCCATGTTTCAGGTTTAATCAGTCTTACAGAAACATGACTTGCAGATTCATAAAAAACTAAGATAAGCAGATGCACAAACATCTTATCAATATACATGCATCACTCTCATTATCAAACTTGTTAAAGATCTTGAAGACATAAGCATATAGTGCACGTTTTATAAGAAAAAGATCAGAAATATGGCTTCCTGAGTGGTAGGAAGCTCATTCCATCAAATGTCATTCATGTGTAGATTCTCTCAAACTCATCATCCAATGTTTTCGTGATAAAAGCCCATATTCAAAAGTCCAAGTCAAAATGGATAAAAAATATGGACTCTAAAATGACAACATGAAACTGTTGACAGATGACACATCATGGACATGGCCATACCGCAAGCTCACTTGGCCTTAAGGCAAAAACTCTTGATTACTTTTAAAGTGCTTATCAGACTCCATTTATTACAGGACACAAAGTCAAGAATTGATACAAAAGCATATCAAATTTTAGGCAGATTCTCAAAGGGCTCATAAGATATTATGTACAAAAGGGTGATGGACAATCTGACTGCCCCCTGCCAAATGTTTGTTGAAAGTATCAATACAGACACAAGAAAAATTTCGTATTTCAGAGAAATGAAGATATGTAAAATATACAAATTATGTTACCGGTTGTATACAAACATGTGAATGATGTTAAGAAACAAGATAGAACAGGACTGCAAAAGTAAGCTGCAAGATGCATTTTATACATCAGGAAACTGAGCAGCTGTGAAGAACTAAAAATGCATCAACACAAAATGGATGACCCCACAATTGTAATGGAAAGGCACAATTCTAAGTCAAACAGGGACAATAACTGTTAAAATTTTGTTAAGAAAGGTGAAAATCAACCTCAGCCCATGTCTTCTTAATGTCAAGCACTTTATCGAATTTGGTTTCAATCCATGAAATCTTTATAAAAAAAAGTATGCAGAAATGAAATCTGTGATGGATGTGACATCACATGATAATGCTAATACTATATGCCCCTTCCATAGCTGTGACAAGGATTCTAGATAAAAGTTTGTTAACAGTATCAAGCATAATGGAACATGCACTTTTTAAAATAATGCCAATGGTGCAAGTGTTATAAACAAATTTTAGTGTCAGTGAAATTTACCTCTGATGGACAAGGTGAGCACATACCTAGCCTTGTTCAACCAGACCTTTCACATGGTTCCATGAGATCTCTGCCAAACAAAGGTCTGGTTAAAAAACACAAAAGTCCTAACTTTTCTCGTAACACCAGAACAAAACTCCCAAAATGTGGAAAAGTGATCTGATTGGCTGATGAGATGAGGTGACTTAATATGTAACTGTGATGAGATGACATGCTTTGTAAGCAACGGCAGTTTAACAGGTCAGGTGCAACATTCTTCCTGCATCAGTATCTGTTTCAAAATTGATGTTATTACATCTTGCTAAGCTTATAACAGAATCTGGCTTAAATGATTGCAGAAAGCAGATTTACTTAAGTTTTGAGATAGTGTGAAACACTGTTGTAGTTTTGTTTGCACAAAGATTGAGAAAAGTCTAAAGGTAACTGCATTACATGACCAGACACTCACATGAAGCCAGACAAGAATCTGACTGAGATTAACACACTGACTCCATCCCATTTTAAAGGGGTCAAACTTCCAAGACATTATTCCTGAAGAAGTGGTAGAAGTAGAAGTAGTTGCATGGCATGTCAGCACAATATTAGCTATATGATGATGATTAAAAGAAAAATTCTAAACATTTAAATATCAACAATAGCCTCATAAGAAGATAAAGCCTTTCAAAACAATATAACATTTTGAAACAAAGGATCATAAAAAAAAGAAGATAAAGGAAAAACTTTTTATACCCAAGATTTTCTCCAATGGAACATCATCATGAACTTTTCTCAATGAGTTCCACATAAAAAACTTCTGTCTCATAGGTCGCAAGTTGACACATTGAACGTATGTTCCACTGTCAGTGGATACTGGTAGGGTATGCATTCTGGTTATGGTTCATCCTACTAGACATGTGTACAAGTCAGACGTGTTCGATAACGGACTGGCACAATACCAATTCATCTCTGCAATTTGTTCTGTGTGAGAGATGCCACTCTCCAATGGTCAATTTACATTCTGAAGATTTGTTTGTGAGGTTTTCATTCCATACATTTAGGCTAGTATGAAGAACATGCTGGTTTATATAAAATTGAAAGCAGTACATGAAATTTTGCATTTTGGAAACAAGTAATTGCAGGGCAGCTTTGGCTGTTTTATCTGACATTTCAATACCTTTAATACCAATCTGACTGGGCAGCCAACAGGATAGAATACTTTTTTTTCGAGACCGTATTCAGTGTAGAAAGCGAATCTAGCATGAGGAAGAATTTATTTTTCTTTGAGGTTTAAATGTCACTCAAAGATCTGAACACAGCTGTAATTTTAGCAGTAGAAATGAAAGTTTTATCTAAAAACCTTTCTGAGGTGGTGCCAAAGGGTGTTGCAAACTTGAATCACAATGGCACTATGATGCATGCATTAAAACAGCATAGACATTAACCAAAAGCTAGACTTCCACTACCGTACAACCTCATCAAGTGCAGTTGGTAAAATGCTGGTAATAGATAATTTAGATAATTTATGACATGTAATTGCTCAAATGCAAATAGTCACTTAGCAAAGACTTCAGTTTGGTGGTTGATCTTGAAATCAAGCATTGTAGTATATGATCAGTGAGCTACTACGATTACAAGATTTATTAACCTCATAGTAAGTCATCTGCATACAAATTGTATGTGTTCATTCAACTTTACTGTAGTTGGGATGGGGGTCTTTCAATTTAGCAGCAGTCATTGCAATGACACATCGTGGAAAAAAACTGATGACCCCAAATGAAAATTATCTATCCGTATTAACTGTCCTTAGGATGGTTGGACAGACCATACAAATTTGAAACTTACCATACAACCCCTGTACCAATGGGGGTGCAACAGGTCCATCTTGTAAAGAGTAATGGGCAAGACACACTATGATTTTGCAAAATGCACTTCGTACCTGAAACAAGACCGTGTAAAAAATATTTTTGGAAAAAGAATAATTTCACAATTTTAATTTAACACATCTTTTATCTTTTAACAATGTTAACATTTACAACTTTCTAAACTATAAAGATCAGCATGCTTTTTAAAGACATCATCGATCAATCAATTAATTTACCAATGACATGTACAATGTATGCACAGCTCGTTGACTATCAAGAATATTTAATAATCAGTACAAATATGCATTGTAAATGTACATTTTTAGCTTTATTCTCTCCTGTTAATGTCTTCAATGACTCCACATATTCAAATTTAATTTGTAATAAATGAACAGTTATGAGTTTTCAGAAGACTGCAGTGTATTTAAATTATCCAGGAAACCTGAAGTTCTCTCTACCAGCAGAAAAAATAGCAAAGAAAGTTAAGACCTGAGACTTTACCTCCGAACTGGGACATTCCAGTAAATATTCAGAGAACCTATTAGGATATGGAAACAGGACATTGTGCGTAAACCAGCTACGGACATTCTTGTTAAGGCGGAGATGAAAATTCAGTGCCTCATACCACTCATTTGCTGGTCCCCTATAGAAAAATGAAAAGGTAAGCTTCAGAAAATGTCTATATCTGTTCAATATGAAAATGGTGATTCTAAGCCAAACTGACTAAATGATAAACTTCTGGTCCTCTAATTACAGAAAATTACACCTCTCACTTGATAGCTCCTGAGAGATGGTATTCATAAACAGTGACTGTGCCTTAGGTCAAGGTGTGAGGTTCAAATCTGGTTAACAGTGTGGGGGAAACCAGGATGGGAAGGAAGCAACTTGTGTTGATATATGGGGAAAAAAAATCTCCATTGTCCAACAAATATATTCATCTAATGGACTTTTAATATTTATGGATTTTAGAGCTGAAAAATTAAATTAAAAGTCAGTAACTGATGAGGCTTTTAGCACAGATCATACTGAAATACATGACTCACAAATTCATAAACAGTGACATTGGAGCTGCTACCTTTTCGAGGTCAGAACAAGTGTCAACATTGCAACCAACCAAAAAATGAGCTTCCAAGCAATAATTGCACTAAAAAATTTCCATAAACAAATCAAACAATATTGTGGGATTGGTTAATTACTCAAGATGGTGATTTTAAATGCCATTTTGTTATTAGTGCATGGCAATGAGTGTACAACCAACCCTGTATCATCTGTGCTAATAAGAACAACAGCATTTGCACAGTCCCAAAACAACAAATCTGGATTGACAAAAAAATGAAAATAATATATAAAAAAGACAAAACCTTTTGTTTCATTAGAACTTGAAAGTTTATTTCTAACTGCATCTCAGCAAATTTGGAACAATCCATATATTGGCCAAAAGCAACAGTGTGTGATCATAACAAATCAGGCTGACCCAACAAACAGATTTAATTTGATACTGGCTCCTTTCATGTTTATAATTAATCTGTTAATAAGTGTGTGTTACTATACCTGAGAAGCATTAAGTTTTCAACAGTTGTCAAATAAATCAAGCAATGCCAATGAGTAAGCATGGAAGCGTTTGCATGCACTGCTTTGACTCTCAATTGAATTTTTTTGTTTTTTCATGCTTGAATGATAGAAGGCATGTCACAGTCATTTACCAATTTTGATTGCAATTAAATGTTCATTAAATACAAGCTGATATGTTGTCCTTTCTGTAGGAGAAAGAATGTTATTCACACATGCTTATGCATCAGGTGGTTTCAGGGTATGCTAAAATTAGGGAGTAATGGAGTTATAATTGAAACTGTTATTAAATAACAAAATTTGCATGTTAGTAGAGACTCCCAACAGTTGCTTCTTACAGCAACTGCCTTGAAGACATGTTTACCAATACAGACTGCCAATAGTTGCTTTTTACAGCAACTGCCTTGAAGACATGTTTACCAATACAAGATTCATATGTATAAAAAAACATCAGTGAAATAATGAATCAATGAAACACATCCTAGCCTAATGAATAGAAATGTACATCTATGTGAGAAACTGCTGTGATTGAGCTGACAACTGACATTTAACTTGAAAAGAAAGCATAGCAACGCATAAATTCTTTTAATTTGCTAAGAGTAAATACATTCACATGGCATAACACTGTACAAAACTGAATAATTTCAACAGTGATTTGACACTGCCTAGTGTAAAAATGATAATATAAGCACGAAAAAGTCTGCACCACTGTGAAGTGAATAATGAGCACCAAAATAAATCTGTACCAATATTTGTATTGAATATGTCATTCATTATTTAAATTTCTTGAATTAGAAATGCAGTTACATTACTAGATGATTACTAAATGCAAGAGCACTTAACATCAGATAAACTGAAAAGATTTCTTAAAACTTTTTAACAGACTAGCAATGGGCTCTCCTTTATCTAATATTAAAATTTCAATAAACAAGAGGATCTTAGGACCTGATATTCCTCACCTGTTGACAAAAAAAAAAGAAGCTTGTGAAAGCAAATTCATACATTTAGTGAATTTGCAGGCTGGATAGAGAATTTTGGAGCATTTAGATTCCACACTGTCTATGAGTCCTAAAAAAAATATGAATGTTTCTAGTTTCATGCCAAAAGAGATTGGTTGGTTACATAAAGATTTGTTTGAACTCATTATCCCACCCTATTTACCAACAATAAAACACAGCTGCATGACTTGGTTTTACTCCTCTGAGAAAAGGCGTTGTTGGTATTACTCAAAGACATGATGTTTCACAATAGTTACATACATTCACTCTCTATATAATTACTTGAATAATACATGCCTATCAGATTTACTCTGCTGTAGATTTGAACTGACCATGATTAGCAAACTGCATGCAAGTTACTCATTACTGAGTAATGAATTAGGCTTTTAAGTATGTCTGCTAGGAGCTAAAGCATAATGGGATAAGTAGTAAACATCTAAATTAGCATGACCTCCAATACTATTATATATGAACACAATTAAATCTGTCTCGCCAGAACATTCATTAATTTGACTTTTAGTGGTGTTTTTTTTATAAGTTTTATGTTCAGAAAATTTATAGAGCCATTGTCAGAAAAATTGAAGGATCTGGTAGAAATGAAGAGATGACCCCTTATAAACTTTCAGAATTCCAGAAGGCATTTTGTTGAAATTTTTTGGAAAAATTTTGAATGAAGTTCTTCCATATCTAATATTTCCCATACATTCAAGTTTTTAAGAGACTGGCATTTTGGGGTTTGTACCTCACTTTCTTCTGGTATTTCCTATTTGACAGATTTCCTTGCCTTTCTTCTCTAGCCATGTTTTCAGCCATCACTGACATTTGTCCAAAAGGCCATTTTAAAGTGTCTACTTTTTTCTCTAGTCACTTTCACTATCACATTCATTTTGTACATGTTTGTTGTTTCGTTTCTTGTTTGTCTTGAGATGGATCTATACTGATGAACTTTCCAAACTATATTATCAGGTTCAAAGCTGGTTATATTGCATCTGTCTCTGTTTATGTTCCCTTGTCCTCTCTCTCCTGCAGGTTATATATATATATATATATATATATATATATATATATATATATATATATATATATATATATATATATATATATATATATATAAAGAATTTTTATATTATTATTCAGACATACATTTATTTTCTTTTTTTTCTTACATTTTGGGGATGTTTTTATTATTAATTCACATTTCATTTCAATTGTTTGGTTATTATTTCAATAATTTGGTAGTTTTGCAATTTTGCTCTCTTTTAGGAACATTTTTTCCCCTGTTAAATCTAGTCTTCTTGTGGTAATGTTATCTCTTTGTTTTGGTCTTAATTTTGTGTTTCTGGTTATCTCTTTTCTTGGTCTTGATTTTGTGTTTCTGGTTGTCACTCTGTCCTAGATTCCTTATCACTTTAGTTTTAAAACTTTGATGATCAAGCAGCATTGTGTTTATCAGATTTTGTCTTGGTTGTTCTCCTGATTTGTCTGGCAAATTTGTTAGTTCTTTTCCATTCTCTGATGGACAGATTTTCTTCCCTTTTTTTTCTTCTTTGCAGGATCTATTTCCTGGTATTTGTGGAAGTTCTCTGGCTGGAGCTTTTCCCTTCAGTTGTGCGGTTTCTTTTCATTTGTTTTGATTTTGATTTTTGATTGTTTTTGCTTTTGTTTTTGGTGCAGAGTGTATTGGATTTGAACCCATCACTGATATTTCTATTATTTCTCTGGCTTGGGTTCTCCAAGTCAGTTGTAGAGTTGCCTCTCTTTTGTGGTCTTTATTGGATTTGTGTGTGTGTGTGTGATTAGGATTTTTAACGTAGCTTTGTCAATTTTTCAGTCATATCGCTACAATGTCAGCAGTGTAACAGTTTACAGTGATGTCTAGCACTGGGGCATCATGCCGCAGACATGTAGCATGATGTCCCACCCAGTCACATTATCCTGACACCAGGCCAACCAGTCCTAACACTAACCTCTTAATCCTGAGCACCAAGCGAGGCAGCTGTTAGTACCATTTTTGTAAGTCTTTGGTATGACTCAGCCAGGGATCGAATCCACGACATCCCGCATCCAAGGCAGACGTTCTGACCACTAGGCCACTGCAGCGGTTGGTCTTTATTGGTATGTTTCTGTTTTTTGGTGCTTTCTCTTTGGTTTCTAAAGAGGCTGGTACACTATTTTCTTTTTTCTTGGGTTGCTGCATTTTGGGTCTTGTCCTCTGAATCCGCATTTATTGCACTTCCTATTGTAGATGCATCCATGGTACCAAGATGTAGTTAGAAATCTCTGGATGTAAAAAAAAAGGCTGAATCTTTTGATGCTGTTTCTTTGAAATGTTATTGCTACTATCTGGACCTTCAGATAATTGTGTACACAATCATTTGGTATGCATTGGTTTTCAGTTTAAATTTCTTTTCAAATCTTTCCACTATAGCTTCAATACGGGTTTCTAATGGAATACCTGTTAGGTAGACATCCATATATTTATGTTATTTCCCTTGTTACTGGTAGTGGGACTGTCACTGGGGCCTTTTCTTCCCATTATGTCTATACTGCTTTTGGCTAGTTGCTGTTCCTCTCCCTTTGGAATTACTACGTATATTCCTTTTCCTGCATTACTTAGCACTCCAATTCTTCTTTATGTCTATTCATTTTGTATACAAGGTGATTAGTAAATCTGCACAGGTTGGTCTCTTGTTTGCTGCAAGGACTGAAAGGCCAATCCCCTGCATTCCCCCATCTGATACTGACCATGAAGATCTTGCTCCCTTTTCAGGGCTGACATCTGGCATAAGTTTTTAGTACTGGCTTTTTTCTTGCATACTGAAGATGAGATTTTCCATTTTCCTTTAATTCTGAATATGTATTCACACTGAAATATTTTCCAAATGTTTAAAATGTGTTTATACTCTTTATCTTCACTGTTTCATTTTTGTGCATTGTTTCTGCAATAGTTTAGGGTTTTATTCACAATTTTCTGCTTAGTCCTCCATCCCACAATCTTGGACTCCTTGACAGTAGACAAACATGCTGCTGCTGTTTGCTTCGAATGGGTCATTATGACCCAGATATGACAAAGCAAGTACATACTGCTTTGCTTCACAATAGACAATGAGGTTGTTGTGTGCATGAGATACCACATAAATAGTACCCACCTTGTTTTTAAGCTGAACACAAGAAATTCATTCCAAACCATATACAAAGTATTAGTTCTTTTTTATGTACATTTTTATTTTATACATTTTCTTTTGCATCTAATTACAGAATATTCATAAGGTGTACTTTTTTGTTACTTGTCCTATTGAAATTCATGTACATGGTATTTTTTTTTAATTTAGGGGTTGAGTTGTTTAATGTTTCACAAGGGTGACAACTCTCTTCACAAGGCAAAACCTGTGATTCTCAATGGACCTGATCACATGTTAGCCAATCAAATGCAATTTTACCTCATTCATGTGTGTGGATTCTGCTTATTATCAAGACAATCCAAGATCTTTATGATATGAGCCTATATTTCAAGTTTGATCAAATCCAGATCAGAAGTATGGCTTTCAGAGTGGCAACAAGTCCAGCCAATCAGATGCATGATCACCTAAACAGTATGTTAGGATCTTGCTCATTTTTGACTTGTCTGAGATCTTAATAAAGCATGTATTCAAGATTTTATTTAAATCTGGTCACAAATGCAGTCTGCATAGTGTTAACAAGCTCAGCTGACAAGATACATGACCATCTCATTAGTATGTGTGAATTTTGCTCATTCTGATCTTGTTCAAGAACTTAATGATGTAAGCAAATATTCCAAGTCTGATCAAAATTGGATCAAACATGGCCTCCACAGTGGTAACAGGGATAAATAATCAGAAACAAGATCACTTCATTTATATGCATTAATATGCCTAGGTCTCTTTTGCTATCAAATTTGTCATAGATTTTGATAATATAAACCCATATTCCATGTCTGAGCATGAATCTAGTGCTGCATGGGAGGGATTTCTGTTAAGTCAAACTTGTGTGTAACAGGACCTTCAATCATAATATGCATTAGTTTATCACAAAGCACAGGTGATAACTGGATCTTTAAACCAGCTGCTGTCAAATTCTGATCACTGAAAGTGTATTTACAGTTACCTGTATATGTTGGGTGTGTAAGGACATATGACACTACAAAAGTTATCATATATTACATGCAAATGATGACTTTTTGCAATTGTCATAATTTCATTCAACCAGACAGAAAGATATCACCATGTGAATTTGCTTAATAGTTATCAATTGGCCACTCAATCAGAATTATGGGAAGCCAATCAAACTGGTTGTTACAAAGTAGCAAATTATGTTAAACAAGCTGAATCTTTTCAGCAAAAGAGAGAAAAGCTTAAGAAGTGGCACATATTTGTCAGCATAGTACACCCTTGAGAATGATTCATGTGCTGTTAAAGTGCACTGAGGTTTTCTTTCACGGATTCTATAATTTGAATGCAGACTGAAAATCTTTTAATCAAACTTGAAAGACAAGAACCTAGGCCCCCAATCCCATCCCAAGGGAAGCCCAGATGTCTGGCCAAAAATAAATCTGAACTATTCTTAGGTCCAAAATCCAGCTTTTCCTGACACTTAGCATCCTCATCTCCAGACCTGCTAACTCTGACGAGTCAGTCTCGGTAAGGTAGTTGATTTTTGTCCATAAGATTGCCCAGTTTTCAGTAAGGTGTAACAAAATATCAATAATTGCAATTGTAAAGCTGGAAAACATAATTAAAAGTTTGACGCATCAACGACAAACATTATGTTCAACTGAAAAGTTTTGTAAAGTACATGTAGATTTTATTCACCACTAGTACAGTTGCACAAACTCTATTTCCAAACCCTACGCTGCTCAACTGCTTGTTGCTATCTTTCAGCTTGACATAATTCTTGAAAATTCTTTTCCATTTCACATGACAATGGCAATCTTAGCTCCCGCTACAAGACATACTCAAATTGGCATGTAATGCCCAATAAGAATCTGAATACTCCTTTTTATTCTTCTCTGTTGATTATTAACACTTTTCTAGAAGCCTATTTTCCCTCTTGTCTTAAACATGCATCACTTTCTGGGCGCCATTTTTAAAAATTCTATAATCAACAGTTTGATCAGGCAGATCCTTTGCATAAACATATTGGTGCAGTTTAAAGCATCTTGGGGTGCTGCTGTTAAGTCAGTCTGGTTCCCTGACTAATTGCACTAATTCTAAGATGAAACCAGGATCCAAATAAAACATGGATGAACCAATTATCTGGCTTTTTCAGCAACGATCATTTTTCAGTAGTTTTTACTAGTATGCCCTAAGTCTGTATTTTAAGGGTAATTTTCATAAGACTTATGACAAAATTGTAAGAGTTGGCAGGTCTGCATCTCCTCCTACTCCAAAATATACAAGATCATTGCAGAAAACGTACAGAAGTTCACCAGAATATTCTTTACAAAAGTAATGACCATGAATGCACTAGCGTCTTCAAGCTTTCCTTAATAATTGTAACTATTTTCTCTAACCAGTTCATTAAAACTTTTTACATCCTTTTCAATTTCTTTTAACTGAAGATCATAACACCTCTCAAGTATTTTTACCAACTCTGCTTAATTAATCCACACTCAAGTCACAATCAACATTTAAGCAAATTTTTTTGCTAATGACCACATGACATTAATTAAATACAACAGCCAATTTAAGAATATTATGCAATCAAATGAATGCTTTGAAGAAGGAAAAGCTATTATTAAGACCAATTCAATCAGACCATTCCGAGTTAACTTAGTAAACATGGTCAAAGTTATTTGCAAAAGCAACAAGTTATGTATGCTGGTACTCTTTAAGTACCTACCCCCACCAATAAGCACAAACAAATTTACAGCGATATCATCAGATTGACCTATTCTACAAAGAAAAAGCATAATTCCACCAAACAGCTCAACTCTTTCATGTCTATTTAATTAGCTGTGTGAAATCTGATGCATGAATAGCTTCAAAGATACAAGTCTTTCTGACATGAATAATCATTAAAAGATTGTATTCACTAAAAAGAAATTTATTCATGGAACACAAATGCCATGCCACAGTAACTGAAAACTGAACTGCAAAAAGTTTTTTACTAGGCAGCTAGACAGTCGTGGGTAGCTTTACATGTCACTACAATATTCACAGTATGGCATGAACAGGATCTGGAGGTTATTATATTAACAGTGATTATTTTTCAACTGGTAAATTTAGTTTTCCAGATATACATGC
Organism: Sinohyriopsis cumingii; assembly: GCA_028554795.2. Classification (NCBI taxonomy): domain Eukaryota; kingdom Metazoa; phylum Mollusca; class Bivalvia; order Unionida; family Unionidae; genus Sinohyriopsis; species Sinohyriopsis cumingii. Next base: position 55,087,854 of record CM068828.1, read on the forward strand.
AAATCCTATCTTTGTATTTTGGTTGGAAATTTAGACACTGAAAATCTGATCAATTTAATACTAACCTAAGAGTCTTCTTGGTATGAAAGCCCACAGTGAACAGAAATTTAGAGGCCAGCTCTATACTTATCATTGACAACTGTTCTGCATCTGGGACCTGAGATGGAATGAAGAAAAAAAATTAATTCAGTATGAGAGGTTCCTGTATTATATAGTACCATAATAATACAATATAATAATTAAATAATATAAATAACATAATACAACTGTACCCAATTCTTTTAAACGTTTATTCTTCATTCAAAATATTCTGATCTTATTTATTTTACTAATGTTTCATTAGCCTTCTTAAAATTTTAATTAACTAACAGTTTATACATTAAAGCTGTCTCCTTTCATGAAACCCTAGTCTGATCTTTATTTGTTTGAGCACAGTGAATGCATAGAAGCAGTAGTTTAAGCAATTTAGTCCAATTATGTTCTGTGATTTGTGAAAAGTTGCTTCAAAAACATATACATATTTTTAGTAAAAGTTGCAATATTTGATGGAATCAGTTGTACAACCGACTTTGTGTCAGGATGTTTGCTGTCCAATTCTTTTCAGCAGTCATATCTTATGGCAGTTCACCGTCACATGTACAAACCTGAAAAGTCTAAATGCCAGGATGCTTTCGGTCACAACATGTGGTCAAATTCTGTTATGTGGGTTTTGAGAAAACTTCCTTTCAAAGTGTTTCTTTTTTATTTTAGTAATGTAGGCCATATCTGAAACTGGATCAGTATCATTGGTACAAATCTAAAAGGACTTCATGCCAGAATGTTGTCAAAATTGATTGAAAAGTGGTTCAGTGGCATTTGAGAAGTTAAAATAGCAACTGGTGATAGTTGCCATACAGATTGACAACAGATAAAACAGATGAAGGATCATACCATAAGATGGCCAGGAGAGCTAAAAGAACACAACATGTTACTAAATATTGTCATTCATAAGAGACATGCTCACTGGCAATACACATTGCATACTATAGTTTCACCAATTTTTGTGTCGTACCAATATGGTGAATTTCATTGTTACAATGAACCACAAATTTAAAGACATAACATGTGATGCAGACCAACCCCTCCACAAATTTCTTACTAATACATTCTAAGTGATCACTGAAATATGGTAATAACATACATCACTCCCTCGATAACTCGTGCCCTGATAGCTCGCAAACCTGCTTATAACATGGGGTCAGGCGTGAATCCCATTTTTTACACCAGAAAATACCCAAAATATAGATCCCTGTATTGTTGAACCTGAAGAAAATCACGATCAAAATTGGTAACAGAAACTTTGATGTACTGCTCGTTTTGTTTTTATTGTTGAAAATGGTAGATAGAACCTGGAAATTTTATTCAACACTATGAAATATCAAATTTAAAATTAGGTCATACACTTTTTTTTTACATTTTCTTTCCAAACGACATTCCTAGTACACTACATTTAACGATATGTTGTTGTTGTTGTTGTAGGGTTTAACGCCATTTTTCAGCACACGATAGGCTACACATGGCAGCCAGTATTAATGGTGGAGGAAGAACCCGGGAAAACCCCGGAATGAACCACCGACCCATGAGAAGCTACTGGCAAGCTTTCTCACATACCCACATTAGCTGAATCTAAGACTCGAACCCAAGCAGAGAGAGATGAGATGGCAGTGATCCGTAACAGATAGTGCTTTAGACCACTCGGCCACTCGGGGCCCCTATTTAACGATATGTAAGGAAATTTAAATCAATGAAAATGTCACGCCGAGTGGAGGCAGTACTTTAATAAATAAATACAAATTAAAAAATATTTTTATCAATTGAAATTTATGTACTAGTTCTATCTTTTAGTTCAAGTGTAATTGTCATAAATGCAATGTGATATCTTGTAATTAAACGTAAAATGCGGCAATCTACAGTAACAGCTATGCCAGCGAGCATTTCTCTGAGAACCTAATTAAGTGCCGAACGTGTTTTGATAACTGACTACCGGAAGTATTTGTTGTATTTTTGCAAAGAATTAAAGCTGGCCTCCTTTGTATCATCAAGTTAATTATGTCTTTTGAATCAAGGAAGTGGAATAAAAGAAAAGTTAAAAGGCACAAAAATCCTACAAATTTAAAATCTAGCTGCCCCAGTCATATGTCGGGTGAACTCACTTCATTTGATTAATCGAACACTTGTAAATGTTATTGTGTATGTAACATAAACTGCCTTAAATTAACATACTCTTTCATAACTGTGATAAAAAATAACCAGGCAGCCAAGCAAAATGAATACTTCGTAAAATAAAGAGCTTGGTTTCACAGATACGGACCATTGTGGGCAAACGAGGTTCAGAGAATTCTTGAACTGGCACTTAGAGATATCCTCAAGGATGATACGAAGTTTCATAATTACATCCAGTGAAATCACAACATCAATATTTGTACTAACTGAACAATATAAAAATTGAATTTCGACATAGATGATTGTCTCATGAAATAAATGTCGCATCTTTTTAAACAAAAAAGGAATCTTGTTTGGTGGTGTATCAACAGTTAGTCTAGTTCCCTACTCTAGGGACTCCTGATTTGGCAGGATAAAATTAAATACCACTAGACTCATCAAGAAAACAAAAAGCAGTGACGTAATACACAGATTTTTTGCGTGCACGTGATGATTGTTGAAACCAATTGGAATGATCTTTCATATGCTGCACATTTTGAAAATAAATGTTATTTAAACAGAATAACGAACAACTTCATTAGAATAACAGCGTTATTAAAAATTATTGACATGATTGTAAAATGAGGATTCAGTAAATAAACAGCCCAGTTCCCTAACGCCGCTCCCCCCCCATGATTTTCTCGATGTCAAAACGATTTTTTAAAAAAAATTGGAGGTCCCTCTGTAACTCAATCCTTGACTACAGTGCGGTCTATGTTTGTGGACCCCGTTGTGCACAAGTTATCGAGGGAGAGGTGTATTAGCTTTTACAAGTGTCTGTTTATTGTAACTCGTTAAGAAAAAAAGAATTATGAAGCATTTTATACTGTTTTCAATGCACATATATGTATATGGTGGTATCCAGCAGTTATAATTTCCACTCACTGTCATAAAACAAAATGTTGTGAGATCAGTAATGATAGACAGATATGAGAAAAAGCAAAAGCAAAAACACTAATATTACTGAAAATGAAATAAAGAATAAATAAGCTAGTATATGAAAATTATATTTAACACTTGTTCAAACAGATCCTTCATTCAAGTGAAAATTTTGTCAAAAATTTTAATCCATCTTATAGCATGCATCATTTTATCCATGCATGTTTAATCCATTTAAACAATAAGTCTGTAAAATACTAGACTTATTGCTTGCAGCAGTTTTTTTCTTTTGTATTCTTTATTTTTGGATGTTTGCGGATGTTAATACCTGAAATTAAATGCTTAAAAGTATGCAAACTCTGAATGGCTCATCTATGACTTCAAGTACCCATGAAAATGTCCTTTCTTTTCTTATTTTTACAAAGCCACAAAATTTGCAACCCTTGAAAATAAATGAAACCACAGTATCTATACTGCTATATTTGTAAGTGACAAGATTATGCAGATTTTATTCCCCCAGCTACCCAAAAAGGACATTTGAAAAAGTTAACTGCTCATAGTCTTGACAGGTGTGATTTACGGAACACATTTTCTTATTGAAGTAAAAAAACACAACAAAAAACAACAAAATTTCTCACCATTTTATCCATGTTACTGTGGGTGTACATCTGGTTGCAGTTCAGGAGTTTCTTCATAAACTGGAAATACTCTAGGCTGAAGTGTGTCCTCTCATGCATGAAGAGAATGTTGTGTTTACGAACACATTTTTCTATGGATGATGGGATTTTGATTGGACATGACCTGGATGCTAACAGGAAAAATTAACATAAAATTTAGATTTCAGTAAACTACTGGCATCAACAATGTACACTGTTATCAACATGAGCTTAATATATTCAGTGGAAAACTTTAAATAAAATGTATCTCTGTTTAAAAAATGCTACATGCAAATTTGAACCTAGTATCAATTACTTGTACAACAAGGATTCTTAAGCATTATAAAAAACAAATTTGTACTGCCCAACATATCTCTGGACCTACTCCCTCTCTCTCTCACCCACAAACCCCTTAACAAATATTTGCAAATGTAAAGAGTTAAGAGAATTATGAAAGAAACTTCTTCTAACTGAAAGACAGAGGATTTATAGATGACAGACAACAGCCATCCCATAAACTGTTCCAGTTCATGACTAGTTGAGCTCAAAATCTGCACAAAGCTGAACATGTCATAGATCTCATCATAGCATACTGGTTATATCCTTTTGTTTATTCATATCTTTTTGTATGTGATGGGTGTCATGTTCTAGCTTTTAGTTGCAAATAAATGTATGGAGTAAAGTGTTACCATACCTAACTTCATGATATTTGGACATAACTCGTCTTATGTTACTGTTCACTCTGCAATATTTTATAATGTCAAGAGACTGCATGTGAACTTCAAATAAAAATTATCATGCTTATAACTGATGCAGACTTTTATTTGATTTAGTTATATATTTTAGCACTGCTAAAAGAGACCGCTGTAAAGCTGAGAGGCTTTGGCTATCCACCGGACTAATCATAAGCAAATCTATGAAGCTGCTAAGAAGAATGTCACAAATATAGTCCATGCAGCGAAATTGGCCCACTACACTACTAAGATCATGGAAAGTTCCAGCTGCAAAGAGCTCTTCAAGATTACTAACAAGCTGATGTCAAGGAACAAATCTACACCACTTCTAACTACCTTCTCTCCAATCGACCTTCCGGATATGTCTGCAATTTCTTCCGTGACAAAGTACAAACCATTAGAGATAAGCTTGACACCACAATTTCAACTGACTCGTCGTCACCATACAGTTGGGATGCAGAATTTGAGCGGCAACCATTAGCAGCATTTGAACCTGTCTCTATGGATTTTGTACGTACAATCCTGATGAAGAGTGCACCAAAGTCATGTGAACTTGATCCAATTCCAACATCACTGTTGCTTGAGTGCTTAGATCCAGTATTGCCTTCACTAACTGATGTTACTAATACCTCTCTCTCATCAGGGGAATTTCCATCATTCTTCAAAACTGCCACTGTAAAGCCTCTGCTGAAGAAACCAACACTAGACCATAAAGATTTAAAGAACAACCGCCCAGTTTCTAATCTTCCATTCATACAAAAAATCTTAGAAAAGGTTGTTCTATCCCAGCTTGTATCTCATCTGAATTCAAACAGTCTTTTTAGCAATGTACAATCTGCATTTTGCCCTTGCCACAGTACTGAAACTATTCCTCTAAAAGTAGTTAATGACATTATCTCTGCATTGGATAGCGGAAAGATTACGATCCTCACCCTCCTTGATTTATCTGCAGCATTTCACACAACAGACCAAGATATATTACTTCACCGTCTCCAGCATGTATTTGGCATACTGTGGTTCAAGTCCTACTTGGTCAACAGGACACAAATTGTATCTGCAGATGGAATACACTCCAGCCCAGTTGATCTATGTTGTGGTGTTCCACAGGGGTCTGTCCTTGGACATGTTCTCTTCATGCTTTCACTCAGTCGCTCTCAAGTGTCATAGATCATCATCCAGTGTCTCACCAATTATACGCTGACAACACCCAAATATACAAATCTAGCCACCCAATTAAGTTGATGCTACCATCCAAGGTGTAGAGAGGTGCATTTCTGATGTGAAATCATGGATGACATGTAACAAGCTGCAGATAAATGATGATAAAACTGAGGCCATTCTGATCACAACACAAAGACTTTCTCATTCAGATCCTTTACCTCAAACAATAAATATCAGTAATGCCAACATTAAATTCACACAATCAGTACGAAAACCTAGGTGTTATTCTGGAGAGTATTCTCACATTCCACCAACATGTCATGAACATTTGCAAGGCTGCATATCTTCAGCTGAGACGCATCAGCTCAATTCGCAAATATCTTTCAGTTGATGCCACTAAAACACTTGTGTGTTCATTAGTACTTTCAAGACTGGACTACTGTAACTCAATTCTGTCTGGTTTATCTCAATATCTGCTCCAGAAACTTCAAAACGTTCAAAACACAGCTGCTTGGATCATACTTAGAGTACCACGATCAGAGCACACCTCCCCACTTCTCTGTACTCTATACTGGCTATCCATTCGATCCAGAATCAAACACAAAATTTGTTCTCTGTGCTAAGTTTCACTGTCTGACTCTAGTCCAACATACCTATCTGACCTCACCCATGTGTACACACCAGAAAGATACTTATGCTCCTCTTCTGACAATCGTATACTCATTATTCCCACTATGAAAACAAAGTCATATGGACAGCGTTCTTTTGCATACCAGGACCCAGCAATGTGGAATGAATTGCCCACTGAACTTAGACACAAAGACACAGTGATCCCATTTAAGAGTGCTCTTAAAACTCGCTTATTTTGACTGCAAGAACAAACTTAAAGACCTAATAATGTTTCCTACCTCAAATATTCTCAGCATGTTTTTTTTGTTTTCTAATTTCATGGTGTTTGTTTTTGTAATCATATCATTATATGTTTTTTATCTTATAGGTGTTGTCTAATGTTGTAAAGCGCTTAGAGCTTCTAAAGATTAGGCGCTATACCAAGTCCTCATTTATTATTATTATTATTATTATTATCATCATTATTATTATATATGAATGCATTTAATATTTTAACAAAAAGTGAATAAAGAACAAATATATGTCTGGTAATTATGAGCATTTTCCTTCTTAAACCAAACTGAATTCTGACTTTGAAAACTTTTTCTCCTGCACTTTTTGGAGAACTTTCAGTGACTTATTGTTGGTTGAGGGGGTGGACTAAAAAAGGTGTAATTCAAATAGAATATTGACAAACACTGTTCACTATGCTTATCATAGACTATTGTTTATTTCCATTTGGATCGTAGCAGAGCGAAGAAAGGATTTTTGGTGTCATGTCCTACATATGCCTGCATGATTGGCATGGTGTGTTTACACAGATTAAGTTATTGATCTGCTGATGTGGGTATAATGCTAAAGGAAATTTTGACACTCATGTATACTACTACCAAATACAATAGATAACACAGGCTGATTACAAGAATGGCTCAGTAAAGATGGGATTTCTTTTGGAACACCATTTCGGATATTGACCGAATAAAACAATGACCAATTTGTCAAATGCTGGTTGTAAAAAGACATTCTGGTATGTCTAAAAAATGTACAGTAGCAAGATTCATAAAGTTTTCTGATGATGGATATTCAAAATAGTATTTGTTTAAAGAATTAATGAATAAAACCTAAACTTTTGTTACTACCTTATATCTGCCATCACATTACTGCAAAGTGCATTATAACAAGGGAGGGCTAAACAATCATTTTAATATTAATGGCGCAAAATAAGAGTGAATTACCCAAAATCAATTATTCTTTTAATTCATGCATTTTTTATACTTTCCATGGCACATAATCATTTAAAATACAAAAACCAAAAAAGCAAAAAATAGAAAACAGAATATCTTAAGTGTCACATACAGGTCTATTGCGTCCACTTACATAACGTTAGATCCTGAATATTCTTGGTAATTTTATCTTCTTCATATTCATCTTGCCTCTCATAAAATAATATGTATGCATTCCACCAGCGTTTCTGTCTTCTATATGCCATTCTGAAAATAAGAACTTCTGCATGAATAAATTTTTTTATTTCATGAGCAGTATGCCATTGTTTTACACACACAAAAAAACAATTTAAAAAAAATCTTTTTCAATGGAAGCCACCCATACAATTTGTATGTACAGGTTGATCATAAATTTGTTTACATTGTTGGCTTTGCATCACGTCAACCATGCACCACACAGATAAGTAGTTTTGGGAAGGTTAATTGGTTTTAATGGCACTTTTAACATATTACTGACTATATCATGCCATGGACAAAATAGCCAAGTGCCCTTCCCAAGCAGAAACAAAAGCAACCGATCCAGGTTTGCCAAGGTGAGTATGCTCCTCATTTTGGGTGAGTTCTTACTGGATTGTTACCCAAATGTCATGAGCATGTGCTTTCAAATCACCTGAAAACATTGGGATTTACCAAAGTCATTGTCTTTTACACATAAACCAATCTGATTAAAATTGAGATCTACTGTTTTAATATGCAAATCTGACAGGCACTGATATTAAAGTTCACATTATTGTTGTTGTTGTGGGGTTTAACGCCATTTTTCAGCATACGATAGGCAATACATGGCTGCCAGTATTAATGGTGCAGGAAGAACCCGGTAAAACCCTGTAAAGAACCACCGACCCACGAGAAGCTACTGGCAAGTTTTCTCACATACCAATATTGGCCAAATCTGAGACTCAAACTCACGCAGACAGATGTGAGATGCCAGTGATCCGTAACGGAGAGTGCTTTAGACCACTCGGCCACTTGGGGCCCCAGTTCATGTCATGCCTACCTCTGGAATTCCTTGTCCACTTATTTAAGTTACCTATCAGTTAAAGCATTCATTTCATGTTTGGGAGCTATATCATATGAATGAGATGTTCCGAAAGAAGCTTTTCACTTTCATAAATATGAAAGCTCCAATTTGATTGGTTAACTGAAAGGTCAACACAAGAAAGCTTCCTATCAGAGCTTCATTATTTGGATATCTCCCTTTTAATTACATTACAGTGCAAAAAATAAAATATGTACTCGAGCAGCAGGTGCAAATCTGGTCAGCTTGTAAGCACTTAATATTTACAGTAAGATACACATTCTGCATGTGAAAACATGTTTCATCAAATCAGGATTTATTCAAGTGCTAGGCATTTGTTTCCTGATCACGGGATTTACTTTGATATGTTGTTGCACAGAATGACTGTCTTAATAAATATTCTTTAACTTATTCCAATTTTGTGCACAGCTGGTGTCTCAAGTTCATACAACAAAGCAGCAGAAATAGGTCTGCTTGTGTGATAAAACTCATGGATGGGTACTTGGCAGGACTGGAAATGTGCGTCAATCTGAAAAAGCACCAATTCAACGGCAAACATTTTAATAAATAGGATCTTGGACCAGAAGAACATGAGAAGTGGGGAAACATCAGTTATATGTCAAGGTTACATTTTTAAAAGAGCCTGACAGTACATGAATACTGTGTGTTTTTATTTTAAATAAAATAAACTCACCTCTTTAGCATGTGATCAAACACCTCCCCAAGATATTCTCCACCAAAACACTGATTCTTCATTTCCTGTGAACATAAACAATCAGTTGCATAATAGTAGTAAAATAGAAAAGCCCTACTTATGACTGGCCTGTACTAATCTATAAAGTATAAAATGATAATTTTGCCAAAACTGCATTTCTTTTTCATATCATTTGTGCTTCATTTGCACTTGAAATGTATTTATAATTTACAATGTTTAAGACAGTGGGCAATAGGTTAGAAAACTTAATTTAGTAAATGGGCCCATTCTTAAGTTACAGCTATCATGTGATTTTTTCCCCCCATTATTTTAGTTTAATAATTATATACATGGATATACTTGCGAATAAGGCATTTGTGCTTGTGTTGTTTTTGAAACTGATGTGTGGCATGTCTCGGCTTGAAAATTCCACTCATCTGCTCGAATTTATTTTTATTGTCTGAGGAAGAGCAAGACACTTTTTCAAACTGCTCAACCAATTAAACAAGTGGCATTTTAAAACTGATTCAGCTTCTGCTGTTGTTGTTGTTGGGTTTAATGCCATTTTTCAGCACACAATAGGCTATACATGGCAGCCAGTATTAATGGTGGAGGAAGAACCCGGTAAAATCCCATTAAGAACCACTGACCACAAGAAGCTACTGGCAAGCTTTCTCACATACCCACATTGGCCGAATCGAAGACTCGAACCCACACAGACAGGTGAGATGGCAGTGATCCTAACAGAGTGTGCTTTAGACCACTTGGGGGCCCCCAATTCAGCTTCTGTATATGATAGGATGAGTGGAACTAATGCAGGACAAGTAAAAGTTCCAAGTCACCTGCCCTGCCATTCAAGCAGTGAATTGAAAATTTGTCATGCCCTATATGTACACCTCTCTAATTTACCTCTCAGTATCAGGACACTCAAATATCAATAGCTGACTAGAAAGAATGTATATCAATAGTCATGTTGGGTTCAAAGCAGGTAGAATATTGAAAAGGAATTCAGTTTTGTAAATTCAAGATTTCTTATTCAATCCTATAAATGTTAGGAAAATAAATTCTACCACCTCTAGAAGCCAGCTCTCCATGAATTCATCTCTGTAGTCTCTATTCAAAGTAGACAAAGGGAAGAAACTCTCAGCAATTACCTCTCCTCACAACCACAGATACCCATGCATGCTACTGACAACTTTCAACATGGTGAAAATTGCTAACATATTCTGCACCAATTTGGAAGCCATACAAATAAACAAAACTGCCGTGACCCATCTCACAGAACTGTGGGTTGATAAATTAACCCACACAATGTTCTTTTCCAAACTCATCATGTCAGCATTGTACAAAAAGATGTGAGATACAAGTAGGATGCAAATAATCCTGTTAACAGACTGTTTGAAAAGAAAGTCATTGGATTTTCTGGGTCTAGGATTTTGTCCAAAGATTTCTTTAATATTTGTTGACTGCACAAGTGGATGTAAGGAGGGTGTTCATTCTCATTCTCAATGTCTACCAAAACTTAAGATGTATAGGCCTGGTCTGCTGACAACTGCTGAGAGAACTCAGGGAAAAAGATTGCTATAAAATTCAACTCCGCACACTCCATGATGGGGTTGTTGTCCTTGTCAGGCATTACTTACATGTATATACAAGTCATACCAGTGGCATAAAGTCACGCCATCAATCCAACCCCCAAAAACCAAAAATTAAATGGTCTGTTGTTGTTCTTCTTCTAGGGTTTAACACCATTTTTAAGCACAAGATAGGCTATATATGGTGGCCAGTATAACTGGTGGAGGAAGAACCCTGGAAAACCCAGGGAAGAACCACTGACCCACGAGAAGCTACTGGCAGGCTTTCCCACATACCCACGATAGCTGAGCCTTGGACTCGAACCCACACAGACAGAGGTGAGATGGCAGTGATCCGGAACAGTGAGTGCTTTAGACCACTCAGGGCCCCTAAATGGTCGGTTCCTTAAGCTTGTCATTCCATATTCATCTGAGGCCTCGCACACATCCCAACTCTTTTGATCTTAGTGAGCTGAGCAACTGGTAAACCCATACATCAATTTGAAGTGTTAATACTGTTCCTAAGCCATATTATGCAAGCTGGTCAAACAAAGAGTCTGTCCTTATTTTCACATTGACTTTTAATACTGAAATTTGTGTTCTGTAGAAAGGTGTACAAATCTAAGAAAAGTGATTTTTACAAAACAATATTTTAATCATCAGTAATTATTTGAGATTTGTGTATGATAGGCCATACATGGCAGTCAGTATATTTTTAAAGCAAGAGCCTAGGAAGAAGTAGTGACCTACAGGAAGCTACTGGCAAGCTTTTTCACATTACCACATTCATCAAGGCAAGACTTGAATCCATAAGAAAAAGAGGTGATATGTGAGTGATCTAAAAAATCGAGCATCTTAGGCCACCTTGAGACTCAGTGTGAGCAGGATATAGTAATCATCTGTGGACATAACTTTGGAAGAGAATGATGTATGCATGTATTTTGTATTTTTTAATAGTGCACTTAATTAAATGTCATTAGGTCTAAACTGACCCAAACTTGACACCTCCATATTTAACCATAATGCTACTATGTACTTCTTAAGCTGGATGAGGTCTATGCCTGGCCTGAAAGTTCCACTGACCCTAGGCAATAAAAATCAGCTTGGAGTAAAGTCCTGAGAGTTTGACTTGTGAACTGTCCTGAGTAATGACCACATCAACAAAATTATTGTCTTCTCTTGGGGTGTCAAATTAACAATGCCTGTTAGGAGGCTTCAGGAAGGCAAAACATTGTTTCCTATCAGCTTTATGAAACTGCTTCTGGACCCAAGGGGCATGTTGAGGCTTAAAGTTAGACCGAGGTCAAAATTTGCCATGTTGCAATAAAGAGTTGACTCGGCAGATGCATTGGCAGCCAGGGAAGTGCCATGGCTTGTCTTGCTGGTATGTATTGCCATGAAGACTGCTGGTGGGTCAGTAGGATGGGATAGTGGATTGCTGATTAGTCTGATTATTGCCTGGTCATATGGCATTCACGGTCAGTCACAAGCCTGTTGGATGGCTGACAGCTGGGTTTGCAAGTCGACTGGACAGTTGGCAGTTGGAACTGCAGTATATGGCCTGGATGGATTGTCAGAATCCAAAATATAAAAATGCCAAGCTCAGACAAGCTCAGCCATCCATGGAGAATTAAGTACAAAGGGACAATAAATCATCAAAGGCCAGCAACACCGTTACTGCCCTTTGCATTAGTTGCCTCATCTGTGATTCCATCAATGCCATAAAGAATGTGAATCCAGCAACTCAAAAACCTTGTTTTTCTACTTCATGCTGACCCGATTTAATGGCTATCATCAGCATTGTTTGCATTAATTTCAATAACGAGATGAGGGCAAATATTGTCGTATTCCCCCACTACACTGGCCAGTTTTAGGATGCAGACTCTGCATGATGCATTCTGTCTCTCTGGACTTGCCATGTCTCTCTTTGTTCTTAAGATCCTTTCTCAGCACTGTGGACTAGATACCTTCAAACTAGGACATAAAATACTGCATACTGTATTGGAGATGTGCTTCATGTATTTCTGGAACACTTAGTGTAGGCTTCACAAATTTCATATGCGTCCTCCATGAATTTATATCTCCTGCATTTAATGCATTTTGTTGCTACTGTCCATCAATTATTGCTGCCAAATGTACTTGAAAAATTCACCATATAAAAATAGTTTCACACTGAGGTATAAATTGATGTACATGCAGACATGCAGATTTATGGACAGATTATCACATATACATGAAAGTGTTCATGACGTTAAGCTTTAAGAAAGGTGGATCTGATGATAAATATAACAGGAAATATAAAAGATAAAAGAAATATGGAGAAAAAAAATTAAACTAAACAAAACTGATTTTCTAGTATTACTATCTCACCTCATCATCCTCCATTTTACATTCTGAGACATCACCATCATCAAACTTGTACCACTTTGGTATCCTGTCAGCACCCCTAAAAACAAAAAAATCATATGCATTCCTCAGATGGACAGTTAGAAAGCAAATAAAATCACAAACATCTGTTGTTGATTTAAAAATAAATCACAATACTATACAGTATATATCAACAGTTGAAGTCCAAATGAAAAGCATAAATCAGGCTTATTTCTTGATTTCAACAGTGTAATAAGCCTTCTATACATATAACAACTTAATAGAGGTTGTCTTGACATGTCATTAAATAAAACAAGTTCATAAAAATTGGTTTGTTATATTACCATCATATCCTTGTTCCTGAATGCATGAACATTTTAGCATTAAGTATCATTATTATATAATGAAATTCTATCATGCCTGAATTTATATATAAGACTCTCATGCATATTTTCATTAATTATCTCCAAATGGCAGTCTGCATCAACTGTTTTAAAAAATGTTTCATTTCAGGCTTAAAGCATCATTTAAGTAGTAGAATCCGATTCATTAAATTGTATGCCATCATGTATCAAACTTCACGCAAATATCTGTTTAAAATGTTGGAATTAAATGAAGTCTGTTAGTAGTGATTTCATGTTACCTATGTAAGATGTAAGAGTAGTAATGTCCCCCACTGGCCTGTCCACTGTGAACTACAACCCCTATCAATTTGTACTTTGTACACTGCCCCTTTTCATCACAGTCAGCATCAATAATTTCACCTAAACACAAAACAAGAATTATAAAGATTAAAATAGTAAATTAGCCCATGTTACTTTATCAAAAAACAGAGAGAGAGCCTAAAACTTGGCAGCATATTTGAAAAACAACACAGCTTCCCCATTACTGGACCATGGATACAGGGTAAAAATGCATGCATATTCTGACTACAGTGTGGTCATAAAAAACATTACTAGAAGTTTATAATTGCCACTTTAAAAAGTATATTTTAAAAAAATTTCAATGCTACAATTTTAGATTCAAGTTCCTATATTCTCTTGTGGAAATAATTAAGTAATCTTGTATTATGAAAATGAAATATAAATGGTTGCATTACGTGAAATTGCTTGCATATTGGATGTTTTATACAATACATATATCCAATCTCCCATTTTCTCTGTTCCCCATTCTGGGATCTGTGGTAGTTCACTGAACTTGTAATTAAAGCATTGCGGAATAAGTGTTAACCAATACCAGCCTTCTACATGTGTACTTAAGGCATTGTAGCTCCCATTTTCTTGGCATGATATAGACAAAGTACTGAAATTGCCAATAAAAAATAAAATTAAAAAAACCTATCCCACAACCTGTCCATATGGAGGTACGAGTCAGGAGCCAATCTTATTGCCTGAATTTGGATTTTCATACCCAGTATGTATAAGGAATCCATATGACAACAGTCTGATCCAAAATGTATGACCCAAGCTCTACATAAGATGTGTATTTTAAACAGACAAATGGACTAAACATGCATGAAGATACTTTTTAATGCATTCAAACTGCACAAAACAATTTATTAAGTATCTAATGTCCATGAACAGTCTATGTTTAAAACTGGTGCATTAGGGCTATATAAAAAGCTATCAGTTTAAACTTCCAGATGTTCGATGCACATCTAAAATGATAGCACCTGATCCTTATGAGATAACTCACTGTAACTAAGGTTACTAAACTGCACGTCAAATTCAAAAATATCATTAACATCTTGATGATTAAGATACAGCCTGGATGTACATGTTATTGTTTTGTGCTTTTTGAACAATACCATTTGTAATTTCAAAATATAAAATTAGTTCAGAACCATGGAGTAAAATACCCAACTTATTAATTTTCTATTTGCACCTCTACAAGACTTCTGCTAAAGACCAACCTCAAGCTTTTTCCAAGGTTTATAGTCCTTAAAGGAGACTAGAAATCAAAATTTTCCTTCTACGTATGTAATTCTCTACAGATTTTAATTCGACTGACATGTTTATAAATTAAATATCATAAGCGGGTAGTGATTTTATTGCATGGAAGATACCACGATTCCGTAAATTGCCGAGTTTTTCCGAGTTTTAATGAGACGACAGATCACGTGGTACCGTGACGCAATACTAGCCAGTCCTCGAATACAAACATCAACATTGGCGAGCGAGGCAGACGGAAGGAGACCACATTTGGGTTGCACATTCAAAACTTGAATCTGCAGTCTGATATAATAGTTTATGTACTGTACTGGTCAGTGTTAAAAGAATTTTTTTAGGCACAGGCCCCGGGCAGGTGACTTAAATAAACTCAAGCCCTGACTGAAATTCCACAAGCCCAGACAGTTCATACCTGTCAACTCTCAAGCCGGGAGAAAAACCTCCTGATTTTGGGGGTATTTCCTCATCTACATCTCGATCTCGTAATATCTCTAAATTTTTTGCAGCGAAGTCCCAATAATTACATTATGTCTGTCAATTTTAATTTGTCAGAAGAAAAAACCAACCCCAAACCGTTTATAAATAGGTATAACGTATGCAATCCACAGTCTAAGCTGCCACACTGCAGACATCGTAGTGATATGACTGAAAAATTGTTAAAGCTACGTTAAAAATTCAAATCACACGCACACACGTCTAAATCCGGCACTGGACGAAATAATTCATATCACACAACATTTTTTTTCTTTTTTTTTTTCTTCTTCAGTAAATAGAACGTGAAAATTAAACATTATTCAAGTAAATTTCAGATGTTTTTAAACAACTACAACAGTACTATAGTATAACAAAATTAAAAGAATACAATTGTCACCAATTAGTTTAAATGAATGATCACTGTGAAATTTTCTCTGCAAACAAAAATCGCATCTCCATTTCCGCCAAAGAAACTCGGCCAGTTAACACCTGACATTCCTCGACCGTATATGTAAAGTTTAATTACCATAATTAAATTAAAAGAAATAAAACAAAATATACCATGCAGTATATGTGGCCCTAAAGAACTAATTCTGAATAAATATTTTGTTCAGCAAACAGTGTTACATGCATTAAGACTTAAACCTGAAGTCCATGGCATCGTAAGTAACAACAAAATAGGCATCGTTTATTTTGGCAATCAATTGCTGGTGCTTACACACACACACACACACACTGTCGAACAGGGTTTCTTTGAAGTATGTCCGAAGGGCAGTCCTTTTCACAAGATCAATGCAAGGATGGAATATGTTCATCAGTCACATCGGCTTTATTGTGATGTGATGTGATTTTGATTTTTAACGTAGCTTTAACAATTTTTCAGTCATATCGCTACGATGTCTGCAATGTGGCAGTTTATAGTGATGTCTAGCACTGGGGCATCATGCCGCAGACATGTAGCATGATGTCCCACCCAGTCACATTATCCTGACACCAGGCCGACCAGTCCTAACACTAACCTCTTAATGCTGAACGCCAAGCAAGGCAGCTGTTAGTACCATTTTAAAAGTCTTTCATATGACTCGGCCGGGGATCGAACCCACGACCTCCCGCATCCAAGGCGGACGCTTTAACCACTAGGCCACCGGAACGGTCACATCGGCTTTATTGTTTGCGTACTTAAATCAAAACTTTAGCTATTTTGCAATTTAGCCAGAGCTGACCAGAATATGCAAAATGGGCTTGTCCTGGGGGAATAATAAGGCGTATTACATGGAGAAAAGGTACGTCCCATGGGCGCTCGCACATTGGGGCAAGGGGTTGGGTCAATAGTACTCCCCCCCCCAGTTTCTATTGTCAGCCATTTAATGTGAAACTTTGACCTCTTTTCTTTTAATCGCTGTTATTTAAACTGCCCAAGGAATAATTTTATATCAGTTCCAATCATTACAGATTACCGTTTATAAATACTACATGTATACAATGATTTTTTTTTAAATTTGTAATTTTTATAAGATTACTGAAAATTGTGTTTTCTCGAAACACGACAGGTTTAGAATATTATTTTTGGCAAAGCCTCCATTTGATTAAAATCAAATCTAAATTTCACCTTGGACAGTAGTGATTTGATTTAGATTGTGCCGTGTTAAGGCATGCATGTCAACATCTTGAAAATACATTTACTAATTTCACCAGCGCAATCAAAGTTTCCTCAGGCAAACAATTTTTGTTTCGACAAGCCTGACGGGCACCTCATTTTGAATACAGGATGGGCCGGAACTAAAACCAGAGGGACCCAGGGTGTCGGGCTATCCGATTTATTTTTAGCACTGCTGGTGTAGATAAAAGATCTGTGAATTGATTGTTGCATTTTGTGGTCACTTACTCGGCCTTCTGCCTATTTTCGTAACTCGCACGTTCAACACTTTTCCCAGGATTTAAAATATTCAACGTTATGTCTGGAACAGAGCCAACTTTCTGTCTAAGCCTAGCATTTGCGTATCCTTGAGCTGCCATTTTTTCAGAATCCCTCTCGTAACAGTTCTTTGAGAAATGTAACGAGCACATAGTGCTGTATGGTATTGCTTTGAAATCGACTCATTTGTAATAATGTATCCATTCTTTCATTATGCCTTTATCTTTCGGAAAAGAAAAAAAAATGTTGTCCACAGGCTTTTCTTAATGTTCTATTACATCCGTAAACAACGCAAAACGGTATTGTCTTTTACTCTGGCAACTCCCACTTGGGCTGCTGGAGTCGCTACTATGACGTCACATCCCGAAAGTAACCGAATAGGCGCAGAAATTTTGCATACCAGGTCACGGAAATTCAGCTCCTAGAAGATAGGCCAACATTTTAATATTGGCATTTCGGTCGCAGATGATACTTCAGAATAAGGTTTACTGCTATAGTACCTTTATTATTATCCAATATTTCCATTGGTTTCTGGTCTCCTTTAAGCAGTTTTGTTTGAGTTGTGAGGAATAAAAACTACTGAAATAGCTATACATTATATATATAATTATACAGATTCCCAAGTATTCCTCCCCAAGTTCTGCCTGAAGGGATGGATCACATCAACAGACTATCCAAATCATATCCCATGGTTCAAGAACCCATAATGGATCAGTTTAGGAGTTGTATGTCGTGATACACTCACATCTGGATGGAAAGACATAAACCAAAGCCAATTTTTTATAATAACAAAGAGAGGGGGGAAGGATAAGGTTCTGATATAACAGGCATTCTTAATTCCATGATTGTCGAAGTGTTTAAAATATTATTTTTGCAATTTGAAACAAAACAAGAAACATTCTAAGCTATGTTCAAAAAAAAAAATCCACTGAAATAAAAAATATCTACTTACCTTCTATTTTTGCTAATCCTTGAACTGTATAAGGTTCCATGTCAAACTCTCTTGGAAATTCAAAATAATCATTAAACTTTATTGCACTTTCTCTGTAAAGAAAAAATATTGAGCACTGTTAACCTTTTAAAGCATGAGTTGCATGAAGAACACATTATACACCTGTCCCACGTTAAATAGTCCTCCATGTAGGCACTAGAAGGGTATGGTCGATATGAAGATTGCTGACTAAGATATGTGGTCTTGATTTTAACTTCCTGTGCAGAAACCATTATTTGCCTAAAAGACTTGCCAAGACCATGACCTCTGACCTCTAGTCTATTGGTTTCTTTATTAACTGCCAACCAAAGCGATTACTCTGTAACAAAAGAATGACCCTGAACTTTGACCTTCTGATCCTGAACTCAACAGAACTCTCATATCTTGTGTGCAAGCTCTCCACAAAATTTGGTCACAGTATATGAAAGAAGAGTTCCTCGAAGGAATTGGTGCTCTAAAGGAATTCTAGATAAAAACCATTTCTTCTTTTTAATTGCCAAGTGTTGAAACTATCTCCAATATTATTTAGAAAAAACAAAGTAATGGCAACCATACTGGATGTTAAGATCAGCACCATTTTCATTTGGAACAAGCTAGACATCACTAGAAGTCCCCTGGTGAAAACCCTATGAGAATATGACCATCTATTCAGGAGTAGTCGTACCAAGATTTTATAGATGGCTGCTGTGGTGGCATAATTGGATCTGCACAATTTTCATTTAGAACCAAGTAAGCATCAAAAGGAGTCTTTTGGTGAAACTCAATGTCAATAGGACCATCCACTGAGGAGTAGCACTATATCATGATTTTCACGATGTCTGCTGAGGTGGTCATACTGGAGTTCAGATCAGCACCATTTTCATTTGGGATCAACAAGGCGTAAGAACTTTATGTCCCTGTGACTTTCCATTAATGAATATTGATAAGGTTTTCAAGATGGCTGTCATGGTGGCTATATTGGATGTCACCATGTTCATGCTTTTAGGACCAACCAGTTATCATAAGAAGCATTCTGGTTATCACCCCATGCAGATTTCACATAGTATTCAGGAGTAGTAATAACAAGATTTAAAAATGGTTATAATAGTGACCAAACTGGACATCAGATCAGCACCATTTTCATCCAAAACCATCATAAGAAGTCTGTTACTGAAAATCAACTGTTGATACAACCATCCATTTAGGAAAAAAGCAGCAACAAGATTTACAAGCTGGCCAATACATTAGTGTTCATTTGGCACCATTTTTATTTAGAACCAGCTAGATGTCAAATTAAGATCTTTTGATGAAAATGCCAATATGACTTTCCATTCAGGAGTGAAAAGATTATGAAGATGAATGCCACTGTGGCGATATTGAACATTAGATAAGCACCATTTCATTTAGGACCAACTAGGCATCTTAAGAAGTCTTTTAGCGAAAACCCTATGTTAATATAACCATCCATTTAGAGGTGTAGCAGTAACATGATTTACAAGATGGCTGCAACAGGGGTCATACCAGATATCAGATTGACACCATTTTCATTTTGGATCAACTAGACATCATAAGAAATCAATTTTTTCAAGATGGGTGCTATAGCAGCCATACTGGATGTCTGAGCAGCACCATCTTGATTTAGGACCAACTAGACCTTGGGAATGTGTGTAAAACTCAATGGAAATCTTCCATGTGATTTACGATTAATAGTGATATCAACTTTGTGTGCTAATGGATGGTCAGAAAATGGACATTAGATGATGGACAACTGGCCATTTCATAAGCTCTTCTGGTCCATGACAACAAAAGCTAATAACCATTTTCTTCTTTCAGTCACAGTAACTTTGAGCTTGCCCTTCAGACCCCAAACACAACAGGTTTCTTTCTTACCCAATGTGCAATTGGTGAAAGTACATTGTCAGGAGTTGAAATTTGTTGTGGAAATCATTTTCTTCTGTAACCGTGACCTTTGACAGTGAAATCACAAGGCCTCTTCCTACAGCAAAATGGAAGCAATTCATAAAGTTTGCTCCAGGCTTTTCTTCTTTCTATCACAGTAACCTTGACAAACCATTATTTATCCTAAGTGCATGCCATCCACAAAGTTTGACAGCTGTGGATCATGGAGAACTAGAGTTACTAAATGGAATAAATTTAACAGATGGATGGCATTACAACATTATAACATAAAACACACAGCCTAATTGCAGGCATATAAAAATACTGGCAGCACTGGTAAAAATGCAAGGGTTCACGAGGCTTGGTTAGCTTTCTTTGCGCAAGCTATTTCTTTAGACATGGTGACTAAGATAAATTTCACTTATAGGACATTTCATTATCATCAGAAGACTGCTAGGAAACTAGATTTAATTAAATGTAGGATGTTTCATGCCATCATGACAATGAGTGTTACATGCACAGTTGTTCAAATCATTATTGTTTCTCAACTATATAACAGACCTGACAATTTCAGGGTGAGTTTTGGTTTCAGAATTTAGAAGCTAAAGTTGATGAAAGCTAAACTAGGACGACAGTTTTTTATATATTAAAATGAAATGCTTCTGTAAGATTACAGAAACAGATCTTTCAACTGGACTTGACTGAAACCTGCAAGTCTGATTTTAGTGCCATAGAGCCAAACATAAAAGAATCCTTATGTTTGTATTTGTATTATTAGTCATCAATTGGCCATTAGGAAGTCTAACAAAAACAACATTTCAACATTGTATTATAACAAAATGGATCAAGATCAGATTAGAACAGCACTATTTTCATTCAAGACCAAAAAGACATTATATTTATTTTCACCCATCCATTTAGAAATAAGTATAATAAGATTTTCAAAATGACCACATTGCAGCGATAGTGATGTCACATCAGCACCATTTTTCATTCAGGACCAATTAGACAACATCATAATTATATTAGTGAAAAACAATTCAACATGATCATTTCATTTAGAGGCATCAAGGATAACATGATGTCCAAAATGGTTGCTGTGGAAGCCATATTGACTATCTGAGGGGTACCATTCTCATTTAGGATCAACAAGACCTTGGAATGAACATGTTTGTGAAGTTTGATGAAAATCCTCACAGTAGTGTCGTCAGAGTAGTGATAACAAATTTGTGGCAATGAATGGCACATAGCAGACCATAGTGTGCTTCTGGTCTATGATCAGTAGAGGCAAAATTGTACGAGTACAAATTCTGACTTACCTTTCCCAGTCATAGTCAAATCTCTTCAACTGAATGGCTAAAACTCTTGGCAGCTTCTTAATGAGCAATCGTTTGACTGTATCAACCTAAGAAAATTCGAACAAAGATAAAGATAAGATTTTTTCCCATCACTTTCAAAATAAAGTGTCAGATACAATCAGAGGACAGTCTCCAAATTGTTTGAAGATATGCTTCACAACATCAGAACATTCAATTATTATATCAATGTATTTACATTTGGACTGAAAACTTAAAACAAGCGATTGTGCTATTGAAAATTACCAAGAACCATTAAAGCACAAGGTACAAATGACCTAGGGGAAGTACTTTTTAAATCCGAGTAATCATCAATTGATAAAATTTATCAATTTTTCAGAATTTTTATTAGAATTCAAAGTAATCAAAGTACCCTCACAAATAAAACATTTTTTTATATAAAAGAACTGCCCTTTCTGGGTACCAGTTACATTTACATGAAACAGCTGATTAATGCCACTTTCTATGATTTTATTTTGCAACATTATTTGTTATCATGGCAGACAGCAATATCATCTCCCTCTCCACTTAAGGGCTAAAGCACCAACCTTTTTGTTGCACTTGTCACAGTGATAAGCATTAGCACCTTCTAGAAGGTCTCCCTTCACATACTGTTCCAGAGACTCCAACAAATTCTGGTGATTCCTAATATCCACATTCAGAGTTGTAAAGGGTTCCTCCCTCTGGTACCTAAAATTAAAAAAACAAACCAGCTTTTACATAACTGTCAAATTTTTACAATGAAGCCATACACTGAGGTGTCCTACTCTTCATCTGACTTATTTTGTGTTCATTTAAAAATAGTCAAATTAAGAGTATCGAATTTCATGCACAGTTGACCTTTCAATCCTGGACTGGCTAACTGCTGAGACCAACTTGTCATTCAGTAACAAGAACTTTTTACAAACATTTACAGCTGCAACTTTTGACAGTGCCTTTCATCCTTGATATCCCCACCATGTCTATCAATGGCATAGTCCAAAAATACAAGGAATAGTAGTCATGAATGTCAGATTTTGGTACAGCTCTACTTTGTTATAAAGTGGTAGTCAGGGTCCATTACTGTTGACTGCTTTATGTATTGAACCATGCCATACTGAGAACCGAGATATACACAAAACTGATATGGTGAGAATAGCATAATATACAGAACTATGGAATAGTGGGGGCAATCAAAATAATTGTGTTTTGAAAGGGAAATGAAAATATGAACCTACATTTCGCCTTGTTTTCTTTCAATCCTTATTGTTATACATATATAAATTCTGGTTACCTGGTCCAAAGAAGTACATTATATCTAGAATCACATTATAACAAAGGTGTTATGATGAGGCAACACTAATTTGTATTCATATGTCCAAAAATATAATTTAGAACTCCTATATGAACTTTGCGTTCTTTATTATTCTCTTCAGTTGTTATCAATACCAATACAACAGCAACCATTGCTTAATTGCTTTTGTTCATCGCATCTGAAAATTAAAGGATGGATAGATAGTTCAACATATATCCATGTCATAAATGTACATAAAGCTCAAACATTACAACAGATTGGGAATAAAGCAACATTCCCCCTCAAAAAATGAATATCTAAGAGACAGACAGACCATAAAACTTGGGCTAAAATTTATTTTTCAGCATTCATAACACTGGTAAAATACTTGTAACATGTGGATTGCCTATAAACATTACAAACACCTGACACTTGAGATAATATACCATGACTCATAGTATTTTTATTAGGAACTCCCGTGGTGCAAGTGTTGCAAATGTTTTTTGTTTGTGAACCAATAAAACTAACAAATGAATTCCCAAGGCAATCTGTTCCATTATACTTACCTATGTGGACAATCTTTGCATATCTTTTGATCAGCGAAGGATCCTCCCATTACTTTGGAAAGAATTGCAGGTTGGTCAAGTGTCTTTAATGATTCATCTAAACTATCCACTAAACTGTTAAAGAACTCCAGTGCATCATGTTGCTCACGAAGATTAACTGGTTCTCCCCATAATCTGTAAAAGACACATGTTGGTATATACAGTATTATATCAGTGTAGGTTCTGTAGACCTGTATTCTCTTATCAACTGGCATAGATGTTACAAGTAGCCATTGATCTACATTTTGTACTGACACGGGACAAGAGTCATGCTAGTCCATGCTGGCATTGAACTTCTTGCATTTAACACACTGTCATCACTATTCTCAAATGACAAAGTAAAGAAAATAAAGAATTTTTAACTGCATTAAAAATGCCAGAAACACCCATTATACAAGGGGTGACAAAGTGTATGTGAATGTCTATAACAATTTTTCTGTGTAGATCCATGCAATCTGAGATCACATATACTGCATGGATCTATGTCCGTGTAAGTGAAAAAGTCAACATTATTAACACCAAAATTGAAAAAAGTAATGTATACCACCCTATAGAATAATCCTTAATATATCAACAACAAAAAACCCCAACAAAATCATTAATAAATGGATGAAATATCACAAATTTTCATTTGATCTTGAGAGGCAATTTGAATGATATATTGTCAGTTCAAACTGAAAGCTTAAACTTGCACAACCTGTTGGTGGCAAGGGGAGGTAATGTGCATGCGTTATTGCCCTTTGTCTATATAATATAGATAGACAAATTTTCATCTTTTGGAAGGGCTGTAATCAGAAGGTAGTTAGGCTTATATTCCAAATATTAATGTCATCACGGAATGTATCTGAAAGCAAAACGAAATAATATGGATGGATGGACAAAAACACACAAAAATTAGGAAAAAGGACACTAGGATAACTAGTCCAATATGTTGAACAAGTTTCGAGATAACTTTAAAGGTTTATGTGTGTGTGTGTTTGTGATTTGGATTTTTAACACAGCTTTAACAAGCTCCCACATCTAAGTAGATGCTCTAACCACTTGGCCAGCAGAGTAGTTCCTTTAAAGGTTTAAGAAATATGGCCCTGTAACTATAGTGTGATAATGGAGTAGTGGATTGAGAAAAAAAAAAAGCATAAAAATTATTGAGAGAGGCTAGTTTAGGTCACTAGTCCAATATGTGAATAAAACTGCTGTATGAGAGTTATGCTCCTGAAACAAAAGTGTTGCTGGATGGATGGAGAGAAAGAAACAAAAATACTGAAACTAAAGAATTATGAATAGCAAATGGGATATTCCAATAGGTGAACCAGGTTTAACAGAGACATTTTTAATGGTTTGAGAGTTATGCTTCAGAAAGGAAGATATAGAGAATGAATAGATGGAAACAAATATGCACAATAACATTATTAAAAAATTGAAACAGCAAAAGAAAATCTGAACCAATATGTATACAAATTATAAAAAAGAGACACCTGAAATGATCTAAGTTGTGCTCCATAAATTAAAGTTTATGGATAGACAGACATAGCAATACTTACATATATTGTTTGTAATATCAAGGGTTGGGGGGAGGGGCTCATAAATTGTCAAGAATGACCCCGCCCCAACCTGACTGTATCATACAAAATAAGCTGCATGTTTGGTTGAAAAGAAGCTGCCTTGCTCATACTTTACCCTATACTGTATTCTGATAATATGTGATCTGTAATAACTTAAACACAATACTTGAATAGATAATCTTCAGATAGTGATACAATTTTCTCCCTACTTGAAGTGCTTCCAGAAGCCCCTAGGTACGTAATACTGCAGTCTGCTGGCTGCTAAGTTGCCAAATATCAGCTGTATCTGCTTCAGCACTCCCAGGTTGTACTCCCTCCTTTCATCATCCTTGTTAGTCACAGACTTCTCCTCATCCTTCCTTTCCTCCTCACCCACCTCAACATTTGTCTGCAAAAATACTCTTGCAATATGCATACAATACACATGGATGCAGTTTTAAATTATACAAAGCAACGTTTCTTTTGGTACCTAAATTTATCTGTGTTCTTTATTGTTGGGTATTGAAATTTGTTGTTATTGGCAACAACAAAATTCATAAAAAGAGCATGCCACAAGTAATTTCACATTATTTTCGTTGTTCCCATTTCAACATTTGTTTAAAGATGACAAAAAGATTTCCCACTTGTTGAATTATTTATTCTGGTATTCCAAATGATGTGAAAAAGAGCAAATTCCAAGAGTGAGAGATGTTTACAATAACAAAAGAATGTAGCTAGCTGCTGTTTTCCACTGCAATATTTCTTTAGTTTATTTCTCAATTACCATTTCATACTCTCTCATCCAACACATTATGTTCCTTGAATATTGGCTTTTCCATTCTGTTAATCCAAATTCCCTCAGTTGTTTTCAGGTATGAGCATTTTCTTCAGTATGGCATACTCAAGAAAATTATTCTGTTCTACATCATGCAACTATATTGTATTGTATTCAATAAAAAAAAGTCAACTCAGCCAGTAAACTGCCCTGGTGACTCATGTTTGTAATACAGTACAACCCTTATTGACTTCCACCAATTCTGCAAAACAAATCATGGTCTGTCATGACAGATCATAACCCTATATAATCTCACAAGTGTCCCTTGATGGGACCGATGTTGTAAAGGGTGGAAGGGATTAAAGATAAGACCATTTCCATCCTTTAACCACTGTTAAAACCCTCTCTAATATTCAACGATAACCAGATTTTCAGATCAGCTGTTGTAGTGGATATACTGAATGTCAGATAGGTACCATTTTCATTTAGGACCAAGTATACATCATTAGAAGTCTAAAATTAGGTTAAACACCAAGTCAACATGAAGATCGATTCAGGGGGGAGCAATGACAACAAGATCTTTAAAACTGCCATTTTTTGGCAGCCATATTAAATGTATGATTGGTACCATTTGTGTTTAGGACCAACAATGTATCATAAGAAGTCAACTGGTGAACCATCTATTCTGGAGGAGCACAAATAATATTTTCAAGATGGCCATCATGTTGGTCATATAGTGAGTAAATTTTCACAATTTTCTTTAGGACCAATTCGACACCGTAAGATTTATTCTGACGAAAATCTAATATCGAAATAACTTTCCATTTAAGAGTAGTGATAACAGGATTTTCAAAATGTCCATATTGGACATCAGATTGCCACCATTTTTGTTTAAGACTAAGTAGACATCACAAGAAGTCTTTTGGTAAAAAACCCACATCAAACTGCCTTTTTTTAAAGGAGGAATGGTGATAACACAATTTTCAAAATGGCTGCTGTGCATCCCATTTGGGTAGCCAGGTTGGCACCATTTTCATTTATGACAAACTAGAGATGAGATGACATGATTTGGTTTTGATGCTAGCAGACCAAGCACTGAGCAACAAGTCTTTTATTGAAAAATGTGATATGACCAACCTTTCAGGTGTAGCAATAACAGGATTTTCAAGACAGCTGCTGTCATGTCTATATTGGATGTCCATATATCACCATTTTCATTTAGTACCAACTAAACCAAGGGATGAATGTGTGTGTATTCTTATGTTATTTGTTTAGGCTCAAATAAACAGCAACACAAGAGTGAAAACAACATGCTCTGAAAAAATGTAACAAACAATTTATTTCCCTGGAAAAATACTGTAAAAATGAAAAAATATGAACTCACGGTTTTAAGAATCAAATCCCAAAAATAATCAAAGAATAATCCATGAAAACATTTTTTAGAAGTCCTAATAATGATATGTTCTTATGATTTCAAGTTCGAGTCCTGAAGAAGAATCCAAGATGGAAGGCGATGACGTATGCTGTATCGTGTTCAATGTTTTTGCGTACAGTTCCTTGTAGAAACACAAGAAATAATCCGGTGTTTGAATTAATGAAATTTTTTTGTTCAAGAATTTTGTATGAGTACTCAAAATATTTCCAGAGAAACGAATTACTTTTAGAATCCAAATAATTAAAATAAACATTAAAATAAATGGGGGGGCCCCCCGAGTGGCTGAGTGGTCTAAAGAGCTTACCATTATGGATCACTGCCATCTCACCTCTGTCTGCATAGGTTCGAGTTTCTAGTTCGGCCTATGTGGTTATGTGAGAAAGCTTGCCAGCAGCTTCTCGTGGGTTGGTGGTTCTTTCTGGGTTTTCCCGGGTTCTTCATCCACCATTAATACTGGCTGCCATGTATAGAATATCTTGTGCAGAAAAATGGCATTAAAATTCCACAACAAAAGAAACAACTTTATGTCTCAGTGTTTAGAAGCCCGACTGAGATCTCTCTCTCTCTCTCTCTCTCTCTCTCTCTAAGCAATGGTTTAAAACTTGAATATTGCTTAGTTTACTTGATATTACTCAATCAAGGAAATTTAATTAAAATATGCAAATGATAAACTTAAACTAAAACCTTAGCAAATTGTTCATAATACCATTAGTGGAATAGTGACCTCTCTTGTCTTCCACTGATGTGGGCAACACACAAATGTCTAGTTTATATGTGGTCATTTTAAAGTTGCATCTAAATGAAAATGCTTTGAAGACCATTTTGTTTTATTCTGCAATGTGCCAAAAAAAATGTAATAACAATGACCTTGGAAAAGTCCGGCACAGCGATCGTAATTCAGGACACCAGCAAGGTTTTACTGGTAAAGCATAATACCTGTCCACAAATTGCATGTATACTGTACATGATTTAATCTAATAATTTCATTTTAAAAGTTTTCTTTGTTCAAAGATTCCCAAATTATCACCATTACAGGTCCACCACTTACCTCGCCCTCTCCTTTCTCTTCTGTAATGTACTCTTCTTCTATGTCGTCTGCAGCACCCTCTACTGACAAAATACTTGTTCTGATCTGTTCTATCATGAATAGCTAAAAAAAAGAGGAGAATTTTTTTTATAGAAAAACCGTAAAGGTATTCTTGGTCATTGGGATAAAGTCTTGATTTGCAAAACCTGTCAAAGAAAAAGTTTTAATAATAAAACAAGAAACCCATTTGGACCTGAAATCCAGCATGTATCTGAGATATAACTGAAAGTCGAATGCAAAAGCACTTGGCCATGAAGTGGGTTTAGTATGATTCTTTCTAGCATTGAAAGATGTTAGCAGCCAGATCAGCATCATCTTGAAACACATTATCTCAGGATGCTTTTTGTATAACTTGCCCAATGCAAGATGGCCAATATAAACTGTTTATATATTTTGTATTTTTAGTAACAATGTCCACAGTGGATCTACATTATGCTAAACTGAAAGGCCTTCATGTCAGGATTCTTTCTTTCTTTCAGATTCAGTCTAATTCTGTTTTTAAAGAGAAGCCATTTAAAGATTTTTTTTTTTCCTGAATAAGAGAACAAATCATGATCATCACAAATTTCCATACTGAAGCAGTATCTTTGCAATATGTTGGCAAAGCAAGGCTAAATCAATGCACATAAACTCCCCTCTATGAAAATAACATTATAACAGACTGTTGCAATTTATAATTACTGTGAGACAACTGTCACAGTTTGTAAAAACTTGAGGAATGGTGAGCAATATTTTTATGTCAATATAATACTCCTCCCACATCCCAACCCTACCGACATGATGGAATCAAAAGTATCAAAAAAAGTGCACAACTCTTTCTGCAAATGGTGCAAGCCACTAAAAAGTACTGATATGCAGTGCACTGCATCCAATTTCAAGTCAAAATGGGGCAATAACTCTTATAATGGATGCATGAGTATTTTTCAATATGTGCATCATTAGATAGTGACCATACTATGTACAGTTTCACAACAATCCATACAAAACTATAAGACAAAGCCTTGGGACAAGTTGCACAAATGATTAAAATACATGGCATTAGCTGCATGATAAAAAGGGCATTAAATTTATATAAGAATTAGAGCAAATGACTAGGTTGCCAAATTACCCAATTTCATGGCAATCCATCAAAAACTGCACTACCAGATGTACTAACAAATGCTGGATGGAAGGCCAGACAGATGGAAACATGGATTAATTTAGACCTATCCACCTTCTGTTGAGTCAGTGGTATTTAAAAAATTTATAACAAAAAAATGACATGTAAATACTTTGAAGTTTGTTAAGGATCACTTCAAAGGCTATACTATTACCTGTTGTAGGACTGAGTTCATATAGCATGTGGCTCCAGCATTCTTCAAACCCACAAATCCTTTTGAGGGTCTGGGACCTACTGGGGGCAAGTATTCCCATTCAGTTAATGAAGGTTCCCCTGAAATTTGAAGAAAGATAATATTTTATTGTGGTAATAAATGACAATATTAACATTGGGATTGAGTCCTCTTTTGTGTTTTTTCTACATCTGTAAATGTATGACTGCATATATGAATGTTCCACACACATTTATAAAAGCTGCATATTGTGTCAGTTATAACAGTGAAACAGTGGGTTTAATTGCATTTTCCTTTGGATATTGTGCATATCAGGTAAAGATGTGGGTAAGTCCTGCCAATTATGTCTATCACTTATCCAAAAGGCAAGAGTAGATTATAATTATCTTGGTATTTCTAGAATCCCTATGCTTAATTTATTCATCTTGATATGGTTTTATAGGCAACACACAGACATTAAACTGTCTTGGCACAACAACTGAACTTCGACACAAATTAAAAAACCAACAGTCAATCCCAAATTCACTTAGATATGGCATGTATATTATGATACAAACAATACCAGAATTTTCATAACTGTAAACTCATTTACAACATAATGAAAGATGATTTTTTTTATTATTTATTTTTTACTGCGAGTAGGAGTTCAATTTTTTAGGCATAATCTTCTGACAATGACTCATTAGAATGACATCAGACTTTATGCAACTCTGCAGGTAATGTCTTCTATGTACATACCATTATAATACATTTCCATCAACATATTTGCTAAGCACTTGAAGTTGATGACACAGCCTGTACAGAGAGCAACTGCCAGATCAAATGCAGCTGTTATTGTTGCAGGTGCAGAGCACACCGGGATGGCCTGGTCTGATGGGAATTCTCCTGTCAACTTTCGACTCTGCAGCACAAGTTTTGAGGCAGGAAACACAAAATCCTCCACCAACTCCTGGAAGATGAAGTTACATACACCACATAAGTTTGTCATAAAATAAAGGTTTCATAGACGAAGTTCTTAACTACTCATTTCAAACAAAAAAGAGAAGGTACCACAATAAAAAAGAATTTAAATTACACAGGAATAAAAAGGGAGATCCTGGAAAATGGTAAAAGCCTTTCCTTTATAGAAAGGCAGGAAGCTCGGAGATCACTCACCTGGCTAACATCCTCAAAGACAAATGCAACGGCTGTTAGCCAAGAAATCTGGGCTTGTCAATGCAGTCAATTTTTTTACTAGTTTAGTCTTTGCTCAGCAGTTTTTGAGAAGTAGTTAAGTGTTTTTACCCTTTTAAAACCATATTTATGGCAGACAGGCACCATTTGTTCAACCTGATAGTTCTCTTTTAACAGGATGTTTTCAGTCAAATTCAGATGAATGTTGTTAAGAAAGTTTTGAAAACAAATTGAAGTTTCTCAAAATGGCAGCCGTATTTGATAAATAAACATCAGTTGGAGTTTTAAGGCTTCATGCCAGGAATTTTTTGTCATGTATGGTCACACTGATTTACCTTTATTTGTTGGCAGATCATGACCATTTGTACACACTTGAAAGGCCTCTAAGCCAGTATCGCTTCTGTTGGTGTTGGATATCAAGTAATATGTTTTAAGAAAAATTCTATTTTCAGTAACAGCAGCAACATTCAATGGTGAATTGGCACCAACTGTACAAACTTTAGAGGCCTTCATACCAGAATGCTTTTAGTTGTAGTCCAACTTCGTTCAGTGGTTCTTGAGAAGAAGGAATTTGAGCACTGTTCAATGTCTGTAATAGCAGCCATATTTAACACTGAATCTGAATCATTTGCAAAATGTTGAATGGCCTCCATGTCAGGATGCTTTCAATCAACTTTTGTTCAGCTGTTTCTAAGAAAAAGTTGCAGCAAGTTCTTGTCTTTTTCAGCAAGAGCAACTATATTTGACAAAGAATCACCATCATTTAGAAAAAATGTCCTTGCTAGGACGATGTCTGTATAATTTGGCTAAATTCTCTTCATGGATTCTGAGTAGTCATTTTTATTTTTTCCCCAATTTTGTTTTAGCAGCATCTCTTGTACAAATTTTAAAAACCTTTATGCAGTGATGCTTTCTGTCAAATGTGGTCTAAATTCTCCTTGGCAATTTTTGAGACACTTTAATATATTCTTAGTAATGGTGGCCATGTTTGTTGGTGAATCAGCACTATTTGTAAAAACTTGAGAAGCCTCTATGCCTAAATGCTTTCTGTAAAATTTGGTTTAATTCTGTTCAGGGGTTCTAAAAAGAAATCATCATATAGTTTTTCTTATTTCTATTGTTTTGCATTTAATGTCATTTTTCAACACATGATAGGCTATAAATGGCAGCCAGTTATCTAGAGGAGAAGAACCTGGAAAAATCCTGGGAAGAACCACTCACTCATATGAAGCTTTCTCACATACCCATGCCAGCCAAGCTAACGACCTGAATACATGAAGATGTTGATGATCTGTAAACACAATCGGCTTAGACCACTTGGTTACCCAGGGCTCTTATAACTTTTGTAACTGATGAAAGATCAGCATTATTCGCACCAACTTTAAAGGGGCCTAGGTGGCTAAGTGGTCTAAAGTGCTTGCCAGCCACAACATACCCTGTGGCTGGCAATTTAATACAAAACCTGTCAAGTTTACCCCTCGCAAAGTGGCTACATAATGGTGTTTACAGATCAAATTCTCACTGACATTTGTTCATTTCTCATAATGAGGCATGCAGTCTGATTATCCTAACTGCTGTGTGTTCCTTAGATGTATGTCAGCCCACACATGAATGAAACACTTCTAGCATAAACTAAACAGTTGATGATACTTTCACCAGTCAGAAAAGTGGTTTAGTTTAACAACCCATTCATGTCAAACCAAAATACCCAGATGTATAAATAGTTGCGTACCTGAAAAATAAAGGACAGATGTCACGACGAGCACTATAGCTTTAATGGAGTGACACATGCTGTGAAAAGCACTACTTTAAACAAATCTGCATAAGTTCTCGCATATCAACATTGTCCATGTGCACAGTTAGTACAAATTTTGCATAATTCATGCAATCAAACACCCTGACAGCATCTCTATCAAAGCAATCCAATCCTTAATATATTAAAGGAATATGAACAGGGCTCGAATTTAACACAAATTTCTTTGTAGCCAGAAGGACTAGTATATTGAGAAATTTACTAGTCCTGCCAAATCTTTACTAGTCCTGTTCACAAAACAATGTCACACAGTTTTCATGTACGTTTACCAATTTTAAAGTTCGAACAACCTGCAACAAAACGGGATGTTTTCTGTTTGTTTTTGCAAATTGCGCACACCAGTTACAC
The DNA here is from genome assembly GCA_028554795.2 of Sinohyriopsis cumingii. Classification (NCBI taxonomy): domain Eukaryota; kingdom Metazoa; phylum Mollusca; class Bivalvia; order Unionida; family Unionidae; genus Sinohyriopsis; species Sinohyriopsis cumingii. Next base: position 55,121,013 of record CM068828.1, read on the forward strand.
CACATAACGTTCCTTTCTTGTCATAATTCAGCCATTCCCTGTCTTTTGTCAATTTCTTCTGAAACTTTCCATTACACTTTTCCCTATCATGAGAAATATTCCTCATCATTCTCATTCAACTTTTGCTTTTTTTTTCTGGTGGCTGAACACCTTGTATCAAATGCCACATTTTGCCTGTCTTATAAGCAGGGAATTGTGCCTTGTTTTGAAATAAGAGATGTTATAGTAGAGATGATGCAAATTATTTTAAGCAAGAAAAGGAATGGCCCCCTCCAACAATTAAATGGCCTCTCCCTAACAAAGACTTAACTTTAGCGGATGTTCTACATGATCAAAGCAGTGGCTACTGTAAACACTGTTATAAAATATTAGCATCAGAAGATAGTGTTAGTTTCAGCTTGGAAAAGGTGTGTTCCCATCAAACAAAGCCATCTGACACTCGGCGCGTTGTACTTAACAGCTCCAAGTACGGTATCATAATGCGTAAGTTTGGTAATTGTTCCTAATCAATCAAACCTCAATGTATTGATGAAATTAATAATAAATTTTCAAATCTTAGATGCCCTTGCTCAGAGATTTCAATTCCCAACAAATGCATGGCATTCTGCTTGGATATCTCCACGTGTATTCAATTATTTGTTCATTCTTGTAAGGGAAAAATATAAAAACTATTCTTAACATCATTGAAAAAGTAGTTGTATGGAAAGGATGTGTCAATAACGTAATCGTAATAAATTGATCTAATTCTTAAATTTATTTCGATGGAAATGTAAAATATGTAGTTTCCTGTTGTGACTGTTGTAGCAAGCAAAAAAAGAAAAGAACCTTAAACAAAAAAACGTGCAAACTAACTTCTTTGAATAGTTTTTGCCATGTTCTTTTATTTAGTATACCGCTTTGTAGTTTGTTACTATGGTCAAGTGAATAAAGTGTGATACGTCATTTTTTCATTTAATTCATTATCAGATTAATTCGGATCAATTACCAAACTTCCGTTGTTAATGACGGGACCATAATTTACGCTGTTAAGTGAAATGCACAAAATCGGATGGATTCTTGTTACAGAAGCACACCTTTCCGAGGCAGAAATTGACTTCATCTTCTCATGCTAGTATTTTATGACTGTGTTTATAATGGCCACTGCTTTGATTCTACAGAACATCTGCTAAGTCAAGTCTTTATTAGGAAATGGCGCAAACAAACGCTGACTATTGATAACTGAAACTTACTAGCCCATCGGACTATTAACATTATGAAAGTTACTAGTCCAACAGGAAATCTGCTGGCCTCGGGCAAGAGGACTACCGCTAATTTCGAGCCCGGTATGAAAACAACAAATAGTCAAAAACAATTTAGTCTACTATGTTTTCACATATCAGGCTATATGGTATACAAGCTAAAACATACCTTGATAAGATTAGTGCCTCCTTTTTCTGAACCAATGTGATACTTTTTCTCCACTGACTGGAAAGACAAGAGCTCCCTTGTGATACCAAGGTGCCCTTCTAACAGAACATCATCTACTGGATTCTCTCCGGTTTCCACCACCTGGTCCTGAAAGGATTAAAAAAATATATATAAACTTCCAATATCGCACAACTAGAAACTGTGTTTGCAAAACATGAACTGTTGCTACTGCTCAGCAAACCAGACAATTTTTAAGTCCCAAAATTTCTAAAATTCTGAAAAACTGCTGTGACAAGAAATTCTCATTAGGTTATTTGTTTACTGTAAGTGGTTTCTGCTTAATCAGGCAAACAAGGTTTTTGGCACAAATGTATCCAAGTATAAAAATTATGAATAAAAATGCTGTAAAATTGACAGATGCCAGATTATATTTATAAATTCACACATTATGATCCCTAGCCAAGGGAAATGCTATGAATCAGTGATCAAGGTACTGAACTCCTGATTCAACAAGCTAAGATTTTTCAAATGAGTTCAAGTTGGTTGTTTAGTAGAACTACATAAATATTTATAAACTCTCAACATCTGTTGAACAAGAAGATCTGATGCACATGTCTGGACATTAAAAGATATTTCATTGTCACAGGTTAACTAGTGGTTAGTATATTTTGATTATTGATTAGCATAAGTAAATTAGACATATTTTTCTGGCTCTAAACAGAAAAATAGTTCTGTAGGTAAAGTAATTTTAAATTAAACTCCTACAACGAAAATGGGCTTTGACATCAATCAGAAATGTTCCCAGGAGAGTCAAGCATAAAAAAAGAAACCTTAGTTCAAGATGCACAACTCTGAGTAACTGTAACTGAAGAAAATGTATGAACAACCTTCACATAGGTCTTCTTGATCTTTAGCTTCATAACGACTTTGGGTTCCATATACTTTTAAATGCTTAAGTTAATGGGTGGAAATTCATGAAATACAGATACATCAGTTTGTATGTTTGTGTCTGTGTGCGTGTCTATATATTTCTTTCGGGGATGCACAACATAGTGACAGACATGCAAGACTCCTTACCCTGACTTTCTTCAGCCAGGCTATCTCATTATTCAGATGGTTTTCTGCATTTGGCAAGTTGACATCAGTGCTGCATGCATAATTCAATAACCTACAATGAGATGAGAACAATCATAAATTTGGCTAGAGAAATTACAAGATCTGTTAATTGTAGAATGCATACACAATGGTCCTACATAAAGAGCTGTTTTATAATATGCCCTCACTGTATATGAATTAATAAGAAAAACATGAAGAAAAAGCTCAACATTCTAATTGGTTCATAATGCTGTTAAAGCCATTGTATTGTGGAGATCAATGTCAATCTGCTAAATCATGTGAGACAATAAAGCATCTGTATAAAATAATAAAAGTATGACCATGAATTTCGATGCTAAAGCAAGAAATATCTGTGTCCTGAAGGCAAGTATTATCTGTGCCAATGACAAACAATCTATTCAATGTGAAACTTTTCTAAGGTTAATACAAATGAAAGACTACAAGTCTAAAAATGTTTATGTTTGTGGGTTTAAAAAAAAAATGGAGTATCAACTTGATGTTGTCCCTCTCTATCAACAGATGTGTCTTTGTTACAAGTCTCTGGATGGTCAAAAAACAGTAAACAGCACTTACCTACACAATAGCTGATAGTATTCACTTGCTTGCTTTGCATGTTCTTTGACTGCATTCTGAAATATAATGCAATCAAATTTCGTGATTTATTTAACTACATTCTGAGATCTAATGCAATCAAATTTAGTGATTTATACTGCTTGAATTAAACATGTAACAGTAGTAATGGAAGTTTACAAAGAAGACAAGTTCATTTAATCCATCTCTTTTTAGGATCAAATTTGCCTGAAACCTCAAACACAATGGCTAAATAGGAAATTTCAACCCACAAACTTTCCATCAATAGTTTTTTTAATTTGCTTCAACCATGGTGATAAAATACTGAATAATGCATAACAGTTACTAATGAGGTGACTCAAAGGGCAGCCTTGCTAAAATTCAAACTTACATGCAAAAGAACTGAAATACAACGTCTCACCTACAGAGCATGCTTCACCCTTCCAATGTCCTGAAGATCACTGGATGCCTGACAATTACTTTGGACCCATAGATTAATAGTGATATTTTTTAATCCTGATCAAACATGCGTAAAGTCTGATGACAGTTCACAGTACAAGTATAAAACAATGCTTTGCAAAAAAAAAAATTAAAAAAATATACAGATACAGGGTTGCATCTAGGATTTGATAAATGTGGGTACTTGCCCCCACTGAATCTGAAAAAGCATGCAGTTTTAAGATTTTCACTTAAGTTTCAAATCCTGAATCGCCTGTTTGTGAGCTGTTATTCAACGTCTGTGAAGGGTTGATGTCCTGAAATTTGCTTTTCCAAGTGTGAAATATTTTTTGCCAGGTTTTACACACCATTTGCAAAGAATCTCATTGTTTTCTTTTATTTCCAACCATGATCGATTATGTTTCCAGTCTGAATTGAAAGAGTACTTTTTTCTCTGATAAGGGATTAGCCTGAGGAAGTGTTTGTTCGCTGTCATTGTGCCTATTGACAGAAACTTCTGCACCCTGACTGTTATTAGAGGTGTTACTGCTAAAATAATGAAAAAGTGTCGAGTTTTAACTGATTTAGCCATTTAACATGTTGTCCCATCAAGCCAAGCTGTATCAAATGTGCTCTTCTGATCTTTGTTATTAACCAATCAGAACTGAGCACACGACACACAGAAATATGTGATGTATTTAGAACTATACAAGTACAACATATTCGCCGAGTGAAAACTGGGAATTTTACAGCAAAAAATAAAATAAAACAATACATTCTTAACAAAAAGATGCGTACAATTTTTATTGTTTGCACAATTTTGACTGGAATAAGATTAAAAATCTTGCAGGAAATCTTAAATTTGGGGGGATTTAAAACATGGTATCTATTTTTGCTTGTATCCGTGCTTTATTAGCACTAGGCATGACTGACTGTTTGCCTTTACTAATAATGCTGCCAGAATCTGAATGTACAGTACATGTGACTAACTCATACAGTATTGTTTTGCAGAGATGTATCACGTTATCTGCATGTGCCTTTGTGTACTAGTATGCACAGTTGTTTTTAACTGCAAGCATTCTTGTCTGCAGTATCAAAATTAAGGTAGCAATACTCACAGAAAGTACAGTAAAGAGAAGAGTGATGAAGAAAACCAGTGGACGTTGACTGCTACTACACTTTGTCGCCATTAGAAAAAACTGTTCAGCTGCTGATATTCTGACTGGCCTGTAACATAAATGCACATAGTAAGTTTCTCCCTAAAACAAATTATTTAAAGTACTTACAGTTTATTAAAAAAAAAAATTAATTGTCGAACAAGATATTTCATCCATTATTATATTTATTTCACATTACAAGAGAAGTCTGCTTTATACCCTCCGAATTCGTAACAGCAAAGAGGGTCAAAGCTGATTCATTAAACTGAACCTAACACATCTTGCTTTTGTTGCAATTCTACCTAAACCTTAACAAATGCAAATTGATATGCATACAGCAGAAACTGCAATGAAAGTACAAGATGCCTGACCCCCCCCCAAATAAAATGATATGCAACTATCATTTTTACCTACATGGATATGTAATGCTCTTTCTATTTCATCTTCCTACATATTTCTGTTGTGGATGTTGGATTTTTCTTTTCTTTATTTTTTTCCACCACACTGTGTTAAATTTATTTTGTGATGTGTCAGTCTAAATCAGTGCAATATTGTTATGTAACTTTAGTATTATGGGCCTATGCCTATGCCCTATATTACCAATAAACTATTATCATTGTCAAAACCCATGTAAATTTCCACAAATGGGAAAAACTAATATTCCAAATACTACTCTGCTGGAATGAAGTATCTATGTTACAAGCATGTACATCTACAAAACTGTAGCAACATCTTTTCACTTTTATCACTGATAAATTTAAACTTGTTCTAAACAGTTGATAAAAAATATCACACACAAAACATTTCCTCAACTGTCACTTTGCAAACAAATCAAACTATAAATACCAATTATTCATGTAATAAAAATCAATACATATTCAACTTTTCATCAAATGTTCAGTAAATTCTGTCTTGAAGATCATTTTCAGTATCTGATGAAATGTTTCATCATTATTATCATAAATCCATTGTCTCTGAAAACAAAATATTGTCCAAGCTGGTTGTACACTAATTTTTCAAATATCAAATTTCTGCCCATGTAATATCAACATAATGATTGACATACCTATGTTTGCAAATGAGAAGAGAGTCTATGATGAATAACTGCCAGGCCTTCTCTTTGTGTAGCACCTCAGTGGCTGAGGGACACAGCAAGATGCACACTGTCAGTACTTCTAATGCTTCTTTGGCTACAACCAAGTCATCTGGGTCAGGGACCTGGTCCTGGGAATTAAGAAAGCCACCTCTATAAGTGTTTAATACAATTTGGTTTCGTTTACTTGGGCTCTGTATATGCATGTGTCTCATCAACCGAACAGCATTTTCTAAGTATTTAATCTGATTTTCTTTGAAACTATTTGTAACTTCATATTACTTGTCTAATTGAAAGAAAGTGAAGGAGCAAGTGTCCAAATAAAAAACATTACAATGCATTGTAAATGTAGCAAAAAAAAGCAAATGAAAGATATAGTAACCAATATATCGTAGGAAAAAGGTAATGATATGAAAAGTAAAGTGGCATCTATAAAATGTGCAGAAAAATCTGCATTAAGATCTGTTCAACAAAATAGAAACGACTTAATACCCAGAAAAATTAAAGACCTATGCTCATACTAAAGTACTCTGCTTCATGCAAACATTTACTAACCTAATTTCTTCAAAAAGAGATCAGATCAGATACATCAAAATTATTAATAGTTTATACTCAACATTTTACTGTTACGAGAACAAAAATAAGCAACAAGTACTGACTATAGGACTAAATAACCACAAACCCCACAAGAGGCAGTGTCAGTATTTTGTGTAGACAAGTCTACATCAGCAAGCTCAGTTGCCAAAGGAAAATAATTTCATATGCTCACGACATGATCTTACTTCTGAATATGATATGATATGAAAGATTATTTCTTAAACATGGATCTCCTGGAAAACTGTGTTTTGTATGTGAACAAGCAATGATGTACCTTCAATGCATCTTTAAACTGTTTAAGATAAAATCTTAAGATGGATGTCACTGCTGTTGCCACTGGAAAAGTGGTACCTAACATCTTAACACAGATGTTAATGTTGTAGCTATTGGAAAGGTAGTGCCTATAATCTTAACAAGGATGTCATTATTGAAGCCATTTGAAAAGTAATGCCTATGTCTTTCATGTTTATAGAGGCAAGGCATTTATCTGGGCAGGCTGATTCAAGTTTAGATACGATTTATTTCATTATTTCATGCTGAAAGTATGTTAACTGCTCCCAATGTTTACAGCATACTTTTGATGGCTTAGGATCTGGTGTATGGTGGTCTATAAAATCACAGAAACTAGACCAGGAGAATCCAGAAGAAACCAATGAACTTTGATGATGACCAGTTACCCCTGAATGTGCCAGAATCAAGAATTGAACCCTGAAGTAGAGTGGAACACAGTGAGCAATATTACAACTGCATTATCAAGGCACATGCTAAATGTCGACTAGAAATCATTTCATAGTCAAAGTCAAATACGAATGTGAAGATCAAAATATTTGAACCTGAACATACAAATATTTCCAAATTTGTATCCAACAATTTATTTGAAGCATTTAGCATTGTTGATTCAAAGTGATCTGGGGAAGAAATGTTCTTACTATGGTCTTCTTTCTCACCATGTGCTATGCTCAAGTCCACTGAGGACAGTAAAGGAATGCTATTTGTACATGTTGATGTCTGTCATTTTGTATTTCTGTATCATGTTTTTATCAAGATATGTATAATCTTCATTGGTAAAAGTTTATTTCATTATCTTTCTCAAACGTTCTAAGATGAATAACAGCACTATCCATACACAATTTTTGATTAGACAAATATTCAATATCTTTTGTGATACAAGTACACTTTCACAAATGAATTACAATCAGCAATCAGACATGACATAAGCTCATCTGTTATCGAGATATACAGTGAATTTTTACTGTTTGCATACATAAAATTTCATTTGACTGGAAAATCTCAAGAAGAAAGATGTGATCATAATGGTATAATCTGAAGTTAACAAATGAAAATATTTTGAGAAAAACAGAATCTCAGTAAATAATTGTCTTTGAAATTCCATCTTACAAATCTTGAAGATGAAAAAAAAGACATCATTTTGATAAAACATAAATTTACCATTATGTGGTTCTTACCTTCTCATGTGCTTTGATCATCTCTTCATTAGAAGAATGCACAAGATGTAATGACCCACTACTTGCTGACCAGGAAATTTTTTGGATAGCTTTGATTGTGCTCAGATCTGGAGCTACACCAGTGGCCTAAATGGTGGATGAAAAAAAAAATTAGAAGTACATATCTCCAATAAATACTTTTCTGATACTAACATGAAGGAATTGCTTTTACTGCTTTTCAAAATCCACACCCATTGAAATAGCAAATTCCAGCAGTTTCTGTTGGAAGGAAGACTTATAGAGGTATGGGCAAGGAGGTAATAGTTATGCAACAAAACCAGTCTTGAAAGACCATCTCTTCTGCCAATAAAAATTGATCTCTCAAGATGGATAGTCTCTCAAATGAGGTCACCACAAAAGGCATCCAATAAATGTGTGCAGGAAGAATTTTGTCTCTCAAGACAGGTGCTTTCTAATTAAATAGTTTCTTCTAAACTGATTTTACAGAATATTAAATGGCTTAACGTATTTTTGTAAAACAAGGCACTATTGATGACACAGAACACTGACAAAGAAACCCAGAAAAGGTTTCATCAATATAAAGTTGCATACAAAATCATGGCCTAATATTCAGAAGCTGTAACTCGCTAAATGAATATATAGAGAAGCTAACTGTCATATTCTGCAAATGTTATATCAACGAAGAGCTGCATATAATATTTTCTTAAAAGCTCACAATAATAATCATTGGAATTATTGTGAAAAAACAAAAGTGGGCAGGTACAATAACTCAAAACAACACTAAATGAAGCTGTGTATCAAATCTGATTTGAATCCAATTAAGACTGGTTGACATACTGTGCAGAAATTAAAGTGAATCGGTCCAACAACTAGATGCCATAACTGTTAAATAATTACATAAAATACTGAAAATAAACCTCAGCCAAAATTGTATCAGAATCAAACTGTCTGCCAAATTGGGCTGAAATCTAATCATAAATAAAGGAATTGTTGTGCAGATATGAATAATGGTCTGTAATCCTTGGATTATAATTATGGTAAACAACCATACAGAATGCATACAAACTCAGTAGAAGCCTTATCAATATAATCAATATCAAGATGCCTATAAAATCTGATGGAAACCTAACCATAAGTTATTATGTATAAGATAAATTCTGTGAGTCTGACAATCAAGGACTATAACTCTGCAAAACAATGCAGAATGCTAGAAATCAAACTCGGACAAAGTCTCCTAACCAATTCGGCCCCCTGATCCCGTCTGTAGGCGTGATGAGGCTGTACCCTAGTTCCAAGCTCTGCAGGATCAAGGTCATTTAAGATACACCAACGTGAGCGGTATTAAAAAAAAGCAGACAGACATAGCTCTAAAATGATATCAAATAATCTGGAAGTTCTAGTTGCACTACAAAATACAGAGAGAAAAACCTCATTTTTGGACCTGTTTTTTTTTTCATCCAAAATTCGCTTGAGATCAGAACGCGATTTTGTGTCCGGATTTTAGACCTTTTGGCCTCAGATCTAAGGCATACTGGTCTTAACTGCACACAGACAGGTGAACCTTTGCAAAAACTAGGATAAGGTGGGCATGTGGAATAAATTGCAGTCTCCATACAAAAATGATGTCTCCATTAAGCAAAAAAAAAAAAAAAATTATATTGCTTTAAATGTGTGGTCAGAGTCTATGATTCCTTGTTATTATTATTTTCAATAAATGCTTTGGTAAACTTGTATGATTTGTCAGAAACAAAACCCAATGATGCCTGTGGAAGTGATGTTGCATCATTTGTCTACTTTTACACTAAATAATTTCTTGGAAGAACATCTTTTTCAGTTACTGATGTCTTATTTTCATGCCTTGTTGCAAGACTAACATAAAGTTATAAAAAAATATAGCAAGTGAAACATTTTTATATCATAAATTAGATTTTAAAAGATGGATGAAAGTCAAGTAATCATTTTTCCCAGAGCACTCATAAAATCAATGCCATTGCAGTTAACTGTATTGTCAACAGCATCATCATCATCACTGATGGCCTAGCAGTAACATTCTGCACTTTCAATCTAGTTGTCACAGGTTCTATCTCCCACTTCTAGTCTTTCATATGAGACTTATACCTATGGCCTGAGAGGCTTTCATGGCAGAGTTGTATAAGATGCTTGTCTTGTGATACAGATCTGAGGGGCTTCCATGGCAGTGGTACAAGATGCTTGTCATGTGATTATTTGCCTCCAATGAGTAAATGAGAATGTTGCCAGTTACTTGTGGAAGGTCAGTGGTTCTACATAAGTGGTGTTTGATGTCTCAAAAGGACTTGGATTTTCTTCAGCAGTAAAACTGGCTGCCATATATAGATTCTCTTCATCTGAAAATGGTGTAAAGGCCATAATGATCTAGTGAAACCCCAAGATCTCATGTCTTTGACTTCAGCTGTTGGAGATAAATTTCAAACCAACAGAGGCACCATATGCCCAAGTGTACTAAGGTGCTTGCTTTTACATCACTTGCACATCTCACAGAGTGAGTTTGTGTCACAGATCAACCAGTTTAGGTTGGTGGTCTTTCGGGGTTCTTCCTCCACCTAATATACTGTTAAAAAATCACCCAAAAAACCCAAATCAAACCACACTAAATCAACCAACTAATCAACTGTGGCAACAGCAGCAAAGGTACTAGTCAATCATTTCTGCCACAGCTGTATGAGTTTATAACTTCTGACTCAAGTAATTTTTGTAGACCTTAGAATTTCATCAATTATGCCTTTCTGACAGTTACCTAAAAGTCATCATCAGTTGGAGCAAATGGATTTTTCATGGTGAGCATGAGATGGAAAAGTCTTGAGCAATCCTGCATCACACAATGCCGAAAAGTTTACATTTTAGCTCGCTTAAATTTTCTCTTAACAATGTTCATTGTTCCAACTAGAACTGTTATAACTTATTCAAGCCATATTCACCAATATCTGGAGATATGGAACTGTAATAAATATTTGTAACAAAGTATGAGAATGCATCAATGTTTTTCAATGATGCATTTGAATTGTGCAACAGCCACAATCAACAAACCAAGAAATAAAGTTATTCACATCTCTCAGGCAGAAGTATGGTATAATCATAATCTGCCAAAAGATTTTTCAATTTTTAAATTTGCCAAATATTTTTCCAACCATACTGATTCAGTGGGCATATCACCAGAATGGACAGGAACAGACCAGAAGGTTAAAATTGATTTGATACAGCTTTTAAGTAGCTAAATTCACATTGGTTTAGTAAACTGTACACCCTTTATGTCTTCCTTTTGATGAAATTTCTTACTGAAGCTAAGAAAATAATGTTGCACACATAAAAAAGAGGCACACTTTCTACTCATTACTGTTTGTATTATACTTCTCCATTCCAACCTGTTCTTATGATCTTGTCCCCCCATATACTGTCTGTCTTGTTTATGTATCTAAATTTCTCACTTACTTTTCCTACTACTATACAAATGTTCTGTGAAAATGCATATCAGTGTGAACACAATGGGGAGACTAAATCCAAGATTGAAAACTTCTACATTTCTGGATGTATTCTGCTTGGATTCCATATTTCTGCACAAAATTCAAGAGTTCAGGACTCTGCACTAATTCAGTTCCCAATGTAAATTTGTACAAACACCATGATATTAAAATTCAGTAACTTTAAAGTTTGAGTGCTTATAATCAAATTTATATGATTATAGACACATCTATGATGACAGCTTTTGTGAAAAGAAAACCATAACAGCCGCACCATTTTCTGGATCTATACAAATTTGAAATGTGTGCTTTCAATACTGCACCAAAGAGTCAGCTGCTGATTTCAGTAATGAGTCGTCCAAACTCGGGTCTGCAAAGGGATGGAAATTATGTTAATAAAACAATGTCCCTCACTTTTTTCAGTTACAAGTAGGACAAGCTCTCAAAAGATTGTTTTTACTAAAATCTTACTTTCATTATTAACCAATCAGGGACAGTCAAACCGATATATACTCTATTTTATCTTCACTGATTTATAGTATGGTTCTTGTTCTTTCACATCTGTAGTAATGTGAGTCCTTTAACAACTCTCAATGGTTGTAAGTCTTTTTCGACCATGCTGAATGGACACGCTGTAAGATAATGTTAAAGTAACAGAAATACCATGGGATAACCAGAGACCAATAAAATCGAATAGTCAAGTTATCTCCCCTGCAGGGATGCTGCCAGGATTTCAGGATGTACTTTTGTTTTGTGTGATCTCCAATGAGAAGTGGTGGCGGTGGGAACAGCCTAAATATCTGTCACTCTTTCTTGCTCTTCCACTCTGTTACAGCTCTAATGAAATCAAAATTCTCAAAGAGATATCATCTCTAGTTGTATAGCGATTATTACTGTGATGTCATTGGGCATGGTCACGTGGTTGTGGTGGGGTCTTGGTTGGGATGGCATAAAGACCATAAGCTTATTCCATATTTGACAGCTAATTATGATGTTGTCAAAAGAATTCAAAAATTTCTAACAATTCAGTTGGACTCAGATACTTGACTCATAGTCAATGAACAGGTTCTAAAATGGATGTGTTTATTTTGGAGCTATGTTCCTCCATCACATTCAAGATTTGGATTTACTAAAGGTGAAATTGGCACAGTTGCATCCTAAACTACTATCGTGGCTACTTCAAATGTTATTTAATGTGAGACTTTAATGCAAGAACTCGTAGCTTCTGTGATTTTTGGGTTTCAAAAATTAATTTCTTCTCAAACAACTCAATTTGGTGCATATTACATTGTTTTTTAACGATACGGAGAGAATTCTTGATGTGTACAAATTGCGCAAGAAATGAACATCAGATCAGAAAATTATTACCACTGGGAAAATACTGATAGGAATATACAGAAATAATGATATAATTATTGAAGTAGAATATGTGGTGACAATATGAGCGCTTGTTCTATAACTTTGTGCAAAATACATCTTGTACAACTATTCTGTTGTTTCTAACAACATTGTAATATGGCAATAATTTCTGTCCACTTTTTACCCTTAGCCCCTTGCTAATTAATAGTTTTAGATTTTACAACATTAAGCACATTTTACCTTTCGACAATAACACATCATTACAAAAATTTAGATCGCAAGAAAATAGAAATTACAATTTTATTAAAAGCACTGGTACCAGTAAGACTAAAGGAGATGGTATAAAAAAAAAAAGAATCAGGTTGAACAGATTAGCAGTGTAGTAAAGAATCCATATACACCACTCCCTCGATAACTCTCGCACATCGAGGTCCAGAAACATCGACCACACTATAAGTGAGGCGCGAGTTATCGAGGGACCTATAAAATAAGCCCCAAACCAATAAAGTGATTGACGACATAACGGCGAAATAAGGGGGGGGGGGGTAGGCAGATTATACTGTTGAATACTCACTTTATAACTCTTCTGAGATTAAATGTTAATAAATATCTCTTCATAACGGTGTACTTTATTATTTCCTCATAGGACAACATTAATTTCAGGATAAATTACAGTATATTGAGGCAATCATCGAAAACATTACTCCACGTGGTTTCCGTTCGCTTAACATGTGTACCACTTCACACATTGTGTACTACATCACTAATTTTTATGTTGAATTGGATACATTCTAGTTTTATTGTTTGATCCAAATTAGACGTTTTTTTTTATATACAAAAGATTGATGCTTTTCGAGAAAAAGTGTCGATCGAACGATAAATATTTCTGAATGGGATAGAAGTAAAATGGAAAACAAAAAAAACAAGGGTTAATCAGTAGACATATTTAATTGGTCTACAAATTTAAAACAAAGTAAATTAGAACAAGTTAATACTTGCCGTTTGTGCCACGCTTGACAAATATCAATTCACTTTTTGAAAAAATCAGTTATTTATGTGTTACTCTTTGGTTTCTCTGCCACCGAGCAAAATCCCTCACATTTCTCAACTGCATGAGCTTTACGTAGTCAACATTTTGGGTCTCCAGCCACCTTATGGCAATATCAAAATATTTGATTGCTTCCTGTGCAGAGGGGTGGGGGGTGCAACAGCGTCTGCATCACTTTCAACACTTGTGTTACTCCAGTTAGAATCGTCTTCTGCTGCAAATTTGTTCGCTATAGAAATAATTATTGTTTCATCTGACATGTATTTCGCTGTGGGGCAATCACTGTCAGCACAAATCCACTCCTCCTTATCATCAAGAGAAACGCCCATCTCAGGACCATGAGTCTGTACGAATTTCTCCCAAACAGCCTCGGCATTAATGACACTAGTTTCAATGAAACATTCTAAGTCACTATCATCGTCGTTGTCTCTGTTACTGTTTTGCTTTACGTCAAAGGCAGCTCCAAGACCCTTAATCCAGCACCCGAGGTCTCTTGCAATCGATTTTTTTTTAAATGCAACAAACACTTCCCCAAGTTGTTGATCAAAACAAAGCCGGCATGTACATGTAATTAGGTTCTCACAGAAGTACTCACGGGTTTCGATGTGACGGTCGATTGACTCTTTTCATGTTTTCAATGAACATAATATGTTGTGATTATAAAGTTTACACTGAAACGGAATTAAAGGATTAGAATGTGACTTTCACACAGGAAGACGTTTAATTGGTGTTTATTTCATTCTCTGTTGCCACCTGTTAGCATTTACCATAAGTTTTCATTGATCGCTATTTCACCAGACTGTTTATTTACAGTATACTGACAACTATTTATCATAAAAACTTACATAATATATATCTTTAAACAGAGGTCTCGCTAGGATTTTAAAACTGGGTCTTTCTGCCTCTGAAGTCAATCACTAAATATCAGTACATTTTCTCACTCGACCGCTAGTCAAAGCCTTTGAACTAGCCGCCTAGCTGCTGCATCATGTTCTTTTTTTTTTTTTTTAATGTACTCTTATAAAATGGCAACAGTACATCAAAGAGTCTTTCAATCACTGAATTCTCTCATTGTAAATATCAGCACAGTTAACTGATCAACACATTTTCCCACAAAGCAGGTGGCTGAAACAGGACCGGCAAATCTTTGAATTTTCCTGCGCACCTATTACATGCATACGGAGGACTCCCGCCTCAGTGATTTTCTGCGTCCCAGATCAAAAATTGGCGCCCAAATACGCGTAATTAAGCGTTTTCGAGATCTCTGAAATTAATTCTTCTTTAGAACTTGCAAATTTCAAAAGATGGATTATATTTTTACGGGCATTAATCACCATTTTCAATGATAAAACGAGCAATGTATCAAGGTTTAATTTATCAATTCTTATCGTAATTTTTTCATGTTCAGCATATTTTTAAAGATATTTTAAATACATTTTCTCTGGAAAAAATCGGGAGCCAAGACGGACACCGCGTTATAAGCGGGATTGCAAGTTATCCGGGCGCAAATTATCGAGGAAGCGGTGTATCAGAATGACATCAAGTATTTTTTCATCAATTTCATCATCAGTTAATGATACTGCTTAAAAATGTATTGTACTAGATAATAGACTTTTTTAGTTATCCATTTTGCAATACAAATACCAAATGATGGCTTGGAACTAAGTGCCAAAAGGTCTGCAGAAAATATCAACATGATCAAAATATACATAGGAAGAACCGAACACAAACAGGACAAATTTTATCCACCCTGCTTTGAGTTTACACAAATCAGCCAGTCTCTTATGTTTAATGTCATTTAACTTTTGCACATAGAGATCATGTACATCATTTGGTCATACATCTGCATGATACAAAAGTTTGTCTTTTTATTCTTTTGTTGCCACAGTGGTTCTGCCAACTAGAGATCTACACACACTTAATTATGTATGGGGATTCTCTGATGTTCACTATGAGCATTAATCTGTTGTTTCTGAATTTAATATGATCCTCCTCCTCTGTGTATAAATATTATTCTGTGCTGTGAACTCCTTTCATTGCCTGCTGTCTGAAACGCATATGCATAACTAGCTTGAACAAGTTACTGTTCTTTATGGTTGTGCAATTTTCAACATCTCACATGTATGGCCCCATGGGTATTCTCTCTTGGATATCTCTGTTCCAAAAAGAAAACTTCTGAACCAGAGGTCTCGTTGGGATTTTAAATCTAAAAGTCCATGGCTCCCATTTTGGTAAAAATATGATTCCCACCAGGAAAAGTTGCAGTCCCCTCTCAGAAAACTATGCAAATTATAAGAACTATTGGTTGCCATAGAGTTTAATTTCTACATTCTTTATAACACTGACACAGCTCTTGCTTGTCCATCAGAGTGAGTCTGAATTTTTTCGATCCAAGGAAGGTCTTATTCAAAGCACTTATTCACACACTTTCTTACACTTGGCTACTGTCCCTTCCAAACTATCAGTTTTAGCAATTTTAGCACTCTCCTGAATCTCATTACAATCTTTGTCAGTTTGCCAATGAACCCCAAAATACTCATTCAAGTCTAAGTCTCAACATGTCATGATTCCGAGGTCACTTGCACTGCTTATTTTGTTACACTCGGAAATGAACACAATAATGAAAGCTAAAGTTGTTTATTTGATGTACTGTTATAAATGACCACATGTACGTCTCTGGGTATTTCTGCCTCTGAATACAAGCACTGTAAATATCAGTAGATTTTCCCACCCAGCTGCCAGTCAAAGCTTTTGATCTTGCTGCTTAACTACTGCAGCATGTTATTTTGATGTACTCTTATAATGGTGACGACGGGTGGGGTGGGTGGGGGCTTTCAACCATTAAATTCTGTCATTGTAAATATCAGCACAGCTAACTGATCAACACATTTTCCCACTAAGCAGGTGACTGAAGCAGGACTGGCAAGTCTTTGAATTTTACCGCCCACCTAAATAAAAAAAACTGGCATCCAAATATGCGTGATTTTAAGTGTTTCCGAGACCTCTGTCAATTTTCACTAACATGAACCCTACCAAAGATTCACTTCCTTGAATCAGTGTTTTGCTGCCTCTCATGGCAGATTTTTTTTCTAATGCTGTATTAGGGTTTTAAGTCCAACATTCCCATAGTCTGCTTGTATAGACATGGGTATCTTGAATAAATATAACCGGCATATTGTCCATCAACACGTACATCGGACTCGCACTCAACATCAATTTTGGGTTCAAAACCACACACTGGTATTTCCAGTGACATTTTCCCAATGTCCAACAGACCGATATACATGAAATTCATTGTCATCATAGCTATCATCAGCCAGTATTTGCCGACTGAAAACATCATCTGAAGACAAACCGTGTTGTGGTTCAACCATTTTGGTTTCCTGTGTGGCCCTTATTGGAAACACACATCTGTAAAACTTCCATGATGAAAGTAAGGCTAAAACTCCATAAAATGCTTGTTCCAGGGCCAATGAACCAATCAAATTTAGTTTAACAGCCATTCATGCTGAACCGAAGTATCCAGATATCTGGATGTCGCATCAAGTGCTGTGAGACAGCTGTGGCAGCGTGAATTACATCGCAAAATGCACTTTTAAAGTTAAAAGTTTAATAAAAATTGCATAGTGTGCAAAGCACATTTTTTATATCTGCGACAATGACGGAATTTGCTAAACACGTATCACTGCTTTAAAAGTACGCAAATTCGTACAAATTACGTGCACTCGCATGTATTGGCATCATTTTCTGACCCAATGTTTTATTCACGTTAGACCGCTAGGATGGGGATAGATGCAATTTTAAATATATTTTTGTGGGGTTTATTTTCTTTCTTTCTGACAACCCCACCAGCGATTTCTCATTTTGTTAACACAACCCACAACAGAAGTGATTTTCCTAACCAACCTTCCACTGTCAGAATCAAAATAGTTCGAAACACAACCTCCTACAGAAGTTTTTTTGAAGTGCCGTCCCATGGGGGGGGGGATATATGTTTTACTGGAACAGCCCTGATCATTATGTCTTTAATCCACTGACAGACTAGACTAAACTTGGCATGGGTGAAACCTGACCCGGTACTTGCCATTTGCATTAATAGTCACATGACTTCACAAATTTCAAACAACAACAGCGGAAGTCTAATAGTCATGTGATATCAACAACAAACTCCTTTTTAATGTTGTTGTACAAAATTTCTATTATATTAAATGAAAGTCCGATACCTTTTGTAAAAACCAGAAAGAACATATAATTATCAGCATATTTATTTTGAGAACAAACTATAAGAAACTTGGCCAGTCTGTTTCATCAAGCAAAGTAGTCTGGTTCCCTGCTTCGTATGTTCCCTGTGTGAGAAAGCACACGTCAACGTAGTAGTCACGTGATACAAAACTCTTAAGTTGGAATCGGAATAAATACAGAGAATTTTGTGCTCTTTCGTTTATGTATTTTTATTACAACCAGTATACGACTTTCATTTCATATTTGTTTCTACAATATTTGAAAATGGCAGTTGTGAGATTCTGTGTGCCCGTGTGACTAGCAATCGAAATCGCTAGTACCAGCTCAAATATCATCAACAGTTTTATTGTCTTTCAACAGATTAAAGACATAATGATTTTAATACTTGCAATTTCTGAGAAAATAAATCATTTTCATATTGATTTCATGCAGATATAACTTGATTTAACAACGTTTAAGTTTGCTAACCCATCCGCTAAGCGTCTATGCTATAATGCCACCATGTTGGCCTCTTGTGACACCAGACTGGTTTTCATACCTTCCATATAAAAAAAAGATACAGATATTGAGCTGTCTGTGAAACAAAAATTCTACTAGAAGAATCAAATCTATTGAGCATTTGGATTGTCTCAACAAATATATTTATGGCAAGCACCCAAATGATCCATACTGCAACCTCCTAATATTCTGGTTAGAACTCAATAAATATAACTCACAATCAGTTCAGTTATGACTCAATTACGTAGCTGTGGAGGAAAATTCCTGGGTTTTTCCTGACTTTCATCAACATTTGCAAAATTCAAGGACTTTGCACAGTCAGGAAAAAAATTATCCTTTCTCCTGACTTCTTCCCGATATCCCGGTAGTCTGGGAACCCTGAGAAAGGCTTGATACGATAGGAAAGATAACCTGCTATCTTAATGTTAAGGCACCACAATCACTGGTCATGTGACCACTATACCCTTCGAAGTATAGGATTACTGAACTCTTCTTAACAATAAACATTTTTACAGGCTAATCCTGTAAAAGCGCAATAATATGCCCATGGGAAGGTCGTCATCTGGGCAGTAGCCACTGGACACACTAGATTCAAATTTTTTCTCTGTCTAGATCAATTCTGCATATAAAAGTTTCAGAGTTTGACTATGCAGCTAGCCATCATCTTTTGTCTTGGAGCAAAACGCTATGTTTTAAAGTGATTCTCACAGAGATTGCTCATATTTTACTAACTTAAATCTTCACAAGAACCTTGGATGCCAAGAGTATAGCTCACTTCATCCATGACGAAAGGGCTTGAGGGGCGATATCCTCTTTCCAGGAAAAAAGTCATTTTCTTGTTCCAGCATTTTTTTCTGTGCATTTTAAGGAATGCTTGAGATAACAGACAGGATCTTGAATGGTGTCTTCTCTTGATGTAAAAATGTAAGGAGGAAGTGGATGACGATTCTCTGATTGTGCTAACAGAAGGGTGTTCTAGGCTACACAGCCTGGCTGTATCATTAAGACCATGGAATCATCCAAATTGAACTGTTGATAGTTTGTGTCTACTGAAAGGGAATTTAACTTAGTAACCCTGCATGCATGAGCAAAAGCAGATGGGCTTTGTATGTGGGAGGGACTAGATAATCAAGTCCAAAGCCCCTCAGAAATAACTTGGACTGCCCTTTCATTTTTCAAATATAGGTCAATCCAACGCTGATAGAAATGAAAGAAGTCTGGTGCCTATAACTGGGAGGCTGACTGAAGACTGTCAGGGTGGCGAGTCAATCACAGTAGTTACGAGGCTTACGAAAAATGAAAGCTATTTCACAACACGTTGTTATTAAAATGAGTTGAAACATATTTGCATTGTGCATACTCAACATGTACCAACAATACAATGTTGGAGCACTGACAGAATAAATGAAGTCCAAACTGCACCAACAATTCATATGTTGATCAAAAGTTAAAACTTATGTTCACCCCATTACACTAGAAAATAGTCTTTCTCAATGAATGGTTTCAATTCATCAAGATTTTTAAATGATTTGTGTGATGTCTTGCAAAGCAATCTCAATAATACTAAACAAAAGCTTAAAACTGGTGTGGCACCTCTCAGCATTAGTCAGAGGGTGGTAATGGTTCAGAGTTTCTTCCAATTATATATATATATATATATATATATATATATATATATATATATATATATATATAGATTATTATCTTTTCAGGAAGGCTGGGTTCAGAGGTTAATGTGATCAGGTAATATATGCGAAGAAAACAAACTTACATACTTTTGAATTCTCTTTAAACAATTGCTGTGTCTCTGAACCTTTTTTTGAGAATATCCTCAACTATAAGGGGTGCATAAACTCCTTTCTCAAAGAAAAGCAACAATACATTTGTAACTTTACTTCTTTTTACAAGGCCTAATATCACGACTGTATTAAATATCCCAAATGCTATCCAATGTATCAAAAGCAAGATAATGTAAAATCTTGGAGAAGAGAAATTGAGAAATTTATGAAGCTGGGGCCAGTATTTGCAGGTAATAAGAGAAAGGTATACAATAAATGCAGGAACTCTTCTGACTAAAATTCTGAATATGATATGAATAAAGAAAATTAAATGACCTGTTCTACAAGTTGTTGCCCAAGCCTGATGGCAACATTACGTGTAGTGAACTCAGTAGTATGATTTGGTATGTGATGTAAGGCTGTCTGTAGGATGACCGCATGACTGTGTTCTGCTGCTGTAACGCTGGGACTGTGTGAGTCATTACTGCATGCATCCACGACCACCTGTAATTTGGCGTATCCTACTGTTGTCAGCATCAATTTACAGATCTTCAGGGCAGTCACATATGCAGACCTAGGAAAGATAAATCAATAATTATAAACATCTTACAGGGCAGTAACATATAAAGACTGACCTAAAAGTGGGCATATCTGCATCATGGCAAGTCACAAGATAAATTTACATATATAAGACGCAACAAAGGCCAGATTACCAACTAGATTTGTTTATAAAGCATGTATGCTCCAAATGCAGACTACAATGCTTAAAAACGCAGAAAATTTGATAAATTTGTATACTGGCATCAAGTCTCTTTTATACATATGCAATCAAACATACCTCATAAATGTCATGCATCTACTCTAGTGATTTTTTCCTTAATTGGGATAAAATAGCTTCAATCAAAAAAAAAAGAAAAGGAAAAAGGCCTAAGTCTAAACAGTTAAAAAAATGTGCAAAAGGTTAAGAAAAATACACTGATGATCTAATATCTAATTAAGTAAGTTTCATATACATACAGATGTGCATACCAAATTTTTTTCATCTCACTTGATCAAGTCCACAATGTTAAGATATGTGTACAAAATGTAATGTGTCTGATTTGTGTGTGTGTGTGATTTGGATTTTTAATGCTGCTTTAACAATTTTGCAGTCATATCGCTACGATGTCTGCAGTGTGACAGTTTATAGTGATGTCTAGCACTGAGGCATCATGCCACAGACATGTTGCACGATGCAAACCAATCACATTATCCTGACACCAGGCCGACCAGTCCTAACACTAACCTCTTCATGCCGTGCGCCAAGCAAGGAAGATGTTAGTACCATTTTTGTAAGTCTTGGTATGACTCGGCTGGGGATCGAATCCACAACCTCTCACATCTGAGGTGGATGCTCTAACCACTAGGCCACCGGAGCAGTTGTACAAAATGTAAAAATTTTGAATCATGAAAATCTAATAAGATTATATCAAATGGATTTTGCTTAATCATGTTAACAAGGTTTTGTAAAAAAAAAAAATCCAATTTATTTTTAAATTGTGTACACAACTAACAAATTGTCATAGTTTGACAAATCTAATCAGGTCATTTGCATATAAGACGAAATATGCAAGCAAAATATTTGTTTAATGATTTTTGTGCAATCTTGCAAAGGGCTGTTCAGTAATACATATACCCCATAGGGGGAGGCACTTTCAAATTCAATCCACACACAACAGAAGCAATTTTAAAAAATTATGATCCACCGTCAGATATGTTCTAATAAAATTACACTTCCCCCTATAGAAGCATATTTTTTTAAAACATAATTTCTGGCTATGGATTAGTGGGCAGTAGAAGCGATTTTTTAATATTGGGTTGGGGACAGAAGTGATTTAAATAACAGCTGGCTGGAGGTAATCTACTGAATTCATATACATAAACTCTGTTTCCTAAGTGATCACCATGTCTTGCTATTTTTCTTTGTTCTCAGGCATGCTGCTTTTGATTTAGAATAATAGTTCAATCTTGTATTGCTTTAAATGTGTGGTCAGATTCTATGATTCCTTGTTATTATTTTTTTCAATAAATGTTTTGGTAAACTTATAATACATGATTTGTCAGAAGAAAAAAAACATTAATGCCTGTGGAAGTGATGTTGCATTATTTCTGCCTACGTTTACACGATATCATTTCTTGTAAAAACATACATTTCAGTTACCTATGTCTTATTTTTATGCTTGCTGCAAGACTAATATAAAGTTTTTAAAAAAACAAAAGAAATATATCAAGTCAAACATTTTTATTTCATTAGATTGTAAAAAATGGATGAAAGTCAAGGAATCATTTTTCCCAGTGTACTTGTAAAATCAATGTCATTGCAGTTAACTGTATTGTCAACAGCATCATCATCATCACTGATGGCCTAGCAGTAACATTCTGCACTTTCAATTCAGTTGTCACAGGTTCTATCTCCCACTTCTAGTCTTTCATATGAGACTTGTACCTATGGATTGAGGGGCTTTCATGGCAGAGTGGTATAAGATGCTTGACTTGTGATACAGATCTGAGTGGCTTCCATGGCCAAGTGGTACAAGATGCTTGTCATGTGATTACTTGCTTCCAATGTGTACAAGAAAATGTTGTCAGTTACTTGTGGAAGATCAGTGGTTCTACATTAAGTGGTGTTTGGTGTCTCCAAAGTACTTGGATTTTCTTCAGCAATAAAAAATAGCTGCCATATATAGATTCTCTTCATCTGAAAATGGTGTAAAGGCCACAATGATCTACCAAAGCCTGCGATCTCGTGTCTAAATGACTTTGGGTCTTGGACTTTGGCTCCATGTGCCCAAGTGTACTAAGGTGCTTGCTTTTACATCACTTGAACATCTCACAGAATGAGTTTATGTCACAGATCAACCAATTTGGATTGGTGGTCTTTAAGGGTTCTTCCTCCACCTAATATATTGTTTAAAAAAAACAAAAAATTAATCAACCATCTAATCAACTGTGGCAACAGTAGCAAAGGTACTAGTCCATCATTTCTGACACAGCAGAAAGAGTTTATAAATTCTGACTAGTAATTTTTGTAGACCTTTGAATATCATCAATTATGCCTTTCTGAAAGTCATGGTCAGCATATGAGATGGAGAAGTCTTAAGCAATCCTGCATCACATGATACCAAAAAGTTTACATTTTAGCTCACTTAAAGTTTCTCTAACAATGTCCATTGTTCCAACTAAACTGTTATAATTTATTCAAGCTATATTCACCAATATCTGGAGATATGCATCTGTAATAAATATTTGTAACAAAGTATGAGAATGCATCAATGTTTTTCAATGATACCTTTGAACTGAGCAACAACCAGAATCAACAAACCAAGAAATAAAATTATTCACATCTCTCAGGCAGAAGTACAGTGTATAATCATAATCTGCCAAATTTGCCAATTTTTCCCAACCATACTGATTCAGTGGACATAATCACTAGAACGCACAGAAATAGACCAGAAGAGTTATAACAAGGTTAAAATCGATTTGAAACATCTTTTAAGTAGCTAAATTCACATTGGTTTAGTTAACTGTATACCCTTCAGTCTTTCCTTTGATGTAATTTCTTACTGAAGCTGAGAAAATAATGTTGCACACATAAAATAGAGGCACACTTCTACTCATTATTGTTTTTATCATACTTCTCCATTCCAGCCTGTTCTTACGATCTTGTCCCCCATATACTGTTTGTCTTGTTTATGATATGTATCTAAATTTGTCACTTACTTTTCCTACTACTATACTGTCTGTGAATATGCATATCAAAGTGAAATGCAACGGGGAGACTAAATCCAAGATTGAAAACCTCAACATTTCTGGATGTATTCTGCTTAGATTCCATGTTTTTGCACAAAACTCAAGAATTCAGGACTGTTCTAATTCAGTTCCCACTGTAAACCTGTGCAAACACCATGATAATAAAATTCAATAACTTAAAATTTTGAGCGCTCATGATCAAATCTGTATCAGTATAGAGACATCTATGATGACAGCTTTTGTGAAAAGAAAATCATAACAGCTGCACCATTTTCTGGACCTACACAAATTTGAAATGTGTGCTTTCAATACTGCACCAAAGAGTCAGCTGCTGGTTTAGTAAAGAGTCTTCCAAACTCAGGCCTGTAAAGGGTTGGAAATTATGTTAAAAAAAACAATGTCCCTCGTTTTTTTCAGTTACAAGTAGGACAAGCTCTCAAAAGATTCTTTTTACTAAAATCTTACTTTCATTATCAACCAATCAGGGGCAGTCTAACCCATATATACTCTATTTTATCTTCACTGATTTATAGTACGGTTCTCATTATTTCATATCTGTAGTAATGCTAGTCCTTCAACAACTCAATGGTTGTAAGCCTTTTTCAACCATGCTGACTGGACACACTGTAAGATAATGTTCAAGTAACAGAAATACCATGGGATAACCATAGACCAATAAAATCAAATAAAATAGTTATCTCCCCTGCAGGGATACTGCCAGGATTTCAGAATTTAATCTAAGATGTTTTGTGTGTGTGTGTGATCTCCAATGAGGAAGTGGTGGCAGGCGGAATAGCCATTGTTCAATATCTCCCTAACACTTAAATATCTGTCACTCTTTCTTATTGTTCCACTCTGTTAAGGCTCTACTCAAATCAAAATACTCAAAGAGATGTCATATCTATTTTGTATAGCAATTATTACTGTGTTGTTGTTGGGCATAGTCACGTGGTTGTGGTGGGGTCTTGGTTGGGATGGCAGAAAGACCAGAGACTTACTCCATATTTGACAGTCATTACGATGTTATTAAAAGAATTAAAAATTTTTTAATCAATTCAGTTGGACTCGGATTATATAGTTGATTCATAGTCAAGGAACAGATTCTAAAACTGATGTGTTTATTTTGGAGCCATGTTCCTCCATCACATTCAAGATTTGAATATACCAAAGGTGAAATTAGTACAGCTGCATCCTAAATTACTATCATGGTTACTTCAATTGTTATTTAATATGAGACTTTAATGCCAGAACTCATAGCTTCAGTGATTATTGGTTAAAAAAATCAATTTCTTCTCAAACAACTCAATTTGGTGCAGATTACATTGTTTTGTAATGATACTGTGAGAATTCTTGAGGTGTAAAAATTGCACAAGAAACGAACAACATCAGATCAGAAAATTAATACCACTGGGAAAATACTGATAGGAATATGTGAAATAATGATATTATTACTTAAATGGAATATGTGGTTACAATATGAATGTTGGTTCTACAACTTTGCAAAATACATCTTGTACAACTATTCTGTTGTTTCTAACAACACTGTAATATGGCAATAATTTCTGTCTACACACATGAAGTTGACCCACTTTTTACTTTAGTTCCTTGCTAAGGGCTGTTCCAGTAAAACATATACCCCCCCGGGGGGAAGGCACTTTCAAATTCTACCAACCCACAACAGAAGCAATTTTAAAAAATTATGATCCACCGTCAGATGTGTTTTAATCGAGAAACACTGCCCCCTACAGAAGTACATTTTTTAACATAATTTCTGGCTATGGGTTAGTGGGCGGTAGAAGCGATTTTAATATTGGGTTGGGGACAGAAGCGATTTAAATGACAGCTGGCTGGAGGTAATCTACTGAATTCATATGCATCATATGATCTACTGCATATTTTTATTTGTATTCATTCATTATAATCAGTCTTTTGTCCTTTTGTTTGTTTGTCTGTCAGCCAAGTATGTCTCTGATACTTTGAAATCACAGATTTTCATGGTGGCTTATTATTTGTAAATGTCATTGATCAGTCCCTTAATACCTACTAATTTAACATCCATGAATACAGATTTTATAATAGATATTTCTATTCTAATACAGAAATCATGAATTTGTATCCTTACTAAACTCTGTGTTTCCTAATGTGATCAATATGTCTTGCTATTTTTCTTTGTTCTCAGGCATGCTGCTTTTGATTAGAATAAAAGTTAAATCTTGTATTGCTTTAAATGTGTGGTCAGATTCTATGATTCATTGTTATTATTTTTTCCAATAAATGTTTTGGTAAACTTATAAGATTTGTCAGAAAAGAAAACAATGATGTCTGTGGAAGTGATGTTGCATCTTTTGTCTACTTTTACACTATATCATTTCTTGTAAGAACATCTTTTTCAGTTACCGATGTCTTATTTTTATGCCTTGTTGCAGGACTAATATACAGTTATAAAAAATATAGCAAGTCAAACATTTGTATATCATAGATTTAAAAAAATGGATGAAAGTCAAAGAATCATTTTTCCCTGAGCACTCATAAAATCAGTGTCATTGCAGTTAAATGTATTGTCAACAGCATTATAATCATCACTGATGGCCTAGCAGTAGCGTTCTGCACTTTCAATCTAGTTGTCACAGGTTCTATCTCCCACTTCTAGTCTTTCATATGAGACTTATACCTATGGCCTGAGGGGCTTTCATGGCAGAGTGGTATAAGATGCTTGTCTTGTGATACAGGTTATAGGGGCTTCCATGGCAGTGGTACAAGATGCTTGTCATGTGATTACTTGCCTCTAATATGTAAATGAGAATGTTGCCAGTTACTTGTGGAAGCTCAGTGGTTCTACGTAAGTGGTGTTTGGTGTCTCAAAAGGACTTGGATTTTCTTCAGCAGTAAAACTGGCTGCCATATATAGATTCTCTTCATCTGAAAATGGTGTAAAGGCCATAATGATCTACTGAAACCCCGGAGATCTCATGTCTAAATGACTTCAGCTGTTGGAGATAAACATCAAATCAACAGAGGCTCCATGTGCCCAAGTGTACTAAGATGCTTGCTTTTACATCACTTGCACATCTCACGGCGTGAGTTTGCATCACAGATCAACCAATTTAGGTTGGTGGTCTTTCAGGGTTCTTCCTCTACCTAATATATTGTTTAAAAAATCACCAAAAAACCCAAAATGAAACCACACTTAATCAACCAACTAATCAACCGTGGCCACAGCAGCAAAGGTACTAGTCAGTAATTTTTGCCACAGCTGTATGAGTTTATAACTATT
The DNA here is from genome assembly GCA_028554795.2 of Sinohyriopsis cumingii. NCBI lineage: Eukaryota > Metazoa > Mollusca > Bivalvia > Unionida > Unionidae > Sinohyriopsis > Sinohyriopsis cumingii. The sequence continues at coordinate 55,148,342 of CM068828.1, forward strand.
GACTAAAGTAATTTTTGCAGACCTTAGAATATCGTCGAATATCGTCAATTATGCCTTTCTGACAGTTACCTAAAAGTCATCATCAGTGGGTGCAAATGGATTTTTCCTGGTGAGCATACGAGATGGAAAAGTCTTGAGCAATCCTGCATCACACACTGCTGCCAGGTTTACATTTTAGCTCGCTTAGATTTTCTCTTAACAATGTTCATTGTTCCAACTAGAACTGTCATAACTTATTCAAGCTATATTCACTAATATCTGATGATATGCATCTGTAATAAATATTTGTAACAAAGTATGAGAATGCATCAATGTTTTTTAATGATGAATTTGAATTGAGCAACAACCACAACCAACAAACCAAGAAATAAAATTATTCACACTCTCTCAGGCAGAAGTAGGGTATAATCATAATCTGCCAAAAGTTTTTCAATTTTTAAATTTGCCAAATATTTTTTCCAACCATACTGATTCAGTGGACATATTACCAGAATGGACAGAAACAGACCAGAAGGTTAAAATCAATTTGATACAGCTTTTAAGTAGCAAAATTCATATTGGTTTAGTTAACTGTACACCCTTTATTGTCTTCCTTTTGATAAAAGTTCTTACTGAAGCCAAGAAAATAATGTTGCAGACATAAAAAAGAGGCACACTTCTACTCATTATTGTTTTTATTATACTTCTCCATTCCAGCCTGTTCTTATGATCTTCTCCCCCCACAAACTGTTTGTCTTGTTTATGATATGTATATAAATTTCTCACTTTTCCTACTAATTACTATACAAATGTTCTGTGAATATGCAGAATATGCATATCAGTGTGAAACACAATGGGTAGACTAAATCCAAGATTGAAAACCTATACATTTCTGGATGTATTCTGCTTGGATTCCATATTTCTGCACAAAACTCAAGATTTTAGGACTCTGCACTAATTCAGTTCCCACTGTAAATTTGTGCAAACACCACGATATTAAAATTCAGTAACTTTAAATTTTGAGTGCTCATGATCAAATTTATATTAGTATAGGCACATCTATGACGACAGCTTTTGTGAAGAATAAAAAAACATAACCCCGCCATTTCTGGATCTATACAAATTTGAAATGTGTGCTTTCAATACTGCACCAAAGAGTCAGCTGCCGATTTCAGTAACAAGTTGTCCAAACTCGGGTCTGTAATGGATGGAAATTATGTTAATAAAACAATGTCCCTCACTTTTTTCAGTTACAAGTAGGACAAGCTCTCAAAAGATTGCTTTTACTAAAACTTACTTTCATTATCAACCAATCAGGGACAGTCAAACACATATATCTCTATTTATCTTCACTGATTCTTAGTATGGTTCTCGTTCTTTCACATCTGTAGTGATGCGAGTCCTTAAACAACTCAATGGTTGTAAGCCTTTTTCGACCATGCTGAATGGACATACTGTAAGTTAATGTTCAAGTAACAGAAATACCATCGGATAACCAGAGACCAATAAAATTGAATAGTCAAGTTATCTCCTCTGCAGGGATGCTGACAGGGTTTCAGGACGTACTCTAAGTTTTCTGTGTGTGTGTGATCTCCAATGAGGAAGTGGTGGAATTGGGAATAGCCATTGTTAAATATCTCCCTAACACTTAAATATCTGTCACTCTTTCTTACTGTTCCACTCTGTTACAGCTCTACTGAAATCAAAATTCTCAAAGAGATGTCATCTCTAGTTGTATAGCGATTATTACTGTGATGTCATTGGGCATGGTCACGTGGTTGTGGTGGGGTCTTGGTTGGGATGGCATAAAGAATATAGGCTTACTCCGTATTTGACAGCTAATTATGATGTTGTCAAAAGAATTCAAACATTTCTAGCAATTCAGTTGGACTCGGATATTTGATTCATAGTCAATGAACAGGTTCTAAAATTGATGTATTTATTTTGGAGCTCATAATGTTCCTCCATCACATTCAAGTTTTGGATATACCAAAGGTGAAATTGGTACAGTTGCATCCTAAATTACTATTGTGGCTACTTCAAATGTTATTTAATGTGAGACTTTAATGCAAAAACTCATAGCTTCTGTGATTTTTGGGTTAAAAAAATTAATTTCTTCTCAAACAACTCAATTTGGTGCAGATTACATGGTTTTTTAATGACATGGTGAGAATTCTTGATGTGTAAAAACTGCACAAGAAATGAACATCACATCAGAAAATTACTACCACTGGGAAAATACTGATAGGAATATACATAAATAACAATATAATTATTTAAGTATAATATGTGGTGACAATACGAGCGCTAGTTCTACAACTTTGTGCAAAATACATCTTGTACAACTATTCTGTTGTTTCTAACAGCACTGTAATATGGCAGTAATTTCTGTCCACTTTTTACTTTAGTCCCTTGCTAATTAATAGTTTTAGATTTTACAACACTAAGCACATTTTACCTTTTGACAATAACACATCATTACAAATATTTAGATTGCAAGAAAATAGAAGTTACAATTTTATTAAAAGCACTGGTACCAGTAAGACAAAAGGAGATGGTAAAAAACAAAAAATCATGATGAACAGATTAGTAGTGTAGTAAAGAATCCATATATCAGAATGACATCAAGTATTTTTTCATCAATTTCATCATCAGTTAATGATACTGTTTAAAAATGTATTGTACTAGATAATATACATTTTTAGTTATCCATTTTGCAATACAAATACCAAATGATGGCTTGGAACTAAGTGCCAAAAGGTCTGCAGAAAATACCACCATGATCAAAATATACATAGGAAGAACCGAACACAAACAGGACAAATTTTTATCCATCTTGCTTCGAGTTTACACAGATCAGTCAGTCTCTTATGTTTAATGTCATTTAATTTTTGCACATAGACAGCATGTACATCATTTGGTCATACATCTGTATGATACAAAAGTTTGTCTTTCTCTTCTTTTGTTGCTCAGTAGTTCTGCCAACTTGAGATCTACACAAACTTAATTATGTTGTATGGGGATTTTCTGATGTTCCCTATGAGCATAAATCTGTTAATTGCTTCTGAATTTAATATGATCCTCCTCTTCAGTGTACAAATATTATTCTGTGCTGTGAACTCCTTTTATCTGAAACGCATATGCATAACTAGCTTGAACAAGTTACTGTTCTTTATGGTTGTGCAATTTTCAACATCTCACATGTATGGCCCCATGGGTATTCTCTCTTGGATATCTCTGTCCCAAAAAAGAAAAGTGTTGAACCAGATGTCTCGTTAGGATTTTAAAACTAAGAGTCCATGGCTCCCATTTTGGTAAAAATATGGATCCCATCAGAAAAAGTTGCAGTCCCCTCTCAGAAAACTATGCCAATTATAAGAACTACTGGTTGCCAGAGTTTAATTCCTACATTCTTTATAACACTGACATAGCTCTTGCTTGTTCATCAGAGTGAGTCTGAATTTTTTCGATCCAAAGAAGGTCTTATTCAAAGCACTAAGCTAGGCATCACACACTTTCTTACACTTGGCTAATGTCCCTTTCAAACTATTAGTTCTAGCAACTTTAGCCCTCTCCTGAATCTCACAATCTTCGTCAGTTTGCCGTTGAACCCCAAAATACTCATTGAAGTCTATGTCTCAGCATGTCGTAATTCCGAGGTCACGTGCACTGCTTATTCCGTTACACTCGGAAATGAACACAAGAATGAAAGCTAAAGTTATTTATTTGATGTACTGTTATAAATGACCACATGTACATCTCTGGGTATTTCTACCTCTGAATTCAAGCACTGTAAATATCTGTAGATTTTCCCACCCAGCTGCCAGTCAAAGCCTTTGATCTCGCCGCTTAGCTATTGCAGCATGTTCTTTTGTTGTACTCTTATAATGGTGACGACGGCGGGGAGCTTTCAACCACTAAATTTTGTCATTGTAAATATCATCACAGCTAACTGATCAACACATTTTCCCACTATACAGGTACACTTGGAAATGAACACAAGAATGAAAGCTAAAGTTATTTATTTGATGTACTGTTATAAATTACCACATGTACATCTCTGGGTATTTTTGCCTCTGAATTCAAGCACTGTAAGTATCAGCATGTTTTCCCATCCAGCTGCCAGTCAAAACCTTTGATCTCGCCGCTTAGCTATTGCAGCATGTTCTTTTGATGTACTCTTATAATGGTGACGACCGGAGGGGGAGGGAGGGGGCTTTCAACCACTAACTTCTGTCATTGTAAATATCATCACAGCTAACGATCAACACATTTTCCCACTATACAGGTAACTGAAGCAGGACTGGCAAGTCTTTGAATTTTACCGCCCACCTAAATAAAAAAAATTGGCGTCCAAATACGCATGATTATAAGCGTTTCCGAGACCTCTGTCAGTTTTCACTAACATGAAAACTGCCAAAGATTCACTTCCTTGAATCATTGTTTTGCTGCCTCTTGTACCAGATTTTTCTCTTCCATAATGCTGTATTAGATGTTTTAAGTCCAACATTCCCATAGTCTGCTTGTTTAGACATGGGTATATTTAATAAATGTAACCGGTATATTGTCCATTCAACACGTACATCGGACTCACACTCAACATCAATTATAGGCTCAAAATCACACACTGGTATTTCCAGTGGCATTTTTCCAATGTCCAACAGACCGATATACATGAAATTTATTGTCATCATAGCTATCATCAGCCAGTATTTGCCGACGAAAACTTCGTCTGAAGGCATACCATGTTGTGATTAAACCATTTTGGTTTCCTGTGTGGCCCTTATTGGAAACACGCATTTGTAAAACATCCATGATAAAAGTAAGGCTAAAACTCCATAAAATGCTTGTTTCAGGGCCTAAGAACAAATCAAATTTAGTTTAACAGCCATTCATGTCGAACCGAAGTATCCAAATATCTGGATGCGAGACAGCTGCTGCAACGCGAATTACGTCGTGAAATAAACTTTTAAAGTTAAATTTTAAAGTTTAATAAAAATTGCATACTGCGCAAAGCACATTTTTTATTATATCCGTGGCATTGACGTAATTTGCCGAACGCATATCACTGCTTTAAAAGTACGCAAATTCGTACAAATTACGTGCACTCGTGTGTACTGGCATCATTTTCTGACCCAATGTTTTATTCACGTTAGACCGCTAGGAGAGGGTAGATGCGATTTTAAATATATATTCGTTTTTTTTTATTATTTATTTATTTCTTTTATTTGAAGTGCCGTCCCCGAGGGGGATATATGTTTTACTGGAACAGCCCTAATTAATAGTTTTAGACTGTACAATAAAACTAAGCATTTTACCTTTTAACAATAATACATGATTATAAAAATTTAGATTGCAAGAAAACAGAAGTCACAATTTTATTAAAAGTACTGGTACCAGTAAAACTAAAGGAGATGGTAAAAAATAATCAGGATGAACAGATTATTAGTGTAGTAAAGAATCCATATATGAGAACGACATCAAGTATTTTTTCATCAATTTCATCATTAGTTAATGAAACTGCTTCAAAATGTTGTGTATTAGATAATAGTAACCCAATTTGTAATACAAATACCAAGTGATGGCTTGGAACTAAGTGCCAAAAGGTCTGCAGAAAATATCACCATGATCAAAATATACACAGGAAGAACCGAACACAAGCTGGACAAATTTTATCCATCTTGCTTTGAGTTTACACAAATCAGTCAGTCTCTTATGTTTAATGTCATTCAATTTTTGCACATAGAAAGCATGTACTTCATTTGATAATACATCTGCATGATATGAAAGTCTGTCTCGTTATTCTTTTGTTGCCACAGTGGTTCTGCCAACTAGAGATCTACACACAGTAATTCTCCTTTCATTGCCTGCTGTCTGAAATGCATACGCATATCTAGCTTGAACAAGTTACTGTTCTTTCTAGTTGTGTGCAATTTTCAACATCGCACAGGTATGGCCCCATGGGTATTTCCTCTTGGATATCCCTGTTCCAAAAATAAAAGTTTTCCAGAGGTCTTGCTAGGATTTTAAAACTAGGAGTCCAGGACTCCCATTCTGGTAAAAATAGGAGTCCCACCAGTAAAAGTTACAGTCCCCTCCCAGAAAACTATACAAATTATAAGAACTATTGGTTGCCATTGAGTTTAATTTCTACATTCTTTATAACAATGACTTTGCTCTTGTTTGTCCATCAGAGTCTGAATTTTGTCAATCCAAGGAAGATCTTATTCAAAACACTAAGCTAGGTATCACGCACTTTCTTACTCTTGGCTACTGTCCTATCCAAACTATCAGTTCTAGTAACTTTTAGCACTCTCCTGAGGTCACGTTCGCTGCTTATTCTGCTGAACACAATAATGAAGGCTAAAGTTGTTTATTTGATGTACTGTTATAAATGACATATGTACATCTCTGGGTCTTTCTGCCTCTGAATTCAAACACTGTAAATATCAGTAGATTTTCCCACCCAGCTGCCAGTCAAAGCCTTTGATCTTGCTGCCCAGCTATTGCAGCATGCTCTTTCGATATACTCTTATAATGGTGACATGTACATGGCAGGGTTCAGAAACTCAATTAAGTCATTGTAAATATCAGCACAGCTAATTAATGAACAAATTTTCTCAATAAGCAGGTGGCTGAAGCAGGGCTAGCAAGTCTTTGAATTTTGCCGCCCACCTATTACATGTGTACAGAGGACTCTCGCCTAAGTGATTTTCCGCATCCCCAAAAACAAATTGGCATCCAAATACGTGTGTATTTCCAAGACCTCTGAGTTTTCACTAACATGAACTCTGCCAGAGATTAACTTCCTTGAATCAGTACTTTGCTGCCTCTTACGCCAGATCTTTTCTCTTCCATAATGCTGTATTAGGGTTTAAAGTCCAACATTCCCAATAGTCTGCTTGTTCAGGCATGGTTATCTTGAATAAATATAACCAGAATATTGTCCATCCAGCACGTACATCGGACTCACACTCAACATCAATTTTAGGCTCAAAATCACACACTGTTATTACCAGTGACATTTTCCCAATGTCCAACAGACCGATATACATGAAATTCATTGTCATCACAGCTATCGCCAGCCAGTATTTGCCAACTGAAAACGTCATCTAAAGATAAACCCTGTTGTGATCCAGCCATTTTGGCTTCCTGTGTGGCCCTTTTTTCGAAACATGTATTTGTAAAACTTCCATGATGAAAATAAGGTTAAAACTACCATAAAATGCTTGTTACAGGGCCAATGAACCAATCAAATTTAGTTTAACAGCCATTCATGTTAAACCGAAGTAGCTAGCTATCTGGATGTCGCATCAAGCGCAGCGAGACTGCAACTAGCAGCACAAACTATGTCACGAAATGCACTTTTCAAGATAAAGTTTAATAAAAATTGCATATTGCACAAAGCACGTTTTATATCTGTGACATTGACGTAATTTGCGTAACACGCATCACTGCTTTAAAAGTACGCGAATTCGTATAAATTACATGCACTTGCATGTACTGGCATCATTTTCTGACCCAATGTTTTATTCATGTCAGACCACTAGGAGGGGGTTAGATGCAATTTTAAATATATATTCGTTTTTTTTCTTTCTGACAACCCCACCAGCAATTTCTCATGTTGTTAACACAACAAACTCCTTTATTTCCATATTATGATTTTTAAAGATTAATCAGCAAAAACAGAATTTTAATTCATAAAGGTATGGAGACGCTCTTCACTGCTATTAAACACATCAGAAACAAAATCTGAACTGGAAGATAATGCAATGTTGGAATGAAAATCAAACCTGATCTTTGTCAAACACTGCAGACAAAGAGACCATAAATTTCAAGTCCTAAAAATCCAAACCTCTGAACTACGGCAATAACTTCACCAAAATCTAATCAGCTCAACTACATTTGCATATATGCATGGATCCCAAATATCATTTGTCTTAAGTGACTAATTTTAGTAACTGTGCAAAAATATTTTCATGAAGAAAGAAAAAATGTCTGAAAAGTGGAAAAGTACATCAGAACTTTAAAATAATTGCTGTAATGACCCAAAAATCAAAGAAGGTCATCTACATTTGAAAACAAGCTTCACTATAAAATATAATTTGACCAACTCAAGTATGTGTTTATGTTCAAAATCATGCTAACATGTTCAAAGATGTGTACAAATTTGAAAATTGCTCTAGTGACCTGAAAATCTAATTATGATACTGACCTATGCATTCAAATGCTAAATTACATTTGTTGACATCAAATGGTTTTTGTGTAATCTACCTAAGATGATTCTCAAGACATGTATGGACTTGACTGGATCAAATCAATATGCCACTGCTCCAAGCTATGGAGGCATAATAAAACTGGTATGACCTATCCTAATTAGTAAATATTGGGTAATTAAAAGAATCAAGATATACCGAGTGACATAAAACTTACCGTCTAGTTGGCAAATCAGCTGTTGGCAGGAAATTATTTTTTGTAAGCATATTGAGTGCTAACTGAACTCCACCACTGCGTACAAAATTGTACTGAAAAAAGAAATCCATTTTTTTTTTTAAAAATTCAGCCATTTAAGTAAAAATATTACCATTTATTAACCCCCTTTTGTCTAGAATGCAAATTACCTGCAAATGTTGTGAAAGCAAATGGCTCAGCAGCTAGACTAAGCAAAAGATAGACTGCATTTCCCAATGCCAAAAGAAATGCAAGAAATAAAATAATTTCTCAATGAGTAAATAAAGAAGTGAAAATCTTTTAATAAAGAAACATAACTGAAGAATAAAAAAAAAGCAACATACTATTGAACATTTAATGACATTAACAACCATCTGGTAACAATCTGAAGCTTAATAAAATTTCACACTTTTGCCTGTTTCCTATATAATGATGATATGCAATATATATGAGAAATGTTCAGATTACAGTCATGGAGAGCTCAAGCAGACTCCCAAATGTCTATATCCATTCCTGACAAGCCTTTTTCATGTATTCTATCATACAATATCTGTTCTAATTAAAGCCAAAAATCTTACAATCATTCTCTGTTGAAGAAAGGCAACTGAAACCGAAGCAGTCAACTACATTTTAACTACAGTATTTTTAAATGTATGCTTGACAGTCAGTCTCTTTGTTGTCGCTTTTTTGCATGCAACATAATAATGATAGACTGTCTGGATAAATTCTAACCTGGACAGAGATATATTTCAGAGGTGTAAATCCAGAAATAAGTAGAAATACTGGACCTAACTTTCACATGGCACCTCCTGTGTTTGAGCCTGAATCTTAGCCAAACTAGCAACATGAGCCATTAAGAAACTCCCATCATGCAAGACAAGCTAACCATCACAGTTGCATACAAGTATTTGGTACTGACAGAAAAGGACAGAGCAAAAGAAACAGTCAAGCACTGTTTTATTGTAAACCAATCAAACATCATGTAAAAAATGATCAGTGTAGTATCCAAAATGGAAGAATATTGTTTCACAATGAAAACGGATTGAAATAATTAAGTGTTTGAAATTCAGGATATCACATGTGCATGATAAGGCAGAACCAAGTTTTTTTTTTACCTCATGTTCGGTCAAAAATCAGGCTGCACATTACGCACACTAAAATATGAATACTTCTTCATTTTAATGAGGTATGAAATGATAGCTAAAAAGTGTAACATCTCTAGCTTGCTTTAACTGAGATGAAAAGAATAAAAATGAATCTAAATAGGCTAAATCTCACCTGAAACTCAAATGCATCTTCAGAAAGAGGGTCAGCTGCTGGCATTAGTAAACTGTATGAAACCTGTATAATAAAAAATGTTAATGTTCATTTGTCATGATTGGAGTAGATTTAGAATTAGATTTGTAAAACACACACACACACACACACCTCAAACTAAGATTCCTCAAAGGAACAAACACTTAACTAGCCAAAAGAACTTTCAAGGCTTCACAATAAGTCTGTATCATGATTTTTATTCTTTTTAACTGCCCAATATCAAAACCACATCAGATATTCATGAGAAACTCGGTCTATCTGATTTTTATTAATGTTTACAGGTCACATGTCATAAATGCCGTAGTTTTTCTTGTCTTTCAGCATATTAATTACATAATGATTTTAACACTCACAATTTCTGAGAAAATAAGTAATTTTCATATCGATTTAATGCCTGTATCACTCAATCTAACAATGTTTAAAGTTTGCTAGGCCATCCAGTAAGCAACTACGCTTTGCCACCACCATGCTGGCATTCTGTGATGCTAGACTGGTTTTCATACCTTCCATGTAAGGAAAGATACGGATATCAAGCTGACTTTGAAAATAAAAGTCTACTACATGAATCTAATCCACTAAGCGTTTGGATTGACTCAGCATACATATGTACTGCAAGCACCCAAATGATCCATACTGCACCCTCCGAATATTCTGGTTAGAAATCTATTAATTTAACTCATGATCAGTTTAGTTATGACTCAATTACGTGATTAATTTTGGGCGTCAAGTGGTGGCAGAAAATTCCCAGTCCCCCCCCCCGTTTTTCATCAATATTTGCAAAAATTCAAGGACTTTTCTTGGTCAGGAAAAAACTATAATTTCTCCCGACTTTTCACAATTTCCCGGTAGCATGGGAACCCCCTGATAGGCTTATTTGTTGGTGCTTTACAGCATAGCAACACCAATAGGTTATTTAGTGCCAAGGCAATCTGAATAAAGTGTCATGCACAAGTAAAAAAAACTAAGCCACCAATGAGTCCTTTGACTTGATGCCTATGTCAAGTATGTCTGGTTTTCAAATTTGTGATAACATGAACATGTTGATGCTCAGATCTTCACTTTTTTATTCAGAAGCATCAAAATACTGGGCATCAGACTGGTACCATTTTTATTTAGAACCAACTAGACAACATAAGAAGTATTTTTAAAGACAAACCTATCTTGATATGACCATTCATTATAGCAGAGTAGGGATAACAGCAATAGCATGTTCCTATGGGAACCAAAATATGACTTGTGCCAATTAACCATGTGGTTGTTGCCAGACCATAAGTGAATAGAAACAGAAAATCACCTTAACACCAGATACAAGTAAATACTAGTAAATACTCAATTTTGTGTGTGTGTGATTTGGATTTTTAACATAGCTTTAACAATTTTTCAGTCATATCGCTACGATGTCTGCAGTGTGGCGGTTTATAGCGATGCCTAGCACTGAGGCATCTCCTCACAGACATGTCACATGATGTCCCACCAAGTCACATTATCCTGACACCAGGCCAACCAGTCCTAACACTAACTTAACCTCTTAATGCTGAGTGACAATTGAGGCAGATGTAAGTACCATTTTTGTAAGTCTTTGGTATAAATAGGCCAGGGATCGAACCCACAACCTCCCACATCTGAGGCAGATGCTCTAACCACTAGGTCACCGGAGCGGTCACTACTCAATTTTGAAAGTTTAACAAAATCAATATTAATCAAATATGATGCAGAAGTCCAATATTCCAAATATAATTTTAAAAAATCAAAACAATCCATGGTAATAAAAAATATCAGATGGTATATAGACAACAATTTTCTAGGATGCAATTTTTATGACCAAAATAAGATGTACAATTCGAGTAATATTGCACAATTAGCATAAAATTGTATTTAAAATGTTCACACGCACAACAAATATTGTTTTAAAACAGTTTTGTGTATTTCAATATGAAATATGATTATAAATATGAAATATGGTTATAATTTATGCATCACTTCCAATGTGGATATTTTTCCAGCTGGTCAATGTTTTATAAAGATTTATAAAAAATCTCCCTCGAATTCATTCAGATTAAGCCATTCCTTGTGGCTCAAACAGTGGCAAACCATTTTTTATAATTAATTGTCTGTGATTTTCTCCACAATCTCTCAAATCTTTTGCAATATAAGCAAGTAATCAAGCATGGTCATTTGTAAGTAGATGTGGCAGACAGCAATCAATGCACAACTATGCAGTGAATTCGATGCATATTTTTGGTTGGTCAAAAATAATTAATGTCCCCAGTTTGACTGACAAGAGAAACTATCCTTTACAAGACTTTCAAGATGATATTAGATATCATATTGGAAACATTGTCATTTAGGCCCAACTAAACCACACAAGAAGTCTTCTGGTGACAACCCCTATCAATTGGCAGTTTTGTTCAGGAGTAGAAGCAATAACAAGATTTTCAAGTGTTTATGTGGCAGCCATATTGGCCATCAGAACAAAGCCATTTTCATTTGAGACAAACTGGACATCATATGGACTCTTTCAGTGAAAACCTCATGTTCCAATGACCATCCATTCATTAGGAGTAGCAATAACAAAATTTCCAGGATGGCTGCTGTGATGGCCATACTGGATGTTCAAGCAGTACCATTCTCATTCAGGACCAGCCATGAGATGAATGTTTATGTAAAGTTTCATGTCAATCCACAAATAGTTTAGAAGGTGTAGCAATAACATTTATGCTAATGGATGGATGGACAACAGACCATTCCGTAAGTTATCCTGGTCTATTACCAGTACAGATGAAAATACTGTTTACAAGTTCATACCAACAAACAGGCAAGCAAGCAGTAAAGTTCATTTTTTATTAACGACATCATCATGAAAATTATTTTGTAAACCTTGTGTGAACTAGTCGCACATATATTTGTATCTAAGTGAGTGGAGCAAGTACAACACAAGTTATAGTCAGTTCATTCAACCAAATCAAAAGTTTTCTGATCTACAAAATTAATTCAAGGTAGCAATGCAGACTGGTGACAATTTCATGCAATTAGCAACAATAATTTTTTACACATCTGATCTCAAATTTAGAGTGTGTGTGTGTTTTGGATTTTTAATGCAGCTTTAACAATTCTGCAGTCATATCACTACAATGTCTACAGTGTGGCAGTTTATAGTGCTGTCTAGCACTTGGGCATCATGCCACAGACACGTAGCATGATGTTCCACCCAGTCACATTATCCTGACACCAGGCTGACTAGTCCTAACAATAACCTCTTAATGCTGAGCGCCTAACAAGGCAGCTGTTAATGCCATTTTTATAAATCTTTGGTATGACTCGGTCAGGGTTCAAACCCAAGACCTCCCACATCCAAAGCAGACACTCTAACTACTAGACCACCAGAGCAGTAGCAAATTTAGAGTAAATTTTCAATCTCATTCTTGAAGTTTTATGAATTCAAGCCTGCCAGAGCTCTATACTGTGGTGCAGTACAAGTGTTTGGACTCTAGGTCTTAAAAATATGTAACAGAAAGAAGTGAAAGAAACACTTTAAGTAAAATCAAGCTATTTCTCTACAATAGAGAGAGAAAATTCAAGAACACAGTATTATGAATTAAATCCTAAATAATCCTAAATATCCTATCATAAGTCCAAAAATAAAGACTGTTCCTAATGAATTCCAGCAGTCATGAATTGCCTGATATAACAAAATTATGCAATCCAGAATCCAAGAGTTAATGAGCACTTTAGTAATATCAACTGCAAATTCTGATTATGGATTAACATAATGATTTAGAGCAGGAATGAATTATCCCATTTATACACATTTTCACTTGACCTAGATGTGAATCATTATAAGGGGAAAATGTGCCTCATATATAATGATAATTCAGATGAATGAAATATTATTTAGTGGCTTACCTCAATATTGTACAGGACTTCTGTAGGAGAGGAGTTAAAGAACATGGATTCTAAAACATGGGAGACTCCAGTACCAGATTTAACATGCTCTGCACATATGCTTCGAAATCTCTCCACTATGTGGGAATCTGAAATACGAAACCATGTGAATTAGTTTACAAACTACAGTAAACAATGTTTGAAATGTAGCATGGTTGTAAATATTTTCATTTGTTCATGTTCTCATATACAATTCTGGTACATTTGTTTTTGATTACTGCATTAAGACCTTCCTGTACACATTTCCTTGATGTCGATGTAATCATCCTTTGATGCCCTAATTCAAACTCTACCATCAAAATGCTAGGCAACTAAATGTGTGTAGTAGTGTTTAACAGCAACTTGGCACAAAAGTATCTGTGTAGTGCCAACAAAAAGTTAAGTTAAAAAATATAAGAAATGTACATATAAAAAAACATATAGATGTTTTAATTCCATGATAAAACAATACTGATGCATACTTGTGTTATGCTGTTTTTTGTTGTTTTAAATCAAAGAATATGAAATATTGGCGGGGAAAAATAAAGTGTTAACTTTTGCAACATTATCCTACCCTCGTTCTAACACAACAATTAAACAGATTTTTAAGAAAAAGAATCTTTACTGTATACTGACTAATAATGGGTCATTTTCTGAGTAGCATTTAATGCCCACACTAGTTTTGATGTTCTACACCACATAACCTTGGTTATGGTATTTTCTGATATTCAGTAAATAATCAAGAAACAATGAATAATTCTAAGTGTATATAGACTACCTGCTGGCATAAGCTTTAGTAACTGTCTGGCTGTATCTCGTAACCTAGGAACTAGTACTGAACAGCCCAGGTCTGATAACTGGAACAGGAATTGGGCATACCTAGCATTGTTGGCCATCAGCTACAAGACAAGATTTGCCAATTAGAACATCAAAGTAGGTATCAATACATTTTTACAAAAGCAAAAATAATGTATCCATATATAATAATATATATTCATAACATAATCTGCCATGATCAACTCAGCAGTAACAACATTTCAAGTTCAGCTCAGTGCTAAACTGAGTAAAAACTGTAATTTAAAATTTAGTATTGTTCACATCACAGATTCAAGGAGGCATAATTATAATAAATAAATATTGTATCATATTTTTATGTGACATAAAACATACCACTCCTGGCAAGCAGTTTTCTGCTTCAATATTTGGACCATCATATCCACTGTGACGCGGTGACCCAGCAGAACTATCAGAACTACTGTCAGGACTAGAAGGCATACTGTTGGCCACCTGGACCAACTTAGCTGTAATTAACTGAAATGAAAAGATACAAAAGATGAGGACACTGAAGAAGGTTATCTAAAACAAGTATACTAAGAAAATATTAAATCTACATTGTAAAGTGCAAATTATTTACAGGATTCATTATTTGCATTAGCAAACTCTTCCATAAACTATAGCCTACAAATTTTGTAAGGCATTTTGCTGCAAACCAGGGCAACTACAATGTCCTCCAAACTACATGCCATACTTCAGCAAGATAAAACAAAACAAAAAAACCTCTTTAAATCATTATTATTTTCTATCTTCACACTGTTCAAGATTATTTAATAAACATGCAAACATGAATGTGCTTTGTTTTATATTTTGCTATGAAATTACAATTTCCTACTTTCCTGAACACCAGTAGTACATTTGTTAGTTACAAAATGCCTACTTGGTTTGAAAGATCTGTTCACAAGGTGAAATGTGTCCCTTACTGAACACTCCTCTATACCAAAAAATTACAACATAGCACATTGGTACATTCTCATGATTTCAAGAGTGTTATCTGATGAGGAAGCAAACCACAGAAAATATTCATGATGATCTTTATTACAATACACAACAGTTTGTTTATAAAAATTCAATTTTCTGATCTCTTCTAGCACTTCTTTAGTTCCCCCAGCTGTCCCCACCAAGTTCATGACTCAAGTTTGATATGTGACGTGCATCTTGGTTGGTTATGCTTG
Organism: Sinohyriopsis cumingii; assembly: GCA_028554795.2. NCBI lineage: Eukaryota > Metazoa > Mollusca > Bivalvia > Unionida > Unionidae > Sinohyriopsis > Sinohyriopsis cumingii. Next base: position 55,164,019 of record CM068828.1, read on the forward strand.
TGTGAATATATACTTGCTAGAATGCATTCAAAATGACATGAAAATATATTCTTGTAAATCTGAACATTTACCCCAACCTAAGATTCCCAAATGGTCTATGTCATGACAAAAATAAACAATGCACTTCATCACATCAGCAGGTACAAGCATAGCAGAATTGTACTCTTTAATGTATAGAAGAAAGCATGCCAGACATACAGGAATACAATCAGATGGAGAGTCAGAGTATATCCTAACAAAAGTCTCTCAAAGTGACTGATGCCTTATTGACCAAAACGAATTCCAGGAACTAAGATCAGAATGTTTCTTCTTTCAAAATGTTGTCTATTGAAACCAATAGGTGGTCATAACAGACACACAGACATCATAAGAATTCCTCTGGTGAACACCCCACATCAATATGACCATTGATTCCAGAGTAGAAATAACAAGATTATAGAGATGAACATCATGATAAGTCTTGTGGTGAAGATATGACGAGTCATTTAGGACAAGCTGTGAAAACAAGTTTTCAAGATGAACACCATAATGGCCTTACTGGAGGTCATACCAGCACTATTTTCCAATCGGTCAAGTTTGACATCATAAAAATCTTTGGTGAAAACCCAATGTTACTAATGTTTATTTTATTTTCCTATCAGGAAGATTATTAACAAGATTTTCAAGATGGTTGCCAAGGTCGCCATATCAAATGTCAGAACAGCCCCATTTCATTCGATCAATTAAACATGATAGTCTCTTAATGAGAACTACCTGTCAATATGACTGTTTGTTTTGGGCATAGTAACAATAACATTTTTAAAGGGCCTGTTTTTTCATCATATGTTGTTTTATTATATGCTCATTGTTTTCTCTGTTACCTTTATATTGTCTGAATTGTGCAGTATTTTTCCATATTGCACAGCTTTATATTGCATGACACGCGAGTCTAGAAGTAGTATACTTTGTTAGGAACTACTTTGTAAACAAGCCATGTACGCTCATGTAATAGAAGCTTTAGGTTTTAGTTTTTTATAGTTTGTTTGTGGATGAACTAAAGCTAAAGCCATTTTGTCTATTTGAAAATAGAGATGATAGTAATGAAGTGGAAGAGTTGACTGAGCCACAAATAAACTTTCAAACAAAGAAACGAATGAATGTCATATCTGCAATGTCCAAAACAAATGTGAGAGACTCAGTACTGAAAATACCATTCTGATCATTTAAACAGTTATTTAAGAGATATGTTCGTTACTTTCTGTAAATGGAATGGTTCAGACTATGACCAGTGCTCTCTAGGGTCTATAAAAATGGCAGTCAAAAGCAAACTGAGGCCAAGGGCTATCACAGATACACACAATTTAACTAGTCAGTCAAACACTAAATTCCAGACAAAAATGACAACTGAAGATTTTAGTATGAAACTATGAGCCTCAGATCCAATAAGCCAAGACAATGAAAAGGTATTATTTCTGCTGGCTAAATAGACAGTCACACAACAGCTGCTTTGCAATTTTCTGCATTTAACTACTTTGATATAATGTTAGGCTAGCAATATACAACACGATGTATGATAACAGGTCATATCCGGGGTCCCTCCAACAGCAAGCATGTAAGTGACAGGGCATAAACATATGTTTTCTTTAGCTGGTGATAAGAATGGTAATAAATATACCTGAATTTCTTCAAAGTCTACTTAGTTCTGCAAATCCAAATGACATGACCCATGTCATGGTAAACATGATATACACCAAAATTGCACTGCAATTTTGACTACATTTCCAAATGAAATCACATTCTTCTTACTGCACAGAACTGAAACAACTAATCCAGTTCATCATAAGCATAAAAGTAGAATAAAGTTGGATCAATAGAAAAACAAACTCGTCAATTCTAGACCAAATGGAAAGTTTTTTCAACGTTCATTCATTCAAAATATGATTTGAAAATTTATGTAGACCAAAATGAGAATTTTTTAAAACTAATGTTGAGCATGTCACAAACTTCATAGGTCACTGGACAGTGCTATGTGCATATTAATATTGCTACTGAATATTAATTAATCAACAGTTCTTTGTTTATTTTGAAATAAAGTATACATTCAGTTACTTTGTTTCTTGTAGTGTATTCATTTTTTTCCATTGAGCCTTAGGTAGGAATACGAAATGAGTATATAATAAAAAGATCACTATATTTCTATGGGAAAATATGAATCCATCATTTTGGAATAATACTGCAGTCCCAAGCACATGCAGTATGATTCAGAAATAAAATTGTTCATATTTTCCCATACAGATGCAGTAACATGTAATTACAAAGATCTAAAACTACTTGCAAAACATACATACCATTTTATCTCTCAAAGGGATCTGCGATATCAGTCTCTTGTCTTCACTAGGATCTAAAATTTCTGCATTTACATACAAGTCCACCTTAATATTACTACTAGCTTTCAGTCTATGTAAAATCTGCCGCCGGACAGATCCTATAGTGTCATTTGTATGAGACCAAATATCCATATCATCCATCTGACGTCCCTGGTTTGGAAAACGAACCGACAAAGACACAAGTTTTCCTCGGCATGCCCTGGGAAAATACAAAATGTTAGAATAATATATACAGGTATCTGCAGATTTGTGCGAATTTCATGTTAAGACAAGTTCATATGGATTTGGGAAGGGGTGAAGACTACATTTAACGAATTTGTCAACAACAAAGAAAAGGATAAACAAATAAAATGATTTTCTTAAAAATTAACTGAATTACATATTTTTCAATGAAAATAAAAAGCAATGAACAAAAATTCTGAGTCGTGCAATTTCAAGTTACGCAACCACTTTTGGGAATGCAATTACTGTGTAAGTCAGGGGTTAGCTCTGTCTGTGTGTGTATGTATTTATTATATACTTTAGTGTGAAATATAGAGACTTGTTTGCAAAATAATTGTCTTTTTTTTCATTCCTATATTTTCACGTCTGAAAAATATATTTTCACACACAAAAGTATAAGACTTCCCATTATGCCGTCCAGATTGTGTGTGTCCACAAAGTCGAACATGCAACAACAAAAGCAAGTACTTTGTGAGCTAGAAGAAAAAAAAAAAAAATCTGCATTACATTTAAGACATGTTAATTTATCTTTGATAAAGAAATCTGACCAGATGCCGGTCACACCTCTCTGTAGTTATTTCCCATTACTTCCTTGAAAACAATGAAAAACCCACTTTGATGCATTGCTGAATCAGATTTGCATGGTTTTCAGATAGGGTCAAATAGTTTACAAAATGCCAAAAATGTAACTGACTGCAACAGATTTGGAAAACCCAATCCTACCGCTTTATCCAGTCACATATATTTTTATGATTAACCAATGAAATGGAGAATTTATGAAAAGGGAGTGGGAGTGTTGTGCCGAAGAGTTTGTTCAGTCTTGCAAACTTTGATTCTGGTACAAAATCCGGTATATAAGAATAAAACAATTTTCTTTTCCCATATTAATACCAGATGTTTCATCTTGTGGTACCAAATACATTCTTATTTAATCTCGTGGCTTTTCCACTCATTAAAATATCACCTTCTTGGTACCACACATTCTTTCATATATATATATATATATATATATATTCATGTATAAGCCAAATAATTTAGGAAAAAATAAAGGCTCATATGGGGGGTGGGTGGCTTATCAGCAGGTCAGTGTCTAAATTTGACAGTTTTTAAGTCTTTTTCTTGACTACTGAAATGGCTGTAAATCTTGGGACAAAAAAAAAATAATTTGTTCCGTGTCCTAAGACTTATATGCATGTAAAAAAATAATTTTCAGTGTCCCAACACTTAGTAAACTGTTATAAAGTACTGTGATCGATTTTATTATTATTTTGCATGTGCATATTTTCTAATTGCTCCAACATAAAATTAAACAAGGGTAAATACAGACTTCATAATCTGAGGGCTGGTTGAGTTTCCCCGGAAGATCAGGCTGAACTATCATGTACAGTACTTACACAGTGCAAATCGTGCATAGCATCACTTAAATCCTTATTTATTCCCAAACATACTAGATGCAGATTTTGCTTTATTTATTGTTTTGACCAAACTGCATTCTTCCAGAGAACATTTCAGCTAGTCCTTAATAGCTGTTTCATTTACGTTAAATAATGCACTCATGAGTTACTCATTTTTAATTATATAAGCGATCTCACAAACTGAGGTAATATTTATGAAAATGTACACATGTTTAATTGTACAAGGTACATAACCTGTATAACTGTTACATGTTCATGAAGAATGGTAATAATAAGGCTAAAATTTCTCATTATAGATCAACTAAGATCATCAAACTATTTTAGTTTTGTGTTCTGGATGAACAATATAACTTTCCACACAATGGAAAGCTTGATGTTTCGGCATCTCCTCTGTTGATAATTGGCAGGTTTACCTTTTGTTTTCTGACAGCAATTCACGGCCAGTTAATCATTAAACCCTGAAACCGGCTTGTGTTTCTACCAGCACATTGATGTATAATTGCCTTTCATTCCATAGAATTGGCATAATTACCGTAGTTTTGTAAAATGGGGTGTAAGACCTACCTGTCAAATTTTCAAAAGCCAAGTAAGGAGACTAAATAAAAAAATAGGGAGATTGGGACTAAAATTTGGGAGGTTTTTCATGGCATTGTTTAAGCCATGTTTTTACTAAATAGTGACAGATCTTCTGGGTCCAATATGTGAGAAATTCTAAAAGGACACGCGCCATTTCTCCATGTGACGGACCTTATTTTCCCCCAGGATGTGCCCTAATTTCATATTCTGGTCAGCTGTGGTCAAACTGTAAAATAGCAAAATCTTAGTCTTAAATAAATGAGCAAGAAAGCCAGCGTGACTAATTAAAAGTTAACCTTTATCAATGTAACTATTTTGTGAAAACGACTGGCCCTCCATTAGAATTCAAAGACACCATGTTATACACTACTCTGTGTTATGCAAGCATCAGCAATTGATTGGCAAATAAAGGATGCCCACTTTTGTTGACTACAGGTGGCTAAACGGGCAGCCTCATGGTACTGTACATGTGTATATCCGACCGTATTTCCTTACTGTCACCTTGTAAGGCATTTAGTACTGTTTACTATAAAACATGTATTCTGAGAGTTTTTTCAGTACACATATTCCTTCTTTTAATTTAATGATGGTACTTAACATTCATATATATGGTATAAAAATACAAGGTGTTCACTCGTGTAAATTTCTTTGGTGGGAATGGTGCTATAGCATATGGAGCAACAGCATCAACAGTGATCACTCTTGGGATTGAAATTAATTGTCAACAATTTTACTCTTGTGGTTTAATTTTTTTTCTGGTTTATTTTCAGATTTTTGAATTGTTGTAGAGGTAAAAAAAAAATCATAAATTTACATGAATGATGTTTAAACTTAACATTCTATTTAGTGAAGTGAACTCTTTCTAGTAATGTAATTATCTTGTCACAACAATTTTCACATGTGATACAAAAGAACATGGCTTCCACAATTTGCATACGATATATTTATTTATGTAGGACTTCTTGTTGTTGAGGAGAAATGAAAATTGAAAACAATGTAATAATCGGGAGTTTTCTGCAAAAATCGGGAGATATTATGAAATCGGGAGCTATGTATGCAATGATCCAAAACTTGGGAGTTTTTTTTTCTCCTTCTAGCGTCACAGCTGACAGGTATCAGCATAATTTTCTAAGCATTATTTCTGAAACTTCATTATTGTATTTTGGAGATATCATTAAAGTTTACTGCAGAGGTGTCCATGATTTGACTCCATGGTATGTACTTCATTCAGCAGAATGTACTTCATTCAGTGAGTGTTCAAACCTACAATGTACATGCAGCGGCGCCATTATGTAAATACACTCAGTAGCTTAATTGCGAGCATTGAATCAAACCGAATTATTGTTCATTGTATGGTCATACTAAGATCATATTTTAATGAGTCAGGTATTTACAATTTCAAGGCAAAATAAAATCGTAATGACTGGTGGACTGATATAAAATGTCCAATGCAATAATACATCAACAAACAATAATTGAGTCAAAAGGGAGTGGTAGTGTTACAACAACCCGAGAATGCGCAATTCTTGTCATCATTCAATCAAGTTATACACAAATCGGAATTAGGCAGAAAAAACAAACAAAAACAGAAAATTTAATAAATAACTTTTCAAACAAGTTTAAACCATTTCTTTTTAATAAACATACATGCCAACCCCAAGAGAAGTATACATGTAAGTTTTGTTAATATAAGTTTGCCAAAATAAATGCATTTAGAAATTACCACGTGCAGCTTGTGATGTCTCGGAGTTTTGAGTCGGCTTATACGCGGGTCATACACTTTTTAGTGTTGATACCTATCCAGATTGGGGGGGGGTCAGCTCATAGCGAATGGGCTTATATGCGAGTATGTGTATGTATGTATGTGTGTGTGTGTGTGTACATATATATATATAGACAAACACAAACAGATCATTACTGCTGCAAATCAAGATTACTGTTCTAGTCCATGCTTCACAAACACAAACAATTTTATCTCAACATAAATAAACATAATCAAATTCAAAATTAATCAGACCAAGTGGCTTATGTAACTATTTCACTAATCAGAATTACACGGTCTAAAGCAGACCTTGGGTATTATTTAACCTGTCAATGCAATATAAACTTCTTTACCATGGTGGAGCAATATCTGATTGGAATTGTGAAACTTAGCCAAACAGATACAGTATTACCTCCTGACTGTAATATGTAATACAAAAGCATTACCTCACTAAGAAGTTTAGCTCCTGATCATAACTAATTCAACATACTGATAATGCAAGGCTGTTTGTGACATGTCTTATCAGAAGTAAAGTTTTTAGAATGTTTACAATCTTGGTTAATTACATGCATGGTGAAGTCATAAATATGCATGAATTTCACTTACGCTCATCAACAATATTGATGATATAAGAGTATCTACCAAACCATGAAAATAATATCAAGGCGGTAAAAAACCTCAGCCAGTTATACACAAATTACCCCCAAAGTATCTACATGCCTTGCTCATAGTAAAAGCCATAAATCTTTACAATATTAGCCTATTTTGTAACTTTGATTAAATTCTGGTCAGAAATGTATTTGCACAAGTGATAAGAAATTCGGCCATTCATATTCAAGACCATCTCATTAATAGTTATGAATCCTGTTAATAACATCAGACAGCTTGATAAATAATATAAGCCTATTGACCATGTTTGATTCAAATATGATCAGAAAAGAGTTCTTAAGCATTGATAAGCTCAGCCAATTAGACAAAATCATCTCATATGCATGTATCAAGATCATAATTGTACTCATCATTATGGTTAAAGCAAATTCACCAAGTCAAAACTGCACCAGAAAAAGGTATTCAGATTGGTAACATGTCTAGCCAATCGCATTACAGATCACCTCATTAATGTGCATGGATCTTGCGCATTATCAAACTCATACAAGACCTTGTTCATATAAATCTATACTGGAAGTAAAATCAAATTAAGATGAAAATTATAACTCCCAGAGTCGTAACAAGCTCAGCCAATCAGATGCATGATCACCTCATCAATATGCATGTATCTTGCTTATTACCAAATTCGTATGAGATTTCAACAATACGATCTCACATTTCAAAATTTTATCTATAGGACTGGAAAAATGACTTCTAGTTTTAACCTAATACTAGCTGCAGCTATTTCCAATGGAAAAGTGGTACCAATGTCTTGCAATGTGTTAATGCTGGTGAATCAAATTACCTGCTGAGTGGAAGAATAGAACGTTCCTCCCCATACATCTCATCACACTCTGACACATATTCCTTAAGCACAGTCAAAACACGAATCATACGTGTACATTCCTGCATAACACGATTTGGACTGTCCTTTTCCTTCTCCAGAATGCTCACAGTGTCATACAAGGCTTTGAGGCGATCTACACATGACTGAATAAAATCCTCATGAATCTCAACCTGGTTTTGTTGCAGCCGAGGACCCAAATTTGTGTAAGTGTCTTTAAGAAGAGCTATTGCTTTTTCTGCCACTTCATCTGGACTCCACATTACAACCTGCAATGCAGTGTAGGTTGTAAATTCATTAACATTTCTTTAAACTGGAACATGCAATCACATTTCTTTTTAAAGATTACCTGCTCATGGTCAACTGCATTTAACATTTTTACTTGCAATTTAAAATATTCACTTCTTCAACTTAGACATACAACAGGCAGTATTTAACTTCTTCATTATCAAGAGGTTATCTATACTTGAATATCTGCTTGCCAATATTAAAATTAATTTACAATGGTACACTGAAGGTTGTTGGGAAATATCTAAACTAGATATTTGTTCATGGAACACGAATGCCCCACCATAGTGCTTGAGAAACTGACCTAAACGCAGAAGGACAACACTACATGCAACCACCACTTTCATTGTGGGAGATGTGAAGTATGAAAGATGTCTAAATTATCTACTAGGTTGTTGGGAAATATCTAAACTAGATATCTGTTCATGGAACACAAATGCCCCACCATAGTGCTTGAGAAACTGACCTAAATGCAGAAGGACAACACTACATGTGACCACCACTTTCATTGTGGGAAATATGAAGTATGAAAGAGATGTCTAAACTATCCACTTAGATATCATCATCTACCTACAATGTCTTTCTTAGCTATACATATTTTGCTTATTTATACTGAACCATGAAAGTTTCACATGGAGTGCAGAAAATAATTTGAATGTAACCACAGTCTCTGTGCAGTTGTAAATGTATCCTGTAGCAGAAAATAAATATGTGCTCTGTGACAGAGCATACAAGAAATAAAACATCGAATACCTTTTCAAGAATATCAATGCAAAGTTCCAATAATCAGCTAATAAAAACAGATGATTGCCTCAGATCATAGATTATAAAAGCTATTATCGATGTCCACTGCAAGAAGAAAGATTACACCTGGTGGAACTTGTGTGCTTTGAGTAACCCTGAACTGAGAGTCAACATGACTAATGGCCCTGGTTACTTTTGTTGTTGTTGTTGTGGGGTTTAACGCCATTTTTCAGCATATGATAGGCTATGTATGGCGGCCAGTTTTAATGGTGGAGGAAGAACCTGGTAAAACCCCAGGAAGAACCACCGACCCACGAGAAGCTACTGGCAAGCTCTTTCTCACATACCCACATTAGCCGAATCCTAGATGCGAACCCACGCAGACAGAAGTGAGATGGCAGTGATCCGTAACGGAGAGCGCTTTAGACCACTCAGGGCTCTGCCCTAGTTACTATTACAAGAACAGCACATGCACAATTAATAATGTTGTTCAAAACAAAACCATTTCTTCCTTTTAACTGTTATGTGTTTATTTTGATATCTTTCAGCAATAACAAGATTTTCAAATTAGCAAATGTGATACAAATATTAGATGTCAGCTTGGCACCATTTTCATTTAGGACAAAGTGGACATCATTATAGGTCTCCTGGTGAAAACTCCGTCATAATGATCATCCACTCAGGTGGAGTAGGGACAATAAGTTGTGACAGCCTTAATTGATTTATGACTGACAATTTGCATTTAGGACAAATTAAAGAAGTCTATTGCTGAAAATCCCATGTTGACATAGCCATCTAATTTGGAAAGGAGTAGAGACAATACTTTAAAGATATGACCATCCATTCAATAGCATCATGATGGCTGCTGTGGCTGCCATAAAAGATGTCAGATTAGCACCATTTTCCTATTAGACCAAACCCATGTAAATGTGCCTTTCTGTTCAAGTAAAGTTGTGATAGAAGATTTGTATGATGGATGTCATAGTGGCTACATTGGATGTCAGACTAGCATCATTTTAGGACCAGCTAGAAACCACAAGTCCTTTAGTAAACACCCTATGTTGACATAACCATCCATTAAGGAGTAACTATGTGTATGTGTGTGTGTAATTTGTAAGGAGTAACTATGTGCATGTGTGTGTGATTTGGAATTTTAACGTAGCTTTAACAATTTTTTAGTTATATCGCTCGGTGTCTACAGTGTGGCAGTTTATAGTGATGTCTAGCACTGGGGCATCATGCCGCAGACATGTAGCATGATGTCCCACCCAGTCACATTATCCTATCTTTATGCTGAGTGCCAAGCAAGGCAACTGTTAGTACCATTTTTGTAAGTCTTTGGTATGACTCAGCCAGGGATCGAACCCATGACCTCTCGCATCCGAGGTGGATGCTCTAACCACTAGGCCACCAGAGCTGTCAAGGAGTAACTATAAAAAGATTTTCAAGGTGGCTGAAAAAGCAGTCACATTAGATTTCAAACTGGCAGAAAACAGAGGTCATCCGAAATCTTGTAGTGAAATCCCATGTTCAGCGTTTTATCTACAAATGGCTTCATGTAAGTCATTTGACTCATCAAGGCAAAATAATTGAGTCAAAATGCAAGCCTATGAGTCTTATTTTATCTGATGATCAAGTTTTCAGTAGTTTTTAAAATATAATTACACTGTTTAAATACACACTGAAAATATTAGTTACATAATGGGACTAAAGCAAATAAGGCATTTCCCTTGCCAGAAGCATCTGAACATTATATATTTGTTAAAAATCCTGTTGAAGGTTTCATGTCATCAGACATAATCTGAGCATATTTGACAAGGTGTTTATTGTTGACTATGTCAGTGCTTTCATCTGCCACTGCTGTCACAAATGACAAATTCTGCATGTCAGGTATAAGACTATCCTCAACAACATTTGACAGGTGCTCCAGTCACTCTGAACAGGTAGTAGCCGAGTCATACTGATTGGCAGAATTCTTCAAAATGCCAATGGCATCAATTTCTTCAGTAGCTAAGTCATGTATTAAATTAAGAAGAGATATGTATTTTAAAACAAGGGATGTCTTCTACACTCAGCCGATGTACACACTTAAGTTGCACTTTCACTACTATGTCTTGTTTGGAAGAATGTTTTTGTAACCCTGCATTCGTATCTGCCAGGTGTTGTGGACCTTCAATCAGCAGTTTGTATTCTGGCAACCCAGCATGCCTTGCTTGTGTACTGTTCTGAAAGTTACTGTTTTTTGTACATTTGGTCATGGTGTTTTTTTTTAGCCTCTGTACATATATGGCAAAATATAAAGGCATCTTAACTGTCACACTCTTCACTTGACTTAACTTCTTTCTGCAAACATTGCCAGCTCTGTTTTCAGCCATTGCTGCATAAACTACGTTTTATCTTACGAGTAAGCATTACCTCATCTTTGGATGATGAAGGCTCCACTGGTTCGATAAAAATACTCAGAGGTCTCGGAAACGCTTAATCACACGTATTTGGAGGCAAATGTTTTTTTACCGGTGATGCAGAAAATCACTTATACAGTAGGCCTTCCATTTGCACACATTTGCCAGATGGCAAATTCAACCATCTGCTGAGTGGGAAAATGTGTTTATCAAATGATCGTTTTAGTTTAGCTGATATTTACATTGAGAAAATTCAGTGGCTGAAAGACCTCCCAGATGTACATGTTGTCATTGTAAGAGTACATCTGAAGAACATGAAGACATAAAATTGAATGATTGGAAATTGTTGCTTCATTGCATGACAATGGTGTGCATAAAATAACATCAGTGTAAAAAAAAAACTGATTTGCGCATATTTTCAGTTTGAGAGAGTTGTAATCTAGCCATTAAAGTAGTTAGACCAAACCTTAATTTTGTTTTAATCAATAAAACATATTATTGGATGCGTCAATTTATCTACTGGTGACGATTTTTTAGATGAACCTGTTTTTTGTTAATGAGTAAGATGTAACATTCGGGTGCGTCAATTTACGTACCGGCGACTATTTATGTGCATCAGATTGGAAGAGTCTGCGTATTTGATGCATGATGCGTGGGTAGATAAAACAATGCATGTTGATATGATCATCCATTCCTCCAGAGTAGTGATAACAAGCCTTCCAAGATGACCAAAATGAAGGTCATGTTGGACATCGGATCAGTTTCACATTCATTTAGGACCAACTGGACAAGAGAAGCCTTTTAGTGAAAAGCCCATGTTAATATAACCATTCATTCTGAAGGAGTAGCAATAACAAGATTTTCAAGAAGGCTGCCATGGTGGCCACACTGGACATCAGATTGGTCAAACAATGGACAGGAATAGTGTGTACATAGAACATCAAAAATGTGGTCATGCATACATATTTAAAGCCAGTAACAGGTAAAATATCAGTCACTGATATTCTTTTGTTACAAGAATGTCCTACTGAGATACATGCCATCATCAATTTTAATGATTCCAGCATGAACAGTGCCTGACCAACATGAAAAATCTGAATAAGTAACATTTCTCAATAATACGTTAGAACATCCACTATCATGCAAAACTGAACCCTTCCAGGCTAAAAAGATGCTAACCACATGTTTTGGCTAGTTTTACCAATAAAATTGTTCCCTGCTTGCTAAGATGAAAGTTGTGAGAAGTCTCCCTATGGATAGTGAAAATGGTTACAAATTCCATCAGTTGTCATTTACTGGAGCAGAACTGCATGATCATCCTGAAACATAATTGGGCAGGACTTGGAAGGTATGCCTGAATTGTCATTGGGTAAGTATTATTAGAGATTCAATATCTGGAGCAAAATCATTTCTTTCAATCACACACACATAAATTAGAAGAACTTCTACTATCTTGTAAATCTATCGGTCTCACGCTAAGAAAAGATGCTAACCATTTCTTTTGGCTTGTTTTAGCAACAGAAGTGCCAGAAAGTCGTCTGCTTGCAGAAACATAACTTGCACTACAGTAACCTCCTCTCCAATAGAGGAAATGATGCCAAATTCTGCCAATAGTCAGTTACTATTGGAACTCATCTGCATGCTCTTCCTGGGAATTAACTGTATCAAGGGAGTGCCCATATTATGATCAGGGAAGTATTGCTCAAAAAATGTCTTTTTCTCAAAAAAATGGTACCTTAATACAGACATGGAATATGTAAGAGGTGGAGCGAGTTATATCCACTTAACTTGGAGTTAGCCTTGTCTCTGGTCTTCTGATGTATGCAAAGCAGCTTTGACCTTTATGCAAAATATGAGCTAGGTTAGCACAGGTCAATGAAAGGATGATATCTTAAGAGAAAGTTTCATTCATGCAAATCTAGCAGAAGTAGAGTAATTCACATCATTAAGCTGCAAAGCAACCTAGTAACGTAGCCTGCTGTACTGCATAAGTCAAACTAACTCTTTTGAGATGAAAAGTCTCTGATGGTAGAGAATATCATCACAAGACTACCATGGCTTGAAGGATGTCACTCAGAAAGCAGCTGCCTTAAAATGCTATAAAGTGGTGATGAATGCCAAACCTTCTGAGCTGATATGCTAAAGAAATTCATATGGTTTTCGGTTAATCATAGATGTGATGTGATGAAGATGCTTAAGTGCTCACCCTTCTCCATAATTTCTGACAAGAAGGACCAGAAACTTCAACAAAAAAAGTTCATGGAACCCTTAAATTACTGGTCTTCCAAATTTGCTTGACATAATTTTGAAATGTTTTAATCTAGCCACAAGGACCAAAGATTGCTATATTTTTCAACCTGACCAGAAGATTACTGGCTTTGGATCCAAGGCAGGTGGTGGTCATGAAGGGCATATGTTGAGACAATGCCAGAGCTGGAGTACACAAGGTTGGATATCAGCTGGTGTCTAGTGGTGTGGTCTGGTAGTGTCTATAAGGGGTTGTCTAGGATGGGGCCATGTGTGCCACTGTACTGTGTTATTAATGGCATGATTTCTGTGGGAAGTCTAGGACAGCAATGACTGCCTGGCCTTTATTGGGACTGGCAATCTTTCAGCCTCAAGTGATTGATATCTGAAAATTTTGGCCACTTGGGCAGTGTCAGAAGTAATAACAGCGGAGTCCACATGCTTATGGGAGCATTTCTTGGGTCTCTCGCTAGCTCTGACAGGGTTCATAGACCTTTGGTGTGACAAAATTCAAAGACTTTTCAAGGACTGCATCCAATTTTTTTCAAGGACCCTGATGCCCAGAGCACTTCAGGTATATTTATCAATGGCCATTTAAAAGATTAGTGAGAATGTTGTAATTTTGACTGAGATTTTGAGTTGATAGCCCTGTTCTTTGGTAAAGGCAAATTTGTAGAATGTTTCATTACGGAGGTATAATCCACAAATATTTCACTTTCAAGTATATGGGACATTAATTACCAGGTCTTGTATTCTTGTTTTTCTTCTTTGTGACATCAAATGGGGTTAAACACATTTCTCAGTCATTTTGCTCCAAGTGAAATGAGTAGGCTAGTGCAGAAAAATACTCAGAAAAAATCTTCCATATTCTCAATGCCATGTACACGTGTTTGTCTTTTGGTGGGTGTGAATGCAGCCTCCTGAATATACTTCTTTATGGAGAAAATTCTCAAGACTTGCTCAAACTGGTGAAAAACCACAAAATGAAAGTTATTGCCAGGTCACTTACGAGAGCTACTGACCAGGCACAAGTAAAGTCATAACTGATGACTCATAGGATTTTACATCAATCCCTGAATCCAATGGGAGACACTCTTGCAGACTTCTATCCTGGCAAACAGATTTTGTTTTTAAACCTTTCATTGTTTTTCTAGATGGGGGGGCGGGGTGTGTTCTCCAAATGTATTATGACCTTTAAATATCTAAACAGGAGCGTTTACTTTTTTCCCCTTCCCTATATCCAGTGCTCAACTGAAACTGAACTCTTACTTTCAACACCTGCGCATGAAATATTAATTCTTTTTCCCTTCCATGTATCCAGTACTCAAATGAAACTCTTTATAAGAACCACCATGTAGCTGTATTCTGCTCACGTTTCAGCAGTTAATCTGTTTCTGACTGAATGCAGATGTGATCTGAGCAGAGAAACTTGTCTCATAATCTCTACTCTTCAGATGCAAGTGCCTGAGAATCTTCAACTGTTTTTTATTTGTTCTGAGGTCCCTGGAGGTGTCCGAAGTGGAGGTGTCCAAAGTGTCAACAGTATTGAAGTGATCAATGACAAGTACAATATCCACAGTAATCCTACCCACCCACCTCCTAGTTAACTTCCAAGTAATTATCAACTTATGACCTACCATCATCTTGATCATTGTGGAAAAGATTCCTGGTTATGTGCAGTCAGGCAGTGCAAAAAAGGTATGGAAAAAGTGGTGAGATAAAAAACATACCCCCTCCCCCAACATCTTGGTGACCAATATTAAAGCACACAACCTTGCATGGAACAAAACCTGGCAAGATTTTGTTAGAATATTTGTGCATCACATATTTTTATTTGTGCAAGTTCAGGTTTCATGGTGCCAGTTCTCATGCATAGTCAATATCAATTCTGTATGATTTGTGCACATGCATCACCAGGCAACATTACTCAGTCAACATCTAAACAGGTTTTGTGGTCATGAGCTACATGCAAAAACTTGGCAAGATTATACCAGGTACACATGTACAAAAGTAGCCTACATGACCCCCATATGAGGCAGGTGCCACGACACCCACTCCAAACTGCTGCCTGGGACCTAGGAATAATGAACAGCTGAGATGCAGTGTGGCTGTACATATGCATATACCTTTACATCCATAAATGCTGATACCAATGGCGACATTGGGGTTAGTAGAGTTTCTCTTCTACTTCATACAGGAAAGCAAAAAATATCTACAAGGAAGTACAGTATGTACAGCTTACCCTCCACAAATAGTCTATGCCTATCAATTCTAAATCATCCATCATGTATCCACCTCTCCTTTTCTGTAGAAGCTTGTTTTCTTTCACATTAACATGTCGGAAGAACCTCTCAAAACAGCTGTGGAAAAACATGGAAAGTACATATTAAAAGTCATATAAAATTAAGACAATACCAAAATTCTGTATAATAATATATCTGGGCAAGACACACTCAAAATATCCAGCAAAGACATTGGAATGTGAAAAGTAGGTCACTGTGAGTTCCCTGGACTGTGATGAGCAGTATTCTCCAAAGGGTTCAAAGGCACTTCAGTGCAATAATGGCTATATAGTACAGATTAAAAGTTTAATTCTAAAAATGTGAATATAAACATGAGGTACAAATGGGTCTGATATTATTCACCTAGCTTACACACCTTAACAGTTGACCATTTCTTCATTTACCAGGTTCACATGCTTTTTTGTACCTATGTACACATCTTCCAGTATATAACATGATAATTTTACCTACACTACTCCTTTATTGTTCCTCCTGAAGAAATGTTTAGGGTGAAAGGATTACAATTTAGCTGAAACTTTCCACCTTTCTTGAAGACCAAGAAAAACCTGGAGAAGCTGAGACAGGTTGTTTACCACCCATTCTTGAGCCAGTTTTGACTGGTGAAAAAGAATGGTATGGGCCTTACAAAAGGATTTTTCAGAAAGGAAGTTTTATTCTTGTAGTATTGAAAGGACCCAAGTATCTTCTGTTATGTGCAACCAAACCTTGGAAAACCAGTGCTATCCAAATGCCCAGAGGGATATTCTACCTGGTTCCTGTTCCTGTACCTCTAACGAGACTCCAATGAAAATGCCAGCAATTGGTCAAAGACCAGTCAAGCAATGATGATCTGGTAGATGTGATCTCAATGCTTTCAGTTTTCAAGAACGTGTGAATTTATCTCTGGGGCTTTCAAAGGGTCAATTAACCTAACAGAGTACTGTAAATCTCAGAATTAAACTATTCCAATGAGGAAAATCCCAATTACTACTGGATTGTGAAGACAAGGAACCCATATTCTTCTGTGAAGAGGGAATAAAGGGGGGAAGGGCATTTCTTCCTTCCTGTACAGATGCATGGATTCCTGGTCTATTCCAAAACATTATCAAGCTTTGCACAATAGAATAAGCAACTGTCTGTTCTTAGTCACTTTAAACAGGATAAATAAGTTGGGTAAGAATTTCACAGGTCCTTATTATGCCATCTTTTCCCACATTTTGCTGCATTCATGAAAATAAAAGTACTGGCTGCCAAAGCCAGTACTCTTGGAACATAACTGTTTTAATGTTAATATGTGTGTCTGAATTATAAGCTTGGATGATGGGACTAATTTCTGTGGAGTAAAAAAAACCCATTAAGACAGTGCACTTGATGACATACATCGATCAGGTTTCATGAATGTACATATAACAGTGCGACAGAAACTGAACTAAATGCCAAAACTAAACAATAATGTCTATGCCAACAACAAAGACAATGCCTTCAGAAAAGTGGTGTCCATAAGAAAGGTAATCAAATCTTTGCTGTCCAATGCTTATCGTTCTCAAATCAAAGTAAAAGCTAAAAATGCTATATTATCTCAGAATTTTTTCCCCACAAAATTTGCTTTCAAAAACCATTTTGCGAATATGAATACTACAATAACTGTCAAGCTGACTTACTTCATTCCATTTTCAGTTAGAAGACTAGGATCCAGCTGAAGTATATTTTTCTCAAAGAAATCTCTTGTTATATCTGGATCTAGATCTGGTTCCTCTCCCATAAGCTGTAAAGGAAAGACAAATGGACGCTGATGCATATGCTCAAGATTTTTAGCAAAAATAGTAGTAAACTAAAAAGCATCTCTCAAAATACATTTTCCTCATATGACATGGGTTAGGTCCCTGATCCCATTTTGGGATGAATTTTGCTTTGACATGAAATCTAACTCAGTCTATAACCTCACAAATAACATTTTACAATTTTATTTCTCACAGGAAGAAACATATTATGGTGGATCTCTGTGTATTCTTTCAGAAAAAAAATATTCCGTATGGCAAATTATAAGTTTCCAATCAAAATGAGTTACTGGTGAAAGTCCCAAGCTGAAACTTTATGAAGTGTTACGTATATCTGATTTGATTCATATTTTAATTTAATTATTTGTCAGATTTTTATTACATTATATGCTATTATAATGTAAATTTATTCACTGGAAATAATATTTTTCCAAGAAATCGGTTGACCTGAATCATTCTATTTGCAAACACCAGGTGTTGATCTAAATCCTGACCTTATTTCAGAATTTGTAGCAACCTTTGTAAACAAGTTCTATTTTATTTTAAAATGATTGGTTTTTGTTAGGGTCATTTTTGGTGTGCGTGACATAAACACGATCATGTGACCCCCCTTTCAATTTCGCAATTCCGATTTTTCCATTACTGCGTATTTGTTAGTTTTAATAGAGATGCATTGAGAGAGATTTCTCAGTTTTGGGCTTTTTAAACTGATGTCAATTTATTTTGTTGTAGCCAGATTTTGAGATATAATTTTCTTCAGATCCGTTGGATTTCAAAAGGATTAATTCTTTTTTTTCTGGAAATATTTTGAGGAGTGCTCAAAGACATTGCTTACAAATTTAGGTTGGATTTCCAACACCTGAGTGTCATTATTTGTATTTCTACAAGGAACTGTAAAAGACAACACAGTACAGACTACAGCATACGTCATCGTCATTCATCTTGGATTTTCCATCAGGATTCGAACTTGAAATTATTAGAACATTTATTACTAGGACTTGCAATTTAATTTGTGGATTATTCTTGGATTATTTTGGGATTTGATTCTTAAACTGTAAGTCCTTCTCCTTTTTTCATTTTTACAGAATGTTTCCAGGGAAACAAAGTATTTTTTAAATTTTAAAAAGCTTTTTGTTTTCACTCTTTCTGTGTTACTGTTTATTCGAGCCTAAACACGTAACAGATGTTAGTGGTATATCAGATTACAGACAACACTGACATGTTTTCTATCATTGCTGATGCCACACCAGCCTGACTGATTCTCTCACCTTGAAGAACACAACCATGTCAACCACATTAGCCAGTGAAAGTGTGTTTTATAAGCTATCTGAATCTTGTTTACTAAGGAAATAAAACAGAATAAAGTGTACATGAATCTTTTTGCAATAGGTTAACTGGAATACTTTCATCAAACACAAATGCCCCAATTCTGAAATTCAAAACTTGACTGGATGTGATGGAGAAGGGTACCACCATCTGCCTCTGGCAAATATAATGAGTGGCACAAATGGTACATCTACAGTAATTAATGATTAATTAATGATATTTATGGGCAAAATCACCTTTTTAAGCCAATTAACTGTTAGTGTGTACATAGGGAGTTAAATTAAAATGTTTACTCACCTTAGCAAACCACTTGAAGCATGCCTCTCTATCTGTTGGATAGATTGCATTTTCTGCCAGACACTGCCAGATCTGTGAATGACATATGGTAAATATTACAACTATTTCTAATTTGTGCTGCACTGTTGTACAAAGTAAAGGAAGCAACTTTATGCAGCTCTCATGTCAAAATTTATTATTCATTTTTGTGATACAATGGGTCTGCTAAACCATGAATTCAATGTTATCATGAAAATGGACTATGTTATATTACCTTACACCCACTACCACTGAAAGTAATTTTAAGGTACATATCCTATTTGTTATATTTTACCAAACTATTTATAGGACTGTCAATGAAAAGTCTGCATGCTGAATGAATATTTTTGTAATTTTGTATTTTTCAATTAATTTTGAAATGAGAGCTGCATAACTATATTATTGTTTCGATTATGAATCCCCAGTATTAAATACCCATGAAAGAGATGACAGAAGACAGCACTGTTCGATATGACACTAATTCCCACCAATAGCATTTGATGAAATCCAAACTGTTCCAAATTCAAAGGAAATTTTGTAGCTTGTTAGTAATTACTTTTTAGCTAATTCAAAATAAATTTTTAGCATTATAAAACATAGTTGACAGCATAACTGGCCTTCTGTGGCACAACTGCCAAGGCATTTCTATTGGAATCTCAGCAAACAGCAGAAGCATTTGCATGGAGTAATATAAACAAAGCACTCTCTCATTGGGGATTTACTTAAAAACTACTCACTATAATCAATAAAGTTTACAATAGAGGTCATGATGACCTACTTTTAGCATTAAAGTAGAGTCTCTCCAAGTTGGATCAACAATCTAAACTACAAGACTATACATGGGAATGCCTGAAAAATTCACTTAAGTAATGCAAAACTAAAGGCAT
Source organism: Sinohyriopsis cumingii (assembly GCA_028554795.2). Classification (NCBI taxonomy): domain Eukaryota; kingdom Metazoa; phylum Mollusca; class Bivalvia; order Unionida; family Unionidae; genus Sinohyriopsis; species Sinohyriopsis cumingii. Next base: position 55,184,121 of record CM068828.1, read on the forward strand.
GATTTAGAGGCAGACAATGGACAGTTGGGTAGGAAGACCAGATTAACAATAAATGCCCCTTTCACATTTATTGAGAATCACATATAAATGGTTTGTGTCCTCTGAAAGCAACCAGAAGGTTGGATTAAGGTTACATTAAAGAAGATTGCAAAACTTTTGCCTTGTGATTTTCATTGTAAATAATAATACAAATAACTATGTTTTATTAAAACCTAATCAAAAGAGGGCAGAGAATTCTTCTAAATACACATAATCTTAAAAACAAACTTTAATATATTGTCTACATGTAACAAGCCTTTAACACAAACTTTATTCTCAATTACTCCTTCTCTAATTTACACTTAAGAAAGCAAACAGCAAAACTGGGTACAAAATATTAAAGAAAAGCACATACTACTGAACACAAAGAGGCGAATCTGATATGCATAATTCCTCATTACAAGTCATATATAAAACTGTAAATGAACTTAATTTAAACATTTCCCCATACATTTAACACATAAAAAAATCAGTAAAAATGCATAAGAACTGACTGAGCTTAGGCATGCAGAAGTGAAAATCAATTTCAAAGTTCCTTATACGTAAGCAATAAACAGAACCTTAAACACATATTTTAACCTGCAGTCTATAGTAAGCAAACCTTAAAAATTTCAACCTCAAACATTTCCCCATAAATTGCTAATAACATTCAATAAACAGTATAATATACTGACTGGGTGTTCAAATGAAAACTAGAGGATGGTTTGATGACTTGTAAGTCTGAGATAATCAATCCTAAAGTGCAGATGTAAATAGGCTGGTGCAGACTGAATGATGGCAGAATGAAGAGAAGGTGGAATGAGAACATAATAATGTGGCTTTCACAACATCATCCATACAAGAATGATCAAGAAAGTCTCAATATGCAACAACAGCTCAGACCTTTGGGGCTCCCTTTCTCGTGCACAAAAACCTCTCTCAGTGAATGACAGGCTGTCAATCTAAGGAAGTTCCAGAATTCCAAGCAATGGGGCACAAGTACCTCTTTTATGTCTAATGTATGCCCCAATTGATATGTTTTCCTGGCAACTGAACACTGGTACCTCACGAGGTCAGTTCACTGTTTTGCTTGGAAAATATCCAGCATTACTTGGTTGTTGATACGAAGAAAAGATCTGCCTCAAGATGACAAACCCTGAAGGAAAATGCCCTAGGACTGAAGGTACTCTAGGTGAGCCACCAGCCTGAATCGGAGGTATTGTCATATGAGATATTCTATATTGTGTGTATTGGAACTCAGGACAAAAACTTGAAGTGATCAGGTGGTGACATAATTTTGATCTTGAAGGAATCCGAACTGAAAGGGTAAATGTGAGGTTTCCAGTTTGCAATCAGCAGAAACTGAAGACCTGATAAAAGCCTTTCTATGGGAAATGTATCTGCTGTTACGTTCAGTGTCCTCAGGAGTGAGACTTTGAGGCAAGCATACAATGAAGTCTTCTTGAACACTATTGTTATGCATGACAGTATTTATGTGACCCTATCACAGGTAACAGAATCTGTACCTTAATTTGTGAGGAAATTCATCCCCATATAAACAAAATTTGGTGGAGTCAGATTGACTTCTCTTGGTTGGGGATTAGCAACAGACAATTCACAGTCTTCTAACAGTGTGACAAGTCTGTAGTAAACCATTCCTAAAAATGTATATCAACCAGTCATTAAAATACATAGTTCTTCACTATGTCAGTCACACACAGTCAAAGAATAAAGACAACATTCCAGATGCAAACATGGTTAGGGCAATGAACTGGAACTGTGCTTTTGTTCTAGACTTCAAATTGGTGGAGGACCTGCACCAGAAAAAGGTAAAGCAATGGAAATAATATCTGGTAATGCATTATGCTCTGTCCTCGTCATTGATACTCATGCTTACTGTTTCTGAAAAATTAATAGTACATGCCAGTACCCTTAATGTTAAGGCATCCTTATATTTACAGTACATGCAAGCACATTAAAGGTTATGGCATCCCAGTAATTACAATACACACCAACACCCTTCAAATGATGGCATCCTTGTATTACAGTACATGCCAGGACCTTAAAGGTTATGGCATCGCTGTATTTACAGTACATGCCAACACCTTAAAGGTTATGGCATTCTTGTATTTACAGTACATGCCAAAACCTTAAAGGTTATGGCATCCTTGTATTTACAATACATGCCGACATCATAAAGTTTATGGCATCCTTTTATTTACAGTACATGCCAGCACCTTTCAAATGATGGCATCCTTGTATTACAGTACATGCCAGCACCTTAAAGGTTATGCCATCCTTTTATTTACAGTACATGCCAGCACCCTTCAAGGTTATGGCATTCTTTTATTTACAGTACATGTCAACACCCTTAAGGTTATGGCATTATTGTATTTACAGTACATGTCAACACAGTAAGGTTATAACATGCTTGTATTTACAGTACATGTCAACACAGTAAGGTTATAGCATGCTTGTATTTACAGTACATGTCAACACAGTAAGGTTATAGCATGCTTGTATTTACAATACATGTCAACACAGCAAGGTGATAGCATGATTGTATTTACATGTCAACACAGTAAGGTTATAGCATGCTTGCATTTACAGTACATGTCAACAGTGTAAGGTTATAGCATGCTCGTATTTACAGTACTTGTCAACACAGTAAGGTGATAACATGCTTGTATTTACAGTACATGTCAACAGTGTAAGGTTATAGCATGTTTGTATTTACAGTACATGTCAACACAGTAAGGTTATAGCATGCTTGTATTTATAGTACATGTCAACACAGCAAGGTTATAACATGCTTGTATTTACAGTACATGTCAACACAGTAAGGTTATAACATGCTTGTATTTACAGTACATGTCAACACAGTAAGGTTATAACATGCCTATTTATAATACATGTCAACATAGTAAGGTTATAACATGTTTGTATTTAAAATACATGTCGACACATTAAGGTTATAGCATGCTTGTATTTGCAATACATCACTGTGATCTACTCTGAAATCTCCAATAAACTTATTCTTTATGTAGGTACATATCTCCTAGGCTTGTGCCTAAGGTGCACATGATATAGACCCACTACCTGTCCTTATGAAAAACATGCTTCAAAATACAAGTACCTGTCTAGCTTGATTGTCACATAACCAAAGCTGACCATCCTTCAGCAAAAACCTGCAAGAAGAAAATAATGCCATTCTAACTTCTTTAAACAATATATGGTCACAGCTAACGTTTTCCCACTCTCATTGCAGGAATTGGAGTAGCTGTGAATTATTTACTCCTGTAAATCAAGTAAATAACTTCTGCTGCAAATGACATATTTCTTTAGATTTAAAGAAAAAAAAAGAGATAAAACATTAATTGTAATCTGCTGAATACAGATACAGATATAAATTTATGCATTATAGATTATCTTCAGAGGGCAACTTCAAAGGACAAACCAGAATGTAAACAGTGGTTACACAGCTCATCTCTACATAGCTTTTTGTAGTCTCCAGCAGCAATTTCAATAATACAAAAAATAAATTCGGAAAGTGATCCTGACCCATTAAATGACAGCTCCTGTTTGAAGGAATAAGAAAAACGACAATATAAAAGCACAGTTTGTCTATGAAATATAGGTACTTTAATGTGCCAAAATAAACTTAAGTATTTCATTTCTTTTTTTTTCACCCCCAGATTATTAAAAAATTCATCTTCAGAAGCTAGTATCACTGTCCACTGCGAGAAGCCAGATTTTACTGGGTGGATGCTGTAGGCTTTGAGTCACCTTGGAATGACAGCCAGCATGACCACTATTAGAAGCCAGATTTTACTGGGTGGATGCTGTAGGCCAGTGTTTCTCAAACTTTTTTGTCTTGCGGCGCACCAAAAAGATCTAAAAATTTCAAGGCACACCTGAAAAGATTTAACAATTTGTGTGGTGAAGAACTTATTTATTTTTACACATATATTTAATTTTAAATTTAATGTGAAGGATGTGCAGGCTTTCAAGAGCAAATCAGATTTAAGCGAGGCTCCAAAGTCAACAAACAAGCGCGCATTTCATTGTCGATTTTAAGAAGTCTCCCTCTTTTTCGATTTGATTTCAGTCAATGCTGAAAATCCAAGCTCACAAAACCACGAAGACACAAATGGCAGAATTACTTTGATTGCTTTTGAACTGATTGCATATTCATGTTACGTTTTTAACTTTTGCGACATTGATTTACCATTTAATTTTTCGATATGTTCAAGGTTTCAAAACGCTAGCAATTTTAAATATTTTTCAAAACTCCCATGGCACACCTGCAAATCTCTCGCGGCACACTGGTGTGCCGCAGCACACAGTTTGAGAATCACTGCTGTAGGCTTTGAGTCACCTTGGAATGAGAGCCAGCATGACCACTCTTAGAAGCAAATTTTGATGCAACAGTAATTATATGTATGCAGTTTATGTCTCTAATATCTAGTCATTTACATGGACAATACAAAGTAAACCTGACAAAGTGTAACCTATCACAATATACAATTTAGGCATTAAAGTCAAAAGTTTACAATGCAATCCCTACTTTCAGCTGAACTTGTCAAAAAGGGATCTCTGTGGGGGTAATCAAATGCAAAAGTTAAAAACAAATACTTAACCTGTGTTTATAAATTTCAAAATGTTGTTTAAATTATTGTTTTACAGTATTTAGTAAAAGCTCAACTAGGTAGGATAGCATGTATTATAGCATGCAAAAAACCTAAGTGGTCTCAAGTTATGCAAAAACATTTACCAGTAAAACATGAAGGGCAGTTACCTTCTGTTGAAAGAATGTAGTATTGATAAAGCAGCATTATCTAGTTTAATGATCTTAACATAACAGTGCTTGAGAAGTAAGCTTCAAGCACAAAATGTAATCAGACAGTGAGCATACTATATGGATCAGGGTGATCTATTTTATAATAGTACATTATTTATTAAGATGCATTCATCACCAAGCTACAAAAATCAGATATAGCAGTATGTACATAAGGCACAAACAATGTGGTGAGAACTTAAATGCAAAGACTTAAACCAAGCATGTATTGAGTTAGCCCCTTGGTGCCTTCCTCTAGAGGTTAGTGTCATGAAACCAAATCCAATCTGTTAAAAAGGACCTATTAACTCATTCGGCCTCGATCCCGTCTGTAGGCGTGATCCAGTTTCTTTATTCATTGGCCGATTCCGCCTGTAGTCGTGGATTATTTACTGCATTCAATAGCTGATCCCATCTCCAGGCGTGATGAATGTGTGTTAGATACAACGTCTCTGATTGGTTAGAAATGGTTTATTCCAAGAACTAAACAGCTATTAAACCAATCAGAAATGATTTTACTTTCATTTGTGGAAATTTAAATTGTTCAGAAGCAAAAGGCTAAAGTTTGAGAGCGGTTTAACTACACGTGTTCTGTTCATGAAAAATCGTAAATGATGTCAGACGGAAGAGTGATTTTTGATGAGAGCAAAAATGTGGAGTTTCTCGGGTTTGATCTTGAAATTATTGAGCAAGCTGAGGAAAGATATGTTCAGCAGTTGAATATTTTGTGAGATTTAGATTTGGATATAGAAGTTTCTGAGATTGAATCTTCCAAAGACGATGATGCTGACAGTGATGATGACGGAGTTCTTGCGGATAAACGTTGCACATAAGTTTGTAAATGCTGTATAAATAAGTTGTGAAAGACTTCGACAAATAGGGAAAAAATTACATCAATGTGTCGACAAATTCATTTGAAATAAATGGTGAAAATTTTGTGGATTTTGTTTGGATATAAGAAGAGAAATTAAGGTAAGAGTGAATGCATGTGTACGATGTTTTCAAACAGGTAAAAACTATGGGGCACAAGCAGCTAGACACAGCTTTGTGCTTCTGAGGCATATCAGCAGAGATACTGAAAACAGTGCTGGGGCTGAATGAGTTAAGAATGACTGGTAGAGATGTTGTGAGGCTGTACTTATGTACACGCTTTTATATGTATGGATGCCAGAAATGGTTAGTATAATATGTTGCTTCATAGAGGTAAGTTCAAAATATTTACATCCCACAATTCCACTTAAGCAAATTGAGGTAACAATCTACTTTTTCTTTCATTTTTGTAATTTTATGAATTTTTGGGGTTTGCCAACCTGCTGAAAATTTATAATGGACTGCAATCAATCAGTTCTAACCTAGAAAATTATTAGTCCAGCTGGACTAAAAAGCATTTAATCTAGGTTCACATTGGTCCATGATAAACTAAGACTTCCCTGTAAACTGCCTATTGAAGTGTGATACTGTGAATTTATTTTCATGGACATCAATTTTCATGGTATTGCAAAAAGAACAAAATGATATTTTCATCTGTATTTAAATGTGTGGTTCAGAAAAGGTCTCATGGTTTCCAGAGAAGGATCATTATTCATTCATCTTTAATCTGTTCTTGTTGGCAACCTTAAATTCTGTTGAGACGGGTACACCAGGAACATGAGGCCCTTAAAAAGACTGATGCTCTTTTGGCTGAAAAGAACTTGTGGAAATTCAAGATACAACCACTTCTTTCTTTTAATTGCTGAGTGTTGGAACCATCTCACACATTCTTCAGCAATAATAGGATTTTCAAATCATCTGCTGTGGTGGAACAATTAGATGTCTGATTGGCAACATTTTCATTTAGGACTAGACATCATAAAAAAAATCTTTTAGTGGAAACCCCATGATGATACGATTATCGAATCATAAAGAGTATCAATAAAAAGATTTTCATGAAGCTGCTGCCAGGCAAAATATATTTACTTAAAGTGGCATTACCTTCAAATTTTGGTGGTATCAACAGAGGAAATTTTAAATCACGTCATTCAGATGCTAACAATGAACTTTTGACATTGTTTACAAATTGAAGTTGATGTTTTAGAGGAAAGAATGCTGTGGAAAATGTTAAGGCAGCTGATCTGGGCTGGTAAGGGTATTTATCAAACATGCAACCCTTGGATTACCAGTTTAATCTTCAACCAACTAGGCAACATCGCTTCTGTTAAAGAGATAGCCTGGATAAGGAAACATGGCACGGAGTTTCACTATCCCTTGCTGATACCTTGACTTCAGGCAGAAAGTATGAATGAATGTGAAACACTATAAAATCAAGATACACAGAAGGCTCCATCTTCATTAATATCTTCATGGATTTAAAAGTTACACCTGTATATGGTTTCATATCATTGACTTATATTTTCTCTTGCCATGGTCCTGACCCTGATTCAGGCGGTATGGCTATGGTATCCAACACAATGCCTAGTTTGAGAGATATAAAACTCGTTCAAGTATCATTCAAATATTTTCTATGGTTCAAAAACATGAAATTACATTCCCAAACTGTAATCTATAACCATGTGTGATGGAGGCATGTAGATTGTATGTCAAAGTGATTATATCTCATATGGTTTAAAAGCTATTAACTGGACCATGATACAAATCCCTGAATTACATTTCCCTTACAATGTCCTTCAACTGCAGGCAGGGGTCATGGCCATAGTATGTGACAAAAATCTTGACATGATATAAACTTGCCCATAGTTTCATGAAAATGTCTCCAGCCATTACAAAGTAATGGGCCAGACAAGCAAATATTAGTGGATAGACAATGCCATAACATAATAACACCATTTAAGACAAGCATATCTGAACAGACAAAGAATTAGGAAGGTAGATATCCCAATGGTGTGATCAAATAGATTGCTGGAATACTCTAAAATAGAACATTAGGGAAAAATATAACAGTAAAGGCTTCAAACGTAAGGTTTACCTATTTATATGACCATATGCTTTTGTCAACATATTAGTCTGAATTCTAAAGACATACATAGAAACGAAGATTTGAGCAAAGATAAAATGTCTATTATTAAATGCATCAAAATGCAAACTGGATTGCTATCAATAACTTTGTTCACCTTCTCCATGTCAAATTAAGAACATGTATTTTCTAAATGTGGTGTGTTGATCAACTTACATGACCTGTGTTTACCTTTCATTGTAAACAGTTAATATGGCCTGGTCCAACTGATTACCAGGTATAGTGGCATTCAAGCAGTTTACATGGTAAATGTAAGCAAGATAATTTTGCCATATATTTATTAATAATGCATGCATTGCAATACCTATTTCTCTAGTGGACCAGGTCTCTTATGAAATATTCCACTGGAAGTTCAAACCTAATGATCATTCAGGTTGATTTCTATTTTCATCTCTGTCCCCTGGTATATAAATAATGGGTGAATACATAAAACAAAAATTAAAAAATTGTCCTCCTTTTACTAGTCAAAATTTTAGACATTTGGCAATGTCAGTATAAAACGTGTCAGATATAACCAAAATATGGAGTAACATATTCTTTAACAACACCCAATCATAATAAATTAGGAGAACATCGATACCTCAATAATCAAGCCCTCACAAGTGAAAGAACATATTAACCACATCATTTGGCTCATGGTAGCAATTAAAGTCTTCACACATCATCTGCCAACTAAAATGAAAGCCAAAAGGGAATGGTCTCCCCCTGAATTGAGGGACTGGGCCAAATCCCAAAATCTGTCACTTAATACTGAAGCTTGAACTCTATACCAAGAATATAATTACAGGCAGGGCTAAGAAGGAATGACCATTATCAGATATAGTTAATGAAAGAACATATTTGTACTCCAAAAATCATCTTCTTCTCCAAGACTTTACCTGATTATAATATGTAAGGAGAATAAGTAGGAAGTGGAGGGAGTTATATCCCGTTCCCCTTGAGCAGATTCTTTCTCATATTTCTTAATGTATGAAAAGCAACTTTGTGACTCGAACAATACAACCCTGAGTTAGCACAAATCAACGATGAGAAGAGATTTTAAAGAAAAACTGAAGACACTCACAATTCCAGAAAAACCAGATTAGCTCATTTGCTACAGCTGCTGAGTGGCCTGCGAAAGCAAATTGGGCCCTTTGGATGAAAGGTTTCAGACAGAAGCCAGAAAATATCACCTCAGATCTCTATCCTATAGACTGAATGATGTTGGTCACATAACAGTTCTTACTTGAATGCCATGCTGGTGCTGACTGCCCTAACAAGAGAAGCCAATGTGCACAAGAAGTACATATGGTCTTTGTTTAATTCCTTGTTGGTTGAGAGGATAACTCAATGGATCAAGAATGAAAGAGCCTGAGCCAATTTTTAATGGTCAGAACAAGTGAAATCTCCTTCTACTGACTGGCTTAGGATGTTTCAATTATCACATCAATAGGGAATCAAATGTACCCTTAGGTCCAAAAGAAGACAGCAGTTTCAAAACCTGATTTTGCACAAGTGGGAACCTATTCTTACCAATGCAGTAGCAATCAGATATAATAAGTATTCTGGTGAAAACACAATGTTGATACGACTGTCCATTTAGAAGGAGTAGCAAGAAGATTTTCAAAATGGCTGCTGTGGTGACCATATTAAAGATATGTTTAGCACAACCTTTACTCATACCAACTACATGCCAAAAGCAATATTCTAGTGAAAACCCAATGCTGATACCACTATCTGGTCTGAAAAAGTAGCACTAAGATTTTCGAGATCACTGCTGTAAGAGTCATATTTGATGTTAGATTGGCACCATTTTCAATTAGGTATGTGTGTACATACATACATACATACATACATATATATATATATATATATATATATATATATATATATATATATATATATACACATATACACACACACACACATATACATATGCATATTTATAACACAAGTGGCTACACAGTATCAACAAAGGGTTAGGTTTTAAATGTGCACAAATGAACTGCATTTTCATTTCAGACCAACAATAAAAGTCTTTTAGGAAAAATTCCTAAAAAGCTACAACAGACATCAGATAATAGATGAACTACTAAAATCTTACTGTCCCTTAAACTTTTCTGGTCTATAACCAGTATAGCTAAAAGTAGAATAAGTTTCACTACTACAGTAGCGAATAAACATGGCACCAGTTAGCATATCATATGATGAAATGGACAACCAAGATGCCAAATATCTGTGTATGAAGTATTCTGAGGAGAAAGAGATTACTACCCTCTGATAGAAAATTCCTAACTTTTGCTGAAACTTGTACCAGCAATGCATCATGAAAATGTGTACTAAAAACTAGGTAAGAGCAGAAACAGAGACTGACAAATGATGGAATCTGGCACCAAAACCTCTATGAGGAGACCACTTTCATCCAACTTTTGAGCATGCAGATGTTTTTGTTTGGTTTTTTGTTTTGTTTAAACAAACCAAGAAGTGTGGCTGATTTCTTTTTCACTTGCAAGGACTGGATTTACAAGGCCATGGATGTTCTCATAAAAGTATTATGATCTTGTAATGTTTTTCAAGAAGAAAATAACTATGTGCATCAGTTGTGTGAATTCGAAAACCCCACAGCTTTCGCCTTTGTAAGTCATCTTATATCTATGGAATAAAATAACAAACAAAAAAACAAAAAACAAATACAAGACAAAGCAAGAAAAGGTACCTAAGGAATCTGAGTCTCTCTTGAACTTGCTGAATATGGTTGAATCTGCCATCAGGGAAAATGTTGGCAGGTTCTATACCTGAATGATCTGGAAAGTACAATTTACACAATTCTGAATTATAAGGAAACAAACAAATAATGCCAAACATAGCCAAGGTGTTATCAATATCACACAGCTTACCTCTGAATGGTCTTCAAGTCTCCAGTAGCTTTCATAAACATTAACTATCTAGTGAAAAACAAATTTAAACTAGAGTGACCTTGATATCACAATGCTGACCCCCATGATTGGGCACAAAAGCCAAAAGAATTTTAAAAAATGAACATTCTTTTTTCTGATAGGTACTATAATGAATTCATAAAAACCTTTAGTTCTTCTTTTGTTTCCTTAAAACCATTCTTCTTAAAATCTGTTTAAAAGCTATGGTTACTGTCCACCCCTAGAAGCTGTATTAGTGGGTGAAAGTCACAGGCTTTATGCAACCTTGGAGTAATATCGCGTATTACCATTATTAGATGCATAGAAGATCATGCATCAGTAATTACCTTCATTAGCCATGTGACTTCAGCTGAAGCACGATAAGCGTGCAGTCCACACGTACAATTCCTGTATTCATTTGCAATACACACTCAACCTGTAGGGTTACTAAACTGGAAAGGTTACCATTGAATAAAGTACAATTCCTGTATTCATTTGCAATACACTGTTAACCTGTAGGGTTGCTAAACTGGAAAGGTTACCACTGAATAAAGTACAATTCCTGTATTCATTTGCTATACACTGTTAACCTGTAGGGTTGCTAAACTGGAAAGGTTACTATTGAATAAAGTACAATTCCTGTATTCATTTGCAATACACTGTTAACCTGTAGGGTTGCTAAACTGGAAAGGTTATACATGGAAATGATGTTTTAAAAACGTTAGTTTTACTGTCTCTTTGTTTTAGCTCCTAATTCTCAACAGTTATGAGCATTCTGTTCAGGCATCAATTTTTAAGAAGACTGAGAAACCTAATAACCATTATAAAGCTGTGGAATTAACTTTGTTTGCTTGAACATGCATATGGATGCTGGCATCTTCTTTAATTCAGACCTCCACATTTATGCCAAGTGTTACCAATTAACGTATATATATGGGCATGATAAAATGATTTTTTTCCTGTTCCAGAACTTATGGTGAAAACATCTTTTTTCACACGTCATTATGTTCCATGACGTAGGAAATGAAGTAAATTTGTGCTGAATTTCTGCCCCCCTGCACTTGCAATAAAATAGATAAACAACATGTTTATCTGATAATGAAAGAAACTAACCTTGTATTGTTATCATTTATTCCTTTTTTATCATGAGCATTAAAGAAATATATCCACTGACACCATGTATGTAGAATAGGTATGCACACTGTAGCATGTATCACTTATGTCCGATAACACACGACATATTGTTCACTGACATGAACATTCAGAAACAAATCGTGTTTCGTTGCACTCAAAGGTTTGAATACATTATCTAACTGAAAACTGGATCCAACAAAACATGAAGGGAAATAATCAACAAATTGCTTGAAGACATCTGCCATTCACGCATGACACAGTATTAGGTTGTTATTGTTGTGTGGTTTAATGCCATTTTTCAGCACAAAATAGGCTATACATGGCGGCCAGTATAAATGGTGGAGAAAGAACAAGGGAAAACCCCCAGAAAAAACAAATGACCCACGAGAAGCTACTAGCTTGCTTTATCACATACCCACATTAGCCGAATCTGAGACTCGAATCCACGCAGACAGAGGTGAGATGGCAGTGATCCATAACAATGAGCACTTTAGACCACTTGGCCACTCAGGGCCCCCACGGTGTTAGATGCAAATAACCAGGATTGAATTATATCCAGATCAACTATATTACAGTATCTTGCAGATAAATATCACTGATCCGATGACCTGGTGGTAAGAGCGTCTGCCTTGGATGCGGGAGGTCGTGGGTTCGATCCCCAGCTGAGTCATACCAAAGACTTACAAAAATGGTACTAACAGCTGCCTCACTTTTCGCTCAGCATTAAGAGGTTAGTGTTAGGACTGGTGTAAGACTTTGGTATGACTCGACCGGGGATCAAACCCGCGACCTCCTGCATCTGAGGTGGACACTCTAACCAACAGGCCACCGGAATGGTCTCATGGCATGAAAAAGATTTTGAAATATTCATGCACTGAAAGAATAGATAGTACATGTGCAGCAGAAGGGTTGTGTTAATGAGATGATGCTGCAGTGAATTAAAGAATTTATCTCAAGTACAGTTTTATATTTTTTAAAATAAAATTTCAAGTGCATTTTTTACATGTAATTTTTGAATGATTTAAAAGGTATTCCACAATTTAAGACTCGAAAAGAAATGATGTGTCTCAGAACATAGTGCAAAAAAAATTTCTTTAAAAATTAATTTATTGTGTCCCATCAAATACCATGTCCCAACATATACAGTAAATGCGATAATAACATACCTAATCGTCCTAATTACTGCAGTTAATTAAACATTTGCTTCTCTGTCACTTTAGTCATGTATACCGACATATACATTGATGCTCAATATTAGGGTTTTTTTTCTTCTTTTAAGAGACAAATCCATAAAACTAAGCACTGACAAATTTGTATTTTTTGACAAAATCACCAAAAATGTTAACAATGAATTTAAATTGATACACAGTAAATGACCATTAAACACAAAATTTCAAACAATTCAATGAAGCATGAAATATGTCACAAAGCCCTCTTTATTCAATCATGGGTAAAGTACTTATTAAAATGTATCCCTTCACCAGGATTCAATATTCTAGGTATAAGAGTACATTATGCCAAAAACTAATCTCATAAGCAAAATGCAAATACAAGACCAACACCAGTAAAAGCTAAAATATTGATTATCATTAACTTCAGGCTGATGTACTAAAAGAGATGCATGTCATCATCAATTTCCCATTCTTCACAAACAATCCCTTAGAAATAACAACACAAAATTTAATACACCTGGGCCACAATGACCTACTTCTGCAATGGAAGAGAAATGCTTGAAAAGTTGCATAGCCACATCAATTTCTCTGATTCCAAATTGAGTACTATGTATAAAGCATATATAAAAAAAACTGATCATTAGCCAGATGCAACAACTGTAATCTAAACCAGTAAACTGTGAAATGTTAGCAATATTAACCTTTCTATACAGGTGTGGTACTAGTAGAGATGTATACAATCATGAGTTACTGACTGTAGGAAGATCACTTTAAGCTCCTAATTTAATCAAAGTCAGAATGGTCTAAGAACAGTAGTGCTAATGAAACAATATAAAATCTTGATTTATCTGTAAATTACCAGGATCCTTTCCAGCTGTGTCATCAAATCATGGCAATATTTACCCAGTTCCTGACCTGTCTTAAGATCAAACTACTCCCAAATTCCACACGGGATAGTCAAAAGTGAATAAATAAATGCAAATGTCATGCTTTTGACACACATTGTTATATTAAGTAGCAAACGAAAAATCATGCAGATTGTTTTGCTTGCAATCAAGATATCTAATGTGTCTTTCATTATCAAATATACCTTGAATATTCAGGGCTTGTATAAGTGTTGTAAACTTTTCATACATAATGACAAAAACAGATTTCTACTGTACCTTTAGCATGGGTCCTGGCTTTGTTCATGTAGTTGGAGAGATTCTGGGACACCAACATGACTATAGCATGGCTATTTTGAAGTGTGCTGATAACTGAATTCCTGTGGTAAACATGAGATGTCCTTTGTGGAGCATGAGGAAAATTCTGAGGAGCCTGGAAATGTAAAGTAAATCTGTAACACGTGTCACAGCTAGCATAGTGTCCTTTTCTCTCTGTTTATGTAGCAAACTATCTGGTCTTCAAGCTAAAACTGTGTAGAGCAAAATCCATGTCTAAAACATTGTCACTTTTGTTACTTTTATATAAAGATAAAACAAAGCATGCATCTTAAACAAACATTACCTTAATGCTAGTCCTGATAATCAATTTTATGAACTGAAATCAGATTTACTTCCAAGCCAATGCTTACCTCTGGAAACAACTGGCAGATTTCTCGGATTTGTTTTAGTGCTGGCAGCACCCACTTATCATTCTTCAGTTCATCTACAAACTTTGTGATCCAGCTGATTTTCTGTGTATCACGGTCCTGCAAAATGGACAAAAATTTAATTTGTCAGATGACCACAATCACCAGGATATAGTCACAAAAACAAAACTCTAGGTGAATAATATTGAAAAATAATCACAAAAAAGAAAGTGATTGTTCTAGCTGATAAGTTTACATGGTCAATGAAGTGTAAAAAATTGATCTTGGTGACCTACCTTTGATACTGTGATGTAGTACTGCTCAGGTTGCATGTAAATGTCATGTATCAAATCTGTACAAATAAGTGTCCATGAAACTAATATATTAAAATATATACATCAGTGAAGCCAGAAAAAAGTGATCCACTTCTGGCATGGTGGTACAATACTTCTCAAGACCATTCACACATTTTCATGACAGTATAAGCAACAGTGTTTAAGATAGTGACCTAAATACAAACAGCTTATGTGATCAATGGAACATGAATATGAGTCACACTGACCTACATTTCTTAATGGTATTGTACTTCTCAAAGATATATGAGGATATTAGGTTTCATGACTATACAAGCTAAAGTATCAGAGAAACTAACCTAAATACAAAAACTATGTGGCCACTGATGGGTGAGAATCAGGTCACAGTGACCTCACCTAAACTGTTTACATTTGCTAATGCCAATACCATCAATGCTACCAATAGATGACTATGACACTATGGGTAAAGAATAAGCTCTCCTACACTTAGTGCAATCATACTTGTGATGAAAAAAGGTAATGATACTGAAAATAATAAAGGCACAAAATCTTACTTTCAAGTTTGTTAAAAATTAACAGGGTCGATGTACTTCTTTATGAGTGTTGATCATGATGTTAAAAGTTCTTTCTAGAAGGCCCACACATCCAAGCCATAAGCTACATATTCATCTGAATTGGGTTCTTTTATTTCTTGTTTATAACTTAAAAGTGATTTTTGATAAGCATGAAAATCGGGTAATAAACCCCAAATGGAATATAACGCATATGGTGAATTCAGTGCCCCATGAATGGCCACAGTATTGGTCTATACAGTATACACTAATGCATCTTATAAAATTAGTTATGTCATATTCTCTGAGAGGAACTTCAGAAAATCTTGAACATTTTAGGCATTACAAGTGATTTGAAATGGAACTTGGTGATAAAATGCACATAGTGATATCTCTAAAATGTGCCTATTCCTCCTAAGATTTGGACAGTGAAATTTTTACAGTGTTATCTGTCTTAGGTCCTCTACAGGTAACCGGCCCAAAACTAATATCACACCTGTCACTCTATGTGCTGCCTCATCAAACTCAAGGCAGACTGACACTACTATAAGAAGTTTCCACCCACCATTACCTGACTACAGCTGTAGTCAAGGATCTTGATGTGGGCATTCAAAGCCTGATCCATGATGTCCGTGGGCACATCTTCACTGTGTGCCAAATTCCACAACAAACCAAGTACCTGAAAACAAAAAAGTCTGTACATTAACCAATGTTCATCCAGAATACAAGTAAGCAAGTCAAGTAATTTTCTGTGAACAAGTCTATCAACAGCCACATGCTGGAGATGTCATACAATACCAATTATTTTGTCTAGTTCATCCATGCTATGATAATTACAAAGAAAAATCTATTCTGACTAAAGTAGGTTTTACAATCAACTACATAGAATGGAATGTTGTGCAATGATTCAGAACTTGAAAATATGGACTTTATAGTTGGTTGCAAGCTGGTTATTGCATACAGGTATCCCCTGCCCCCTACCCCCTCAACTTCATTCCAAATCAATTGAGGGTGAGATAAGATGATATTTAAAAAAAGGCAAGTAAACAAGAAATCCACATAGGCATAATATTACTCCTCTGGTAAACATTGTCCAAAATAATTTTTATTTTTATTTTAATGTTGTAAAACAATTTAATGTGTTGAAATCTCTACGGCTGCAAGTTCTATGCAAATCAACATGTTCAACAGATGCAATTGTTGCATCTCGTGTGTTTTTTTTTGTGGTGGGTGGGTGGGTGGGGGTTGGGGTGTAAGAATCTGTATGCTACCAGGCTGATTGTTTGAAGATGTTTAAGAGACTGGTTGTATCTTTTGCATTCAATGTAGTTTCATTTCTGCTGAACAACATTTCCAGACAATGCTATAAGGAACAGCTTGACTATGCTGACTGTTGCATGAAAAATGTGTGCAGAGTAAAGCACCCAATGTACTCCTGTAAAGTGAGACTGCTTCCCAGGCCAACTCCACTAAATCTAATACAAGAGTCATTTCAGTAAAACCCATGGTCAACCCAAAAGTGTCAATAGGTCTGAACCTCAAATTATGTTTGATTTCATTTCAGCTGTGACTTGGGGAAGGAGAGGGGCCAAACAGGACTAAAGTTTGTAATTATTTTCCATCTGTGTGACAGTAAAAAATATGATGCTGTGATTGCTATCACCTGAAAACAGATCAATCAGGCCTTATCTTGGCCAAAGAATCAAAACAACATCTGTGTCTATTTTAGCTTCAGCATCAAGATTATCAGACTAGTGCATAGTTTTCTATGTTCACCATGGAAATACTGTAATCAAGAATTTCAATTCATTGTAAATACACAATCGTAAAAACAAATGGACTTCGTGTCATTTTTGTTTTTGTTATGTCATAGGCAATCTCTTAATGGCAATCCACAGTAACAGTAATAATAGGGTACTTTCAAGCAATTATTTATACAGAGAGGAAATTCTAGGGTAAATTACTGTTCTTTGAGAACATATACCACGTTACATTTGGAGATAAACTCTACTACCTCCCAAATCATCACAGAAAAGGAAAACAAATCTGTATTTCCATCTAAGTATCATACAAAAGATAGTAACTTTTAAAAATGAATTATCCTTGCCAAAGCAAGGTGGTAACCAGTACACAGGATGTTTACAGTTTAATCTTGAGCAATACCTCTGCAGTGAAGGAAGGAAGGGTTTAACAGTAATGTGACTGACCACGTAAAGTCACTGAATCATTGAAACATAATTTTCTCCACTTAACAGGAAATAGGCAGGAGAAGGAAATGCACCGACACTGGAGCATATTCGTATCCAGCATGTTGACTTGCACACCGTGACACAAAAGTATATTGACCTGAACTGCATGAAGTCATTTTTTTTTGTAAATTATGTGAGCTTCCATAATACTTACCTGAATACATTAGGATAACTTTATTTGCTACCTCCAAATCCAGTCTTGGAAAGAAGACAGAAAAATGTCATTCTCTCTATACATTATATACATAAAATAAGCAATTCTGACAGGTTAAATCCCCTTCCTACCTGCAAAGTTGCTACTGTTTTACTGGATTAAACCAGTTTTTACTAAAGTGACCAGAACAATTCATCAGCCTAACATTTCCTTTTCTTTGATCAACTGACTGTGAAAGTGGTAGAATACAATTTACATAAAATCAGAAATATTCTTAAGTTGATTGAGCTTGTGGGCACTTATTCTAATGTGCCCATTGTAAATTCAGATCAGTTTGTATTGTACTGTTTACCTTGTGAGCCATGACTCCTTCTTTATCGTCTTCTGCCAATCTCCGAATGAGCTCTAGGAGTTTCTCACGTTGCTTTTTTGATGCATGTGCCCAGCTTCCTTGGAAACACTCAAACAAATGATCCAATTGTTCTGGGGAGAAATCCCAGGCAAGCTTGGCAAGCAAATCATGTACATTTTTCACAATAATGTCATGTTTTCCTTGCTGTAAAAGAAAGCGACAAATCTAATATAAAGTCAGCATACACTTCCAAAATATCTTAATAATTAAATTTCTACATGAATGAAATTTATGGCAGGTTATTTGATAAACCATTATATTCCTTAATATGTCTAATGTCTCCCAAACTGAATATATCCAAGACATCAGACAAGACTGTGAATGCCTAATCATTTACAGATACAAGATAAATAGAGACTAGCAATGAAGGAAGAATTGTCTAACCTGAGCCTCCCACAGTCGGTCAAGATCTTGCAAGGATAGAGCTTTTTCTTTGATCATGAAGCGTAGAATTTTCTCCAATTTTTCCACATACTGGGGTTGATGTAGACTATCTCGCAGAACAATGGACAGCACATCATTCTCCTGAATCCACTCCTAAGTAGAAAAAGAAAATGAAATTTTGTACAACAAGCTGCAAGTTGTTTTCTGCCGCTACTCACTGAAAGGCTAGAGGATTGGGAACTGGATGTAGTACTCAGTCAATCATAGGCAAGAACTTGGTAAAATATGGTCAAAGTCTTTTGTTGAAACTTGTATCACCTGAGACCCTGCCAAATATAAAGCTTCACAACCAACATAATTTTTAAATAAATGTGAATGCAAGTTTTCACAAGTCTTTAAAGCATTTTATGTACTTCAAGGGCCAGAGCTACCAATCTGCTGATCTAGCTCATCAGATATCTTGCTGAGATGAAGCTTTTCTGGAAATTTGGTTCATATCATGCAAGAATATGGACTCTATAACATTCCAAAGATACAGCAGGTAATATAGTTATTCAAAGTCAATAAAGCATCTTAATTCTGTAAAATAAAGTCAAAATCTGGTACTTGCTGAGAATTTTATTAGTAAATGAGGTTGAAATCAAACAAGAAAACGTTAATGTTGCAGTCAATCAAATCACAGAATTGTCTCAGGTTCAGAATTATTTATGCCAAGTACAGTGTGACCCCGCTACGGCGTGCTCCATTATAACACGAATTCAGATATAACGCGGTTGTGCTGTGGCTCCCGAAATTTCATATACATGTATTTTTCTTGTACACTAAAAAATCTTTCTTAAAAGTACAAAAAAACATAAAAACTTTATTGTCATTTTGGGGAAGAGATCGCGCATGTTGTTGTTGTGGGGTTTAACACTATTTTCCAGCACACGATAGGTATACATGGCGGCCAGTATTAATGGTGGAGGAAAAACCCCGGAAAAAAACACCGACCCACGAGAAGCTACTGGCAAGCTTTCTCACATATCCATACTGGCCAAATCCGAGACTCGAACCCACACAGACCGAGGTGAGATGGCAGTGATCCATAACAGAGAGTTCTTTAGACCACTTGAGGCCCCAGATCGCGTATGAATAATACAAGACGATCGTGGTGTGTCTCCTGAAATTTTGTATGTATTTTTCTTGTACACGAAAAAGTAGTTTTTGCTTCTTAAAAGTATAAAAAATAACGCAAAAAAAGTTTATTCTGGGATCGCGTAGGTCTTCGCCAATGTCGCAAATTTGGATTGTTTTTCCTTATTAGTGGCAAAACATACCATGTAGCAATTTTCTTTTATTGGCGACGTTCATGGCTGTTTAAGCTTTTATATACAACCATTGGTTTGGAGTGCAGAAATTCAGAGGCCACATAAAAGGAAGATGCAAACTGGATATAAAATGCTCTGAAATTTATTTATTGCTACATAAACAAATTCTTTGTCCTAATTGACAAACCATTTAAACAGTGCATTATTATATTATAATCCACTTATCATGACATCTAGCACGAGTACTGTTATGTTGTGAAATATCCGCTTTTTTGTTGTTGACATTTCTGGTAACGGAGATCAACCGGACGAGGTATTATCTTGTAATCTTATCTTTCATCGGATTTTTGGCCACTCGCTAGTAATTAATATATTTACAAAGACTGACATTTGTATGTGGATGGTAAGTAAAATTCCTCTTCTTTTCACTCAGAATTAAATCCTTCAGAACACTCACATTTTCTGTAATAATCCCTGTCGTCAAACCTGAACACCTGCGTCTCTATCCTCCGTTGACCCTTTGTTAATTTTCAGACGCATGCGTGGAAGGCAGCATCACGCTGCTACCACAAATGTAAAAATAAAAAAATTAAACAAATTAAAAAAACTTCTTCTTACTTATTGGTTTATTCAATAGGCATGGAGGGATAAATGACAGCCAATTCTTTTTTAAAAATGTACCCAGATAAAATAGTTTGCTGAAATCTGAAAGGAAACCGATTACCTTTGAAGCACCGATTGTTATGAAAACGTACTCAGCAAATGGAGAAGAAAAAATATCGTCTTAATCATGCAATACAATTATTTGATGTTGCCGCCGAAATAAGAAATCGGCATTTGTTTGGTTCTCCAAAGATGTCCTTTAGCGGTGACTTCAATAACGCATGCACCCTTCATCAAAGAAAGCCGACTACAATATTTCAATAACAACAAAGAACTTTTCATCAAAGTAAGTCAGTCACAAACTTAAGAAAGTGATGGAATCTGATGGATTTTTGAATTTTCCAACGTGACTGGAACACGTTAACTGTGCCGTGAAAGTTTTCTTTTTGTAGGGAAAAAGTTTATGCTTATGAATGCTACCAATGGCGGATTAAAACGCAAACTTTTACCAACTTGGGACGTACTGAAAAGTAAATGTGCTTTGTCATTCGTCACGTGATTGTGCTACATTTTTCCACTGAATTCAGACCAATATGACCTGTGACAAAATTATTGAATATTTTAAAGCTGTGTGTGCATATTTTCGATGGAATCACTTATATTGTGGATTCAATGTATATGATGAAGTTCGCGGGTGAGTACTCGGTATTGATACTATTCATGCTATACATTAGACATGTATATATAAACAGTATTCACGTATATGTACCAATTCTTGGTTTTCTAAATAAAGTAAACTATTATATATGTCTTCTCTGTTTTCATTACAGGTGTATTTCTCATTTAATATGCATCAATTTAAGATGGTAACTGTGCTGATGAAGGACATATTTTACCACCCACATTTATTACCTACACCCCTCACCGCAATTTTTTTTGGGCACATGCATAACTTTCTTCAGCTAAATGACCTGGCTGCTTATAACACAATTCGGTCTATAACGCGGTCAGGTTCTATGGCTGCCAACTACCAAGAATCTTGAAAATATATGTAAATTAGTAACTTTATCCAAAACCTTAACAAAATATTGACAACAATGATATTACTACTAGAAGAAAAAGAGACTGCTATATCTCAATTCCAACTAAGCTTAATAAATAGTTTGAACATTTAAGTGTCTACAAGCTATAACAATGCACATTCTGAGTTGATCAAGGAATATAACTCTGTAAGAAATAGTAAAACCTATTATTTTTAAAAACTTGGGCATTTTCTTTAAGTTAAGCTTCACAGCCTCACAACTGCATTTAAATGAAATGAAAAATGTACTTTCCAGTTTCCATAAGATGAGCATAAGCAATGCAAATGTTAGGATAATTAAAGGCGATAATTCTAAGATGTGCAGAATGTGCTTATAATCCATAAACTTTTGTTGACATAATGCTTCATAGTAAACTTGATTCAAATATTATAATAAATGTTGAAGCTATTGTTCAAAGGGTTGTGAATTAGCAATGTCTCTGCTAAGGTGATCAAGGGCCATAACTCATAGAAAAAATGTACAGAATGTGCACATCATCAAACTCATAAGAGTGTGAAAAAGACTGTATTAGCAACATTTATGATGAGA
Organism: Sinohyriopsis cumingii; assembly: GCA_028554795.2. NCBI lineage: Eukaryota > Metazoa > Mollusca > Bivalvia > Unionida > Unionidae > Sinohyriopsis > Sinohyriopsis cumingii. The sequence continues at coordinate 55,206,364 of CM068828.1, forward strand.
TGATCAACACACTGGCACTCTACAGTTTCATATTTTGCACAGGGTTTGAATTTTAAAGAAAAAGAATTTCCCAGGCTTTCCTCACTGGTTATACTGGCTATTTAAAAAAGACTTGTATATCTTAGGTATAATTCAAAGAACCTTTAATTCCCTTTATTTTGGTGAATGATTGATGGGTGTAATATGGGTTGTAGAGTATCCAGCTTGGCGTTACTCAAGATGTGCACCTTTCAAAAAAGTGCAAGCTCCACTTGGTCATTTTCACTTCCTGAACTTCATAGGTAAATTTAATAAAAAAGAGCCAATAACTTTTTTATATTTTATATATTTGGTAATTCATTCACTGCACTTTCAGAAGCTGGTATTGTCTAGTCTGACAAAATTCTTTTTCGCTATCTTAATAGCTGCTATGAATAGTGTACTTTAGACTAATTCAGGCTGATTTTCTAGCACAAGGGAGCAGTCATTTTAGTAAGCAGTGTGTTTAGATCATGTACAATTTACAAAAGTAAAATATCCAAAGAAATATCATCCAGATTACATTAATGTAGCACAGAGGTATGCCAACATTCTCTCCATTGTGCATGTTTTAAATGCAAAAAACTTCACCTTACATACGTCACTCTCTCATAAGTACATAATAAGTTCCAAAACTCCAAAACTCTAAATGCAGCACAAGCTCATCAATGAACTGAGCTATTGTGATGAAGCTACCTTGCAAATTTGGTTTAAATCTTAAATAAATGCTGAAAGTAGAGGTTTTTTTTAAGGTTATGTATTAGCTACGATGAACAATTTCCAAAACTCCAAGAAATGCGTCGAACATGCTCATCATCGAACTTGAACAGATCATTATCTATAAGGTTGCAATGGTTACCAGACTCTTTAAACATATACACAGTTAACAATAACTGAAAATATGCCATTTATTGAATTGATTTTAAAGCTCAATCTTTTTCCCTCCCATTAATATGCAGATGTTGATCCTTACTGGCTATATAGTATCTAACTAGTATATCCAATAAGTTTTCTATCTTTCCATCTAATGTTGCTACTGGAGAGATACATATCAGATATAACAATTTCTATTATCTAATACTGAACACAGCTATGTTGTAGTCAGGTAGGTTAAAGTATGTAGAAACTGGTGTCTCTGGTTGGTACTATCGCTAAGGTGCACTAAGAAATGGTGTTAAGCCCAAAACAACATGTCTCACTTGAGTTAAAGCGTCAGTTAAAATCAGAATCAGGTAGCCTCATTTGATAAGATTAGATGCATTTGTCTCAAAATCTGACTCTTTAGATAGTTTAATTCATAATAACTGACAGAGAGGACACAGTTTCTTCTAATGGAAGTGGTGGTAGGATTCATAATGTAGATAGCACTGCATATCTGCGGGTTTACAGTACAGATCAAATATTATTTACCTGAAAAATAGTATCATGGAATATGATTATTTCCTTAGACTAATACATTGTATGTTGAACAGTTTTGTGACAGCTGTCATATAAGATGGAGCCACTTTGGCTGCTGCCGATTTGTTGGTTATGAGAATCGTTGAAGGTAAAGTTATAGCATAGTAATAATTTTAAAAGGGTAAATATGTTCGGATTTTAAAGATATCTGGGTTTACTCATAGCCAAAGTTCTGGCTAATCATGTTATACCTTCAGGGTTGGGTATGTTAGTGTATGGGGAAGTGACGTCTATCATATTCAAAAGGAAATCATCTGGAAAACTAATGACAGCTTCAATTTTATTTATAAAATCCATATCTGTAATATACGAGGGGATGGTTTTGACAAATAGTTTGATATGTCTGTATATTATATTACTGATATCAGTAGAAGAAATGTTCCAACTAATGACATGTCTCCTGGGAATTTGTCCTAAGTAAGACTTATATGTATTTTCGGAAGTAGTCAAAATTTAGGTGTATGGATTTCACTGTTAATTATGTTATGAAAAGGACTGTCATATAAATGATGCAGCTGTCAAGATAAAGTTTTAAAGTAAATCTAGTCAAAATCCAATAATAATTGTGTAAGCTACAGTGTTCGCAAGGTTTTACCAAGATTTGAAATCCTAATGAACTAATGTGGAAGCCATCGTTTTCACAAGGTTTTGCATAGCTTTGAATCCAACAACTAATGTGGAAGCCATCGTTTTCACAAGGTTTTGCATAGCTTTGAATCCAACAACTAATTTGGAAGCCATCATTCTGACAAGGTTATACATAGCCTTGAAATCCAATAACTAATGTGGAAGCCAGCGTTTTCACAAGGCTTTAAATAGATTCAGATAATTAAAGACCACAACTCAGAAATAGGCACAGAATGTGTTCATTTTTAACTTTTCCAAGCTACGGCTGGATGAACTTCACAGTTTGAAGTCTATGTATAAATATACATGCTAGAACAATCACAAAACTGGATAGACAGTGACCATTAATGTCCTCTTGCCTTAGCAGTTTGGTGGCAAAAACTTCAAACAAATCCATAAAAAAAATTCATTAAGACTTGTACATGTTTATTTTCTGAATCCGGTGGTGAACACAAAGCAAGAGATCTTTAATTAAAATGTAAGCAATAATACTCAGTAAACAACCCTAAAAAGCAGGTCATGGTAATCAAATTTTGGTGCATGACACAACTAATGAAAGCCTAATAAATATGTGCTAAAAATTTATTTTTATCTCTCATCAGGAGGTGACTGCAATACAGCAAGTCCTTTTATACCAATTTTTTGTCAACTGGAGTGGAAATAAGTAAATGATGACAAGGAAGTAGACAATAAATTGTTCTAAGAAAACTACTTGACATAAGTACTTACTCCCATTTTGTCTGATGTAAGCCACTCATCCTCATCCCCCTGCGAGTGTCGGCTTGAGTGGAACGAGACATTGGCAATAACTTTGTTCACTTCATTGAGAGCATTCATCTTCCCATTAAATGAGGATATTTGCAACAACCTGAAATACAAGGTCAGAATAATGACTAAAAAGAGCGCTGTCCCAACCACCATATTTATTATTTTTGCACTGGGAGAGAGGGTTAAGTTGAATGTTTGATCCGTCTCTGCTAATATTCAGTCTTTGTAAAATTGAATATTTGTGAAAATTTCATGCAAAGTTAATTAGTAAGTAACAAAGGAAATATGTCACACCTTCTCTCTTGCTTGACTGATGTTTCGTTTTTTACACTTTCAAATGATCTGGACTTTGGATCAGATCTGAGAGAAAGCAGGGATGTGCAAAAGTAACAAGCTTCCAATCTCTAAAGTTCAAGTATGATAGATCTCATTACAAGATACGAGTACGACTATAAGAGAAAATCTTAGCCAAAAACTAAAGCAAAAATTTTGAAAAAAACCTGACCTTACATAAGAGCTAGTGAGATATTCTACAGTCCAAGAGTAATTAATCTCTTGGGATCTGTGACTTGTCACCATAGAGAAAAACTGAAACAAAACACTTAGGCAAAGTTCTGTATTGACCATGACCTTGCACAAGGAGCATAGGTGTACATGGATAAGAAAGGGCAGAGCTTCCTGATTTTACAGTCCAAGTATGATAGCTATCCCTTGTAAGGTTTAGGATCTGTGACTGACTATGCATAAAAACTATATAAAACATAATCACATCATACTAAATTTAAGTAAAAGATTGCCTATCAAAATTAAATTTGTTGAAAAAATACAGTCAGGTATTCTATGCATGTATAAAAAAAAAATAAACTTGATCAATTTCATTTGTCTATTCAGAGTGGTTTCCTTGCAATCTTGTTAACAAGCTTCTTGGGTTCTTGGGTCAGATGGATGGACTTACTGACAGACAAAAGAAATCAAATTGAGATCCACAGCTGAAAGAATTGGTGGCATACAGTATTGCCTTCTTGTCTAACAGATATCATAAAAATATACAAACATTTTCAATCAAAACTCTTTCCCTACCTGAGAATCATTTTAAGCCTGAATATCTCCAGATTCTTAATTGTTTCCTCTTGATTAGGCAAGCGATACACCAGCTGTTTCAGGGCCTTGATGATGGAAGACAGAGCATCATTCTTGGCTTCTGTTTTTGATTCTTTCTTCAGTTCCTCATCAGTAACACCATCCAGGAACTTTGGGACAATTTCCTACAAAATCCATCTGCTTTTAAATGTATAGCTCAATGTGATATAAAAATGATATCCTAAGTGAATCTGAATACAATCTTGTATACATCAAGTGGCTTTTAAACCATTACTAGGGTCCCAGAGTGGCCAAGTGGTCTAAAGTGCTTAATGTTCCAGATCACTGCCGTCTCACCTCTGTCTGCATGGGTTCGAGTCTCAGGCTTGGCTAACATGGATACGTGAGAAAGCTTGCCAGTAGCTTCTTGTGGGTCGTAGTTCTTCCCAGGGTTTTCAAGGATTATTCCTAAACCAGTTATGCTGGCTGCCATGTATAGCCTATCTTGTACTGAAAAATGGCATTAAACCCTACAACAATATAAACCATTACAGCTACAATATGAGCCAAACATTATCGCATCTCTCTCATTTACAAACAGAAAACACAGAAGCTGGTCTAAGTAGGGGTGAGGGATATAGGATAACAATGAAGTAATATTGTGGTATATCAATATGACCCAACATCCCTCCCCCATTCACCAGATACCAAAGAAAACATAATGCCTTTCTGCAAGGTCATATGGCTCATCTTTGACATTTTGAGATCCTCATAATCTTTTTTTTAGGTTCAATTTTTCTTCCTTACCAAGAAAGATGATGTCTACCCGTTATATCAGGCAGATTATTTTCACCATGCAAAACATTATTTTATCTCATAATCTTTAATGATTAACCCTGTAATGTAGTTTACCCCACCCATACCCATGACAATCAGACTGTAGTCAACAATCACAGTTAACCTCTCCAAAGCTTTCATTAGTCCCCAGTAGCCAATGTAAACATGCAAAAGACAAATCCAGACAATAATACAATAAAAACAAAGTCTTTCCTATGATAAAAAAGTAGATATTGCGAGTGGATAAAACCAAAGATTAATTTTGTTTTACTGTGCATTAATCATTAGTTATAAAATCGGCTTCAGAAGCTATTATTACATGGACAAAATTCACAGACTTTAAGTAGATTGTGTGACCACTACTTAAGCATTGTTCATTCATCTCTACTTTGATTAGCAACTACAGATGAGGACTTGTAATACAAGCATACTCTTCTATTCCTATACTCATTCACATGTTAATCTGTTCATAGTAACCTCTTACAATGTACAGCATTAATACAGAAAGATTAACAATGAATAAAAATATTCCTATTTCCATCGGCATTAGTCATAGATGTTTGTATATAGCATGGTACAATCTAAGTGGTCATAAGCAAAACAAAAATACTAAACCTACGCTAGTAACGCATAACAAGGTCACAGTGACCTTCCTTAGTTGAAAGAGATACATCCAATTATAAAGTTTCACGATTCTAATATAAACAACACCCCATAAATGACCTTTAAAACACAACCTCAACAAAGTCACTGAGGCATGAAACATTGGTCACTGCAAACTCTTATAAGAGTGTGTACTAATTAGGATGCTTCCCCTCACCAGATATCACGATCATAGGAAGGATAGTACACAAATAGCATACCAAAAGCTCATATGGTCATCAGTTAAACATGAAAGCATACAAAAAGCAAGTAAAAGATGGAACAGAGATGCACATTATCATCAATTTCAAGATTCAGCATGAACTGTGTCTGAGATATGAACATCAAGAAACAAAAAATATAACCCAAGTCAGTGAAGTGTAAACTATGGGTCATAACGATTTGCTTCTGCAATGATGAAATAGTGCTCATGAAGATAAATCCCTTGCCAAGTTTCTTGGCTCTAGATAGGATAATATCTACAAAGAATGCAAAAAAACACAAAATGGTCACAAGCTAAATGCAACAATCTAAGCCAGCACAATATAAGTAGGTCACAGTAATTTCTTCTGTTGCAACACTGATACAAACAGATGAAGACAACAATCTAGTTTGATGATTCTAGTAAGAACATTGCTTTAAACATAAACCTGACAGACAAACCCAAATCAATTAAGTGTGATACAGGTCCCAGTGACCTACTTTTGAGATGAGGAAATAGTTCTCATTAAGATGCATCCCCTTACCAAGTTTCATAATTCTAGGTAAAACAGTTTGTATACATGGTGCAAAATACTATTTGTCTTGAGCTAAATGCAAAAGTTAACCAAAGCCAGTTAAATTTAAAATGTAAGTCACTGTGAACAGTGACTGCAAAGGTGTGGCGCTAACAGAGATGCATATGATCATTTAGTTTGATGGTTTTAGCATAAAAAGAGCTTTACACATTAACACCTTAATTTTGTTTACTGCATGAAAACGTGTAAAACTTTTAACCATTTAAACAAACATACATGTGCCTGTCAGTGACTATATATATATATCTATATCTATATCTATCTGTGTGTGTGTGTGCCTTAAATATAAATCAATTCTAAAACCTCAGACAAACCGTGTTATTATAGAGGAATTTCTTCCTTTTTTTATTTTTTTATTTATTTTTAAACAGAACCACAGAATAATATACGGTTTGAGATTTGTCCAGCAGGTCATCTGCTGTTAGCCAATGTGCATGTCCAGGCACTATGACTATATCATGTACATTTATGAAGCTGTCCAAAACAATAGCACAGCAATCATAAGGATACTGCACTAAATTGTCAGATATATTCAACAATGAAAAGTTTTGTAAACTAAATTCTATCATAATTTCTGGTAAAAATTGTACTGCAAACAATCATGAGATAAAAGGGTTAAAGCATGCCCACTTTCAATGCCTTGAATTTGAACAGCTGTCAGCAGTAAGCCTAACCTGCAGCAGGGAAAATTTTGAGCTTCAAATTGGTTAGACTACACAGCTAAATTTTGGTTACTGTATACTGTGTATGCATTTACAAATTTTACTAAAATTGCTGCCTTAGTAGGTGCTATAAAACCCACTGCAAACTGTTGCCTAGGAAGAAAGACTGGTTCAAATGCAATCGTGCTATACAAATATATGTCTTGTATATATGCTGTTTATATGTGTGGACAATGATGCTGGGACTAGTACATAGCTCACTTGTAGGTGGGATAACATTCTCCCAACTATCATGCACAATATTACTCCTCAGAGGAAGTTTCATAGCATGTCAGATTGAATTCCTTGTGCCTCATACTTTCCACAGCTCTCTATGATAATAAGGATCCAGAAAATTGCTTCTGCTTACCACAATTGGCATAAAATACTCCTGAACTGTATGTGGAGTAAGGACTTCAGCACACTGTCCAAAAGGTCTGAAAATAGAAAAGACAAGGTTTCACAATAAGTCAACCTGATAACACATATTTTAACCGTATCAACTGGGATTGAGTTTTGAGGCAACTTAGCCTATTGGTTTAGATGTGGACTCTTGATCTTTACGTAAGTGTTCAAATCCCACAAAGTCCCAACAAGTCAATGTTGTGTAACACAAGCAAACCATTTTACTTTCAGCTAGCTGTAAAGTGGGAGTGGGACTTGGACGAGACTTTATAATACAATGAACTTATATCTAAGGAGAGTCACACACTAAACTTTCTACATCAAAGAAAGATGGTTTTGTTCTATAATTTCTATGTAAAACGTTTAGTAGCTTCCACCAGACAGTTATTAGTTTCCCTACTTTAATCTCACATGGAAACTGGGTTTTCAGTCAATGTTTCTGTTATTTAAATTCTCAAGTATCTTAATCATATCATTATACAATGACTATTCTCTAAACTGTGTCCTTTAGAGCAATAAAAAAAACCTTGCAAACACTAACCCCTGGCTGATGATTGTAGCACCCAGTATTATGTGACTGTGTGAGTGACCAACAAAGCACGAAAAAGAAGATAAGGATCACAAGATGTGTGTGTTTTGGATTTTTAACATGGCTCTATAAAATTTTCAGCCATATCGCAATGATGTCTGCAGTGTGACAGTTTATAGTGATGGCTAGCACTACGGAATCATGCAACAGACATGCAGCATCATGTCCCACCCAGTCATATTATCCTGACACCAGGTTGACCAGTCCTAGCACTAACCTCTTAATGCTGAGTGCCAAGTGAGGCAGCTGCTAGTACCATTTTTATAACTCTTTTGACATAGAGTGATCATTTATACATGTGCTTGTTTTACTTACTTGATCAGAGCAGCTATGACTGGCACAGAAAGCTGATGTCCACTTGTAAATCTCTCATACAGAATCTTGAAACCTTCTATAGCACCAAACCTATTGACTAGGTCTACCAACCATCCCTAGAAAATAATCACACATTAATAATTAACATTGACTACGAAAGATAAACTAAGATAAACTAGTAATGCATGATATACAGTATGATGCTACAAGCCAATTTTTTTGATCTATATAATGATAAGGACATCATTTGCCTTGAAAGGCATGACACACCTTACGATGCTTAAGACAATTCTTTATTATCTATATAATGATGATTGGCCATCATATGATTTTAAAAATTCATTTACTGTGAATTCCCTCTTTTTACTTTGGTACCAATTTTCATTGATTCCATGGATGCTTTGAAATGTATGCCCCACCAAATAATTATCCTCCTTTGGAAACAAACAGTAACTGACCACAATCTACAAATTTTATAATAAAGAGAATTGCATTTTTTGCACATCTGTGAAAATGAATTCTCATAAATATAAATGAATTCAAAGCATATTTGTGAACATATCTTTTTGTGGGTTTGAAAAAAAAAAGAAAAGCTGCAGTGATACCACTTTAAAAGAATACTTAGGTTTATGTATGTGACACTGAAATATGTTAAGTGAACACCTCTGATCTATGACAATAACGACAAAGTGATGATTTCCAAAAATGGTATATTTTTTGTGTGGACATAATGAAACAAATAGTATGACAATTACATTTTGCTTACCTAGTGCGCAAGTTACAACTTTCTTCCAAACATGTTTTGTAAAAGTATGTCTGAACATCTGTATCAATCAGTACTGTACTCTTATGTCAAACTTAAAACAAGCATTAAGTACAAAAAAACTATAAAATCAGTACAGCTATTTAATAACATTACAATGTGCCACTCACTGCAAGCAGCCGAATGCATATTACTCTATAAAGCTAACATCATAAATTTCTGTGGAATGTCCACTTTTGGCCCCCTTAACTTGTAACTCTTAAACAGGCTGCTTCACAGCTCTAAAAACAAAGAGTTACTGTGGTCACACTGATCACAAATTACAAAAGGTCATACCCGGGGTACTCGAGGGTCTGGTGGTCTTGCAAACAAAGCATCATCTGGAAATGTTGAACCTGCTGGAACTGTTTCAGAGGGGCGAGTTGCATTGTAACTATGAAATCTGGGAAAACAATGTCGTTATTAAATCTTGAATATGAAGAAAAGCATTAATTACAATAAGTGAACTTAGTTTAGTCAGACTGTTTTTTTTATACAGATTTTTTGCTTTCTAGTGCTTAATGTCATTAATTTCCCAATATGTAACAGGAACAACAGAAATGTAATGAATGTGTAATTTATTTTCTATAAGACAGTGCATATAACTGTGCAAACCATCCATATTTTCCATTCATCCATACAAATGCAATGTTCCACATTTGAATTTTGAGGGTTTAATTACTTTTTTATACTGTTATACTACTTCAATTGTCTAGCACAACGTTAAGGACATTCCTAAGTTTTCCTGTGTCAATGATGAGGATGTCAAGATTAAATGCTGTAATAATGTCCAGAGCAGTCACTGGCAATGTTACAGAGAAAGCATAACAACATACATCTGAAATCATGCAGAAATCCTCAGAAAATAAATAATAAATTATCAAATTAATCTTCATCATGTTTAGATTCAATATTTGTGTCCCAAGTATTAAGTTACTGGACACATTTTATCCTAATCTCACAAGTTTCTGACCATGTTTGACCTTGTAAGGAAAGTACATATGTTGGCCTAATTCATGATACAAGTGATAAAGACTGTACCACTAGAACTTCCATGAAAGGTTTTCACAATTTTATTAATCAGATTGTTAAGGAAATACTGAGAGAAAGAGGAAAAATAACACTGTCCACATCAGCAGTGTTTATTTTAGGACATCTATATTCTACCCGTTTACCATGCTGTTCTGCAGAGTGGCTGATGAAAAGGATGTATGGCTACTTTCACACCACAGCTGTGTCTATATAAATAACCATTTGTGTACAGAAAATGTGCTCCCCAACGATGGACAATAGTATAAATTGGTGAATGAGTTCAATTTGCAAGGTATTTTGCTTAAAATTTATTCCAAAACAGTTGAGGTGTTGCAAATGATTTTTAATAACTTTAGTTTTTCTAGCTTCTGTACCTTCTGGAGATGCATTTCAGAATGTGTCGATAGTTATATATACTTTAAGTTTAATAACACTTTTTATTAATGGAACAAGGCTGTTTTCAAAAGCATTCTCACAGGAAGAAAAAAAAAAGAGTTGTAACATGCAACCATTATGAGTAAAAACACCCTGCTGGGGCATATTGATTAATCAGACGTTGAACTGTGACACTGGGTCAGACGATGAAATGTGACAATGGGAAAGAAAAATCCTTTTATGGATGTTTTTAAAAAAATCACACGAAAATTTAACTTGCCCTAATCCAAAAAAATTAAAACACAAGGAAGTAAACAATTGTCAATTCATTCATGCTGATGATCATTAATTTGGACAGTCTTCTGATGTGCTTCATAACCTTTGGTTTAAAAGCAAAACACATCCTGTTACAGCTCCAACAAATTAAAGATAAATTTTTATATACTGATCTTAATGTTCAATATAATAAGGAAGATTGGTTTCTGTGAGTGTCTGTTATCTCACAGTCACAACATCATTTGAATATTTTCAGTGATGTTGAGAATATTGTAATTACAAAGATCCCATTGGCATCTTACATTGCACATTTTTCTGAATAAAAAAAGAGAATTTTTTGCAGTACCTATTTGGAACTAGCTCCATTCATAAATAAATTGCTCCATATCTGATTTTTAAGAAGTAACATGGGCAACTTAAATAGTTATGAAATTTTTGGAAAACCTTGTCTGAGATGTAACACTTGTTTTATGACCTAAAAATCTGTACCATATCTGTCTGTACTTACTTGCATTGTGGGTTGAGAACCATGGCCAGGAGCTCAAGGAGAGGGAACCAGTCATGTGATAATTTAGTAACGACCAATTCTATCAGTCTCTCTGCATTCTTCAATATACATTTCTGGAATAAATAAACAAACATGCATCAGCAGTAAATCTATGGGTTTCTTGGGTCTGATAAACCGCATGCTTTGGCCAGTCAGAAATATGAAGAACACCTTTCTACTGCAATATAAGGAGTCAACTAACTAATAGCTAAAAAATTAACACCATCCAATGCCTCATGATACACATAGACAAAGGGATCATGGAATGCTGTATTGACGTTTTTGGCCTCAGCCCAATGCTTTTCTGTTACTAAAGTGAATTCGCCCTTTCCATATCAAGTAAATATTTTTTTCTGGTGGGGCTATGAACATGGTTCTACAGGAAAGTTCATGGGGGTTTGGGAGAGACCCAAGAACTGATGCTATTTGCAAAAATTATTTGACCTTCTCATGCAGAGAAAGTGTACATATATTACTGGATAGAATTTTAAAATGTATCTAAGACATAATAGGGGGGCCAGAGTTAGTGGGTGGGTAAAGTTGATTCATAAAGATATACCAGAAACTTATGCTGATTGCATAAATTTTCTTTTCATGCCAAGTGTACAACTTTTAAAGGTGGGGCTCTGGAAAATTCCAAGTCATGACCCATGGGGTAGAAAAAGACCCAGGAAACCAATGTTGGTTGCATAAATGATTTGGACTTCTCGTGCTAAAAAAGTGTATGGTTGTGTTCTTGAAAGATTTCAAAACTGAGTTACCTGACCCTAGTACCCATAATCTCAAGAGTCAAAATGAAATTCTCATGAGTCAAAACTGAAATCACAATGCTGAGGTCTTGCTTTTATATGGCCACCCCTTCTACACTGGGAAAGTGGCCATTTAAGAAGGGAACCAATGAATTGATAACAAAGTAATCAATTGAAATGAGTTGACCCGACACCATGACCATAGTTCTTGTGCAAGTAGGATTTGCACAGATTTAAACTTTTTATTTATTTATTCCGTTCCTTTTATTTAATCTGATACACAAGAGAACATAATAATACAAATCAAGTCTGCCTTTAATTGAATGCAACAATACAACAAATACAGGCATGCCAACATTGAAAAATATCAAAATCAGGAATTTGACCCCCAAATCACCATTAAAGATCAGGAGACAGGGTAAAAAATCAGGAGGTACAAGAATAAGGTGTATATATCATGATAAAGATGTTCACTTTTGTTATTTCAGTCCATTGTATGTTGCAGATATGCATTTTGCAAAAGTTCATCATTTATTTGTCCTTGGGTGCCAAATTGGCTAACAAGAATATCATCCAGGGTTGATGCTGACAGGCTGGCTCTTTGGCTGGTTGTTTTTTCTGACCACTGAGAATGTTCTCTCAGCATTGCTGTTGCTGTACGGCATTGAAAGTATTGCTAGTATTACCCTCCCAAGGGTTGGAAACAACAGTTGGTCAGATCCATCCTTTTTTTTCCTGACAGCAACCCATTAAAGGACGACTTACTTATTCATGCAAGCGTTGCAGATGTGTCTCAACAATCTGGCCTTTTTCTCCAACTGTATGGAAGGAATCAACACTGATGATACACAGAGAGTTTCAGCTTTACCAAATCTAAAATTCTGAATGAGAACTGAATGTGGAAAGAGCTGATCATCGGTGTCAGAATGCACGATAAGCCCCGCAAGTCGATGAATGGATGAATGAAAGCAATCTACTTCTCAAAATCACTCCAATATTTTTGATCCTATTTCTTTTTCTGGGCTGGTAAAAAGTCATCAGTTACTCTTTTTTACTTCTTGATGAGAAACTTTAGCCATTATGATGCTGAGATTTGATGATGGGGTCGGATAAAGAGAACCACACTGTGAGACAATCTCTTTGTATTGGCAGATGAAAACTGGAAATCAAGCTGGATATGGTAGAGTACTAAGAAACATACTAGACACAGAAAAACCAGAAAAAGAAACAGGAAAATGTATACTGATGTTTTTGTATATAAAAAAAAATGCTTTTTTTCTCTTTAGGTGTTGAAAACTTGGGGAATCAGGAGATAGGACCATAAATCAGGATGTTCCCAATCTTTTCAGTAAGGTTGGCAGCTATGCAAATACATCTTTTGTTGTTGTTGTAGGGTTTAACGCTATTTTTCAGCACACGATAGGCTATACATGGCGGCCAGTATTATTGGTGGAGGAAGAACCCAGGAAATCCCCGGAAAGAACCACTGACCCTCGAGAAGCTACTGGCAAGCTTTCTCACATACCCACATTGGCCGAATCCAAGACTTGAACCTACACAGACAGAGGTGAGATGGCAGTGATCCATAACGGAGTGTGCTTTAGACCACTTGGCCACTTGGGGCCCTGAAAAATACATCTGTAAAATAGGAGATCAAAACACAGCCAGCAGCTGATTAGTTCTCACAAAATATGCCTGCAGGCATAGCTCCAATGGTAGATTGATATTTTTTCACATTTGAATACAAGAGGGAATACTGCATTTATTATGATTACGCTACTGAATTAAAATATAGGACTAAAAAGCAAATTTCACTTGACAAAACTTGTTTCAATGCCATTTATTTCTTAAATTAGTGACATTTTCACTTATCAAAATTTTATAAAAGATTGTTATTTACAGTGTACTGAGAATTTGTTGGTAAAGAAACTGAAACAAAATGTAGAATTTCTTATTACAAGTTGAGAATTTTTTTCCCAGAAAATAACTGCCATTTTTTATGATAAAATCATCAATATATCTAGGTTTTATTTACCGCTTTTGATCATGATTTTCCACACATTCAACAGGGCACTTTTTTTTAAGAATAAAAAAGGGATCTACACTTGCCACCAGTTTGTGAATTATCCTGGCACAAGTTACCATAGCAGTGGTTTACATGAATCAATTACCTAATTTCTATATCATAACTAATTCAATCTGATCATCACGCATCAAACAACAGGAATAAGGCAGTCAGCTTGATTTGCCAGCTTGGCACTACTCAGCAAAAAGCATTTCAAGTCCACCCTGTTGTCAAACCAAATGCTATTGCTAGCCATTTACTACCAGTGACAAAAGCGCCCCTGGAGAAAGAGCACTGACATCATGTATGAGTGGTGACAATACTATCGAAGTCAGATGAACTAGATCAAAATACTCCAGAGCTTGAAAAATTGCTCTGCAATATCAAATCAGGCAAAGCAGCAGAATATGACAAGCAGCATCTAGGCCCGAAGGCAAAGGTATGGCTCACCACTTTGTACACCTGGGTTGTTAGGGAAAAGAGCATGCCAACTTTGTGGTGCAAGGCAAAGATTATTGCAATCCCTCAGCCTGGCAAAGATCCCCATATTGAGGCAAGCTATTGGCGAATGTCCTTGCTTTCAGTCTGTTTTAGGTACCGGAGCACCTGATTCTCCAAAGAATCAGTCCAGACTTGGAGAACATCCTAACTGGTGAGCAGGCAGGCTTCGGGCAAGGCTGCAGCACTTGCAATCAAATCCTTGCCCTGACTGTGATGAAAACAGTTTTTAAAGAAACCTTAAAACTGGAGTTCTTTTCCTTGATCTAACAGCAGTATATGACATGATCTGGCATGCATGGCTGTTGTTGAAAATTTCCAGATAATTGCTGTGCTGAATGGTTGAAACTATCAAACTGTTCCTTCGTGATAGGTACTTCAGCATGCACATCCAAGACAGCTGCAGCTCATGAAGAGGTCAGACTAATGGACTCCCACAGGGGTCTGTTCTTTCGTCAAGTTTGTTCAATGTTTATATCAATGACTTGCCTGAAACACAGCCGTGCAAGTTCATGTAGACAGACAAAATTGCTCTCAGGACCCAAAGTCACTCGTTTACTGAGGTAATGAACAAGGACTTGGAGGAAATGATAGACTTCTTCAAGAAATGGCACCTACAGCCAAGCACAAGTCTCCTGCTTCTTCCACCATAACAATGCAAATGCAAACTGAGCTTTATATCCTCTGAATGGGCAGCACATAAAACATAACCCAATACCAACATACCTTGGTGTGACTTTGGACAGACGACTGACATTATAATACCTCCTGAAGAAAACTGCAGCAAAACTGAACACTTCAAACAACCTACTCAACAAAATGACTGACTAAACCTGGGGTGCTAGGGCTCAGACTCAAGACATCAACACTGGCCCTGTTATTCGACAGCCGAGTATTGCCTTCCTGTATGGGCTTGATCATCCCATTTCCAAGCTATCTGACATCCAGCTCAATACAACAATGTGCAATATCTCTGGAACAGAACATTTACTCCTTTACCATGGCTGCTGGTTTTCACCAACATTCCTTCTCTACATGTCCATCGCCAGGAAGCAACCACAAAACTGCTGGCTAAGGTGCATGCACGTGAGAAACTTCCACTACACAGGGACATAACTGCACATGCAGCAGACCACTTGGCTTCAGGACATCCAATATGGTTGGGTCCCTTGTCGGAGGATATGACATATTTTGGCAGCGAATGGTCTTAAACAGATGTTGTAAACCACTCCCTCATAGCTGAGCCATTTGTCTGCCCTCCTGGCTTTAACCTTCCACAACATCGTTGGACCATGCTGAATCATTTCTGGACAGGACAGGGTTGCTGTGTAGTCAACCTTGTCTGATGGGGCCAGGCAACTGACTCTTCCTGTAACTGTGGAGCTCTACAGATGTCACATTGTGAACAACTGTCCACTGACAAATTTCCCAGATGGGACTGAAGGTTCTGCACATTGTTGATGACGATGCTGTTAAATGGCTGGGCATGCCCTGCACATGATGAATAAACATGGCAGTGTCAGTTTTACTCAATCTCATGTAATTCCAAAGGATGACATAAATCCCAAAGCAGAATGTCCAGTAAATTCTTACTGAATGATTCAATAATTCAAAGACCTGACTGGTTAAGCATTTAGACGAATGAAGCAAATTAATCACTTTAAATAAACAATCAGTTTTCCTATTCAACTAATTATAGTTTTATGGACAATGAAACAAAGGCCAATATTTATCAAAAGTAAATTCCAGCAAATAACAACCAATTTTCTCTTTCTCTAATTATCATAAACATCTAAGATAATTTCTGAACAAGCTAAAACTATTCAGTTATGCACACCTAAGCATGACATCAGAGATCTGTTAGCTCTGCCCAGTTCAAATTGAATTTTACAAAGGTGTGGTATCACTGGTCTAGCCAGACCGGTCAACCCTAACAAGACCTTCACAGTAAGGCTGTAGATTGTGTCTGCAAGTCAAACCAGTTTTCAGAATGGTGTAAAAAATATCATGTAAAGCTCTTATAAAGTTGGAAAAAGGACATTTTAAAAGTTCATTAGTGTAATTCAAGACTGTAAACATGTTCAACTGAAGTTTGCAAAGTATACTTTGACCTTACTTATCTCCAGTACAGTTTCACCGACTGCAGTTCCAAACCTTACAAAGCTCAATGGCTTATGTATTTCCCAACTTGACATAATCCACTGTGGTGACCATACTGTATGTCTGGACTAAACCATTTTCATTTAGGACCAATAAGATACAGTAGAAAGTCATTTGGTGAAACTATGCCAATACAATAATTTCACCCAACTGGACTGCAGTGATAACAAGATGATGATGGCTGCCATGGACAGCAGATTGGCATCATTTTACATTTAGGACTAGACGTTGTTGTTGTAGGGTTTAACGCCATTTTTCAGCACAAGATAGGCTATACATGGCGGCCAGTATAACTGGTAGAGGAAGAACCCTGGAAAACCCAGGGAAGAACCACCAACCAATGAGAAGCTACTGGCAGGCTTTCCCACGTACCCACGCTAGCCGAGTCTTGGACTCGAACCTATGCAGACAGGTGAGATGGCAGTGATCTGGAATGGCGAGCGTTTTAGACCACTCAGCCATTCGGGGCACCTAGGACTAGATGTAAGTCATTTACTGAAAACCCCATGCTCATATAACCATCCATTCAGGAGTAAAGATTTTCAAAATGGCTGCTGAGACTGCTACAATGGATGTCTGAGCAGTAGCATTTTCATTTAGGACAAGCTAGACCACGTGGTTCACTGACTACAAACTTGTAAAACTAGATGGACAGATGGGCAACAGGTCATGCTAATAACTCTTCAATGACTAGCAGAGCTAAAAAAAAACATTTCCCACTCCCTAAACTGCTGATCCGAACTTTGGCATAGCTTTATATATCACAAATTCATGTGATACATCTCTACATGTTCCTAGCCATCTTAATAGAGTGAAATAATTCTTTGCAACTATAATGCACTGAAACAAAGCATGAGTCCCATTTGTCCATTTGGTTAATAAAAGATTTTTCTGCATACAAATCTGACAACAATCCAGTTGTAGGCTTTATCAACAATTTCATATCAAAACAATGTTCTTTTGTGAATTACTGATTCATCAAGAAATATTCAGTTGTGATTAGGAATAAAACCAGCATGAGTGAATAACTACAATTTGGAATTAGCATTATTTTTCTAAATTGCTCTGGGAACTGAGTGAAAAAGATCCAAGTTTGCATCATATTGCTTAACTGGATCACCAACTTTATCAGTGGACCATTCCATGAAACAATCCAATAAAACATCCAATTTTATGAGATAAGAGGCAACCCCTCCTCAAACTTCAACAGATGCTTCTATTAAAGCAAGACATGAAAACCATTCAGATCTAATGAACCCTTCTGGGAAGGTTAATAAAACAAACAGTATTCTACTGTCTATCTGAATCTATGACAAAGATAATTATTTTTTCCACAGTGCAATTAGATCTCTGGCCAAATATCAATCTGACTATGCCAGACATATTCTAAAGTCCACCCATATCTGCACAAAGAACCATTTAATAAGAGTAAGTTTTCAAACAAACAACAGGTTTATGTATAAATCATTTGCAACAAAGAACTTGATTGTGAAATCATTAATTGCACATTCTGCATGAAAATGAATTAAAAAAAAGCACATTCACAATCCTTAAATATATTTTCAAAAAGGTCATTGCACTACATGTCATTTACATACTCACTTGCCACTTTTGCGGCAAACAATATGTACTAAAAGGAAATTCCGAGAGAATAAAAGAACACCTTATGGATATACAAAATAAGGAGAACCAAGAGTCAGAACACTTAAACTACCTGACCATAAAACAAAATGTGTTCAGTATCTAATAACAGAACTTATCGCATCTGATATAAAGCTCTGGATATAAAACGGAATTAAAGACAACTTTATTGGCTACACCAATTACAATACTCTATATCCAGCAAGAATCATCATCTCTATTTAAATCCAGGCACATTTATTTCATTAAAAAACAATAAGCTTACACAGCATTGTAAGAATACAAACTGTGTAAACTATTTTCCAAACTTTACACCATGTTGATTTTGCATATTTTACTATGTTACAAACCTGCCAACCCTAACAAGACCTTTCCTTTAAGGCAGTTTATTTTTTCTGTAAGATATACCAGCTTTCAATATAGTGTAACTAAATATCATGTATTGTCAAGCTGGAAAACATGCTTATAAAGGTCCAGAAGTGTGATTCAAGACTGATGCAGTGATGATAAACATTGTGTTCCACTAAAAGCTTTGCAAAGTTTACGTAGACCCTAATTGCCTCCAGCAGTGTTAACCCTATGGAGCACAATGGCTTTTTGCTATCTCTAAACTTAATATCAGCCAAAAAACAACAACATTAAATTAAATGTGGTAAGGGCAAGCATTTCTCATGCTTGAGACATACTCAAAAAAATCAACACATGATGTCTGATAAACATAAGAATTTCAATATTCCCTTTTATTCTATTGTACCATTAATTTTTAAGTGACTTATTGTCTTATTCTTCCTGAAAATGCATTGCTTATTGGATGGAAAAAATATAATCTTTAGATCTAGATAGGTAAAGCTCAGCCAATCATATGAAAGTTATCTCAATAATATGCACAGATCTCATTTATTACACCTGTCTACAACAATGCTAATTTTAGGTAATTTAACAAGACCAGCCAATCAAATGCATGATCACCTCATAATTAGTGATCTAAAACTCATTATCAAACTTGTCTGAGATTCTGATGATATAAGCCAATATTGCAAGTTTGATCAAAATAATACAAGAAATATGAGCTCCTGACTGGTAACAAGCAATTGTTGATGGACTCAAGACCAATGAATGACAAAGGAAAATATGCAATGGATGTAGGGCCATACCATAAATATATTTAGCATTATGACCAGGAGAGCTCAACATAAAAGTGCAATCAGCCATATAATACCTACATGGATTTCATATTTCCAGCCATTGACAGCTTCATCAGTCATAATCTTGGTGAAAGAAATTGTCAGTCCTTCACGGAAGAACCTCTGACAAAGTTCACTGCGAGTGTCTATACCTGAAAAAAAATATGTTGGAATTACCTAATGAACAGAGAGGACTGTAACATAATGCTATTGATATCTAATGACAATTTAGCATATAATGCAATCAAGATTCATTGTTCTCAGAGTCAGCATAACAAAAATATATATTTAATTAGATCAGCGTGTTTGGACCAAAGGCATTAAGGGTGAAACAACTGTGCAAACTTAACAAAAATGTTATTTCAATCAGGCAAGTCTTCTGTTATCAAAAGTACAAGTCCAGAAATCTGAATTAGCAACAACATGTTCTCAGGCCTATACTTTCTTTTTAATGTACCTTGATCTACAAATAAAGAAGACATAAAAGACAAAAGCATTTAAACAAGTACGATCCGAAAATACCTTCTTTACAAAGTCTAATTGCAGCATCAAGCAATATTTCTAACTCTCCCTTAGGGAGAACAGGTACAACCCAGCGTGGGCGATTGATCATTTCATCCAGCCTGGCTAACTCTGCTGCTGGAAATTCTGGCTCTTGTTCCTCAGTTGTCTCCAAGACCATATCTCCTTGTCCATTTTCTTCCCCTCCCACTTCTCCAGGACTTAGGGGTGGTTGCTGTCCTATGGAAACTTGTCCAGGCTGTTGGGGCTGCTGAGGCTGACTCTTGTCCTGAGGAGAGTCACCTGCAGCTGGGCTCCCTCGCATTACTATCGTCATGTTTGCCTGGAAACAATACATATTTGTAGCAAATAAAAAATGCCAAAAATAACAATTTTAATAAATGTAAATAAGGAACACATTTTTTGAAAATAATGTCAAAGATTTCTTTTCCTGGGGGAGGGAATTGTTAACAGATGAACAAATAAGGGTGGATCAATAAATAAGAGTAGGTTAACAGAAGAACTGCTACTTCAACAAAGAGATTATTAAAGGCATTTCTGTATGATTTATGAATGGTGATTATTTCTTTTATTTCTTGATCTCCAGTTTTATTATTTGATGTAGTACACAAAGGTAATGGGTCAGTTTTATTTGAGGCAACAAATAGTTGTTTTTCATTTGGTATTACAGCAGTCCCCCACTTGAACAGCCCCAGAAACCAGCGGCCACCCACTCCTAACAGCCAGAATCTGTTGGCACCAATGAGTTTGTGTTCAAAAGTACCCCTCACAAAAGGCCACCCGGCTAACACGACCAGCATATTAGTGCAATAATATAAAATATACCCCTCACAAGCAGCCACATTTTATTTTAATATATATCCAGAACATTATTCATAACCTGTATTAAGCATGGCTGCCAACCTTCCACACTCGCAATTAGTGAAAATAGGGATAAAAAGTAGTGAATTTGGACATGAATTAGTGAAAAATACTATGACAATAACTCCATCCACCCTGACCTTCAATACTACACTATATCAAGATTGCAATATAAAACTAAAACACTACATATATCCAGAAATAAATCTGCATTTCTATTTATTATGGTATTCATAAACTTCATTTGTTCTTGTGGTTATTTATCAAGACAAGATACTGTGGCAGACATGAACTTCCTCAAATGCCTGACCATAAATTTGTTTTCTAAACAGTTCAGACTTTTTTGCCTGCTGGTTAATCTTGGTGACTAAAATTGCTGACAAATTTTCTGCAGCTAGGTAGGCGTTAAAGTCTGTCTTATTTTTCCTCACTAGAGAAAATACTCTTTTCGCTGTCACTGTTGCTGTGAGGAATGCATAGGAGCTGCAGCACTTTTGGTTCTTCCACAGGAAAATTTGGAAGCAATATTTGAGTCAGAGAACATTTGTCAGAACAGATGTTTAGCATGGTCTCCAGCTGATAAAGGTAGATTGTGTTCGACAAGAAAACTCACAAATAATGCTTCAGCACTGGTAGCTTGCAGGTCTTCTGCCGATGGCTTAAAATATTCCTGAGCTGAAATCTGCAAATTCTTAATTTTGCCAACTTCTGTGTGTTTTTTGCAACCGATGTGCTCCCTCACATCGTCTCTGCGATGGCACACTGAGTGCAAAAAGCATGATGAATATCAATGTTTAATGGCAGAATGCACGGCCAATTTTTGATATATTCCAAATTAAACTCCACTTTTTGAGCAATACATTTCTTTTTCCTTGAAAGGTGAAGACATTTTCAAGATCTTACATGCGATGCCGTACGGTAACTCAAACGCATTTTTAAAACTATTCTTATACATATAGATTAAAATAGGCTAAAATACTTGCTACCGGGCAAACTGTACTAACTGGATGTAGATCTACTAATATCGCGACCAGCAGTACCGGACCGTTTCGGCAACTGCCAATATCACGACTAGAGCTTAACGGGAAATTGGTTATTTTATTAAAGATTTAAAATAATTGAGAATTGGAGAATTCGTGAATTTTTGGCTTGCGGCATGAATCAGTGAATCGCTGAAAAAGTCTTGAAATTCATGCCAAATTCGTGAGGGTTGGCGACTATGAATAACAAAACAAAAAAAAAACATAAAACCCACCTTAACTGTATATGATCATATACACTTATTAATTTTTGTAAAAACAAAATGGCAATATGGTATTTTTTAAAATCTTTTTTTGCAAACATAAATCTTCTTAGTATAAATTTTACATACGATAACATAAAGGATTTTTCGAAAAATACAAAGTGATAAGTATGAAAATATAAGATACATTTAAATAATTAATATTTTGATAACTGGATTGTATACGAAAAATTAAAGGGTAAGGAAAAATACATGAAATAAGGTAATCTTTATTTCTATATGCTCATACAACAATCGCAAGAACTATGCTTTCTCAAGTTTTAATTACCCCTCTATATATTACTGTGACTAATGTTAGCAGAAATCATATGTTAATGGGGTAATTATCAGAACTGGTGCAAATTTGTTCCACTTCAGTCAGGAATTAATGGAATTCTGTTGTGAAACTTTTTTATGTTTATCATTCATTATTGTTAATTTCACAGCAAGGAGTACAAAATCATTGACTTTCATATGATAATAAGTATATTGCACAAACTGATCATGTAGCACCAACTAAGATTCATTGCACAAAATGTAATATTAATACAGTCTGCTTAGTATTGTCATCATGTTAATATTATCTAAAATTTGATTTGTCATTATGTTGACTATTTTAGCTTCATTAGAACTGGGGCATTTTTATAATCAGGTGAATTGTATTTTTGCAGTATCGTCATTATGTTGATTATTTTAGCTTCATTTGAACTGGGACATTTTTATAATCAGGTGAATTGTATTTTTGCAGTATCAGAAAGAAAATTGCTTCCAAAAGAGATAATGATGTAGACAAGTCTCTCTCTTCATGAACCTCTTTAGAGAATGCTTGTAGGGATCATACACAGTGAACAATGCCAATTTGATCAATACTATGTCCACTATGTAGTCATCATAAGTGACAACTCTGCAAGTGTGGTGTCCAGAGCTATTTTCTATGAGCCATGTGGAAATGATGGAGGTTTCTTTACTTAATCCACTCTCTCCATCCCACCACAACTTGGGGATTTTAACAAAAATCAAGTGAGCTGTACTATAGCAATAACTGTGCTAATGCACGGAAAGACAATAGACAACAGATGATCCCATAAACTCTTCTGGACTAGGAGCCTGAAAAAAGGGTGATCAAACTGGTAAAACACATGTCTGTGAGAGGCAGATGCATCTGATATTAAAGTCCCATTGTCAGTGAAGACATTTATAGCTACATGTATATTAACATATTACCAGATATGTTTTGTGAAAGCCCAACTCACAACATAGAGAGAGAGAGAGGTTATTGCTGGAAAATGTGCCACAGGACAGATTACATGTAAAAGTGAATATCATTAAATCAAAATGAAAGGATTAATGTTGAGGGCCAAAGGAGCTGGTGCACCCTCCCTCCACACCATGAAAACAGAACATCAAAACTTTATTTTATTATAAGCTAGAAGAAAAAGACATTTAACCCAATCCTCAAATTCTTTGCCAGAGAGACCTGTATACAGAATTGAAAAAGACAAATGCTGTAGTATCATTTATTTTATTGGGGTTTAATTTTAATGGTTTTATAAACATAAAAAGATATTCTTGTGTGTACTGAAATCAATGATTTTGACAGTCGATTTTGCATATCAGTATGTACCTAATTTCATGATTAGACCTCTATAACTACACAAAATAAAGAACATAAAAGATAAAAACTATGTTGACACAAATGGCTGTCACATGAATATTTAAAACAAAACTACCAGTACCACATGTGTGAGTACAAGACCTTAAAAGTACAATACTTAGACCGTGTTTTCATCCAAGTGAATAACATCAATGGAAGCCGAGCAAGCAACAATGCTAAAACAATATTACTAACCCTATTAGCACAAATCAAACACCTACCAAGATCAATCACTTGCACTGTTTTGGTTAAAGTGCTCCACGTTAAAGAAAACCAACACCATCAAAGTGAAAAGAAGCCAACTAATTTGAAAAACAGTGGGTAATCTCCCATGTACCGACCAGCTTCACCCACTAGACATGACAGTAAACAAATATTAATAGAAGAATGTTATAAAATAACACATCCGCAACAGGTACGCTACACAGGTCATGAAAGCCATTTTGGAAAAAGAGGCTGTTACTGGTGATGCAGAGCTGCCAACCCTCCAGACTCACAATTTGTGAAAAATTACACCTTAACACTAGCTCCATCCACTTTAATGGTCAGTACTGCATTATACGAAAAACACAAAATAAAATTAAAACATTATTTACACTGATTACATGTACAAATTTATTTGCAACCAAATTTACTTCACACTATCTGTCATGATATGATCATGCAGCAGACTTAACTTCCTCAAGTGAGCTATGGTAAATTTGTTATCAAAACAGTTCAGACTTCTTGCCTGCTGGTTAATCTTGGTGAGTAAAATTGTTGCAAATTTTCAGCACCTAAGGAGGCACCAAGTTTGTCTTATTTTTCGTCACAACAGGAAATACACTTTCACTATCAAGAAAACTCACAAATAATGCTTCAGCACTTGTAGTTTACTTGAGTAGGTGGCTTAAAGTACTCCAGAGCTGAGATCTGATGGGGGTGCTCTTAATCTCCTCAATTTCTAAATGCAATTTGCTGGCAGTGTGCTTTTTCACATCGTTCTGCCACATGCCCATATGGGCTAGTATCACTGCTTAAAATATATGTCTTTTATGTAGTGTATGATATTATTATTACATAGTACATGTATGACAGGTAAAATGTAAGCAACAGAATAAGCCCATGTGCACATTCCAAATTATAAAATTCATGGCACTCTGCTGTGGAAAAAGCATAATGTCCATCAATGTTTCATGGCTGAATGCAAGGCCAATATTTTGGTGTAATCCAATTTTTGATGTAATCCAATCCTATGCTTCCCTTTTGTGGAATACATATCTTTTTCACAGGTGAAAACATTTTAAGTAGTGTAGCTTAATTAAAAAATGGTATTAATCCAGAAGATAAAACATCAAATGATTCACGATTAGTGGTGTTTACACATTCATGAAAAATTATAAAATTTAGCAAATCACGATATATGCTATATATTCAATATCTCACAAATTACAGTTGCTTTGCAAATATCCATGTGCCATTTTTTTTAAAAATCACTTGGGCCCAGTTTTCCTCATTGAGTATTTGTAAAACTTCTAAATATTAAATGCTTCACACTGCTTGCTACAGGGCAAACTGTAACAATTGGATAAATTTCTACTAACATCATGACTATCAATACAGGACAGTTATTGGCATCAGTGACCAATGCTGATACCACAACTAGCACTTAACAGGATAAAAGTTATTTTATTTCTTATTTAAGCCGATTGAGAATTTGGGAATTCATTACTTTTTTGCATGTGGCGAACACTGCAATATCATTAATAAAGCAAATTCATGCTGATGGATAATTGCAGCTCATGCAACAATTAGCAAAAGATCAGACCTAATTATCAGTGGTTCTAAGAAAGCTAGACTTATTTAATTCTACAATTCAAGGATTATTTACCTCACCAGCATTTGTATGTAACATGAAACTAGACAAGGCGTTGATAGTGACACTGTCTGAAAACCAGTGTGAGCTTTAAGTAGTGTATAAATATATCAGACTTATAACAGTGCCTCAAGCAGTAGTATTTTACAGGCTTGTTGTTCTCAAGGGCTAAAAATATATGGATAAAATGAAATGTTTTTTTTTTAAGAGAATTTACATTATGCAACATTTGTACTCAAGTAAAGGATTGATTTAAATTAACTTAAATTTTTATATACTAGTCTTTTTTTTTTCTTTCATTATTAGTATTAATAGTGTTGGAATACCTTAAGTTTTTATTCTCTTCTCTCTGTCCTTACTTATCTCATATATCTTGATCAAAGGCAGCAATTGGAAGTTGCAGCTACTGGACATCACATCATTACATGCGCATTGAAACAATATAAAATTCTTTCTTATTCTTTCTTCAAAAAATAACATAAGCATGTGTAAAATCTAATATTTTATGACTGGATTATAGTACTGATGTGGATTTATCAAATGCTAGACACTTTGTTAATCTCTAGAAACAAAGCACAGTAAGAAAATTGGGAGAGGGACCTTGTCATGTGTCTAATTTTTCATTGGGTCTTTATATTCGTGGTTTGGGGCAAAAATTAAATCCACAATAACTGGCTCCAACTTAACTTTCTGATACTAAATTTTCAGTAAAGCTGGATAAAAGGTATATAAAATCTCCAAGGAATGATATTTGTTTTCATTTACAGGATCTGACATACATTTCATTTAATTTCTTTTTTATGGCATATCAGTACATGAACTCAAGGTTGGACGAGACTGATGGTAGAATCCCACTTAGAAATTGCATACAATTTCAGGTGCTGAGGCAACTGGAGATGGCTGGCAGGTGTGCCTACTATGGTGTGTCCCTGCACAAGGCTTTTTACATATTTTGTCATGAAAGAAAAATGAACAAATTCAAATTTTAATACCAACAATGACACATAGTATGGTAGCTTACATAGCTATCCATCTTTCATATAATGTAAATTAATTGTACCCGATACTGAGTTAACACTAAGAACAATGAAATTATGATTATGATTTTGGATACAGAGATCTTGTAATCTTTAATGCTGTATATTTTATGCCAAAACAAGAAGATGCATAATTGATGGTGTGAGGTGTTTTGATGGAAAAATATCCAATTTGTAGAAAATAAGACAAAATTCTTAACTAATTGTACATAAAAAAAACTTCATCATAGTAAGGAAGAAAATCTTGGTCACTGTCCCACCACCAGCCCATCTCGAAATATAAATGGTCAGTCCCTTAGAGCACACAAAGAATAGGCTATTGGTCACTTCCCAGTGATATTGGCTTTGTTACACAGATAGGATGAACTGTTCTTGCCTTGGGGTGATGCTGCAATCAATATATGAAGTCAGTAGCTGATGGATCTGCAGGTGTTCAGTTCTGACAAGGATTAATACTAATGTAGGTTAATGTGTTCTGAAGGGTTTAACACACTGGCTCAAAAGAATAGGGTTATGGTTAGTGTCAGCATACAAAGGTGTCAAAATAAAAATTTTATTCACTGGCGAGGGGCCCAATAATTCTCTTATCAACAAAGCTGATAAACTAACACAAATTGTGCCTTAGAAAGTAAAACTGAAATAAGAAAAAGAAAAAAAATATAAAAAAATTCTTCAAGCACTGACAATGTATACTGTGATGGATGTAGTTAATGGGCGAGTTAATGTTTGCAACAATATTCCAAATGACATTTCTCACTTTGGTAAAGAGAATATTAACTTGAATCACAGTACATTAGATATAACTACTAGTATATCTTGATCTTAATCAGATGGCTGCTAGCCAGTACATGTTGGTAAGTGCATCGATATACTGCAGTTGGTCGATTTTCATCTGACACGGTGCATGCAGCACTTGTACCTTCTCAGATACTATTAAGCGTTACCAACAAATGACGACGTGCCCGATTTATGTACGACCCCAATAGGTTCAACTTAATCCCATTGCTACGATGCTTTCACTATCACAAACACATGCAAAGCAACCGGCGTTTTTTATTTTTATATTCTGAACACTCCGAACTTTTTTTATGCCATCAATATCACTATACCCAGTAAAAGTATTTATATTTCTATCCAAGTTGAATGTCAATAACCACAAACGGAAACATTCACGTCTGAACGGCATCCTTTCATTCATTTGTTAACGAAATAAAATGGCCGACATGTACCATTTCCTTTCAGAGCGTTCGTCGTTCTAAGCGTTTTCATAAAATTCAGTATCATTTACCTGAGCAAACTACTTCTGTATTCCTTTATGAAGGATCAAGTTTTGCTTTTCCTGGCATTTGACGAAGCCAATTGCAGTCAAATGTCAGTTATCTTGCGAAACCGATAGGTAGTTCCTGCGCAAGATGTCAATAATATGGTAATGAGCTGTTAACGTTGAAACGAGATTTTATAAATCACCAACAAATATTTAATACTAAGTTATGTTTAGTTTTAAATATCAATTTAATAAGTAAAAATACAAAACTGTAGATTAAATATATCATTTTAAATTTTCAATAAAAATATCAAAAACAGGCAGACTTGTTGCACTTCCCTGATTTCTTAATATACAAGCAGAAAGGATGAAGCAAACTCTGATCTGGATTCAAGCTTAAAACTGAATACTGGGATTTTATAACCGGATAATTGACAACCGAATGCAAAAACCTTTCAACAACCGATAATAATTTTCTTGGTAGTAAATATAATTAAATAGTTCTGTGAATTTCTTAATAATTATTTAATCTGAACAAGTTTTGCATATTTTCTAAACTCAGTGTTTCGTTTTCTTTGTTGTTGATCTTACTCCTGTTTCTGATTTTGTTCATCCTATTCCATCTAATACTACTGCCGCTGCTGTTACTACTACTACTACTACTACTACTACTACTACTATCATCAGTATTATAGTACATGGGGCTAATTTGGCTACAAAAGCCGTTATGGCGACAATTGGAATGAACAAGACGGATTCCATTTTAAAATGAACCTTCTTGCTTTGCAATTACATGTCGCAGTGTAAAGATGACAAGGGATGAAATTCTACCCACTATTATTCCTGCGTTCTTATCATCGTCGTAGAAAGCGAAACAGATCGAGTTATGTCTTTGAAAATTCGCAAGAATCTCGAGACATAATTTTAAGTTAGAAGTATTTTTTTTTAATTCGTTTCTGGCTGTGTCTCGTGTCTCTAAGATCTGAAAGGTCCCTTTCTGCCTTGCCTTGCCTTTGTCTTAGAGGGTGCATAATGCTTTTGATAGGAGTGTGAAGTGGCCCATGAATCAACACATTTTTTGTTGTTGTCTGCATTCATGAACGATTGCTTGGGAATTTGTTGGTCAATAGACACTTTATTGAGGAATTCTTTTCTTTCAGTCATCGAATGATCATGGGTTTTAAGATGTGTGCCACAGTACAAAAAGCCGATTCTAACATACATCCCAAACCATGTCCTCGTTGTCGAGTCGCTCCTTGGTAGACATAATAGGCCGGTTACAATTAGCTGGATAATCTTTACCGAAAATAATATATTATTTTGTCCAATCCATCTTTTGCCAATATTCAGTGTAAAATTACGATTAATTGACAGAAAGATAACGATGATGCATAATGCACAATTTTTGTGTGTGAATGTAGCACGCATTTCATCCTTCATCATAAGCAACTATGTCAGAACCTATTTCGAAAGAATTTTCTTTCAGCAAATGACAGAAAGGAATGGCTCTCAGCTATGTCAGAACCTATTTTGAAAGAATTTTTTTTTCAGCAAATGACAGAAAGGAATGGCTCTCAGCTATGTCAGAACCTATTTTGAAAGAATTTTCTTTCAGCAAATGACAGAAAGGAATGGCTCTCAGCTATGTCAGAACCTATTTTGAAAGAATTTTTTTTTCAGCAAATGACAGAAAGGAATGGCTCTCAGCTATGTCAGAACCTATTTTGAAAGAATTTTCTTTCAGCAAATGACAGAAAGGAATGGCTCTCAGCTATGTCAAAACCTATTTTGAAAGGATTGATTCTCAGTAAGTGACAGAACGCATTTTGAAAGGAATGGTTCTCAGCAAATGAGAGAACACATTTTGAAAGGAATGGCTCTCAGCAAATGACAGAACACCTTTTGAAAGGAATGGTTCTCAGCTATGGCAGAACCTATTTTGAAAGGATTGATTCTCAGCAGCGGTGCAACTATATGTTCCCAAGGGTATTTTTAATGATAAGTCCCATAGACCCTATAGGATCCCCATTCACTACTAACTGTGTTAACACCAAATTGAATTATTTGTTGAATTCGATAGGGGACTAAACAAAATCGCAAGAATCGGTGTTTATGATAGTGTGGTTCGTGGAATTGAGAGTTAAACAAACGGGAAGCCTTCAGCTGTAGCTGGGTTTTCTATCGTAATAGCCAAGCTCATTTCTGTCAAAGTGTTCTTGGACTGGTTCATTAAAAATTTATATGACAAAATAAATTTGCTCTACAGTAATATTAAGAACTTGAGAGTGATAAATGATTTAAACAGTGAACGTCGGGTTTTAATTTGATGGTAGTGAAACAGATTCATTCGATGTTAACTGTCACAAGCTAATGTTAAATAAAATTGGTTGCTGATTGTTGGATGGTTCTTGCCTCCGATGAGTCACCGGATATCAAAGTAGAATATGATTCCATAAGGTTTCCAGACTATTGCTGCTGCGATTGGAAGATTTTAAATGACGTTGACATGGCTGTCGTTGGTGTTACTGTCTGTAAATTTTCAAGAAAGGATCGGAAACTGATAGCTAATACAAATGCCGAATAAAATAATTAACAGCTGTTTATCTCCGTGTTGCAAACTCAAATTTCCAATGTCTGCTGCTATTATGTCATACATCACAAAGATATGGGAACAAAAGATAATTTAATTTTTAAGTGCATGTTGTCTACACCACACTCGAATGTTGTTTAATTTTTCCACTTCTGACTTCTTTTTAATTTATTCTGCGTAAGAGTGTGTTAACATCTTTTCCATTTCTTTTCGTCTTAAAGGAGGGGAAGGCGTCATCAGGGCTACCCACGATGTCTTAGATACCAATAAGTCTGGACTGAATAGAATACTTCAAACAATAGTCGACGACTTCATACTTGTTCAAATCTTGACGGTTGTTTTTGGAACAGTTGACACAATGTATCAACGCGCCTGTATATATAGTCTAGGACAGGAATATATAAAAATGCTTTAACAAACGGAGTACCTATAATATAAATCCGCGGGGCACTGAGTTGCCGTGTGGCATAAAGCACTCGCCTTTACCGATCACTGCCTTCTTAACTCTGTCCGCGTGGGTTCGAATCTCGGGCTTGGCCAATGTTAGTGTGCGGGAAAGCTTTGTGGTTCTAACTGGGGTTTACCGCCACCATTTATACTGGCCGCCATGTATAGGCTATCAAGCGCTGAGAAATATTGTTAAGCCCAAAACAACAGCCACAACAACAACATAATTCCGTCAGGGTGTGTTGTCTCCCTTCCAATCAGAAGACATCGGACACTTGACGTCACTTCCATTACAGCGCTATGCAGTTTGTATTTACTTCTGAGAGAGGGATCGGTATGCAGTAAAGTTACTAGCATTTGTAGCATACACGCCAAAGAAAACGTTGACATACCTTTATACTACTTTCATGTTCTATGACTGACATTTCTTTACACGTGGTAAATATGAAAATTATGTGCTAGCTAAAACAGACCATCTATAAAATGGCATACCCCTTGTGCTCGAAAAAGCACCCTGCCCTAATTCAAAGTAAACTCTATCACTTTTACCAGATTAGACAATAATAGGTTCAGAATGCGCAGTGAATGAATTATAAACTATATAAAAACGTAATATATATATATATATATATATATATATATATATACGATCGTTTTTTTTGTTTTTTTTTTGTGTTAAATTTACCTTTCAGTTCCAGGAAGTGAAAATAACCAAAGTGGAGCTAGCGGTACTTTGAGATGTAAACATCTGTAGTAAAACGAAGCTGTAATCTCTATAACTCGGTTTACACCCATCAATCATACACCAAAATAAATGGAATTAAAAGTTATGTCAACAATACATAAGATATAGGACTGTTTAAAATAACGAGAATAACGAGAGAGGATATCCCGAGAAATTCTTGTTTCTATACTGCACGTATGCATTGTATACTCGGATTACGACTATCAGTTACAGCAGTGAGTATTCTTCTCCCAGAAGAGGACGACTTCATTTTGGTATTTTACTCATTTTAGTGCGTAGGGGCTCACAATATATCATGATACAAAGGACAATGTCTTTTGAAATATTATGAAGAAGAAAGCATATAATTTCCAAAAGTGACGATGAAAGAAGCCAAACTCGTATACATGATGGTGGGCAAACGTACAGTTCAAAGGTTTCATGAGTTATTTGATTCTACCTTGAGTAGAATGACTATAACGTTTGTAATAACAGAAATAGCTACAAGCTATTACCCACACTTTTTCAATACTGAAGCTAATTAACATGATTTGCTTCATGGTTTGACTTTAGTTCACTACTATGACCTTGACGGTATGCACACAGAACAATGAGGAACATTCAACGCCCGGTACCAAACTCACTCGTCAAACCCTTTTGACCTTCAAGAAGAAATGTTGAATATTGCCAATCCAATGTAGACATTTCATGATGTTGTGGGCAATTTCAACAATCATTGTTGGATCATGTAGATATCAATCGTTTGAACGACGTATCTGCCATTGCCAAAGGGTGTTCAGTGGACTCGTGTATTGAAAAAAGTTCATACCTATAAACAAACCAGCCGTCATACGACCTCATCCCATCGCTCTGTTAGTCATCGATATTCCGCCAAAGCTTTACGCGAGCTCCATTACCTGAGTGAAAATGAAGACAAGTGGATACAACGTGCTGGTATTTCCGCAAATGAGTGGGATTTAAGAAAACCTACATAGTCTACGATTTCAGGGATGTTTTTTTTTATTAATAGTAAGGATGCCCAACTTATTTTCCCCAAATAGAGCAGCAAAGTCCTTTCCAAAGTTCATAATGAAAGAGTTGTACTAGCAAACACACAAATGACTTCTGATTTTAGAAATTCAAGGAAACGAAGCGATGAAAATAATGTGCGAACACTACTTCGATCGACGTTTCAAAACCGATAAAAAAATCAACACACTGCCGAAGAGTATCACGTGGCTAACTTTGAACCTTTAAATCCACGCGACAATTTGTTTGGAAGACTAACCAATGCGACACGCTTGTACGAAATGGACGAATTTCAAGGAGAGCAAATCAAATACATCGATGTGCGTTCCTCGTATCCTTTGGTGTGCAAATATGTTTTTTTTTTTCTTCCCATCCTTAAATCTCAACGGTACACATCGTCGTGAAAAACATTCGCCATTTTGAGGGCTTTTTCAAATGCAAATTATTATCCCCAACAAATGTTTGCACCATCCTGTTTTCCTCCTCTTTGACACGGAAAAATTGATGTTTCTTTTATGCTGTACGTGTACTGACACGAGTAATCAAGACCTAAGTTGTTGCCAAAATGATCACGAACGAGCCAGACAGGAACACGGGTGAGTGCAAAATGGCTTCATGCATTCGATCGCAGTCACCGATTGCCACAAGTGCAGGAATCAAAGGAGTATCCCTGTATGACGTCACAATTAAGTACCTGCGGTGTACTGGCTAGCAGAACCAATATGGCAGTGAAGGAATAAGACGAACTCTCCTATTACGAAAATGTTTGCTCACGATATGCTACAGTGAAATGTATGATTCTTATAAACTCATATTTAGGATGGGTAAAATTTGTCGTATTGTTTGTGTTTGGTTATTGTTATGTGTATGTCTCATGCGGTGATAATATGATCTGCGGAAATTTTGGCGTTTAGTTCCAAACCATATTTTGCTATATTTAATAAATATTGGATTGATAGTATTACAAAAAGAAATTTTAAAGCAGTGCCATTAAACAATAATGAGATCCATGAACACAGACTGTCAATATCGTTCTGATACATATACTAGTATGTGCAAGCCGAGTCTTCTTTGCTATCACTTATAGTTTATTGGTTTCAATATTTTTATAAAATCAGCTTTTCTATGTTCTTGCCATCTCCGTCTTTGTTATAATTTCAATAATAAAAATTTGTATAGTTTGGTGGTAATAATTAAAACTAGTTAAGAAATAAAGACAAAGATTGACCAGTCGTAAAAGTGGGTCAAGTTCATCTATGCAGAAATGGGTATCATATTTCAGTGCATTGTTAGAAACAACGGAATAGTCAATACTAGATGTATTTCGGAAAGCTGTAATCAACACTTAAATCTTCATTACATCTTCCATTTAATTTACTAAGATTATTTTTTCTACTAATATCTATCAGTATTTTCTCGGTGGTATACATTTTGTTTTTCATCCTGTGTTACTCATTTCTTAGATAATTCATTGTTATGTATATTTGATTTATTTATATCTGATTAATATATATTTATTTCAATTTAATTGTTTGTCAGTTTTATTTGTTTTATTTTTCATTACATGATATTGCAATGTAAATTTATTCGCTAGAGATGATACTTTTTTCAGAAAATCGTTTGACCTTGACTGTTTATAAACACCGGGTGTTGCTCTAAATCCTGACCTTGTTTCAGAATTTGTAGCAACCTTCGTAAATAAGTTCTATTTTATTTAAAAATGACTGGTTGTTTCTAAGGTCATGATGGGACTTTGTCTTTAAGATATAAAACATTTATATATTAAAAAAATTCTTATAGTAAAAACGATTAGTTTTCGTCAGGGTCACACTGGGTAAACGTGATCTGTAACAAGTACTTGCTTCCATAACTTTTCAGAAGATGATCACTTGGCTCCTTGTTTACGTTTTAGAAAGACCATATAACCCATATTTTGGAGAAATAATCTCGGTAGAAGCTGGGCTGTTAAACTGATAGTTGTATGTTGAGCTGTTTGGAGTTATTTCAAATTACTTGGTTTGGAGTTATTTCAAATTACTTGGATTCAAAAGGATTAATTCCGTTATTTTTCTGGAAAATTACATGTGTTCATGTAATACTGTAGAACTAGGACAGATTTTTTTTTTATAAAAATTTATTCAGCTATCAGAAACCGGAGTGATAATTCTTGTTTCTACAAGGAACTGTATACTTCAACACTACGGATTGCAGCATCCGTCATCGTCTTCCATCTTGGATCCTTCGTCGGAATTCTAACGTGAAATCAGAAGAACATTTTGTTATTAGGACTACTAAAATTGTATTCTTTGATTATTCCTGGATTAATTTTGGATTTGATTTTTTAAAAACCGTAAGTTCATATTTTTTAATTTTTACAGAATTTTTCCAGGGAAATAAATTATTGTATATTTTTCAAAGCTTGTTATGTTCACTCTTTCTTGTGATTCGGTTTATTCGAGCCTAAACACGTAACGTAAGATCATACTCATAGAGCATTTTCGCGATATCATTGAAACAAATAACAATCGGCACCGACAATCGAAATGTTTCAGAAGAAACTCGCCGTTTTCAAATAATTAATGTCGCGAGTTCTGTCATTAAATTTGGGATGAAAAAATATACAATATATTATTATTCCTACTTTTTAATTCTATTTTACCATAAAATTAATGTAAACAATAACTTCATTAATTGTTTAAGGTAGAAAGCAACATTCATCAGTTTCAATCCTGTTGCAAAGTAATTTGTGAAACATACAAGAAAATGGTAGGAAAAGTAAACCTTTGCCGATTTATATTTCCTGACTTTTTAAAAATGTATGCAGTCAGTAAAATCATGAACTTTAAAAAAATAATATTTGCGTTATTTACATTTCAGTTATAACTATTGTATTTCAAACTTTTCCTGTCACAAATTTAATTTAGTAATGTGAAGTGGAATTTCGGCATTTGAAATGGAATCATGGGTTCAATTGAAATATTAAGAGACTTATAACAGTAAACTAGTAATTAGTCGAATGAATTACAAGTAACTCTCTCGTTTCGCGAAATTGTAACTTTGTTAAATTATACAATGCAGGAAATATAAGAGATCGTATCGAGGAATCATATATGTTAATCAAGTTTGTCCTTCAGATGTTAATAATAAAAATGAAAACTACATAACTACACTAATTTAAGTGAAAGCATTGTTTGTTTTGTGGCTTTTTATTTCAAAAATCAAAACTCAATTTAACAGACAGGATTCCATTTCGTATGTCGGAATTCCATTTCGCATTACGAATTTACATTTTTAACAATTATGAAATACTCGAAATAAAATATTACAATTTAAACCTAAATAACTATTCTTTAAGTTCATTATTTTACTGATTGAGTAACTTAAGAATCAGCAACTATTCATTTTCGATGCTTGATTCCGTATGCCAATCTTCCAGTTTGCAACACAAATTCATACGCAACAGCATTGCAAAATATGACTGTATTTTACTCGCAACAATCAGGTAAACTAGTGTTTGCATGACATGATGTTTGAAGTAAAATAACATTAAATAGTTATATAAAATGTGATGTTTGCGAGTATTCCAATCCCCATTAACATGTATGAAATGAGTTGTTTTCGTATAAAGAATATGCACTCGCCAAAAATAACCCTCATTTCCATCTGACACAAGATGATCGAAATATATAAATTATTACAATATCTCGATTATAATAATAGCAAACACAATATTTATATTTATGCTATTAATTTCAAAGCAATACAATAACAACACATTTGTATGATTCCATTTCGCACAATAATGTTCCATTTCGCACACCCTAACCCCAAACAAAACAAAAACAACAACAACACCACAAATTAGGCATTTAAGACCTACGTATATGGATCATCTACAGATAACTGCAGGCGGGACAGCCAACTTTTGTCAGGTGTTTAGGTTTTAAATGGTGGCAATGGAAAGTCCTTTTATGCCATTCCGGTTTTGTTTGACTATAACGCAGCGACATCTCTTAACGGGGTTTTAGTTCAATTTGGATAATACATATATTAACCAGGCTGAAGCAGTACAATCATGGCCGCCAGTATGAGGATGCAGCTGCCAAGTGCATTATTGAAATGCAGTTCTTTGCGATATGCTACAGTATCAAGGGTAATTAAATGTTTCTTTCTTTAATTAATTTGAACTAAAATCGATTAATTATGTAAGTTGACCACTGTCATCCTCAGATTTGCTCTTTAGGCTTTATGACATTGACCTCGTTTGGCCTTGACCATAGACAAATTGTTTTGTTTTGAAGGATAATATAGCCACGCATTTTTACCGTACAATTACCAACTCAAATTTATTTCCAATTCCTAGATATTATTTTTGATGTAGCTATAATCATAATCGTTTTTTTTTCAATAAAAAAAATGCTAAGGTTGTCAAACTTGACAAACTCGTTTGATATTTAATCCACTGCAACTAAATATGTTGCGGACACGCTGACATTCAGTTATTAATACCTTTGGTCAAGGGTGCTTCTGCAGTATCCTCCATGTCTCGCGCACCTAACATATCACAAATGCAGACATCAGAAACAGAACAAACATATTGCCAGTCACAGACACGGGTTCGTTATAAAGAAAATTTGGAGTATCCGTCCATGAATCAAGGGATGGGGGTTCTAACCTGTAACAATATAACACAAGGGAAGACACCAGTCCGCACCCCTCGGTGGTTCCAACACTGCTAGTTTATCCTAATTGTGTCTGGTAATTTCCAGCTTAAGCCAGTCGTAATCAAGAATAGTTCAATTTTCAAAACTTCATTCAGTTTGTGACATAATGGAGAAAATGCAATAATTGTTCACTTATTTTGACATATGGACAAATGCCGTCTAGAAGTGCTGTTTTGCATTCAGATAGTCTTGAATTTCACCATTGACCAAAAGGTAAGATCCAAGCAACCTCGAATCTGTAGTTCAACAATAAGTATGTTTCAGGATTTAACAGTGTACTGTGCAACAATGTAATCAGCAATCAGCACCATATTTACCAAAATCACTATTTGTTTATGCCACAAAAATTAAAATGCATCACAATGTACATTAACGATATATACTTGATTCATGGACGGATACGCCAAACTTTCTTTGTAATGAACTCCTGTGGTCACAGATAATATCTGGTCTAGCTGCTTCCAGCTATTTGGCCACATTATTAGAGCACCACCTGTCGTGGATCACAACTGGGCACTTGAAGCTGCAATTGGAAAACCAACACCTGATATTTATGTTTCTGGACCACTGTCTTGCTGCCTAAATAATGGCATTGTGTAGAGTGTTCCCAGGTCAATTGACAGGTGAATGAGAGGCCAGATGTTAGGAATATCTCACCTACTTGGCAGCCCAAATTTATGCTTTTCTACAAATTAAAGTCATATTGCTCTTGTCAGACTTTACTTACTCTGATGTTTTTTTTATAATTAAATTGTGACAGAACCAAAAGGATGGGGTGTGGTAGTCTTATGTTTAAACTCCAGCCATGTCATACCAAAGACTTATAAAAATGGTACTAGCAGTTACCTCGCTTGGTGCTCAGCATTTAAGAGGTTAGTGTTAGGACTGGTCGGCCTGGTGTCAGGATAATTTGACTGGGTGAGACATCATGCTACATGTCTGCGGTATGATGCCACAGTGCCAGACATCACTGTAAACTGCCACACAGCAGACAATTTAATGATATTGCTGGAAAATTGTTAAAGCTACATTAAATATCCAAATCACATACGTACACAAACAATAGGATGTGTTTGCAAGTTCCATTGACTTGCATTTCATTTGTCTGGAATGCATTGGAAGCCAGGAATGTGAAAATCAGTTAAGAGGATAAGTATCTTTACAAAACTTTCCTATCTAAACATTTTCTTCAGTATTAGTATATTTGTTTTTGTTTTGTTAAAGAAATGTACGTCAACTTAATTGGAATTCAGCATTCCTGGCATCCATCACATTCCAGCCAACACATCCATTTGTTTCTGTCATAATTTAGCTGACTTTTAGTGAAATAATCATTTCCTTCTAGGTTTAGTTTACACAAATTTCCTTTAGTTTTTTCCCTAATGCATGCATAAAAATAGACTACATACACATTGCATTTAAATCTGGTGGCTTGCATCATGATAATTCAACAATGTGTTAAAGTGGCTTTTACATACAATTTTAATAATTGTATTGGGAAAACATGTTTCAAAAAGAAAAATCTTTGCAATGAAGGATACAAATGTGGACATTACCTAAATAGAATAATTACCAAATAAAACTACATTACAAGGTTATAGGAAAATTCTGTAAACTTCATTATCTTGTATGGATGATTATTCATTTTGAGGGTCACACTTTTGTCATAATTTTCAGTGTAATGGTATTTTGTTACAACTCCAACCACAGTGTATCCCCCAGGGGTGTAAAATTGAGGGTAAAAAAAACCCCTTGGTGTCAGAATTGGGGGTCAAATAAAAAATGTGGGGGTCAAAAATGTACTGACAAATTTTCATATGACATACTTTTTGAGCTTCAAATAGGATATTGCAACTTGCACAACATTCTCTCTCTCTAAACATACAAATAAATCAACATGCAAAATTAACAAATGTGCTGTCCATTCAAAGAATAATTTTATTAGTTCATTTTTCTTTTAAAGTCGTTCTTTTAACAGTCTCCTTATAATCAATATGATGCAATAGTATAGCCCAACACAGTACATACATGCCAATACAAAAAGCCAAATAAATCTTTTTAACAAAATGGCAGTCAAATTACTGCCTTTCATAAAATGTGTACTATCATCAGTTTCATTGTACTTTGTCCTAGAACATATTTATCCAAATATCAAGGAAGATAATGATTATCTTCTTTTGAATAAGTTACACTTGAACTTTAAGATCTGTCTTTTATTGCAGCAGAGTTAAAAACCAACAAAATCTGCAATGACCCGCTGACTTTGTAATCCAAATAACGCGTTTGTCTATGCAAGTTTACTGATTTTTTTGTTGTGAAAGAATGTCTTAGGTTATAATGTGTTCTCCAGATATCTTGTGGCGAACGAGGGCAGATTTTTAAAAATTCTAAAACACTGTCAAGAAAGGATTATTCACTTTTGCAGTCTTCACAATCACGCGATCATAAGTCACACCGGTAATCCTAATGTATGAATACCGTATTCAGTCAAGGCATTATTTTCTCCATTTTTCATTAAAGTTAGATCCACGGTTACTCTTTTGTGTTCTGCATCTTTCACTTTATTCGCTAATTATTTTTAGTGCACGACATTTTAATCTGAAGATCACTTTCTAGTGCATCAAGCAATGAGATTAAACAACTAGATGACGGCTTGCTGAGCTTAATGAAAATCACATGAGAGCTTGCGAGATTAGGGGAAGCTACTCCGTCATAACATTGCCTTTGCTAGTCTGGTTCATTGTTTCAAATGTTCCCTGCGTTGCACTCTGCTACACGAATAGAGGAGTGCAAGGCAAGGAGCAAACAAAGCGGGGAACCAGTCAATGCCTATGCTAGAAGAAAATACAATGCCATCCATCGTCCAATGCATTGGGTATTAAATAAATCCTGATCACATTATGAAAATCCTTTGCATCAGAAAAACGCATGGCAACAAAATGTGTGTGTCAATTTTCTCCAGCGTGCGTCCCTGACGCACAAATGTGCGTAAAGGGAAACACTGCCAACCAGTTCATGATGGTCTTATCTGATCTTTATGTTCAGTATATTAAGTCTGATTGGTTCTTTAGTGTTTCAGTTACAATACAGTATACAGTAACATCATCATTTAGAGACCTATGATATTGCTTACATTGTAGGACAAAGATGCAATTGGTGTCTTGCATTTCAGCTTTTTCCACCAAATCCCAAAATGACTAAAGTTTGTTTTACACAGTAACAAAGAGGAGCTATCTCTATTCATGTGGAAATTGGCCCTAATCAGTGTTTCAGAATTAAACAAAATCAGGAATTATTATTAAATAAGAAATTTTTGGAAAGCTTTCTCTCAGATGTTTGTTATGTATAGCTACATTTATATTGTGTGTTTAACTTTTGTCCATGATTGTAGATTGTAATGATCGTTTGTATACATCATGTTACACATCAAATTTTTGTCCTTGATTTTGATTACGTTTTTGTATTTTAAAACAATGATCATTTGTAAGCAACATATTTACTTGAACTTTAATTCAGGACATTGATTTTTCCCTTGAAAAAAGTAAAGTTATGATCCACCTGATGTTGGTCAGGTTGACTTGCTAAGATTTATGTAAACAGACCTGACCTTGCACACAGTTTGGGATACTTTTCTAGTAAGATGATGGAGATTTATCAGAAAGGGTTATTGTGACAAAGGTCAAGTGGTGGTGTATATATAAAGTTGTTTACATAAAAATTATTCATTCCTGTTTTAACATATATCTAGTGGAATAATTCTTTCTGATACCAACTCAAACCGTGAGAAGAATATGGCTGAAAGAAGACACTCATTCTAAATGCCATGAAATTCAGGAATGTATGAAAGAAAACTGATTCATTTACAGTTTAATAGGATTTATTTATTGTAATTCATTGGAATTACAAAGTGCTTATTGACTTTTGGACTAAAAACTGTTTTTCATTGATTGTGAATTTATTCAAAGACATTCTGGATTATATAATTGTTATACATTGAGGCACATCAGTAGGTTTGAGGCTACTGGTATATCATCACATTCTAATCTGGAATTAATTCAGAACACTCACTACTTCTGGACTTATGATATAATTTGTAGAACTTTTTCAAATTTAATTTATATTACTGTAAGTTACATTTAAATTCTCATTTAGTGTTTTTGAGAAATAATTTGTTGAATTAGACAAAACATATTGGTTTTTCCTTTTTTCTGTTACTTAGTTTAAGGCCATGGAAGTGTAATATGTTGCATGAATCAAAATAATTTAAATTGCATGAAATTTTATGTAGTTTTTAATTTTTTATTTTTTTAATCAATTTATTATCCAATGAAATTGATTTCATTATGTGACCTGTGGCATTTTTTAGTATCATCCACAATAGAAATGTTAACCAAAATGTGTGAGATTAAATCTTTGTCATTCTCTTTAATAAAGGACAACCTATTGAAATTCATCTAATGATTTTACAATTTGTTTCTACTGCAAGGACATGGTTTCCCATATGACTTGAAACTGAAGGGTCATTGACTTCTGGCCTGTAATTTCCAAGAAAGTTAAGAGTAAAAATCTTAAACAAGAGTTATGAGAATGACATGGCAAAAAAAAAAAACTTTTAAAATCCTATTTTATTGACAAGTTTTGCTCGATAACAGCATAATCTATGTATCACTGTTGACAAGGCATTACAAAAAACACTCATCAGTTTTCAGACATATTCATTCTCACAGTTTGTGTCAGTATCAGACTGACATTTTCTAGAGAAATAAGTCAGAATATTCCTCAGAGCTGTGGCATAATGTGTAATACTTGAATTTGAAAATTAGAGTCAGGATAATGCTATGTCATGCCATCGACAATAGAATGATTTACACACCAGTGTAACAGTAATGTTTGAAATGAACAGATAAGAAATCACTTCTAAACCAGATATACAATCAGTTAATAGAAAATAAATGAAAATAATTATGTTAAAAGGTTTTAAGGATAGTGTAGCATCATTTTAGTAAACATGTGGTACTTAACCAAACTAATTTTCTTTGTTTTAAATCAGTCATTTCTCAACATCTAGTCAATGCAGCCATTTTGCTGTCTTACTTTATAAACTGCTGTTTTGTATATTGTATCAATCACCATGTTGATTATCATTTATATATTGTGCAATCACCATGTTGATTATCATTTGTATATTGTATCAATCACGACGTTGATCATCATTTCTATATTGTTTCAATCACTATGTTGATCATCATTTCTTTATTTTGTCAGTCACCATGTTGATCATCATTTCTTTATTTTGTCAATCACCATGTTGATCATCATTTCTTTATTTTGTCAATCACCATATTGATCATCATTTGTATATTGTATCAATTACCATGTCGATCATCATTTGTATATTGTGACAATCACCATGTCGATCATCATTTCTGTATTGTGTCAATCACCATGTCGATCATCAATCAGTATTGTATCAATCACCAAGTTGATCACCATGTTGATCATCATTTCTATATTGTGTCAATCACCATGTTGATTATCATTTCTTTATTTTGTCAGTAATCATGTTGATCATCATTTCTATATTATATCAATCACCAATTGATCATTATTCACATATTGATCACCATGTCGATCATCATTTCTATATTGTGTCAATCACCATGTCAATCATCATTCATATATTGTATCAATCACCAAGTTGATCTTCATTCACATATTGATCACCATGTTGATCATCATTTCTATATTGTTTCAAACACCATGTTGATTATCATTTCTTTATTTTGTCAGTAATCATGTTGATCATCATTTCTGTATTATATCAATCACCAAATTGATCATTCACATATAGATCACCATGTTCATCATCATTTCTATATTGTGTTAATCATCATGTTGATTATCATTTGTATATTGTGTCAATCACCATGTTGATTATCTTTTCTATATTGTGTCAATCACCATGTTGATTATCATTTGTATATTGTGTCAATCACGATGTTGATCATCATTTGTATATTGTATCAGTTACAATGTTGAACATTGATTCGTATA
Organism: Sinohyriopsis cumingii; assembly: GCA_028554795.2. NCBI lineage: Eukaryota > Metazoa > Mollusca > Bivalvia > Unionida > Unionidae > Sinohyriopsis > Sinohyriopsis cumingii. The sequence goes on from CM068828.1 coordinate 55,249,973, forward strand.
TTGTATCTATCACCATGTTGATTATCATTTGTATATTGTGTTAATCACCATGTTGATTATCATTTGTATATTGTATCAATCACGATGTTGATCATCATTTGTATATTGTATCAATTACAATGTTGAACATCGATTCGTATATTGTATCTATCACCATGTTGATTATCATTTGTATATTGTGTTAATCACCATGTTGATTATCATTTCTGTGTTGTATCAATCACCATGTTGATCATCATTTGTATAGTGTGTAAATCACCAAGTTGATTATCATTTGTATATTGTGTCAATCACAATGTCGATCATCATTTCTGTATTGTATCAATCACCATGTTGATCATCATTTCTGTATTGCATCAATCACCATGTTGATCATCATTTCTGTATTGTATCAATCACCAATTGCTAACCTTTTAATTAAGTCTCAGTTTTACTGCATCCTCTCTTTAATGCATAATTTGTGGAATTCTGTGATAATTTGTTACAAACCACTTTTTGAGGCTTTATTTGCTGAAAAGTAAAGTGTGTCTCTTCCTCCATTTATTATTATCATTGAACATGTTCATTTTTGTTAAGAGCAAGTGTCTTCTAATCTTAATCTAATTTTAATCAAGTGGCAGAAGATGGTAATCTTTATTGCATGCATCATCTCAACAGAATACAGCATTATGATCAAGGACTTTTAAAATATACTTTTTTGAAATTATGGAATTGATGGATATGATTCCAGTATAAACATAGGCAACAAATTGATGGCTGTTAGCTTTTGTTGAAATCCATGTACTATGGTATGAAGACATTTGTGTTTGTGCTCTTCTCTATGTTTCTGTGGTTGTTTCAGAATACTTTTGAAGTGTTTCTAGGTTAGACTTTAAAAAATAATAGTTTTGTTCTACTTCTAGTGACAGATTGTTAAATAGTATTTTCTTACTTATCATCTCTTGCCATAATGTAATCAGGGTACTGTTGGCAGTCAAAAGTAAATATAATTTAATGTCAGCATTCACTATTTAAATTGGTCGTAAAAATAAACTGTCTTAAAAAATAAATAAAGACACACTACAGATCTTCATGTTGTATTCATTGAATCCATATTGTTCTATGTTTGATAGATCAGATCACATGAATAACAATAAAATAACTGATGCAGCACTGGCCATTGATAGATGTCGATGCTCATTGGAGCTACCACTGCATTGCCTTTAAGTTTATAGCAACTTAAAATGAAGAAAATTTCAGTCACTTAGAAAAGTTAATCTTTGACTAAATTCTGATTGCAGTTCAGGTAAAAAGTTACATATTTACTATTTCTGGATCTATTTTGTCAGGAAATAAATGAACATCTAATGTATTTTTAAAGCACAATTAGTAATGTCAAGTTATTTTTTTGTCAGTTAAATATTATGTCTTCCACTGAAAGCATGTTTCATGTGATAAATAGTGACTGAATGATGCAATATCAAGTGAAGAATACTGTTAGCAGCTCTAAAATGATTTGACTTCATTGTTAGCACACTTTTTGCAACTCTAAAATGATGTGATATCATAGTTAGTACACTTTTAGCAGCTCTAAAATGATGTGACATCATAGTTAGCACACTTAACAACTCAAAAATGTGACTTTGTAAGCACACTATTAGCTACTGTGAAATGATAAGACATGTAGCACATGTTTAGCAACTCTGAAATGATACATTGTCATGTGGAGCACACTTTTAGCAATTATAAAGTAGAAATAACAAACATGCATGCGTGTATGTAATCCATTGTAAACCCATAGAAGCCAAAATGTTCACAAAGTCCAGATAGAATAAGCACTTTTTACTAAGCATGATGTGGATTCCTTCTTGCTTTTTTGTTGTATGTCATTTGATTCATCACAGTTTGCTATTAGGTAATAAAGAAACAGTTCACATTATCTGTATTCACTTATAAATCTAGCTAATTTTAAAAAAAAAAACATGTTGCCATAAAATGCCTTATTAAAAGGGTACTTTATGTCAGCATTTCTGTCAGTGACCATTGTTTTCTGTCTGAGGATTTAATACTGCACTCATGGGTTTTCAGTGACCATTGTTGTCTGTCTGGTGATTCGATAATGCGCTCATGGGCTTTCAGTGACCATTGTTGTCTGTTTGATGATTGAATACTACACTCATGGGCTTTCATTGACCATTGTTGTCTGTCTGGTGAATGGATAATGCACTCATGGGTTTTCATTGACCATTGTTGCGTGTCTGGTGATTGGATAATGCATTCATGGGCTTTCAGTGACCATTGTTGTCTGTCTGGTGATTGGATATTGCACTCATGGGCTTTCAGTGACCATTGTTGTCTGTCTGGTGATTGGATAATGCATTCATGGGCTTTCAGTGACCATTGTTTTCTGTCTGGTGATTGGATATTGCACTCATGGGCTTTCAGTGACCATTGTTGTCTGTCTGGTGATTGGATAATGCATTCATGGGCTTTCAGTGACCATTGTTTTCTGTCTGGTGATTGGATAATATGCTCATGGGTAGTATTGGAGTACTTAATAGTTTTACATGACAAATACAACATAAGGTTATTGTAGACCATTGTTTATTGACTTGTGGACAGCAACATCTGACAGTAAGCATTAGCATCTTCATGTCTTTGATGTACTTGATCACTGACGTGTGTCTACAGAGCTTAACTGACTGATCTGCTTGAATTGCTTTAGTGTAAGAAACAAGCAATTTTAGCAGTCCATGTGTACTGTTACCAAGTGCAATAGTTGACTAATTACAATAGTGGCTAATTAGTGACTTGGGCAGTTTTCGATGTGCTACAGGTAAAGTTAGAAATATAATATCTGATACTGTCTGAAAAAAAATAGTGTCTTATTAGTGACAATGCTCAGTCTTAGTTTTAAATTTTATACATTTTGTCACAGGATCCAAAGTGTTGCAGCATATATACATAATTGTGTTGTAATGAAGGACACAAGAATGAAGGAGAGCCAGAGCTAAACAAAATTTTATTGCAAGATGCCCAGGGTCTCCTGTAACTCTGGATCAAGCCCCTCTCATTCTAACTTGGTTGCGCATCTGGCCTGTCCAGAAAAGTGTTATCTAATTTGCCTGAAAGAAACCTTGAGCCCATTGACAAAATGAAGCATTTTTATTTTGAAGTTCTTGAAAGACACAGGTAAACTGCTAATACTTAGCTCCCCATGGTGGTGCAATCTTTAAATCTCCCACATTATGAAGATTGTCTTATTAATTGTATCGAAAGCAATTAATGTACAAACAAAGCAAAGCATGTGACGTGTAAATGTGGAATATAGTTTCTTTTTCCCATATTTCATTGGTTATACGTAACTAGCACTAATTTGTACAGAATGAATTATAATTAGCTCATGCAGACTTTGAAATGCATTGCTGGTTAAATATATCAAGCAATACCTATGCATTTGTTTGATGGTTAACTAAGCTTTGGGATTAGTGACTTAAGCCCTCGTTACTATGTTTTCCACTGTAAAGGAACTGAGATCACAACATTATATTCAAATCCATTTAGTTCAGAGAGTTGGTAGCCGATGGGTCCATTGATATGGAGGGAGTGTTTCTGTAATTGTATATCACATAAACCACCTCAGAAATGTGAAGCTAGTGTTTCTACTGATATAAAAAAAGATCCATGCTTCTAAGGTTTTCATTTCTGTTTTCATCTTTGATTGATAGAATGGAGGTTTTTGCAGCATTCAAAACACAGAACTACAATTTCCTGAATAATTATCGCTACAAATCAGGATGAAATACACTGACCTGTAGGCCAAGCTGAAGGCATACATTTGTAGATCACAAACCACAATTATGTAGAATTCTGCACCTGAAAATACAAAATTTTTATAATTGTTAGTTGTCATCAGAATGTAAACAAGGGTTTTGTGAACATTATCAGAAGTGAAATGGACCAACCATTTAATTGTTCTTGAGGGGATTTTGTGTCCTTAGCATGGCAGCTAAATATTTTGTTTATAAAGTATTTTATTACTTAATTGATATATATCATTGTATCCAGTTTAACTATTTTGCAAAGATGTTCACAGAACAATGTTTATTTTTTTTTTGCTGGTGAAAGCTGACCATTGGTCAGTCAGTAGCTAGTGCATGTAGTTAGGTGATTGTGTTTGAAATTTTGATCATACCTGATTCATCTGTTGGTTGATGAATTAATGCCTTGTCACATACCTGATTAATTTGTGGCAGACACAAAATGGGTTGTTTTAGTGAACTGGTTTGATAAGCGTGGTTTCATGGTGTTATTGCCAATAAACACAGACCAGTATTTAATTATTATCCTATGAGTGAGTCACCATTGTTTCTGGTTGCATGCAGTTTTTACCTAACTGATTATGGGCAGTTTGATCGAAAGATTGTACAGAGTAGGCTTACATGGTCTTGTGTTCTTGATGCAACTTTCAGTTTGTTGATTATAAACTGTCACACAAGAGTCAGTCCTTTCACACCAGACCTGGCTTCAGTCACAAAGTACTTAGTGTAATTGAGTAAATAATTACAATTACACTGTATTTGTAACTGTAATTGAACATCACCAATATGATGTAATTGTATTGGTATTTGTTATTGAAGGTCTAGATTTGTGTATTTGCTCAATTACAAGTCAGTTACAAAAGCAAAGATAAATGTGTTTTTTTGATACCAATCAAATGATACAATTTTGAAAATATACACATTATCCTCCAGTTATTAGACATGTAAATTATATCAAACAAAATCATTTTCATGTCAGTGTATTTATGTTTGCTTGTAATGTATATTTATAATATAACAGATGCATAAAATACTCAGACCAAATGATTGTAATTGACAAAAGTAATTGAACCCAAGTCTGGTTCACACAGATAATGACTTAGTAGAAAATTTGAATTTGTGGTACAGTTTTGTTACAAGAACTCAGATAAGTCAGTGACATTTGAAATATCCACAGAAGAAGAGTTATTTGTTGTAAATCTTTGAAAATAAGTATACCTGAGGAATTGGTGTTTAATCTGGTAATACTGAAAATCACTGCAATGCTGGTAATAGACACCTTTTTAAGCATTGAAGTGCAGAATAATACTGAGCTGATGCAGTTAGAGAAATAGCTCAAAGAGGTGAACAAATGAAGGGAGGTGCTGCTGATGGACAGAAAGAAAGATCTATGCAGAAGTGTGTGTTTTAAAAGGTAATCAGTACAAATGTAAATAAATGATTAAAGGAAACCAGAAAGGCCAAAATTCAAAATATTTTTCTTGGTTCAGATTTCTCAAATATAGGAGTTGATGACTAAATTTCAAACAAGTCATATGTAAGCTGATATTGATTGTCTAATGGTTTCCAGGCAATTGAATGAATTCATAAGTCAGAAATTAACATTGCTTTCATTGTGGTCCACATCTTCAGATATAACAGATTTTGACTTTTTGTACATGTTTTAAGATATCACAGATTTGGACTTGTTGTGCATATCTTAAGATATAGCAGATTTTAACTTTGGTTCCAAATTCTTTGACACAGACTGACAATTTTATGAAGGAAAAGGTCAAAATAGAAAAGGCTTCTAGCCTGTGGATCAAATTAGGGAAGAAGAAAAAGTCTCCACAATTGCCTGCAATCAGTGTTTAAGTTGAGTTTATTTCAAAGGAAGTAGAATTCAAGAATCTAGCTTATAATCAGGTCAGTGCAGATGAAAAAGAAATCATTGAATGCTGCACTTCTGATGCTGAAAGGAAAGGTACCCTATCCTTTCTGAAAAAAAAAGATTTTGTATTTCAGTCAGATTTATACCATTAAAACTTTATTGATTTTATATTCAGCATGGATATAATGCATATAATTTAGTCTTTCAGTAAGGGATAGTGACTCACAGCAAATAGAAATTTACCTATTTGCAGGTAACCCAATGGTTCAGCTAGATACTGGAAGAGAGAGAAATCTCCTAAATCTCACCCAAATTCCTTGTCTTTAAGATTTCATCAACACCAAGACATCAAATGTTCGCACAGTTTTTTCTGCAAGTCTTGTATTGCAAAACTTGCATATTGATGATGGTTCAGTAGATAAAAAAGACATTCACAGTGCAATGTATTTAACTTAAAAAAACATCAAGGCATGCTCTTCGGATTAGTTGAAGAAAAACAATTAATGTAAAATATGGAATTTGTTTCTAAATTTATTGATTTAAAAAACAAACAGCAAAACCAGGCTTGAAGATTTCAAAGATTGCCATATTCTTATGTACTCAAAATCAGGGTAAGGAAGATGTCTCTTGATTTATGGGTCAAAAGTGAAATTCACTGACTGAAAGCAGAAAATGGTTTCTGCACAACATTTTCATTTATAGACTATATACATTTGACAAAGTTTGCGGATGACCTACATGATGGGTAGAAAGAATTTTAGGGCTGAACAAAGGTCAAAGCCACTGACTGGAATAAGTAACATTTGTTTTGTGTAATAACTTTAGTTTTAAACCACATGCCTTAACCTCAATTTGTTGAGTGTCTACTTTTTGTGACCAAAAGGTCAAGGGAATTATGACTTTTTTTGAGAGTTAATTTTGGTTCTAGAGTATATTCCTTTGCTAAACTATATATATATATATATATATATATATATATATATATATATATATATATACACAGTAGTCCCCCTCTTGAATGGTCCGCCTGCCCCAGCGGCCACCCACTTCTTATGACCAGAAACCCTTGGCACCAACGAGTTTGTATTAAGAAGTACAAAAATTGTAAAATGTTGTCCTCATGAGTGGCCACTTTTTTTCAAATGTATCCAGAACCAATAATTAATTCATATTGTGATGTAAGGTAATTTATCAGATTATTTTCTACAGTCAGTACATATCTCCCAATGTCAAGTTTCCGTTATTGAAAGATGTGTTGACTAAAGTACATTTAACAGTAAGATTAATAATATTTACAAGAAATGGGCTTAACAATGTTATGACAGAATTTTGGGCTTCACACATCTGTTGAGTTTTTCTCTTTGATGATTACAGCCGGACATAAATGTCAAGATCATAACAGGGTCAGCATAAGCTAAAAATAGATTTTGTACATTAACAAACACACAGAGAGAAATTGACCATGAACAAAACAGGGTTCCAGACAAAGACCGAAAAATCATATGAAAACACATTTGTCGCTTCTTTACAAAGAAGGCATTTCATCCACACGACAAAAGATTCATTTGCATAATTAAATTGCATACTGTTAGCAACATCCAAATAAGTCATGACCAAACATTAACATGTTATCACGTAATCTGAGATGTATTATTTTAGAAGAAAGTTGGTTATTCTACTCGACAACATCATGTGAGGTGGGGAAGATGGACTTGCCAAACAATTTTATGTAGAAAAGCTAATAAAACAATTTTATGCTGAAAAGACATGAATAAACAATGTTGTGACTGATGAGGTTATTCGTCAGCAGTGGGAAAATGGAGCAAATGGAAAGTGAATTATGTATGTGCCAAGATTTAAATGACGTTTTTGAATGGTTTTGCAATGTGCATGACTACAATACCCTCTTGCATATCACGCTTACGCCAAGAATAAGAACTATTACTATATATTCAGTTTAAATAAGTCTATTAATATAACAAGAAAGACCTTTTAATAATTAATGTTACTTTTAAATGAAGATATTAAATGACGATATTAAGTGCTTTGAATTATGTAGCTTATTACATACATTACATATACTTCTCACACAAAATTTAGTCCCCCTCTGGAAAAGCCACCTCTCTTATAAGGCCACTTTCCCAGTGCAGAAGGGGTAACCGTATAAGAGGGGATGTACATACATACATACATACACACACACACACACACATGGATCACACACACACACACACACATGCATCTTGTCCTAAAACTCAATAACTGTGAATTTAATGAAGAAAACTACCTCCAAATCAATTGGAACCATAATGGGTACAAAAATGGCCCCTTCGTATGCTAATATTTTTATGGGAAAACTGGAGGGTCTGCTTTTAGCATCAGTTGAACTTGCACCATACTAGTGGGTACGCTTTATCGATGATATAGTGATGAAGTGGCAGATTGGAAGAGAAAGTCTGGATGATTTCATATCAAAGACAAACAACTTCCATCCCTCAATAAAATTCACGGCAGAAGTCTCCAACTCAAACTATGTTTTCATGGGAACAACAACTGGACTGGTAGAAAACATACTCCATAAAGACATCTTCTCAAAACCAACCAACAAACACTAGTATCTCCTCCCAACCAGCTGTCATCCAAACACTGCATTAGGAACATCCCATATAGCCAGGCACTGAGGATACGCAGAATTTGCTTCGACGATGAAACATTCCTAAAAAGGTCTGAAGAGCTAGCTAAACAATTTACTGAGGCTACGACAAAGACATGATTGCAGAGGCAATCCAAAGGACTAAACAAACAAACCGCGATGACCTCCTAAAACATGGAAAGAAGGAAAAGGCTGATAGGATACCATTAATCCAGACAACCCCAAAATAGGTAAAATCATCGGGAAACACTGGCCCATGATGGAATCGTCGGACACACTAAAGATAATCCTCCCGAACCAACCTGTAGTAGCTTACTGGAGGCCAAAAGACTTCAAGGACATCCTAGTCAGGGCAAAGCTAATACCAGTCACTAATCAAGACCACCCTAGTTGATCTGGCTCCTGTGGCGATAAAAGTTGCAAAACCTGTCAATACATGTATATAATAGAGACCTAGACATTTTCTAGCACGGTGACTAATGAAAAACTAAACATACATGGTCCAAACTATTCCAGTACATGGTAATACTCCCCACCTGCGATCCATGAATACCAAACAGTATAAAATTCCCAAACCAAATAAGGAGTTATTTAAAAAAAAGTTTCCAATACTCTGGAGCTCTGCTCTGGAATAGTATTCAAAATGCCCATTCTATTTCCTTCCTCCAAACCCAATATATCCAGTGGCTTCAGAGATGCAGCTAAAAAAAAAACATTTCTTTGTATGAGGGCCTCAAGGTAGATTAGTTCTTAGGTAATTGTGGCACCCACTTTAAATAAAGTCATTATTATTATTATTATAAACAAAACGTGCAAAACGGAGAATGTCATTATCAAATGCACGATCTGTAGCCTTCAGTATGTCTGAGAAACTGAAAAGCTACACAGAAGCATCAACATTCATAGGTCTGATTGGATGGCAAAGAAGCTGTACAGAATCCCAGTTGCAGAACACTTCTCCTCCCCTGGCCACACTTTCATTGATATAACACTTATTGCCATTGCTCACAACCCCAACTTGAGTTCCCAAACCAGGAAAGAAAAGGACTCTTAATGGATACATTGCTTTAGAACATTGAAACCAGGCGGTTTCAACCATGAAAACTAGAAAAAGACAGCCATGCACAAATAAAATTATCTTTTGCATCTGACACATTTTTTCTTTTAAAGAATTCTCTAAATATGCTTAATAGTCTGTAATTACTGCTATAACAATGAAATACCTGGAATATAATTTGTGCTTACATAAATTTACATAAAATAACATGGTCGTTATGGCTCATCGATTTCTAGGTCAGTAAAATAATTTCCAGTATCCACAACAAGTTGAATAAACTAGTTGAAACATAATAAATTTAAAGGTTTAATTCCTGTGGAAACACCCTAGTAAAGTTTTGCAAACATAACTGTTTTTCTGTTTTATTTGTTTGTCTTGTCTGTGTTTTTTATTTGCCTTTGAAAAAGACTCATTAAGAGTTAAAAGCACTCAGGCTAGTTAGATACTAGTTTTACACTGTTCGTTGTCAGTTTATTGCACTTATCTTAATCAATCCCTGACACATGTGATCCCTTGCTAGATCCAGTTCACTTGAAAGGACACTTATTTGCTATATGCTTTGTATTATATATATATATATATATATATATATATATATATATATATAATCTATTGTTATTTAAATTGTTATCTAAACTTTTGTCTTCATCTGTTGTGTAAAAACATTTGCTGTAATGTGTATTTCTGGAATATTTTATAATATACATACACAAAACCACAATCATGTTTAACTCGAGACAGTGGTTAGAATGTTTTAGGGATTATGTTGAGACCATGAGGCCAAGACGTATTCATTAACCATATCTGATGAGTTTATTCCCCTGATTAGGGACTTATTAAAGTTCCAGCTTAGTACTTTTTTATTTCTTTTTTTTCACTGTGTTAATTGGGATGAGATTAGAAGTAATTTAAATATCTCATCCAGCTAGTTTGTACTTATGGTTAAAGACATTTGTTGGTTACATGACTACCACATTATTTATTTTAATATATCCATGCTATAATTTTCATATATGTAGCACAGGTAATAACACCTTATGATATCGCAAATGACATAACATCTTGCACTGGTAAGGCATAAAGACAAACGCATCCAAATGTATTTTAGTCATTTCAGTACACTATTCTGCAGTTTGGTAAAAGGAAAATAAGTGTTTTGCATCATGTGATAAATGGAGTCTTGCATTTGTGATCATTTCAAATCTGACCTAGTCCAAGGGTCATGGATTTGATAACTTTCTGAGCCAGCCCAGGTTGGCTTCCACAGTGTATCATTGGGAAAGGCTTAATTCCCATGACCTGTTCTTCATATAGCCAATATTGTGTTAAAAGTGCTATTAAAACTTTAAATTAAAAAAAAAAATAATCAAATTTTCATGGATTTACAGAATCTTACACGAGTACTCATTTTAAATGAAATCTATCAAATAAATCAAATAATTTCTATTTGTTTTGCAGCTTTGGTAGGCAGGAGATAATACATATATATATATATATATATATATATATATATATATATATATATATATATATATATATATATATGCTACAAGTATATACATGTACCAGAGTAGGAAGTCCTACTACTGGAGGATAAGTGATAATATAGAGTGAAATTATACATTGAGAAAGAATACTATCATACAGGATAGAGAACGTTTTAATTAATCATGACAGATTCAAACCAGAGTCTATGAGTTATGTCACCCAACACATTGCCTGCACATTCCAATCCTCATACCCTTTTGGTCGTGCACACCTTCCCAAAAAGGGATGGATCATAACCACTGGTATGAGCATTCATGTATAGCAGTTAAACTTGCATGTTGACCCAGAAATTAAACTCAGATCTAATGCACAGTCACTCTGGTTTTGTATGGCAAATCAGGTCATATTAAAATTAATATAGATAGGTACACATATACACCTGACAGAGTGGAAAGTGCTATCCCTAGATTGTACATGATGAAAGAGTCTTTTGCACACAAATGCTCATAGCAGCTGCTAACTTCCATCCTTATGTAGTGATGTGTCTTGGCAATGCTTGGTCAGTACATCTAATTAAATATAGCTAACATCCATCCTTATGTAGTGATGTGTCTTGGCGATGCTTGGTAATTACATCTAATTTAATATAGCTAACATCCATCCTTATGTAGCGATGATGCTCAGTCAGTACATCTAATTTAATATAGCTAACTTCCATCATTATATAATGATGTATCTTCAGCAATGCTTGGTCAGTACATCTAATTTAATATAGCTAACATCCATCCTTATGTAGCGATGATGCTCAGTCAGTACATCTAATTTAATATAGCTAACTTCATCATTATATAATGATGTGTCTTCAGCAATGCTTGGTCAGTACATCTTATTTAATATAGCTAACTTCCGTCATTATATAATGATGTGACTTCAGCAATGCTTGGTCAGTACATCTAATTTAATATAGCTAGCACGTTTATGCTTCTGGAGAGAACTGGCGTGTTCATTTTCTTGAGCAACAATGTAGAGACAGTTTGTAGAACTGGAGTTAAGTCTTTTAGAATACTTTAAATTAGTATCTTAGTTATCTCAGTATTTTTAAAGACGTCATTTAGCAGCATTGGTTTTGTCAGTCGCATTTATTTATATTATGATCAAAATATTTATATTTGTTGTATAGGTAGCATCCATTCATGATATTTCTTCACCTGTTTGTAATTAATGTTTATATGTTTTATTTCTGTTTAGTGAATATTTTGGGCCATATATTATAACCCGTATGCTTTGTTTGTATGTTGTAATTCAGTTATGACATAATCAAAACAAATTCAACTTAATATTTGATTTAGTTTAATTTATTATTGACTTTGCTCTTATGAGATGAGTGGTAATTACTGCATGTTTTTCATAGAGTTTGGGACGAGCCTAGGCTCGATCTCGAGGCTCAATAATTTTGGAGCATTTTTGGGGGCTTGAAGCTTGAGGTCGGAGCTCGATGAGCTTCGAGCTTACGCCTAGAAAAATTCTCCACTTTTTGATATTATCGGATGGGAAAAACCCGTGTGATAATTAATTGACTGGGGGAATGAGCGGCTTTACAGATTCACACGGCCTACATTTCCCCATGCGTTGGTCAACCAGTGGGCGGTCATTGCCTTGCAACGGTCATCGCTGGGGGCTCCTAAGATAATAATTCCAACTATTATGATTGCAGCTGACGGGGAGAAGGGGTTTTTCAACTTCTGCAAGCGAGAGAACCAGTGAACTTCTCAAGCATTTGTCCTGACGATGAGTGGTGCCAGAGGGGCAGTAGGCGCACAACTGACGCCCGAGGGATTTCTTTTAAACTGATTTTTGAACAGTTCAAACAACATAAACGTCTTACCAGTGATTTTTCATATTGTATCTGCTCTTTGTTTGTTAATTTTTACTTATATTTTATTTCTAAAGCAGTAGCGATGTCAAAAAATAAGAAATCAGCTGTTTGGACTTATTTTAACAAGCGCGAAAAGGATAATTTCGCAGCTTGCAATGAATGTAAGCAGACAATTTCATGTCCACAAGGAAACACTTCAACAGTGCGTCGACATCTGCTTAGCATTCATCACATTGACGTCAACGAGGATGAGTCTGAAATAGAGCCGAAGAAAATGAGAACAATGGATAACTTTGTTGTCAAAACTTCACTGGAAGAAACAGTCTCGAAACTTGCTGCAGTCGATGGATTCTCGATTCGGAAAATCACTCATTCAGAATTTATTTGTCAATCGCTGTCATTAAGAGGAATGAGGATACCTGCTGATGAAAGATTGGTGATGGCCCTTATTCGCGATTCTGAAGAAAAAGTGAAGCAACAAGTCGTACAGGACATTAAGAAAGAACTCTCAGAATCAAAGAGATTTTCAATAACATTGGACAAATGGACAAGTATTGGAAATCGTCGATTTCTCGACATCAACCTTCATACGGTCTCGTCAAAATGTATCAATCTTGGTCTTGTCAGAATTTACAGAAGTTGTAATGCTGAAAGAATGAACGAGCTCGTTGAAGAACATCTTAATTCTTTTGGTGTCTCATTCAAACAGGATATTGTTGCCTCTACTGGTGATGGAGCATGTGTCATAATCAAGTTCGGAGAAAAATCACCCGCTCTGTATCAAGCCTGCCTTGATAATGGATTGCATTTGGGTGTTACAAAAACTTTTTACAGAGAAAATTGCCCAGGTCAAGGAATTTCAGTTTTTTCACGTGAAGAAACTGGACAGACTGATGATTTCAATGAAAGCGACGATGAATTGAATGCTGAAGAAGTTGAGATACAAAGCGAATCATGGAAGGAAAATATAAACACTGTGAGAGAAATCGTTAAATTTTTCAAAGGCTCAGCCATACGATCGGATGCGTTTAGAGCTAAAAGCTCAGAAAAATTAAACAGAGAACAACAACTGTCCCTCGACTGCAAAACTAGATGGAATTCCATGCTAAAAATGCTAGAAATCTTTATTAAATTATACGATGTCACCAATGAAGTTCTGAGTGAAATCGGATCCGAGCATCTCTTAACTAATTTGAATACAGAATTATTGAAATCCATAGTTTTGGCGTTGAAACCGGTTTAGGTTACTCTTAATGCAATGAGCGAAAAAAGCTTCTCTGAGAACCGCTTATGTTGCTATTAGCTTCATGAGGGAAAAATTGTCTGCACAAGGAACAGAGATCAGTCGTACTCTTTTAGAAAATATTGATCATTACATCGACGGTAGAGTTAATCAACAACTTATGGATCTTATGATTTCTCTGCACCATTTGGATAATGTTCCATCCAAAACTTCTATTGAATTAGCGACAAATTTGATGAAGCGGCTATTTCCATCGGCAAAATACTGCAAATGAAGAAGCACATGATGAGAAAATAACAATTAACCATAATGAGCTCTCACTTGAAGATGAACTTAGATTTCGATTGGAAGCTTCTAGCACTCAGGGATCTCTTCAAACCAATCGATTTAAGAAATTACGCCAAGAATTTTCCTTGTCAAAAAGTAATGGTGAACTGACTGAAAATTTGAGGCGATTATCCGATGCCATCAGTACAATCAAACTGACTTCAGTTGATTCAGAAAGAGCATTTTCAGTTGCTACTAATTTCTGTACAAAATTGCGATCAAAGTTATCGGATAAATCTCTACATGCTCTTATCTTTTTGAAATACTATTATATTAACAAGAATGATGTTTAATTAAATTATAAAGAAAATTATTTTCCGTACTACTCAAGCTCGAAAGCTCGAAAAAATTATCGAGCTCGAGCCAGAGCTCGCACGAGCTTCAAATCCCCGAGCTTTCCTATACTCTAGTTTTTCATGACCATATGAGACGTGTACACTTTCTCGATATGACCAAATAAAAAAACAATATTGCAAAAATTACACGTAAAAGACTTCTTTGAAATATTATAGATTTTCAGAAGAATGTTTTGCATATCATCACAAAAACTATCATGTTTCCATTCCTGTAATGTATGTTTTATCTCCCTTTAATCAGTCCACCAACCAATGATTCAACTAATCTTTGTCTTTTTTTCTTGAAGGTTTTCCCTACTAGCAGGACTATTTACACCACAGCAGCCAACAGAAAAGAATTCTACTGGAATGACAAATATGATCCAGATGAACCTGTAAGTGTCCCTGTATGAAACAAGTCATTTGAATATATATGATTAGCTCACTCACTCTCTCTCACTTCATCCATATCTGTCTTCTCTCTCTCATACATACCATGTTTTTCAAAAGGCAAAGTTTAGGGGTCGCAAGTGCAGCTTCTGTCAAGTATGTACTGTTACATGATCTAACATGGGCACTTTGCCGTACAAGGTAGGAATATATGTGTTTAACAGTAATAACTCTTCTTGACATCAGGGACAAGTTTTTCATTTGGACACATGAAGTTTCTTTGCCCTGTGTAATATAAGCGTGTTTTGCATTGTGTGGAATGTAAACAATCTCTAAAGTCATGAATTTGTTTTCAGAAGAGATGGTCTTTTTAGCCTTTCCCTAATTTTTCAGCTGCACCAGTATGCAGAAAATGCTAATTATTGTAAGACCTTGCTTTGTAAGTGGTGAACTTTGAACTGTACTTACTGTTAATCAATCTATCAAGAAGTGTCACAGGTCGTATATGATCTTTATTGAGCCATTGCAATATCAAGATGTGTCCTTGGCCATTTGATCTTTATGATAAGTGTCATAACAATATCAAGATGTGTCCTAGGTCATTTGATCTTTATGATAAGTGTCGTAACAATATCAAAATGTGTCCCAGGCCATATGATCTTTATAGAGCCATAACAATATCAAGATGTGTTCCAGGCCATATGATCTTTATGGAGCCATAACAATATCAAGATGTGTTCCAGGCCATATGATCTTTATAGAGCCATAACAATATCAAGATGTGTTCCAGGCCATATGATCTTTATGGAGCCATAACAATATCAAGATGTGTTCCAGGCCATATGATCTTTATGGAGCCATAACAATATCAAGATGTGTTCCAGGCCATATGATCTTTATGGAGCCATAACAATATCAAGATGTGTTCCAGGCCATATGATCTTTATGGAGCCATAACAATATCAAGATGTGTTCCAGGCCATATGATCTTTATGGAGCCATAACAATATCAAGATGTGTTCCAGGCCATATGATCTTTATGGAGCCATAACAATATCAAGATGTGTTCCAGGCCATATGATCTTTATAGAGCCATAACAATATCAAGATGTGTTCCAGGCCATATGATCTTTATGGAGCCATAACAATATCAAGATGTGTTCCAGGCCATATGATCTTTATAGAGCCATAACAATATCAAGATGTGTTCCAGGCCATATGATCTTTATGGAGCCATAACAATATCAAGATGTGTTCCAGGCCATATGATCTTTATGGAGCCATAACAATATCAAGATGTGTTCCAGGCCATATGATCTTTATGGAGCCATAACAATATCAAGATGTGTTCCAGGCCATATGATCTTTATGGAGCCATAACAATATCAAGATGTGTTCCAGGCCATATGATCTTTATAGAGCCATAACAGTATCAAAATGTGTTCCAGGCCATATGATATTTATGGAGCCATAACAATATCAAGATGTGTTCCAGGCCATATGATCTTTATAAAGCCATAACAATATCAAAATGTGTCCCAGGCCATATGATCTTTATAGAGCCATAACAATATCAAGATGTGTCCTAGGCCATTTGATCTTTATGATAAGTGTCATAACAATATCAAGATGTGTTCCAGGCTATTATGATCTTTATGGAGCCATAACAGTATCAAAATGTGCCCTCGGCCATATGATCTTTATGGAGCCATAACAATATCAAGATGTGTTCCAGGCCATATGATCTTTATAGAGGCATAAGAATATCAAGATGTGTCCTAGGCCATTTGATCTTTATGATAAGTGTCATAACAATATCAAGATGTGTTCCAGGCTATTATGATCTTTATGGAGCCATAACAGTATCAAAATGTGCCCTCGGCCATATGATCTTTATGGAGCCATAACAATATCAAGATGTGTTCCAGGCCATATGATCTTTATAGAGGCATAAGAATATCAAGATGTGTCCTAGGCCATTTGATCTTTATGATAAGTGTCATAACAATATCAAGATGTGTTCCAGGCTATTATGATCTTTATGGAGCCATAACAGTATCAAAATGTGCCCTCGGCCATATGATCTTTATGGAGCCATAACAATATCAAGATGTGTTCCAGGCCATTTGATCTTTATGGAGGCATAAGAATATCAAGATGTGTCCTAGGCCATATGATCTTTATGATAAGTGTCATAACAATATCAAGAAGTGTCCTAGGCCATTTGATCTTTATGATAAGTGTCATAACAATATCAAGATGTGTTCCAGGCTATTATGATCTTTATGGAGCCATAACAGTATCAAAATGTGTCCCAGGCCATATTATCTTTATAGAGCCATAACAATATCAAGATGTGTTCCAGGCTATTATGATCTTTATGGAGCCATAACAGTATCAAAATGTGTCCCAGGCCATATTATCTTTATAGAGCCATAACAATATCAAAATGTGTTCCAGGCCATATGATCTTTATAAAGCCATAACAATATCAAGATGTGTCCTAGGCCATTTGATCTTTATGATAAGTGTCATAACAATATCAAGATGTGTTCCAGGCTATTATGATCTTTATGGAGCCATAACAATATCAAGATGTGTTCCAGGCCATATGATCTTTATGGAGCCATAACAATATCAAGATGTGTTCCAGGCCATATGATCTTTATGGAGCCATAACGATATCAAAATGTGTCCTAGGCCATATGATCTTTATGATAAGTGTCATAACAATATCAAGATGTGTCCTAGGCCATATGATCTTTATGATAAGTGTCATAACAATATCAAGATGTGTTCCAGGCTATTATGATCTTTATGGAGCCATAACAGTATCAAAATGTGCCCTCGGCCATATGATCTTTATGGAGCCATAACAATATCAAGATGTGTTCCAGGCCATATGATCTTTATAGAGGCATAAGAATATCAAGATGTGTCCTAGGCCATTTGATCTTTATGATAAGTGTCATAACAATATCAAGATGTGTTCCAGGCTATTATGATCTTTATGGAGCCATAACAGTATCAAAATGTGCCCTCGGCCATATGATCTTTATGGAGCCATAACAATATCAAGATGTGTTCCAGGCCATTTGATCTTTATGGAGGCATAAGAATATCAAGATGTGTCCTAGGCCATATGATCTTTATGATAAGTGTCATAACAATATCAAGAAGTGTCCTAGGCCATTTGATCTTTATGATAAGTGTCATAACAATATCAAGATGTGTTCCAGGCTATTATGATCTTTATGGAGCCATAACAGTATCAAAATGTGTCCCAGGCCATATTATCTTTATAGAGCCATAACAATATCAAGATGTGTTCCAGGCTATTATGATCTTTATGGAGCCATAACAGTATCAAAATGTGTCCCAGGCCATATTATCTTTATAGAGCCATAACAATATCAAAATGTGTTCCAGGCCATATGATCTTTATAAAGCCATAACAATATCAAGATGTGTCCTAGGCCATTTGATCTTTATGATAAGTGTCATAACAATATCAAGATGTGTTCCAGGCTATTATGATCTTTATAAAGCCATAACAATATCAAGATGTGTCCTTGGCCATTTGATCTTTATGATAAGTGTCATAACAATATCAAGAAGTGTTCTAGGCCTATAATCTTTATAGAGCCATAATAATATCAAGATGTGTCCTATTGTTGACACATCTTAGCCCCATCCCAGCACATAAAGCTGGTTAGAACTTAGAAGTGACACCCTGATTATATCTAAAAGTGTATTTAGTACAGGTTGACCCTGTCCTCCCATAATACATCTGTATATGTTCATTGTATAAAACAATAATGTCAGTTATAAATTTTGCAGGGTTAATTTCTTTTTTATCATCATATTTGTAGGTTTTTTTAAATCCCATGAAGCCAAAATCTTATGTACTTTCCGACCTCCATTAGGACTTTTAGAGGTCCGAGTTCCATAAGTTTGGACTTCCGATTTAGGGTCGTACTATTGTCCCAGCGACATGTTAATGTCATGGACCAATTTCCTCCCCCTTTTTTCCTTTTATTATGTTTTTTATTTAGTTGACTTTGCCAGAGTCATTTAGTCCCATTTATTATTATTTTATTATCTTGTTCTCCTTTCTCCTTTTTTTTATTATTTTTTTTTTATTATATGTCTTTTTTTGTTTGTTTTGTTTTTTTTCTTTGTTTTTTTTCCATGTATGTATTTTTTATATTGGCTTATCTATATCAAATGGTTCCAGTCTTTTCTTCAGTAAGTATATAAGAATAATAAGTGTGTATATATGTTTGTATGTGGTGTAGGGGGTTTTATAGTATGCCATAGCATACTGTATATTAGTGGATTTTTTAAAGGGTGAGGGTTTTTTTATAGTTCAAAACATTGGCACATTTTAGTGCGTATATTTTAATTCGGGGTAATTCTCCCTTCCCTGTTTGCCAAACAGGGAGTTGAGATGTATTAAGTTTTGATTGATGTACCATAGTACTTTGTACTTCTAATCGTTATGTATACGTTATGTAGTATTACATATTCATTAGATTCCTATTTCAGTTGAGTCAGATTGTTTATATTCGTAGAACGTATATACATGTGATAGGTCTTAGTATGTTAAATGCATTCAATTGTGTATTATTTTCCTCAAGAATGGATTTCAGTGTATACCACTGGGAAAATTTTGCTTCGTACCCATCTTCTTGGAATGACCCGTGGGCAAAATTGCCGCATGGCGTGACAGATCATTTTAGAGTTGAATCGAGCGTTTTCTGCCAACAAACAGCGGGATTCTCTGTAATGGAATAATTGGTTCTCAAATCTATGTCCAGATGGAAGAAGTCTGTCTGGACGTTGCTGGTATTACATCAGGCTTCTTCATTTATATGGAGACGTTTTAGTGAGTTGAATTTGGAATAAGATGGTTATACAACTGTGGCAGAGATTCCATCAT
The DNA here is from genome assembly GCA_028554795.2 of Sinohyriopsis cumingii. Classification (NCBI taxonomy): domain Eukaryota; kingdom Metazoa; phylum Mollusca; class Bivalvia; order Unionida; family Unionidae; genus Sinohyriopsis; species Sinohyriopsis cumingii. Next base: position 55,269,954 of record CM068828.1, read on the forward strand.
CAGAAACATTAATAAACGTCTGAGTTGAACTCTCTGTCACATTCATTGTTCATCTATTTTAATTACTTTCCAAATTTGAAAGTTCTATTAAACTGTGATATCTCATTATCAAGTTATAATTTTAAGGTTAAATCAATAGTATCTTAATGGAAATTTCCATTATTTTTGGTTATATTCAGTTTTATTGTATTAATTATAAGGAAGAGGGTTGCGGATGAAATCCCTTTCGGGTATCATTTCTTGTATGATTTTCCGTCCCATGCCTCGTCTTTATTGATATATAAATCTTCAAGTCACAATGGTCTAAAATTAAATAATTTGTATTTATGTATTTAAAATATAAGGGAGGGGGAGCAATTATGAGTCCCTTTTGGGTGTCACTTATATGATCTCTCATATGGCATCCCGCCCTTATTTATAATTTGAAATTTGAAGTTAAGTTAAATTACAGGAAAATGTTTTTCCATTTATTATAGCAGAGGGATCTCTGCAGGATGTGTCCTAGGCCATATGATCTTTATGATAAGTGTCATGACAATATCAAGAAGTGTTCTAGGCCATATAATCTTTATAGAGCCATAACAATATCAAGATGTGTCCTAGGCCATATGATCTTTATAGAGCCATAAGCCATAACAATATCAAAATGTGTTCCAGGCCATATGATCTTTATGGAGCCATAACAATATCAAGATGTGTTCCAGGCCATATGATCTTTATGGAGCCATAACAATATCAAAATGTGTTCCAGGCCATATGATCTTTATAGAGCCATAACAGTATCAAAATGTGTTCCAGGCCATATGATATTTATGGAGTCATAACAATATCAAGATGTGTTCCAGGCCATATGATCTTTATAGAGCCATAACAGTATCAAAATGTGTTCCAGGCCATATGATCTTTATGGAGCCATAACAATATCAAGATGTGTTCCAGGCCATATGATCTTTATGGAGCCATAACAATATCAAGATGTGTTCCAGGCCATATGATCTTTATAGAGCCATAACAGTATCAAAATGTGTTCCAGGCCATATGATCTTTATGGAGCCATAACAATATCAAGATGTGTTCCAGGCCATATGATCTTTATGGAGCCATAACAATATCAAAATGTGTTCCAGGCCATATGATCTTTATGGAGCCATAACAATATCAAGATGTGTTCCAGGCCATATGATCTTTATGGAGCCATAACAATATCAAGATGTGTTCCAGGCCATATGATCTTTATAGAGCCATAACAGTATCAAAATGTGTTCCAGGCCATATGATCTTTATGGAGCCATAACAATATCAAGATGTGTTCCAGGCCATATGATCTTTATGGAGCCATAACAATATCAAGATGTGTTCCAGGCCATATGATCTTTATAGAGCCATAACAGTATCAAAATGTGTTCCAGGCCATATGATCTTTATGGAGCCATAACAATATCAAGATGTGTTCCAGGCCATATGATCTTTATGGAGCCATAACAATATCAAGATGTGTTCCAGGCCATATGATCTTTATAGAGCCATAACAATATCAAAATGTGTTCCAGGCCATATGATCTTTATAGAGCCATAACAATATCAAGATGTGTTCCATGCCATATGATCTTTATAGAGCCATAACAGTATCAAAATGTGTTCCAGGCCATATGATCTTTATGGAGCCATAACAATATCAAGATGTGTTCCAGGCCATATGATCTTTATAGAGCCATAACAATATCAGGATGTGTTCCAGGCCATATGATCTTTATAGAGCCATAACAGTATCAAGATGTGTTCCAGGCCATATGATCTTTATGGAGCCATAACAATATCAAAATGTGTTCCAGGCCATATGATCATTATGGAGCCATAAGCCATAACAATATCAAGATGTATTCCAGGCCATATGATCTTTATAGAGCCATAACAATATCAAAATGTGTTCCAGGCCATATGATCTTTATAGAGCCATAACAATATCAAGATGTGTTCCAGGCCATATGATCTTTATAGAGCCATAACAATATCAAGATGTGTTCCAGGCCATATGATCTTTAGAGAGCCATAACAATATCAAAATGTGTTCCAGGCCATATGAGATTTATAGAGTCATACCAATATCAAGATGTGTCCTAGGCCACATGAACTTTATGGAGCCATAACAATATCAAAATGTGTTCCAGGCCATATGATCATTATGGAGCCATAAGCCATAACAATATCAAGATGTATTCCAGGCCATATGATCTTTATAGAGCCATAACAATATCAAAATGTGTTCCAGGCCATATGATCTTTATAGAGCCATAACAATATCAAGATGTGTTCCAGGCCATATGATCTTTATAGAGCCATAACAATATCAAGATGTGTTCCAGGCCATATGATCTTTAGAGAGCCATAACAATATCAAAATGTGTTCCAGGCCATATGATCTTTATAGAGCCATAACAATATCAAGATGTGTTCCAGGCCATATGATCTTTAGAGAGCCATAACAATATCAAAATGTGTTCCAGGCCATATGAGATTTATAGAGTCATACCAATATCAAGATGTGTCCTAGGCCACATGAACTTTATGGAGCCATAACAATATCAAGATGTGTTCCAGGCCATATGATCTTTAGAGAGCCATAACAATATCAAAATGTGTTCCAGGCCATATGATCTTTATAGAGCCATAACAATATCAGGATGTGTTCCAGGCCATATGATCTTTAGAGAGCCATAACAATATCAAAATGTGTTCCAGGCCATATGAGATTTATAGAGTCATACCAATATCAAGATGTGTCCTAGGCCACATGAACTTTATGGAGCCATAACAATATCAAAATGTGTTCCAGGCCATATGATCATTATGGAGCCATAAGCCATAACAATATCAAGATGTATTCCAGGCCATATGATCTTTATAGAGCCATAACAATATCAAAATGTGTTCCAGGCCATATGATCTTTATAGAGCCATAACAATATCAAGATGTGTTCCAGGCCATATGATCTTTATAGAGCCATAACAATATCAAGATGTGTTCCAGGCCATATGATCTTTAGAGAGCCATAACAATATCAAGATGTGTTCCAGGCCATATGATCTTTAGAGAGCCATAACAATATCAAAATGTGTTCCAGGCCATATGAGATTTATAGAGTCATACCAATATCAAGATGTGTCCTAGGCCACATGAACTTTATGGAGCCATAACAATATCAAGATGTGTTCCAGGCCATATGATCTTTATAGAGCCATAACAATATCAAAATGTGTTCCAGGCCATATGATCTTTATAGAGCCATAACAATATCAAGATGTGTTCCAGGCCATATGATCTTTAGAGAGCCATAACAATATCAAAATGTGTTCCAGGCCATATGAGATTTATAGAGTCATACCAATATCAAGATGTGTCCTAGGCCACATGAACTTTATGGAGCCATAACAATATCAAGATGTATTCCAGGCCATATGATCATTATGGAGCCATAAGCCATAACAATATCAAGATGTGTTCCAGGCCATATGATCTTTATAGAGCCATAAGCCATAACAATATCAAGATGTATTCCAGGCCATATGATCTCTATGGAGCCATAACAATATCAGGATGTGTTCCAGGCCATATGATCTTTATAGAGCCATAACAGTATCAAGATGTGTTCCAGGCCATATGATCTTTATAAAGCCATAACAATATCAAAATGTGTTCCAGGCCATATGATCATTATGGAGCCATAAGCCATAACAATATCAAGATGTATTCCAGGCCATATGATCTTTATAGAGCCATAACAATATCAAAATGTGTTCCAGGCCATATGATCTTTATAGAGCCATAACAATATCAAGATGTGTTCCAGGCCATATGATCTTTATAGAGCCATAACAATATCAAAATGTGTTCCAGGCCATATGATCTTTATAGAGCCATAACAATATCAAGATGTGTTCCAGGCCATATGATCTTTAGAGAGCCATAACAATATCAAAATGTGTTCCAGGCCATATGAGATTTATAGAGTCATACCAATATCAAGATGTGTCCTAGGCCACATGAACTTTATGGAGCCATAACAATATCAAGATGTATTCCAGGCCATATGATCATTATGGAGCCATAAGCCATAACAATATCAAGATGTGTTCCAGGCCATATGATCTTTATAGAGCCATAAGCCATAACAATATCAAGATGTATTCCAGGCCATATGATCTTTATGGAGACATAACAATATCAAGATGTATTCCAGGCTATATGATCTTTATGATAAGTGTTGTAACAATATCACGATGTGCCCTTAGCCATATGATCTTTATGGAGCCATAACAATATCAAGATTTGTCCTAGGCCATATGATCATTATGGAGCCACAAGCCATAACATGATCTTTATGATAAGTGTCATAACAATATCAAAATGCATTCCAGGCCATATGATCTTTATAAGTGTTGTAACACTATCAAGATATGTCCTAGGCCCTATGATCTGGCAGTGATCCATAACGGTGAGTGCTTTAGACCAGTCAGCCACTCAGGGCCCCGTTATGATTCTGTGGTCTTAAGCTAAGTAACAAAAAAGAGTGAAAACCAGAAAGGTTTGTAAAATTCACAAAAAATTTATTTGCTTAGAATACAAGGTGAAAATTTAAAACTAACTTCCAGTTTCATGAATGAATTCTGTAATAGTCCTAAAAGTTCTATGACAAGTCTAGAAGTATGGAATATTCCAAACCAATTCCAGGGACGATCTGAATGAATTCCAATCTGTTGTGTTGATGTGCCAATAGACTTGAATAATATTGATATGCTAACACTCTTAATGTATCACAATGATATATAATCCAAAATGTCTTTAAATGAATTCACAGTAAATTCCAAAATTGTTACTTAGTCCAAATGTTTATGAGCAACTTGTAATTCCAATGAATAATTGAAATAAAGCCATTCAGATAATAATTGAACACAACTAAATTACTGTCTACATATGTTAAAGATAGAAATAAATAATTATGTTTTTCACTACCTTATATAAAATACACAGTTTCAGAACCTGGATTGGGGTCACATACAGTATCATTTCGGAACTTTTCAAAGTTGTAAATTAGGTCAGGTCCTTTAACAGCTAGCCAGTCAGAAATCAAGTAACCTGGTTTTCCTAAAGGGAAATCAAAGACCTGAACTCAAATGAAATTCCATAAAATTTGCTAACAAGATTTTTTCTATACCTTCTGAGCTCAAAAGGCCACAATAACATGTTTACCAAGCACAATGACCAAATCTTATAGTCCAAACCAACAACAAAGAAAAGTACTATTTAATATTTCATACTAAATGACCCTTACCATCTACAATCATAAAAATAAAACACACATAATATAGATATACATAAAAATTAACGGAGCTTTGATTGATGAGCAGATACATTGATTATTGACCATTGTTACACAGAGGACCAGAAGGATGGGGGACATTTTGTCTCCCTGACTCACAGATATATGGGCACACACAAAGGAACAATAAATAATACATACTGATAGTACTTTACGCATTGATAGTGGTGAAAATGAGATAATCTTGATTGTTTTGACTTGTGTCAGTTGCATAGCACTGTTGTATTTCCATCGACACTGATGTCTGTATTTCATCAAATGCTGAAGTAACCCATGGAAACAGTTACAGATTTTGAGTATCTGGCTCACCTGAAAAGAGCTGTTCTTTGATCATTTTTTTCAATGTTCTTTAATACTTTATTAAGTGTTTACTCATTATCAATCTGCTTTTATTCCTATATTTTCTGAGTACCACAACACTTAATCTGCTTAAATAAGCCTGACCAATGTACAGGCCACAGTTATTTTAATTGACAAGGAAACTTTCAAGCTGTGCTATAGTCTGGCTGGTTCAAAGTATATAGAGCTGGAAAGGTTAATATTTATTAAATCCATAACCCAAGTACTTCTAATAATTGTCTACCTGTCCTTTCATATTTTCTATCATTGATGCCACTATGTGCTCATGATTATTGCCCAAGCTAATAAAAATCAATAAGACTCTTCTGTCAGCCAATACAAATCAGTAAGACATTTCTGTCAGCCAATAAAAGTCAGTAAGACATTTCTGTCAGCCAATAAAAGTCAGTAAGACATTTCTGTCAGCCAATAAAAGTCAGTAAGACATTTCTGTCAGCCAATAAAAATCAGTAAGACATTTCTGTCAGCCAATAAAAATCAGTAAGACATTTCTGTCAGCCAATACAAATCAGTAAGACATTTCTGTCAGCCAATAAAATATATCATCTTATTATTCTATGATAATGATCACATCTTATTCAGTAAGCTGCGGATGCACTTGATCCAGTCTAAAGTAAACTGTATTGGTCTTATATCTTTGCTTTCTTTGGGTAATTTATGTCCCTTGGGGGTGCCATGGAGAGAGCTTTTATGCTTCAGACATACAGATAAGGGTCATTGGTACAAGGGCGCCGCCTAGAATAAACCCTGCCATGGGAAAGTTTAAAGAACCAAGAGTATTTTTTATTTTTCTATATCAGAATAATGGCATTTGATTTGGGTTTGATGGTAGGACTCAGTTATGATGTAAATGATGGTATTTGCTTTGGTTTTGAGGGTACACAGCTAGGACTTAATTATGATGTAAATGATTGTATTTGCTTTGGTTTTGAGGGTACACAGCTAGGACTTAATTATGATGTAAATGATGGTATTTGCTTTGGGTTTGAGGGTACACAGCTAGGACTTAATTATGATATAAATGAACCAATGACTTTTATTGTTGTATTTTTAATATCTCTGTTTTGAGAACAGACCAGGTTAGTGTACTTTGTGTTATTCTAAGTACATTTAGTATTATCAAAGGGATAAAGAATGTCAACTATAAGTTCAGCTAACCTAGTTTCTCAGTCCCAAACCATCATTTTATGGCTGGGGATAAAAGAAGAGAGGAAAATAGATCTTTAGTCCAACTGACCCTAATATTTAGCTTACCTGTTTGTAAGACCTGTTTGTGAAATCTGATTGTAAGACCTGTTTGTGAGACCTTTTTGTAAGACCTGTTTGTGAGATCTGATTGTAAGATCTGTTTGTGAGACCTGTTTGTAAGACCTGATTGTAAGACCTGTTAAGCTTATGGTAGGGCTTGTATCCGTCGTGCATTGTCAATCCATCAGATGTCATTGGGATGATTTTAAGTATAGTATGATCTTGTGTCCATCCATTCATCAACATTTGCTTATTGCCAGACTTGAGGCTACATAGATTAAACTTGCAATATTGGCTTATAGCATCAAGTTATGAGACAAATTTCAGTATTGAATCAGATCTTTACATATTATTGTGGAAATATTGTATCTGATTGGATGAACTAGTTACTCAGTAGACCATATTTTTAATCATGTTTCGATCAGACTTGGGATATAGGCTTATACCATCAAGTTCTTTGAGTTAATAATGTGCGAGATTTGAGCATATTGATCAGGTGATCTTGCATCTGATTAACTTCGATAAAGCTTCACAAATTTAAATCATCGAGATAACAGATGGATATAACTATGAGGGAGATCAACATACACATGCAGTAATGAAGTGATCTTGCATCCAATTGTCTGATGTTATCATCACTTTACTGACTTTTATAAATAAGATTTTTATTCAAAATTTGGTAACTAGTCTATCATAAAAGTATCCTGACAGTGTTATTACTAGTGAGATCTACAGGTATTCACATTATTTATTTGGCCGAACATCTGATTAGCTGAGTTTCTTACATGTGGGGCCCTGGTTGACTGATTGGTCTAAGGAACTCACCTTTACAGATCACTTTCATCAAACCTCTGTTGTTGTGGGTTTGAGTCTCATGCTTGGCCAACATGGGAGATAACTTGCCACCAGCTTTTCATGGGTTGATGGTTCTCCCTGGGGTTTTCTCTGGTTCTTCTTCCACCAGATATACTGGATGCGATGTATAGCCAGCCTATCATGTGCAGAAAAATGGTGTTAAACCCACAACAACAACAACCACTCGAGAGACAGTATTTCTTAATCAGACTTGCAAAATAGACTATTATCAAGAAGGTTGAATGGTTTTTGACATGGCAAGACATCTGGGTATTCACGAGGTGGTTTTGCATCTTATTGGCTGAGCTTTTTGCTACCTTAGATTTGATAGAAGTATTATTAAACTCCGCAAAAACTGGTTTATATCATCAAAAATCTTGGATTAGTGTATGAACAGGGTCCATGCTTAGAATTATGTGATCATGATCTGAACATTTTAACACAAGGCAAATAATTTTTTTAAATTAGATTTTGATATGACTTGTTAAATGATCTTATATTTTGATTATGGGCATGAGCTGTGCATATTTATAATATAATCTTGTATCTGATTGGCTGGGCTTGTTTACCACTTTGGAGATACAATTTTGATTGGTTCTTGCTCCAACTTGGTAAATAAACCTTTGTCATCATTGTCGTGGAATAAATTTGTATCCTACTTAAATAAAATAACTAAAATTTATGTGATATAAAGCTTGGTAGATAGTTTACATAGGTTGTGTTCTTACAACTCTAGATGATTGATCAGTGGAATGGTAAACTGGTATGTGAGCAGGTGAGTTATATATTGGGCCCACTTGGGCCTTATGTTAAACTGTATTTGGACCTTAAAGTAAGCATTACCCATAACAGGTTCAAGAAAAGTTGATTAAATCATAAGATATATATTGATACCCAATCTGCTTGCAGATGTTCGAGAAGATTCTTATTGCCAATAGAGGTGAAATTGCCTGCCGAGTGATGAAGACATGTAAACGCCTGGGAATTAAAACTGTTGCCGTTCATAGTGATGTGGACTCTTTGGCAGTATGTAGTTTTGTTTGTTTGTTTTTGCTTGGTTTGTTTGTTTATTTTACTTTATAGATTGACTAGAATGACCTATCAGTTTGACCTTTTAATAGAAAATTCATGAGGGTCTAATCCACACACACCAAAAGGCACTGTGTGCATGAATTATAGTCGATACACAACAAAAGGCACTATGTGCATGAATTACAGTCCCCACACAGCAAAAGGCACTGTGTGCATGAATTATAGTCCACACACAGCAAAAGGCAATATGTGCATGAATTACAGTCCACACACAGCAAAAGGCACTATGTGCATGAATTACAGTCCACACACAGCAAAAGGCACTGTGTGCATAAATTATAGTCCACACACAGCAAAAGGCACTATGTGCATGAATTACAGTCCACACACAGCAAAAGGCACTGTGTGCATAAATTATAGTCCACACACAGCAAAAGGCATTGTGTGCATGAATTATAGTCCACCCACTGAAAGGCACAGTGTGCATCAGTTATAGTCCACACACAGAAAAAGGCACTGTGTGCATGAATAATAGTCTACACACACCAAAAAGACATTGTGTGCATGAATTACAGTCCAAACACACCAAAAGGCAATGTGTGCATGAATTGTAGTCCCCACACACTGAAAGTCACTTTGTGCATGAATTATAGTCCAGACACATCGAAATGCACAGTATGCATGAACTTTAGTCTGCACACAGCAAATGGCACTGTGTACGTGAATTATAGTCCACACACAGCAAAAGGCATTGTGTGCATGAATTATAGTCCACACACAGCAAATGGCACTGTGTGCGTGAATTATAGTCCACACACAGCAAAAGGCATTGTGTGCATGAATTATAGTCCCCACACACTGAAAGGCACAGTGTGCATCAGTTAGAGTCCACACATAGAAAAAGGCACAGTGTGCATGAATTATAGTCACCCACCCACTAAAAGGCAGTGTGGATGACTTATAGTCCACACAAATCAAAAGGCACTGTGTGCATGAATTATGGTCTGCACAAAACTAAAGGCACAGTGTGCATGAATCATAGTCCACACACAACTAAAGGAACTGGGAGCATGAATTTGCACTTTGTATTTTTCTCCAGGGGATTAGACTTGTTCTTCTAGTGGAAAGTGAAACTGACAGGTCGTGTTAGTCAGCCATATTGTCTTAGATATGAAGAAATTATGTTTGTCTGTCAGTCAGGCAAGATGTCTGAATGGGTTCCTGGCCTCAGTACCATGCAGTTTCAAAATGACGACAATGAAGGTTTAGCATATGAAAATAGGATCATACATTTTTTATTTTAAAATTGTTCTAAAAATATGGGTAAGACAGTTTCTTATCTCTGAGGACATGTGTCAGATTGACACCTGTTTATTTTTGTTGGATGAATTTTTGAATTATAAGAACTTTTTAAAGCCTCATTATTGTATACAGTTATTGTGTTTTGCAGTGAAGCCAGTCTTATATAGTTAAATCCTCATGTCCTCCATAATTTAAGCCTCATTGTTAACTATAATTGGAGTCTTAGTGTCCTCTGTAATTAAATCATCATTTTCATCTGGAATTCGAGTATTGTTGTCATCTCCAATTTCTTTTGAAAATTTGGAAGGACATGTATATCATTGGAAGAAAAGCATAAAAAGTTTTAGAATTGAAAGTATGAATTATTCCATGGATCAAGGTCAAAATGGGGCATTAAGAGTAGGTTTTCATGTGTCATGATGTTAAGATATGGGTCAAATTCTGCTTCATATAGGTGAAAACATTGTTTAAACAGACCTTTTTGATAGTTTTGTGTCCGATTTCTCAACCTCAGTGAGTAGCATATCTAGAATAAGCGGCTTGGAATTCATAATGGTATATGTGACACGTTTCTTCCACAGATGTATTACTCAATTATAATGCACAAGGAGAACATCCAGTATCTCACTGTTACAGTCTTCCAAAGCTGTAAAAGACATTAATCACATCTTTTGGCATATTTTAGAAATGAAAGTGTTAAAACATCACCAGACTCCTTTAGTCAGATGGGAGTTGTCTTCCATATGATTGAGAGATTGACACCAGATCGATCAATCATCAGTTACTTTTTCTGCTCAAGTCTGGGCAGCATGCTTTCTAAATGGGCCTTGCACATATGTTCTACCCTTTGAAGTTTTATCATCACTTTCTAAATGGGCCTTGCACATACATTCTACCCTTTGAAGTTTTATCATCACTTTCTAAATGGGCCTTGCACATACATTCTACCCTTTGAAGTTTATCATCGCTTTCTAAATGGGCCTTGCACATGCGTTCTACTCTTTGAAGTTTTATCATTGCTTTCTAAATGGGCCTTGCACATACATTCTACCCTTTGAAGTTTTATCATTGCTTTCTAAATGGGCCTTGCACATACATTCTACCCTTTGAAGTTTTATCGCTTTCTAAATGGGCCTTGCACATATGTTCTACTCTTTGAAGTTTTATCATCGCTTTCTAAATGGGCCTTGCACATATGTTCTACTCTTTGAAGTTTTATTATCGCTTTCTAAATGGGCCTTGCACATACATTCTACCCTTTGAAGTTTTATCATCGCTTTCTAAATGGGCCTTGCACATACGTTCTACTCTTTGAAGTTTTATCATCACTTTCTAAATGGGCCTTGCACATATGTTCTACTCTTTGAAGTTTTATCATCACTTTCTAAATAGGCCTTGCACATACATTCTACCCTTTGAAGTTTTATCATCGCTTTCTAAATGGGCCTTGCACATATGTTCTACTCTTTGAAGTTTTATCATCACTTCCTAAATGGGCCTTGCACATACATTCTACCCTTTGAAGTTCTATCATTGCTTTCTAAATGGGCCTTGCACATACGTTCTACTTGTTGAAGTTTTATCATCGCTTTCTAAATGGGCCTTGCACATATGTTCTACTCTTTGAAATTTTATTATCGCTTTCTAAATGGGCCTTGCACATACATTCTACCCTTTAAATTTTATCATTGCTTTCTAAATGGGCCTTGCACATACGTTCTACTTGTTGAAGTTTTATCATTGCTTTCTAAATGGGCCTTGCACATACATTCTACTCTTTGAAGTTTTATCATCACTTTCTAAATGGGCCTTGCACATACATACATTCTACTCTTTGAAGTTTTATCATCGCTTTCTAAATGCGCTGTGCACATACATTCTACCCTTTGAAGTTTTATCATCATTATGATGTTCACTCCATTACTACTTGTACTGATTATACCTCTGTCTTCATCATATATAAAAAGTTTGCACAGCTGGGCACAAATCCCACTATCAAGGGGGAGACCACTTTCATCTGATTCCATGTCAACAAGCAAATGACTTTTTGGCACCTCATTTGCCCAGGACAAGCCAAAAAGACATGATAAGTATTGTTTTTAGTATTTAATGGGTGGATTTATGAGTTTTTGGATGTTGTCCTAATGTATGATGGTCTCATAAGTATTATTGAAGGAACATTTTTTACAGAATATATTGGTTTCTCCACTAACAAATACAGTGCTGTTTAACAGGGTGATGTTGGAATTGAGATTTGTTTTATAAAGAGACCTCATTTTTGTAAATGGGACAGAGTGATAGGTCATGTTTTAATGGCGAAAGAATTTTGTCCTCAGTATTTTAATGGCATCCTAGTATTAAATTACAGAAGAAACCCTTTTTTTGATGAAAATATTAAAAGCAGCCTTGAATCTGAAAAACTGCTACATTGTTAACACATGTAGCATTAGACATTAAGCTCAAAAATAGGTAACTGTTCTGAATTAAGTGACTAATTCATGTCACTCATCTTAGGATGAACTCATTGGTCTCATTGGAGTTTTTAAATTATATAGTAATTGCTAAGTGATACAGTAATTGCTCTTGGAGTTGTTAAATGAGAGAGTAATTACTTTTGGAGTTGTTAAATGGTACATTTATTACATTTGGAGTTTTCATTTATACAGTAATTACTTTGAGAGTTTTTAAATGATACAGTAATTACTTTGAGAGTTTTTAAAAGATAGTTATTGCTTACGGAATTTTTAAATGATAACTAATTACTTTGAGAGTTTTTAAATGATACAGTAATTGCTTTGAGAGTTTTTAAATGATACAATACTTGCTTTTGTTGTTTTTAAATGATACAGTAATTACTTTGAGAGTTTTTAAAAGATACATTTATTACTTGTGGAGTTTTTAAATGATACAGTACTTGCTTTTGGAGTTTTTATATGATACATTAATTGCTTTTGGGGTTTAATAAATCTTGGAACTTCACTCACTTCCTTGTTTCCCATTTGTTTGGTTCTTGTAACATGAAAACTCAGTGAATGTTTTTGGACAATACAAGGTACAAAAAATTATTACAAAAGTATGTTTAAGCAGTTTTTTTACCCATAAAATAAATTCCATAACTCAAAATTGCTAGATTCACCATTTTGGACCAAATTATAACGGCTTCAGTTGCTGAAATTGGGAGATGTATGCACCAATTAATGACAAGGCAAAATTAACTTTAACAGTATTTTTTAATGAAATTTCAAAGAGGAGGGCGACTATTTCACCTGAATTGCCCCATAATATGACCCCTGGTTTAAGGATTTTGTGTACTATTGAAGTTAAAAGAATCTATGTGTAGTCTGAGGTAAATGTATAATAAAATGTGATTGGTTAATAATGCCTGGGATGATGATAAAATTATGAATTTATAATTCAGGTCCATACAAGGATGGCTGATGAGAGAGTGTGCATTGGCCCTGCCCCCACAAGCGAGAGTTATCTCAAAATGGATGTCATCTTGGATGCTGTCAAGAAAACTGGAGCTCAAGCAGTAAATCATTAAAAATTATCCTAAATCAATTTACTATATATTGGGTATTTTTCGTATAGGAAAATATTGGTGAAGTAGACATGGTTTGTAGAACCTTGAAAATTCCTTGAATTTGAGGAGTTGCTATCAAAGCTTTTTGAATTTTGACAGAGCTGGTTTTATCCTTGGAAGGTTCTTGAATTTGTTGAATTTAATAATACAAAATGTTAAAACTGAATAGATTGCTTTTTGAATTCCAAATTTGTATTATTTACTCCCCTCCCATGAATAAATAAATAAATGGGGATACAGTCGGGTGGTAAAGTTGGCATGTGATATAAGTAGTTATCAGACAGAGTAGCATTACTTTGCGGTAGTGGCATTACTAAATATGTGTTTGTACATTCATACCTATTTATGTACTGATGAACAAAGTTAAAAATTCAGTCAGAAAAAAACTTCCATTAAGACCCTTGGAAGTCATTGAAAAGTCTTTGAAAAACAACACTGAGGATGTATGAACCATGATAAACCATTGGAGATTCAATTTTATTTTAGTGCTGGATACAAGAATGCTAGGCATAGTGGTTATTTTAATTTTTGGTGAAAATTTTTCAACCACAAAATAGGACTTTAACAATGCAATCATTTGCAGTTGCACTCATCTCCACCCCTCACACAGGGACCCAGGGTTCTCTTTGCAAACTCTATCACATATATGATATGGCCTCTATCTATTGCTGTGTATATGAAGTTTGTTCATAAAATATGACCAAACTACCCATCTACTCTGGAGCATGATCCAGGGCGTAACCTAAAATCTGGCATATACGTTATGTGTCCTCCTCCTTTGAATTCATGTACGGGTTTGGAAAACAGTTTAAGATTGTTGCCATTATTGCAGTTATGTTTGTTTGACCTTCAACACCACCGCTCCAGTGGCCTAGAGGTTAGAGCTTTCACCTCATATGCGGGAGGTCATGGGTTCGAACCCTGGCTGAGTCATACCAAAGACTTACAAAAATGGTACTAACAGCTGCCTCGCTTGGCACTCAGCATTAAGAGGTTAGTGTTAGGACTGGTTGGCCTGGTGTCAGGATAATGTGACTGGATGGGACATCATGCTACATGTCTGTGGCATGATACCTCAGTGCTAGACATCACTATAAACTGCCACACGGCAGACATCATAGCGATATGACTGAAAAAGTGTTCAAGTTATGCTAAAAATTCAAATCACACACTGACCTTCAGCACCCGCCCTGAGGCTACTAGAGATGTGCCCCAGAATCATGCCCCTCTTGCAAATGTTAACCACATGTGGGCAACCAAAGAACCAGGCTTGGTGAATTTCCACTCACTGTTTTATTTTTTAGGGGAGAAGCAGATGTGGAGAGAGACATTGATGGAAGGCATCACAGTTTCACTGTTGCTTTTTAGTAAAGTTTAGTGATCACATAAAAGAGTAAAGCCTTGTGCCAAAAATGGTCAGTGCAGTGGACAATATCATTAAATTTGCAAGAACCAAATGTGGGAAATTGGTAACTTAAAACTTTTGAAAAAATAATGTTAGCTAAATTTACGTTACTTCGAACTATAGTCTTTGCCAAGAAAATTATGTTTTCACATTTAGTTTCCTTGCTAAATTTGCAAAACATTTATGCTAATGACAACTTTATGATCACAAACAGTTAATTTTTCAAACTACATTCCCTTGCGAAAGTTATAAATTGAGATAATGGCATGACATGATTTAGTGGCCTCTTCAGTGAAGAAAAGTGAAAAATAAGGTGAAATAAGCACAGATAGTTATATTATTAAGTCAGGGCACAGGTTTCCAATGTTCTCGTCCATGGGATGTGCGAGTTGTAAGAGTTTCTCATTTCTGTCGTCATGATGTTCGACACAGTAGACTTCTCCACTACACTGTGTATGCATTTACTAAGGAGCCACTACTGAAATGGGTCAAAACCGTGACATACACGTGTTCTAATAAATGACTTAAGTTTTCTATCTCATGGAGCCATAATTTTCATTTTCAGCGAGCTATCACATATCTTTATGCAGTAGATGTGGGAGAATTCAAGAGACAGAGAATGTTGAAGTGTTATAATTTTTGTCTGGTCAGACATTGTTATGCTTTCCCCAGGTCACCAGAATTTTCAAGACTTTACAACTTCATTAATACATTATAACGCCAGAGCAAAGATGCCTTCAGATATTTACATAGGCATGTACTTACTTTTAAAATGAAAAATATATGCAACATGGATTTGAAAAAGAATTCCATCTGTCTATTCTTTTGTAATTCAATTTCCATTTTGGTCACACATGGGTAAAAGTACGATTGCTAAATCAATGGAGACATTTTGAGTTTGTTACTCAGACAAGATTTTCACCAAATAGCTGTTATTTTTGACATTTTCTGCTTTGTAGATAGGTTACAACAACATGGCATTTGTGAAGGTTTGTGTTCATAATGTTGGAACGATCTGCATGCATGACCTTTACAATTTCAGAAATTGGTAGCTGGCCTACTTATTTTTTTAATACAGTCTTAGTGGTCATTGTTAAAAAGGATAATATACAGGTCTGTTATGATTATCTCTGATTTTGCATTCATAGCAGTGTCAAAGAGCAGCTACTACCAAGACATTCTGATCGCAGGTCATGTTCAGCAAGTGGTCGCTCATGACAGGGCATTTATATGATAAAATTAATCCATGCAGTATGATTGTGGTTGTAAATGGCAAGTGGTTGCTCAAAGCAGAGGTCACTCATACAGGTTTTACTGTGCTTACTTTTGTAAGTATCTGCGGACATCTTCCATTGGGCATGACAGTGTATAACCAAAGCTTCAGTCTTGAAAAACGGGTTTCCTGGGGCAATGGTAACATTGCCTGACCATGTGAAAAATCAGCAAATATTTTACATTCTCTCTCTTAACTTCTCTGAGATCTGACACATACAGATGTATGATAGCTCTTTGAAAGGGAAACCTACTCCACATTAAAATTGTGCTTGTATTACTGAAAAGTGTCATTGTAAATGCGGATTCCATTAGGAAAATCGAGGGCTAGGTGTGAAGATGAAATATAAAATGTTTATAATATTTACTTATATTTGTATCACGCTTATTGGGTAAATGTGCAATGAACCCAAAGTAGTTTCCTTAATGAGATGTTATAGATTGACAACAAGTCCGCATATCTGGCAGGGATTATTTATTATAGACGGATGCCTTTGTTAAGTAATGTTTAACTTTGACTCTTGTTCAGGGTAGGAATAGCACTTGTATTTATTTTCAAAGTGCGACTCTGCATCTTCTCTCTTTGCGTAGTAAAGTTTCAATTGGCCTAGCCAATTTTTACCTGGTTAGGATGTGAGGATGAGTGGCTTCCATGAGCCCTGATAAATGTAAATATTGTGGATTGCTAAAAATATACATGCATTTAAGAATTAAATGAGTGATAAATTATTCATGGCACTGGCAATTATTCCATGGATAATGTCAGTTCTGTTGGAGATCCACCTTTTGGGGAAAATTTGGACACTCACTGGTGAAAGTGGCATTGTTATTTCAAGATCAGTGGTGTATCTCTACCAGATACTAAGTATAAAAATTTACATGCTGAAATGAGACAAATCCAGTATATTACAGTGCCATATGGGTGGATATTTATAGTATTTATTCTTCTCCATTAAAGGTATATTTAGAAACTTAGCATTATAACAATTTTGGGGTTAGTTTCTTTTGGAGATAGAAGTAAGTCAAATTTAATATTGAAATGTTGAAAATTTAATGAAAACTGATTTTGAAAAGTTAAATAATGTTTGCTTTTATTGACAGAAACTGGTAACATTCTTTAAATTGAAATACTACATAGCTTAAGAAGCTATAGAAAATTAAAACTATTTTCTTTTTGTGACAGGTTCATCCAGGTTATGGCTTCCTTTCTGAGAACACTGTGTTTGCAGCTAAGCTGGTAAGTGAATACAGTATTCATCAAAAAGTGTTCATCTGCAGTGTCTGTAAATTGATTTACTTTTGACATATTCAAAAACCTAACAGTCTCCAAATTCTCTTTCTTTTTGCCTGTATTTGATTAATTTTAGTGCTACAGGTCATTGACCAGAAGAGCTTTTCAGATGGTCTGTTGTCTGTTGTTTTTGTGTCAGCACAAGTTTGTTGTCACTTCTCCTAAACTTTTGGGAGGATTGCCTTGAAACTTTACAGACACATTTATTTCATGGTCTGTTTGGTCCTAAACGAAAATGGTTCTGCTTGGACATCAGCATGGCTGCCACAATGGCCATCTTGAAAATCTTATCACTATTCCTCCAGAATGCGTTGATGTATCAGCATGGGGTTTTCACTAAAAGACTTTGTATGCTGTGTACTTGGTCTTAAATAAAAATGGTGCCAATCTGATATCCAGTATGGACACCACAGCCTGAATAGAAAGTGATATCTTGACAAATATGGTTATCTCTAGTCCATTTCAAATGGATGGTCATATCAGCATGGGTTTTTTCACAAATAGACTTATGATACCTAGTTGGTCCTAAAGGAGAATGGTGCCAGTCATACATCCAGCATGGCTGCCACAACAACTGTCCTAAAAATCTTGTCACTACACTTGAATTGATGATCATTATGACATGGGGTTTCACCAAGAGACTTACATTGTCCTAAATGAAAATGGTGCCACACTTACATCCAGTACATGTACCACAGAAGCTAATTTGAAAATCTTGTTATTGTTAAAGAATATCAGAGACTTTCAACAGTCAACAGTAAAAAGGAAGAAATGGTCTCATTTTGAATGGCTGAAAATTCTTCTCACCCAGTATATTGTGTTTTTTTGATGGACTCTTGTTGCATCTTGAAACTGGCAGGACATAGAGTTGAACTATTTATCTATCCAATTGCTCTCCATTTTTCAGTAATATATATCTATAAGGCATAGGAACAATCCTGATGTGTAATTCCTAGGAATTCTTGTTGTACTGCTGATTGGGTTCTACTCTGTTTTATTTAAGGCGGAAATTGGAGTGGAGTTCATAGGTCCAAGCAGCAAGTCTATTCATGCAATGGGAGACAAAATCGAAAGCAAGCGGATAGCAAAGAACGCCAAAGTAAATATGATCCCTGGTCATGATGGTGTGGTGAAAGATGCAGACCACTGTGTGGAGCTTGCCAAAGAAATAGGTCAGGATACTTTTTATAATATATGAATTTTGATAAAACCAGCCACATAACATTCAGTGGATTGTATTACTCAGTTCTTGGAACATGCCTCATTAATCATCCTTCCCATCCACCCACCTTCCCCAGTCTGAATATGAAATATGAGGTGAGCAATTAGCTGAAATTTCCTCCTATTAAATTTATATTTTTGCTTTAGGACTGTTCAAGTAAAACATACATGGGATGCAGGGATGGCACTTTCTTTATTGAGTAGTCAATCCTAGATCCAAGTTAAAATCTTAAATCATTTTCATATGAAGTCTTTGAGTAAACAAAGTACCATGGGATATTTGTTTTTTTAAAATAGTGCCTTCCCTAGTTGCTGTGTATATTTAAGTGGAATGGCCCATGGCTAATGTATCATTCTTAACATAGTACTTGTATTTTTAATACTGACATTATTACAAGCCAGAATTTGCCAAATCTGGTGGTACTTCAACTGTTTCTACATAAGTTGTAAGAAAAAACTCATTTTGGGGTAAATTCAGATTTAGTGTCCAAGAGGAAATGTTCGTGTTGAATTTTAATTTTATGATTTTGAAAATTCAAATTTGTTTCGTTTGGTTGTATGAATAAAATCCCATGGAAGTCTTTCCATGTGCAACAATATTGAATAACCCTTAATTATTCATGTCGTCAAGTTGATGTAGTAGGCAGAGAAACAAAATCAGATTTTTAATTAAGACAGAAATGCATACTGATTAATTTCACTCTTTATATGAGACCCTGATTTATAATATGGTCTTGTTTATTTGCTTTTGTTGGTTTTAATGGTACTTTAGACACAGTATTGATGCTGATAGAAGTACCTTTCCCACAGCTGACCAGGGCTGAGCTGGGACTTGTAGAACCTACAACCCTTGAATTATGAGTCCAACAGTGTCCAAATGGAGCTAATTTGGCAACCTTCTAATATGGAACCTTCATACAGCATTGTAATATCTTACCACATATAAATATAACCTCAGCCATAATTACTGCTGTAATTTGATTGGCAAATCACTACTCTAACTTGTTTATATGGGATCATCATTTTTAAGATAGCACAAAAGACCGTTCTTTTCCAATAGAATTCAATTTTTTCATGTCTTTTAATCACATTTCCCAGTTTATATCACAATTTTCTACTGGATAGCAAAGATGATTGTGTTTTCTAAATATTCAAAGAATTAATACAAATAAATAAATAAATTATCAATTCTGTTAAACATTCATTGACTCCTATTTGTTCTCACAGGTTATCCAGTGATGATCAAGGCCTCAGCTGGAGGTGGTGGGAAGGGAATGAGGATTGCCTGGGATGACAAAGAGGCAAGGTAGGTGGGAGGTCTGTTTTTTTATTATAAGGAAAGCAGCCAGTCGCAAAAATAAACTGGAGGAGGTTAAATTGGTTTAGCTGACTGGTTTTTGTTCACTCAGATTTCTGTAAGGCCAGATGAGCTTGTGGTATGATCCTTTGTCCTGGCGTCTGTCAACAGTTGCTGTCTTTAACTTGTGAAACATCAGACTAGTTTCAGCCAAACTTGTTGCAGAGCAATGCAAGCACAAAAGTCTTTTAGATTTTTACAAAATCATACCATAAGCACATTTGTGGTTGATACAATTTTTAAAATAAGCTTTCCAGAGAAGAAATGAAGGTTTAGGATTGGATCCATATTTGGGAAGGATTCAGGTTTAATAATTCCACTAAAGTCTCCTTTTTGCTTTAAACATAGTCAAAAGCAAAGTTCACTTCACCTTGCCTTAAGGAGCCCTGAGTGGCCGAGTGGTCTAAAGCACTCACTGTTCCAGATCACTGCCATCTCACCTCTGTCTGCATGGGTTCGAGTCCAAGTATCGGCTAGCATGGGTACGTGGGAAAGCCTGTCAGTAGCTTCTCATGGGTCGGTGGTTCTTCCCTGGGTTTTTCAGGGTTCTTCCTCCACAAGTTGTACTGGCCACCATGTAAAGCCTATCTTGTGCTGAAAAATGGCGTTAAACCATAGAACAACAACAACAACAACCTTGCCTTAAATTCATGCCATTCCACACCATTTTTTGTCACTTCTTTGCATTTAAAATTCAGAGTAAGATGGTGACTTTTGTGTTGGGTTTTTCTGGAGAAAAAAATAAAGAGTTTTTCTGTGCAGTTGTACATTTTTTGTGCTAATTTGATGATCAAAAATGCCAGAAATTATATTGTTATCTGGAAAATATGAGTGAAAAATTAATTTTCTGTAGCCCAGTCAGAAGTGAATCATTCAGCCTAGTCAGGTCCATTAACAATAAAATCCGTCATCCTATAAACATGAAGAGATGGCTTTGCCTAATATTTCATTAGTATTTTAATTAGAAAATATGCAAGAACAGAAATTAAATATGACTGTTTTGAACATTTGAAATTTTGAACCTTCCATGCTTAAGTTTCAAATTTTTTGTCAACTTTGCCCTTTTATTGCTGGAAAGAGAAGTCATTTCACTAAATTTCTTTTTTCAGTGTCTCAGTTGACCAGTTTATTAGGGTATGTCATCCTAAACTTTGAAATGGTCACTTACATTTTGTTGTAGGTCAGCTTATGGTTACTAGAGTTTGAATGATGCATAGAGCATTGGTATGTCTTTAGTGTTTAAATGTACAGTACAGTGAAGGGATGAACAACAACTATGATCACACTGGATTTTGGATAAGTGTCCAGCAGAAAGATGTGTTTATGCCTTTAACTATTGTGTGTGTGTGTGTGTGTGATTTGGATTTTTAATGTAGCTTTAAAAAATTTTCAGTCACGTTGCTATAATGTCCATTGTGTGGCTGTTTATAGTGATGTTGATTACTTGGGCATCATGCCGTGGACACGTAGCATTATGTCCCACCCAGTCACACTACATTACATCAGGCCGACTAGTCCTCACAATAACCTCTTAATGCTGAGCGCCAAGTGAGGCAGCTGTTAATACCATTTTTATAAGTCTTTGGTATGACTCGGCCGGGGTTCAAACCCACGACCTCCCACATCTGAGGTAGATGCTTCAACCACTAGGCCACTATAGTGGTCCTGTGAAATAAATTATTTTATATTTAAATGATGCTCTGTTTTCAGAACTGCTTTCCGTTTGTCATCCCAAGAGGCCAAGTCAAGCTTTGGAGATGACAGGATGTTGATAGAAAAGTTTATTGACAACCCAAGACATATTGAAATGCAGGTAAAATATGGAGTTAGAAATATAACTGATAAAATACTTGTTTTGTATTTATTTTATTTTTATAAAAAAAAGAAAACAATTATGCACAAAGAAGTTTTGTTATTCATGTGGTTAAATACAACTAATTAAGAGGTCTGGTTGGTCCTAATGGTGCCATTCAAACATTCAGTATGTCTGTGACAGTGGTCATAATAAAAGATTTTGTCCACACTATTTCTCCTACATGGATGGTCATATCAGCATTGGGTATTCACAGAAGGCTTCTTATGATGTCTAGTTGGTCATAAATAAAAATGGTGCTGATCCAACTTCCAATATGACTACCTCTGTGGCCATCTTAATATTTTTTTATTACTGCTTCTCCTAGAGGACTGGTCTTAACAGTTTTGTGCTTTCACAAAAAGACTTCTTATTATGTCTAATTGGTACTAAATAGAATTGAATATGGCCATCATGATGGGCAACTTGAAAATCTTATCTGTGCTCCTGTTTCCACCAGAAGACTTCATACGATGCCTTGTGGGTCCTAAATAAAAATGGTGCCAAGTTGAAATCCAATATGTCAACTGCAGCATTTAATTTAAAAAAACCTGGTTTAAAAACTCCGTGGTCTTATCGTGACTTCTTGGAAATTCTTTTCAGCCTGTGAGCCCCTTTGAGACACTCTTATTATAGTATGTTTAAATGTTTCTGTTTTGAAATAACCTTTCCAATAAATATACGAATCTACATGTAGCATGCTTTCACCTTACCTACTGACCATGCTAATATAACATCAGTCTTAGTTGTTGAAGGAATTGGAGATGACCCATGTAGAGGCAGATTGCTGAATATGGACAGCTAAGGAGAAACTTGTTGGTTTGATAGCAAGTTCTGTGAGAATTTTAAAGATTCAATAAAACATATGGATTTTTGTAAAACTTTGAATAGTAGGATCCAAATGTGCTGTAAGTGTATAGGTGGATAAGTAGGCTGGTAGTTGGGTAAGTAGGCAGTTAGGTAGGTAAATTGGTAGGGAACAGTCCCAAGCTTTCTATTTCTATTGCATAAATATTACTACAGTAAAAACTGTTATCAGCAACCTCTGCTCTGAGCAACCACTTGTCATTTCCGACCACAATCATAATGCACAGATCGATTTTATTATATAAATGCGCTGCCATGAGTGACCAGCAACCACTGTATCTTGGCAAAATATGCATTTTGACACTGCTATGAATGACTACATTGCAAAAACTGGGATAAACACCACCAACCTTTATTTAATCCAATGACCACTTATACATTTTTTTTTAAAAACAAAAAAAACTGGCTACTGGTATCTGAAATGTTGTAAGTATGTGTATAGTGTTTTATATGTATTGTAAACCAGACTAAAATACCTGTAGAATACATGTAACTTGGTTCCTGGCCTTATCATAGCTGCAGGTAGGACCTGGGACCCAATATCCAGCTCCGTGAATGACCATATTGCGAGAACGGAGACAGACACTAATGATTTTTATGTAATCATTTGTAACAATGATCACCTGAATAGTAAAGATTGTTCTGATCTAAAACACATATGAATATAACAAAAAAGAGGATTCTGGCTTCCGGCTTGTATATAGTGACAGATGGTACAGCCCATAAACCAGGCTAATATACATGTCATGAATTGCCATTGTAGTGCTGAAATTAAGGTAGTGGTCACATATATTGTTTGTCTTTGGAGTTAATCCATATTACCTGGAGGTGAATAGGGTCTTTGTCTATTAAACCAGCAAGTGAGAATCATTTGTGGGATTCGATAAATAGTGTTAAAGGCTTGTGATTTTCTGTGTTTTTTTTCATGATGTTACAGGGATTACATGATTCAAATTTTAATGTTGGAGAAAATAATTTTTGTAAGTGAAAAAAGTGAAAAAGAGCAAACCACTCGCGAAATAGCGGTTTACATGTTGGTAAAACAAATTTAGGGTGTTATAAAAGAGAAGGAGTAAATCATAAATGATTTAATATGCTGATACAGTGTGACCCCGCTATAACACAGTAGTTGGGAGCCATAGAACCCAACCACATAATATACCGAACCGTGTTATATGCAACCAAGTCAGTTAGCTGAAAAAAAATGTACCCCCCAAAAAATTGTATGTGTGTGTGTGTGTGTGGATAATAAATGCGGGCGGTAGAATACGTGCTTCATCGGCACAGTTACCATCTTAAATTGATGCATATTAAATGAGATGTACACCTGTAGTGAAAACAGAGAAGACATATATAATAGTTTACTTTATGTAGAGAACCACAAATTGGTACATATACGTGAATACTGTTTATATATACTGAATCCACAATACAAGTGATTCCATTGAAAATATGCACACACAGCTTTAAAATATTCATTAATTTTGTAACAGGTCATATTGGTCTTAATTCAGTGGAAAAACATAGCACAATCACGTAACGAATGACGAAGCACATTTACTTTAAAGTACGTTCCAAGTGTAATGTGTTATATATTAATTTCCACCAGTGTTAGGTGACTATCAGTGTAATGTGTTATGTCTTAATTTCCACCAGTGTTAGGTGACTAACAGTTATTTTGTTGCGTCTTAATTTCCACAGGTGTTAGGTAACTAAATAAGTTATGTGTAGTTGTTATTTACATCTTAATTTCCCCAGGTATTAGGCGAAAAAGTAATATGTTACATCATAATTTCCACAGGTGTTAGGTGACTTACAAAGTAATGTGTACTTGTTTTTTACTTAATTTCCACAGGTGTTAGAGGACAAAGTAATGTTTGATTGTTATTTACATCTTGATTTCCACAAGTGTCAGGTGACAAACAAAGTAATGTGTGGTTATTTACATCCTACTTTCCACAGGTGTTGGGTGACAAATATGGGAATGTTCTGTGGTTAAATGAGAGAGAATGCTCCATTCAGAGAAGAAATCAGAAAGTCATTGAGGAAGCACCCAGGTAGACTGTTATGTTATAACCAGTTGAATACAGTGACCTTTAATGCAGTTTTAAGAAACACAGCAGTTGATGTTTTGTCTGTACATTTTGTTTTTCATCAATGACTGTCAGCAATTTGTTCAGTTGGTGGTTCATGTTGATTAAAGTCCAGACAGGTAAGCAAATAGATCATGCTTGTTTTGGAAATATATTTAGAATTTAGCGTTTGCAGTTAATAGAAAGTTATTTACCACTTAGCTTTTGCAAATTATTTTACAGTGCATTCTTTATTTTTCCTCTGGACTACTGCTGCACAGTTCTGCAGCATATTTGACTGAAAGTAACATTGAATGCATGGACAAGTATTAGTTTTTGTCTCAACACATTTCTAGTATAAATGATACACTGGTTTTTATATTGAGCCTGATGACTGGTTAATTGCTGTATTTGCCTGCACTTCAGTACATTTGTGGACCCAGCCATGAGGAAAGCCATGGGAGAACAGGCAGTGTCACTGGCCAAGGCTGTAGAGTATTATTCAGCTGGTAATTTTGTTTCTTTCATTAATAAATTCATTGTGCAGCTTAAAATCATATAATCATTACATAATTACCGCATCAGTATGATGTCGTTGTTGTTGTTGTTGTGGGGTTTAACGCCATTTTTCAGCACGATAGGGCTATACATGGCGGCCAGTATTAATGGTGGAGGAAGAACCCGGAAAACCCCGGAAAGAACCACCGACCCACGAGAAGCTACTGGCAAGCTTTCTCACATGCCCACATTGGCTGCAGTATGATGTCACTTCTTATCGAAGTGTATCTTACTGAAGTGAACTGTGGTTGAGAGATTTGGCATACAAGGGCATGGTTGTGACTGCTGTTTCTTATTAAATAATGAAAATCAAAATTACTTATGCAATTGTGATAAACATGATAACAGCCTTGTCGAAACAAATGATAAAGTATTCAAAAATAATGTGATAATTTGGCATATATTTGAGTGATTTATGACCTGCCATAAATTGGACATGTACGCTTTATATTGCGGAATACCAGTGTGATCTCAGTAATTGTGTCATACGGTATAAAATTCACCAACTTATCCTTTTGCTTTGTAGTTAATAAAGAGAGTCCATGATTTTCAACCTGTGGAAATTTCATCAATTTTTGAATATTCATTAGCTATATCTTTATGGACAGTTATTGACCGGGTGGGTGGGGGTGGTACCGTTCCTCATACTTTTCACTGAGCCAACTTTGGCAGAAGCATAACATGGAGATGACTTTGGTATCTAGTGTCCATCTATATGTATGTACATTCATATGCTCATCTTTATATCTGTCCAGCCACACCCTAGCTTAAACTCTTATTAAGGTTTTGTGTGGTTATTTTCTCCAGTAGAGTTGAACATACAATGTTACTCGCTAACAGTTTGGATTCATTTTGATGTGAGCAATACCAGTTTTCCAAATGCTTGGGGATGGGCTTGTCATGCTGGTTGTGGCCAGCTTTTTGCCTGTTTAATGTCGCTTGGGGATGGAGTTGATACACTGACTATGGCCAGCTTTTTTGCCTATTTAATGTCCCTTGCTTGGGGATGGGCTTAACACACTGACTGTGGCCTGATTTTGCCTATTTAATGTCCCTTCCTTGGGGATGGGCTTGACACACTGACTATGGCCAGCTTTTTTGCCTATTTAATGTCCCTTGCTTGGGGATGGGCTTAACACACTGACTGTGGCCTGATTTTGCCTATTTAATGTCCCTTCCTTGGGGATGGGCTTGACACACTATGGACCGCTTTTTGCCTATTTAATGTCCCTTACTTGGGGATGGGCTTGACACACTGACTGTGGCCAGATTTTGCCTATTTAATGTCCCTTCCTTGGGGAGGGGCTTGACACACTGACTGTGGCCAGATTTTGCCTATTTAATGTCCCTTCCTTGGGGATGGGCTTGACACACTGACTGTGGCTAGATTTTGCCTATTTAATGTCCCTTCCTTGGGGATGGGCTTGACACACTGACTGTGGCCAGATTTTTGCCTATTTAATGTCCCTTACTTGGGGATGGTCATGACATACTGAATATGGCCAGCTTTTTGCCTATTTAATGTCCCTTCCTTGGGGATGGGCTTGACACTGAATCTGGACAGTGTTACGTATATGTGATTTAATTCATATTTAGTTTAATTTAATTGTTTGTCAGTTTAAAATTTTGTATTCTATTATATGCTATTATAATGTAAATTTATTCACTAGAGATGATACTTTTTCAGAAAATTGTTTGACCTTGATTGTTAGTTTATAAACACCAGGTGTTAATCTAAATTCTACATGGTAAACAATTTTTTAAATTTTTATTTCTTGGAGTAGAATGATTGGTTGTCATCAGGGTCATTTTTGGTGTACGTGACATAAACACGATCACGTGACCCCCACCCTTTCAGTTTTGCAATTCCGGTTTTTCCATTACGCGCATTTGTTAATTTTAATAGAGATGCTTTGAGAGAGATTTCTCAGTTTTGGGCTTTTTATACTGATGTCAAGTTATTTTGTTGTAGCCAGATTTAAGTTATAATTTTCTTCAGATCAGTTGGATTGCAAAAGAATTAGTTCTTTTTTTCTCTGGAAATATTTTGAGTGTTCACACAGAAATTTTGGAAAGACATTGCTTACAAATTTAATTTGGATTTCCAATACTGGAGTGCCATTATTTGTATTTCTACAAAGAACTGTAGATAAGCACAGTACTGACTAAAGCATATGTCACCGTCATCGATCTTGGATTTTCCATCAGGATTTGAACTTGAAATTATTAGAACATTTGTTACTAGGACTTTTGCAAAATAATTCATGGATTATTCTTAGATTATTTTTGGATTTGATTCTTGAGACCGTAAGTTCTTTTTTCATTTTTACAGAATTTTTCCAGGAAAATAAATTATTTGTTAAATTTTAAAAAGCTTGTTGTCTTCACTCTTTCTGTGTTACTGTTTATTCGAGCCTAAACACGTAACAACAGTTTTTTGCTTATTTAATGTCTTTTACTTGGGGATGGGCTTGACACACTGACTATGGCCAGTTTTTTGCCTATTTACTGTCCCTTACTTGGGGATATGCTTGATCCACTGACTATGGCCAGTTTTTTGCCTATTTAATGTCTGTCCTTGGGGATGGGCTTGACACACTGACTGTGGCCAGATTTTGCCTGTTAATGTCTGTCCTTGGGGATGGGCTTGACACACTGACAATGGCCAGCTTTTTGCCTCTTTAATGTTCTTTATTTGTGTAGCTTAAGAAAGTGTACATGAACCTATATTTTTTATTAGTGATTTTGGATGGCTAGAACCATTATTTATGTAAAAGCTTGATATTTTTTCAATTAGTTAAAATCATTCACCAATTTCATAAGCACATCATCTATTGCTGTCACTGTTTCACCATATTTATTAATGTTTAATGCATACCCAAGTGAACATGATAAACCCAGATCTGCCCTCACATAATGCACTGTCAGATGTAACAAAATGGACTAGATCTGCCTTCACAAAATGCAGTTAAATGTAACACAATATACCCAGGTCTGCTGTCACATAATGCAGTCTGATGTAACAGAATATACCCAGGTCTGCTGTCACATAATGCAGTCTGATGTAACAGAATATACCCAGGTCTGCTGTCACATAATGCAGTCTGATGTAACAGAATATACCCAGGTCTGCTGTCACATAATGCAGTCTGATGTAACAATATACCCAGGTCTGCTGTCACATAATGCAATCAGATGTAACAGAATACACATGGGTCTGCTATCAAATAATGCAGTCTGATGTAACAGACTATGCCCAGATCTACCTTAACATAATATAAGTAAGGTGTAATGGAAAATAGACCTAGATCTGGTATTACATAATGCAGTCCAATGTAACAGAATAGACCTAAATCTGCTTTCATTGAATGTACTCTCAGATGTAACAAAATAGACCTAGATCTGATCTTATATAATGCACTGTCAGATGTAATAAAATAGACCTAGATCTGATCTCACATAATGCACTGTCACATGTAACAAAATAGACCTAGATCTGATCTCATAATGCACTGTCAGATGTAAAAAAATTAACCTAGATCTGTTCGCGCATAATGCACTGTCAGATGTAACAAAATAGACCATGATCTGATCTCATAATGCACAGTCAGATGTAACAAAATAGACCTAGATCTGATCTCATAATGCAGTCAGATGTAACAAAATAGACCATGATCTCATCTCATAATGCACTGTCAGATGTAACAAACTAGACCTAGATCTGATCTTATAATGCACAGTCAGATGTAAAAAAATAGAGATGTGATCTCACAAAATGCAGTTAGATGTAACTGACTAGACCAAGATCTGCCCTCACATAATGTATTCTCAGATATAGGTCTGTGCTCTTGGCATGAAAAAATAATCAGAACAAACAACATTGACCCAGATTCTCTGGTACATATTGTGCCTGTATGTCTTAATATACAGTGTTCATAGTTGCTTGCAGGTAATAGATTGATAAATATGAAGTTATTAATGTGTGATTTTATGCTTCTTTGAAGAGGCATTAGTTTAATTTTTCAATTTTATGCAAGTGATGCTTGTAATGATTTTCATATTTTCTAATTTTGGCAGAGTCCATGCCAAATTTTCATTAAGAAATCTTGAGAAAGATATGGATTATTATTTTGTCCTGTTTGTTGTTTGTTAAAAAAATAAATACAGGAATCTAGAGCTACTTTACTGTAAAAAAGTCATTCCAGTAATCCATATGATCATTCAGCTGTATTCTGTGTGTTCATAATGTTTGTCTTCAT
Organism: Sinohyriopsis cumingii; assembly: GCA_028554795.2. Classification (NCBI taxonomy): domain Eukaryota; kingdom Metazoa; phylum Mollusca; class Bivalvia; order Unionida; family Unionidae; genus Sinohyriopsis; species Sinohyriopsis cumingii. Next base: position 55,299,866 of record CM068828.1, read on the forward strand.
CGTCTTTCTCTCTTAAATTTGTTTTCTTTTCCAATGATGCATTTTATCAGGTTTAGCTATTCCATAATGCTTACTGCACATATGCAGAATCGTGTCCTAGGATTGGAAAGCAGGGCAAACATCTGTTTTTACAACCTGCACAAAGTTTTTAAGTAAATGATTATCTTCCTGTTTTGTCATAAACTTTTATATTTTTATAACTTTATAACTAATTGAATGGTATAATTAAAATTCCTTTTTAGTGGTACTGAACTTTTCACATAATTTTTTATAAGTAACTGAATAGTAGAATTCAAATACCATTTTTGTGGTACTGAATTTTTCACATAACTTTTTATCAGTAACTGAAAGTTTGAATTAAACTTTCCTTTTTGTGGTACCAAACTTTTCACATAACTGTTTATCAGTAACAGAAGGGTACAATTGAAAATTTCCTCTTTGTGGTGTCGAAATTTGCAGCTGATGCCATGGTAAGCACATGTTAGCATAGTTATTCATGCTTTGTCAAGGCAAATTTTAGTTTCTCTCCTTGTAATTTTTTGTGATTGACTGCTTCTCTGTTATTTCATTTGTGTTGTGTTTTATAGTTGTTGAAGCATGTATAAATACCAGTCATGTTGAGTCAAAAGGTATAGTAGGAAAAGCAGAACCTGTCATGGGTGTTATATAATTGATTTTGCAGAATCATTTGTGTATTGTGAAGAATACACTTTGTTGTCTAATTTTATTTTATGCTTTACCTCTATTGAATTAATACATTGTACTTGTTCAGTCATACAAAACATGAGACCTGCCTATGAAGGACACTAGGGGTATAAAGGAATGTCATTTGTGAACAGGTGTCCGTTCTATATACATTTAATTCTTTAGAGTTATTCAGGGTTCCCACGCTACTGGGAAACCGGGGAAAAAGTAGGGAGAAATGATAATTTTTTTCCTGACTCTGAAAAGTCCTTGAATTATGCAAATATTGATGAAAGTCATGAAAAACCCAGGAATTTTCCACCACCACTTGATGCCCAAAACAGTCATGTAATGGAGTTGTAACTAAACTGATTTTGAGTTAAATTGATCGAGTTCTAACCAGAATTTTCTGAGGGTGCAGTATGGATCATTTGGTTGTTTGCAGTGAACATATATGATGAGTCAGTCTAAATGCCCAGTGAATCAGATTTGTCTGGTAGACTTTTATTTTCAAAGTCAGTTTGATATCTGTATCTTTCCTTACATGGAAGGTATGAAAACCAGTCTAGCATCACAAGAGGCCAACATGGTGGTGGTAAAGCATAGTTGCTTACCGGATGGCCAAGCAAACGTTAAACGATGTTAGATCGAGTGATACATGCATGCAATCGATATGAAAATTACTTATTTCTCAGAAATTGTGAGTATTAAAATCATTATGTCTTTTATCTGCTGAAAGACAAGATAAAACTACGTTGTAGTTGAAATGTGACCTGGTACTCGCAATTTGCATTGCTAGTCACATGAGTACACAAATCTAACAACCCACATATTCAGATGTTGTAGAGAAAAAAATAAAACAATATTAAATGAAAGTCTTATACTGGTTTTAAAAAAAAATATACAAAAATGTATATATTCTGAGAACAACTTCTGGTTTTTGTTGTATCATGTGACTACCACGTTGACATGTGCTCTCTGCTTGATAAATCATACTGGCCAGATTGCTGACTTTTACAGAAAGTATCTGACTTTCATTTAATATGATTGAATTCCTTACAACAACATTATAAAGGAGTTTGTTGTTGTTATCACGTGACTACTGGACTTCCGATGTCATTTGAGATTTGTGAAGTCATGTGACTAGTAATGCATATAGCGAGTACAGGGCCAGGTTTCATCTTTGCTGTAGTTTTGTCTTGTCTGTCAGTGGATTAATGACATAACGATTATAATACTTGCCATTTCTGAGAAAATCATTTTCCTATTTATTTTATGCAGGTATGAGTCGATATAACATAAGTTTAAATTATCTGGGTCCTCTGGTAAGTGACTACCATATGTTACTACTGCACGGTGGTGGCAAATTCCAAATTTTTTATATGCCTCTTGCAATGATCCTACACCTTAACCTAAATGTCCAAATATGAAAAAAGAGGTGGGAATATTCGGAGGAAACTCGGATTAGAAAACGGACTGCTACTCATTTTAAGCCATATTTGTTGTCCAAATTGTTGAATTTCAGAGCTGAAATGAGAAATTGTTTTCTCTTGTATAATATATTAAAAAACAATATGAGCCCCAGTATCAATACAGGGCTTGGAGACTGATTTAACAAATTACGAGAAGTCAAGTTGATTTTGCAGAAAATCCAGTCCTTGTTTAGACAACAGTATATAATTTTGAAGGCCTTTTGTTAAAATTTTAATCAACCATTTTGAAAATGTTTTTTAAATGATGGATATTTAACCAGATCGTCTTAAGGAAATTAGGTTGTTTGAAAAATCTTGTTTGGGATTTTATTGGCACAGATAAATTCAGGGTTAAACTCTTTTCGTTACAAGTCAAGACTCTAATTTATTGCGTTTATTTTTTTTTTATACTGTAATAGGAAATGTTACTTTTTATGAGATGCAGATATATATATATATATATATATATATATATATATATATATATATATATATATATATATATATATATTGCTATAGAATTAAAGGTTTGAAAGGAAACAAAACATAATTTATGTTCATTATGTTGTTCCCACTTAGCAACATAATGCAGCAAAATAAAGTTAGAATTTTTATTCTGTACATTAAAATGACTTAACATACCAATTTATATGAATATAATCAAACTTGTTTCATGTGATACATTTTGTGGTTTTGTACGTGATCATCTTTTCTGACTTCAGTGTTTTTGGAGAGTCTCGAAAGAGAAACATCTTTAGGTTTAAAAAAATGCATGTTTTATTATCTAAAATGTTCGTTAATTCCATTCAGTAATAGTCATATGTGAAACTTGAAAAAAGTAATTTCATCCTTGAAAAACCCCAGAAATGACCTGGAAATTTATCTTTAGAAAAGCGTGGGAACCATGGTTATTGTAACTACACGGGTTCATAAATATTGTCCTGTATGAACAGGTGTTCTTTACATATAATCTTTGCTACGGTAGATTTTACTGTGCCACAGAAATAACAAATTGTGTAAAAATGTTCTTTATTTTCAAATCATTTGATTAAATTAAAATTCAGCGAAATCCTATTGCTCCAGATCCAATAGTGGGACATTGTATTATTTTACAGAACATTTATGTTGGGCTGTAGATCCAATAGTGGGACATTTTATTATTTTACACAACATTTTTGTTGAGCTATGGATCCAATAGTGGGACATTGTATTATTTTACACAACATTTTTGTTTGGCTCCAGATCCAATAGTGGGACATTTTATTATTTTACAGAACATTTTTGTTGAGCTATGGATCCAATAGTGGGACATTTTATTATTTTACAGAACATTTTTGTTGAGCTATGGATCCAATAGTGGGACATTTTATTATTTTACACAACATTTTTGTTGGGCTCCGGATCCAATAGTGGGACATTGTATTATTTTACAGAACATTTTTGTTGAGCTATGGATCCAATAGTGGGACATTGTATTATTTTACAGAACATTTTTGTTGAGCTATGGATCCAATAGTGGGACATTGTATTATTTTACAGAACATTTTTGTTGAGCTATGGATCCAATAGTGGGACATTGTATTATTTTACAGAACATTTTTGTTGAGCTATGGATCCAATAGTGGGACATTTTATTATTTTACACAACATTTTTGTTGAGCTATGGATCCAATAGTGGGACATTTTATTATTTTACACAACATTTTTGTTGGGCTTCTTGCATCTGTCTGTTCATCTGTCTCTTGTTTAATTGTGCCTTTGGTTTTTGTCAGGCACTGTGGAGTTTCTTGTTGACTCAAAGAAGAATTTTTATTTCCTGGAAATGAACACCAGGCTGCAGGTGGAGCATCCAATTACGGAGTGCATAACAGGAATAGATGTGGTTCACCAGATGCTACGTGTTGGTAAAGGTAAGTACATGTTTGTAATTTACATTAAAATTCAGTCATATTGAGCATCACAAGAATCAACTTGGTTCACCAGTTGGTCCAAATAAAGGTAATTTTAACCTTATAAATGGTGCATTAATGTTTTATCCAGCAAATTATCATTTAGGCCAAAAAGTTACTAAAATCTGGTTTATTTTTATGTATGATGAGTCAGAGAATGCACCATGGAAAAAACACTTAGTTTACAACATATTTAGTAGGCTATTAATTTGGATTGATGGGAACTATGGTGAAAACAACATATTTAGTAGGCTGTTAATTTGGATTGTTGGAACCATGGTGAAAACAATATATTTAGTAGGCTGTTATTTTGGATTGATGGGAACCATGTTGAAAACTACATATTTAGTAGGCTGTTAATTTGGATTGGTAGGAACCATGGTAAAACAACATATTTAGTAGGCTGTTATTTTGGATTGATGGGAACCATGTTGAAAACAACATATTTAGTAGGCGGTTATTTTGGATTGATGGGAACCATGTTGAAAACAACATATTTAGTAGGCTGTTATTTTGGATTGATGGGAACCATGTTGAAAACAACATATTTAGTAGGCTGTTATTTTGGATTGATGGGAACCATGTTGAAAACAACATATTTAGTAGGCTGTTAATTTGGATTGATAGGAACCATGGTGAAAACAAAAAATTTAGTAGGCTGTTAATTTGGATTGATAGGAACCATGGTGAAAACAAAAAATTTAGTAGGCTGTTATTTTGGATTGATAGGAACCATGGTGAAAACAAAAAATTTAGTAGGCTGTTAATTTGGATTGATAGGAACCATGGTGAAAACAAAAAATTTAGTAGGCTGTTAATTTGGATTGATAGGAACCATGGTGAAAACAAAAAATTTTGTAGGCTGTTATTTTGGATTGACGGGAACCATGTTGAAAACAACATATTTAGTAGGCTGTTATTTTGGATTGATGGGAACCATGTTGAAAACAACATATTTAGTAGGCTGTTAATTTGGATTGATGGAACGATGGTGAAAACATATTTTGTAGACTGTTAATTTGGATTGATGGAACCATGGTGAAAACATCATATTTAGTAGGCTGTTAATTTGGATTGGTAGGAACCATGGTAAAACAACATATTTAGTAGGCTGTTAATTTGTATTGATGGGAACCATGGTGAAAACAACATATTTAATAGGCTGTTAATTTGGATCATTGGAACCATAGTGAAAACTACATATTTAGTAGGCTGTTTGGATTGATGGGAACCATGGTGAAAACAGCAAATGCAGCTTGAAGATAAATCATTTTGAATGCTTACTCAGTAGTGTTGAAAAGCAGTTTGAGTAAAGCTTATGTCGTCTTCTAATTTTATTGAACTGATCTTGTTATCAGAGATTGAACAAGCCATAGCTAAACAGAAGTGGGGTGGGGTAAATGTTAAAAATATTCCAATATTGGTAAGCAAAATTGTTAACCTGGCAGACAAAAGTAATTTTAGATCTGTAACTTTCATAATAATTAGTTCAAAAGTATTTGTATGTATTGTACTGCAATGATCTGAAGTCACAATTTTAAATACTTAGTTTTGGTTTTAAGAAACAATCCTGAACAGACTTAAAGAGAAACTGTTGACTGTTATTTAGACCTGTGTTTCCATGTTTGTTGATGCTAGTCAGGCATTTGATAGTCAGGCATTCTGGCATTTGATAGTCAGGCATTTAATAGTCAGGCATTTGATAGTCAGGCATTCAGGCATTTGATAGCCAGGCATTTAATAGTCAGGTATTTGATAATCAAGCATTTAATAGTCAGGCATTTGATAGTCAGGCATTCAGGCATTTGATAGTCAGTCAGGCATTTGATAGTCAGGCATTTGATAGTCATGCATTTAATAGGCATTTAATAGTCAGGCATTCAGGCAGTTGATAATCAGGCATTTGATAGTCAGGCATTTAATAGTCAGGCATTTGATAGTCAGGCATTCAGGCATTTGATAGTCAAGCATTTAATAGTCAGGCATTTGATAGTCAGGCATTGAACACATTAAAAGTTACATATCCAGTTTGTTTCATGTAAGCAATGATATCGCTCTGGTGACCTAGTGGTTAGAGCATCTACCTCTGATGCAGAAGGTCGCGGTTCATACTCCAACCTAGTCATACCAAAGGCTTCTAAAAATGGTACTAACAGCTGTCTTGCTAGGGGTTCAACATTAAGAGGTTAGTGTTAGGACTGGTCGACCTGGTGCCATGATAATGTGACTGGGTGGGACATTATGCTGCATGGGTCATATTTTAAAATCTAATCATTCAGATGATGAATATATGTCAAAAGGTATACTTATTTGGGTCATATTTTAAAATCCAATCATTCAAATGATGAATATATGTCAAAAGGTATACTTATTTGGGTCATATTTTAAAATCCAATCATTCAAATGATAAATATTTGAAAAGACATTAAATATTTTTGTGTTTACCTGAGCAAACATATTTTTATGTAAATTTAGAATTGTTCTTTAAATATAAAAATTAGATTATTCAAATCTTACTGCTTCACAGTGTACTACACACATCTGTGGACAAACTTATGTGAACGTATAGAAAGAAAACTAGTTATTGGTTATAACAATAATCTTCATTTTCTATTAAGCCTTCCAAAATGGAACAGTGCATCCAGCATGTTTGTAAACAATAATGTATTCAGTTTGGAACAATCAATGAGAAACTATGTGTTTTCAGTGATGAAAGAAATATCTGACAGTATGAACTGTATCTTGAAATCTCTGTGGAACTATGGTGTTCGTTTTATTTCTCATGTTATAGATGTAACAGATTACATTTGAAATGTCTTACTATTTTTTTTCTTCTTAATAATGACAGTCATATTCTGTAGTTGTATATATGTCTCCATATTGGTATATAGGACACCTAAAATAGGTATAAAATACATTTTGTATCTTAATTTAGATATATGGTCCATGCCATTCAGTCTGAAAAAAGAATTCTATCTATTTATTCGTATCTATCTGTCTGTTTGCTTATTTATATTTGCCTGCCTCTTTCTTCTTTGCTTATCTATGAGGAAAGACAGATAGATACATAGATAAATGGATAGTTGAGGGTTTTGGAAATAGCTAGACTTAATATATTTGATAATTATCAGTTTTGAAAGCCATGTACATGTGAAATAAGATTTTGGTTTTGCAGTGATTTGTTCCTACCCTGTACAGGTGGATGCAGTATATGACAGACTGTTGTGAATGCAGCAAATCTCGCTGAATTGCTGTGGAAACTTAGTACTTATGGATTTTTCTGTCATTCATTATTTTAAAAGAGAGTTGTACTTCTTTGTTTTAGATTCATCCGCATCATGGGATATGGGTGGGATGTCAGAGCGGCAGGGGTATATAGTTTGTGAGTCAATTGCTCACCTTTCCTCATTTACTTACACACCTAAATGATTTGAGAATACTTTGTTATTGATGTAATTATCTTCCAAACAGGAAGTATGTATCAGTCACTGGTAATTGTTACATAATAAGTGACAAACACTGAGTAGTTGATGTTTTAGCACATTTGTGCTTTTCAAGAATAAATGTAGCTAATAATTAGAGACACATTTCCAAACACAACTGTAACAAAATCTCCGAGATTATGTCATTAATAATATTCATGTAGTCACCTTGAAATCAGCAACATACATCAAAAGCCTTCTAGGACAATCTGATGAGAGTCTGTAAGCTTGGCACATTTGATTGGACCAGAATGTTGGCCAGGCATTTTCTCATGCTGGTTACAGAGGATCCTATTCAACCATTGCTTGTAGCTAGGTTAGGACATGAATGTTGGTGGATCCTGTATATTTTCAAATATTATGATTATAATGTAACTGATAAAAACTAAATACAAATTTTTCTTCCCATTTGCCAAAATTGGTTTCATAAAGAAAACATAATCCTTGTCTGCATATGAAGATGCATGACTGACATTGACGTTGATTTAAGGAGAGAAATGACAGACTTTATTTTGGAGTCAAGGTCATCAAAGCTTTTTTTTCTTTTGCTTATATTTCCTAAATCTTTTTTTATTTTTTTATCTCTACTAACCGTAGATCAGAAGAACTTATGAGATTGTCTTTGTCCATTGTCCATCGTTTGTCATCTGTCCATCAGCCATCATTCGTCCATATGTTAGCACAAGATTGCTTTTGCTACTCCTCCTAACCTACTTGGAGGATTGCCATGAAACTTTACACACACATTCACCCTATAGCCTAGTTGCTACTAAATGAAAATGGTGCCAATTGGACATCCGGTATGGACACCAAATGAGCCATCTTGAAAATTGTGTTATTGCTACTCCTTCTGAATGGACGATCATATCAACATGTGGCTTTCACTAAAAGATTTCTTATGATATCTAGTTGGTCCTGAATGAAAATGTTGCTGATCTGGTGTCAAAAACATGGCCATCTTGAAAATTGTATCGATACTCCTGATCAAAAAGTAATATTGCCATGGGGTTTTCACCAGAAGACTTTTTATGATGTCTAGTTGTTCCTACATAACAATGGTTCTGATCTGATGCTCAATATGGCCACCACAATAACCATATTGAAACTCATGTAATTGGTAAACCTCTTGAATGAATGTAATACCGTCATAGGGATTTCGCCAGAAGACTTCTTTAAAACGCAAATGATGTCAATCTGTTGTCCATTATAACTATCATGGTGGCCATCTTGAATATATTGTTATCACTGTTCCAGAGTGGGTGGTCGTATCAACATGGGTGTTTTACTAAACAGCTTATCACGTATAGTTGGTCCCACTGGTGCTATTCAGACATTCATTATGCCTGCCACAGTGGCCATCTTTAAAATCTTGTTATCACTAATTCTCTTGGGTTTTCACTTAAAGACTTCATATGATATCTAGTTGTTCATAAATGAAAATGGTGCCGATCCAACATATAATATGACTGCAACAATGGCCATCTTGAAAATTTATCCCTACTTCTCCTAGATTGCTGGTCATATCAACACTGTGTTTTCACCAAAAACTTCTTATGATATATAGCTGATACTAAACAGAAATGGTGCCAGTCTGGTTTTGAATATGACCACCATGTAGTATTGGTTTGACACAAAAACACCAGCCATATTGTTGTTATATTGGTCCTCTCAGGCTGATTGTCTTCAGTCACCAGTTTTCACCAGTTTCATTAAGAAAGGTGTCTGTTTAGAGATTTAGTATGGTTTCTGTAAATCCCATTCTGTTGCATTACTAACCCAGCTTAATCTGAAGAAAGTAACACAAATATTTCAGGACACAAGCTTTTACACAAGCAGTCAGATATACCAGTGAATGGATGGGCCGTTGAGTGCAGAGTTTATGCTGAGGTAAGGCTCATTGGTAAATATTTAGCATTAACTATGAGAATCAATTTAATCCAGGACTAGTATTTAAGAGATTTCTGATAGCTGCTTTTACAAGCATTATGGGCCAGTCAAATACAACCATTATAGGCCATTCAAATCCAAGCACTATAGACCAGCTAAGTAAAAGCACTATAGGCCAGTTGATTATAAGCAAGCATACCTGCAGAGCTAATTAGTCTTTTGGTCAAGCTTATTTTAAATTTATGTGCCTGCTGATTTGCCATCCAAGTTTATTGTAAATTATTGTGCCCCTGAAATAATGTGACATTCAGATCCATACTTCCCAAAAACTAGTCATCATTTATCAGAAATATCACTTTCTAGCCTGCAAAATGAAGGTGTTTTTTAGTTGGAATAGATAAACACGATTTAGACAGTATTGTAGAGTTAGTATTTTATAGCACTGGGCTAACAATTTTGCTCTTTATGCAGTTAGTCTGTGGCATTAAATGACAACATTTGATATAGATGGCCTACCATTAATGATGCCAGCTGATTTTGTTTTTCTTAAAGCTTACTGGAAAGAACGAGGTTGAATTTTCTTGCAGTCTTATTCGCTGTTAATATCATGATGTTTGCTTGAAAATATTTACATTCATTTTCTAAAGGCATATAATGTTTGCTAATCAATTAGTGCAGTTTCAGAGTGGAAATATTTCATTACTATGCTTATTCCAGGGAAGCATTTTGTCCACCAAGAAAAATATTCCCACAATATTACAAGATATTTGTTAAAACGTATCTGTCTTTAGTGCTGACAGTATAAAGTTCTGAATATATTCCCATTCCAATGCCACTGGTGACAGTGAAGTGAAACTCCATGGCTGCCAGTGAAGTGAAGCCCGATGGCTGCCTTGTTAAAAAGTGGAGCTAGTACTATGTCATTTTTTTTGAACTGTGAAGTTTACCCATGTAGTATTTATGATTTCAGGATCCATACAAGAACTTTGGAATGCCCTCAATAGGCAGACTGAACAAGTACATTGAACCTCTCCACATACCAAATGTAAGTATAAAACAGCCCTATCAACCTATGGTACATCAAACTTCACATACCAATTGTAAGTATAAGCTATCCCAGCAGCCTCTAGTACATCAAACCTGTCCATGTACCAAATGTAAGTATAAGCTATCCCATCAGCCTCTAGTACATCAAACCTCTCCATGTACCAAAAGTAAGTATAAGCTATCCCATCAGCCTCTAGTACATCAAACCTCTCCATGTACCAAAAGTAAGTATAAGCTATCCCATCAGCCTCTAGTACATCAAACCTCTTCATGTACCAAAAGTAAGTATAAGCTATCCCATCAACCTCTAGTACATTGAACCTCTCCATATTCCAGATATAAGTATAAAGCTGTCCTGTCAATCTACAGTACATCAAACCTCTCTGCATACCAAATATAAGTACAAAACTGCTTGATCAGCCTGCAGTACATAAATCTCTCCAAATATCAAAGGTAAGTACAAAGATGTACGTACCAAGCTCTCCTATCCCTTCAGTATATTAAATTTACACACATACTAAATGCAAGAATAAAGCTGTCCTATCAAGGTACATTACATTGAACTTCCCCACATACCAAATGTAAAGCTGTCCTATCAAGGTACATTACATTGAACTTCCCCACATACCAAATGTAAAGCTGTCCTATGAAGGTACATTACATTGAACTTCCCCACATACCAAATGTAAAGCTGTCCTATGAAGGTACATTACATTGAACTTCCCCACATACCAGATGTAAAGCTGTCCTATCAAGGTACATTACATTGAACTTCCCCACATACCAAATGTAAAGCTGTCCTATCAAGGTACATTACATTGAATGTCCCCACATACCAAATGTAATTGTAAAGCTGTCCTATCAACGTGCATTACATTGCACTTCCCCATATACCACATGTAATTGTAAAGCTTTCCTATAACATACATTACATTGCACTTCTCCACACACCACATGTAAAGCTGTCCTGTGAACATACTTTGCATTGAACTTCCCCACATACCAAATGTAATTATAAAGCTGCCCTATCAACATACATTATATTGCACTTCCCCACATACCACATGTAATTGTAAAGCTTTCCTATCAACGTGCATTACATTGAACTTTCCCATGTACCAAATGTAATTGTAAAGCTGTCTTATCAATGTGCATTGCATTGAACTTTCCCACATGCCACATGTAATTGTAAAGCTGTCCTATCAACGTGCATTACATTTAACTTTCCCATGTACCAAATGTAATTGTAAAGCTGTCTTATCAATGTGCATTGCATTGAACTTTCCCATGTACCAAATGTAATTATAAAGCTGTCTTATCAACATGCATTACATTAAACTTTCCCATGTACCAAATGTAGTTGTAAAGCTCTCCTATCAACATGCATTACATTGAACTTTCCCATGTACCAAATGTAATTGTAAAGCTGTCTTATCAACATGCATTACATTGAACTTTCCCATGTACCAAATGTAATTTTAAAGCTGTCTTATCAACATGCATTACATTGAACTTTCCCATGTACCAAATGTAATTGTAAAGCTGTCTTATCAACTTGCATTACATTGAACTTTCCCATGTACCAAATGTAGTTGTAAAGCTCTCCTATCAACATGCATTACATTGAACTTTCCCATGTACCAAATGTAATTGTAAAGCTGTCCTATCAACTTAGAGCATATCCTACATCAAACCTTTCCAAATACTAAATGCAAGAATAAAGCTGTCATATGTAGCTCAGTTGAGTGTTGGAATCATAATCTAAGAGACAGAGTTTGGATACCCAGTCATTCCAGCCTGGCTTGGCTGCATCATTGTACCCTAGGGTAAAGCACTTGGCTCCAATTTCCTTGGCATTGTATAGCCATTGATGTTAAAAGTGATTTGGAATCAACATTTATAACCAGATGAACTGTCTGAAAAGTAAAGGACACCCAGGGAAACCATGAATCTTCATCCTTTATTTGAAAGGATTCCTTTATATGAGCTGTTCCAAAACTAGTCCTGCAGTGTAAGACATCTACACTGATGTTGATTTTTCAAATGTAAGACGTTGACCCAACAACATAAATATCAGGGTAGGCATCTTACGTGTTGGACTTGCCCAAAACGTAAACATTCTAATGCATGGCAAGATGTTTGACACCATTTTCTGTTGTAAAACATTGGTGTCATAATCAGATACCCATTTTTGTTTACAAAACCGAACAAAGTTTACAAAATAAGAAATAAAAATCATTCAGCTCACAACCGCTGTTACTGGAATCTTATTCAGAAATGAACATGGTACTTTCATGTGGGTTTTTTTTCCTCAGTAAAGGGCCTTTTTCTTGGGATAATTCATTCTAAGGTTGAATGTAAAAATGAAATCAAGTAAAAGGAATTCTCGGGTATTGATCTTTATGGGCAGGTGCCCTTCTTGTTGAGTGCATGCTGGGAGGGATTATACTGTGTGTAAAGTGTCTCTTTTCAGAATAAATTTGATATGCTAACTTCACATTAATTTTCATCTTTCATTAAGTAATCTACTTCGCATTTTTCTCTTGTTTTGATTTTTTCTTAATTTGTTTTAAAAAGCAGGCCCAAAAACTACATTTCAAATCCTTTTTCTTTCGTACAGGTACGCTGTGACAGTGGTGTTCAGGAAGGAAGTAACATCAGTATTTATTATGACCCAATGATCTGTAAGGTGACTGTCTTTTATTTATTAAGTGTTTCTGTTGGAACTAGACCATGTGTTCATTACCCGTACAGTGTGTGAGTGCAACCCATTCATACTAGTCAGTCAATTAATTTATCTTAAACTTGTGTAAATCTACCCCAGTAACATGTCCGATACATGCTGCAATTAAAGGCAAACAGTTGGTTATTATTTTTGCTATTATAATTTTTGTCTCACCTTCTACAAATCTAACTAAAGGAGCGATATAGTCAAAATATCCTTGTGTACATACAGACTGACTTGTGGTGAAATTTTTGAATGGGTAGTATCTCCTGTTTCCATCAGTAGGTTATCATTCGACTTTGCCCACAAATGCATAAGGGAGATAGAGATTGAAAGTCATGACTGTTAAAGGTTAAAGGTCGTTATAGGGAACAATTGTTCAAATATTAGATGAATGGTCAGTAGTTAAATGATTTCAGACCTAACTGAGTTGCCTTCAGATTAAAGATGTTTACATGGGATTTTAATATTGATGCCAGTGTGAGTTGGTTAAGGTGACAGTAATCAGTTTCTTATGGGGGTTGGGTGAAAAACGATAGTAAATGTCGGTGGATAAGCAATGAATTTTTAACTAGAATCACCATTGTACATGGCACATCTTTGGGGAGTGAAAGGTAATGGTTACCAAGTAAATGGTCATTTGACAGGTTGGTGTGAAAACTGTTAAGAACATTCTGATCTTTTCTTTCCCTACATGTATTATTAGCAAATTTGTCACTTATTACCAGAAGAATGGGGGAGATAAAAGGTTAGAGGTCGAGGTCACAGATTAATGTGTCGTGCATTACCAGGGTAAGTGACATTGCCACAGGCAAAATAACAAATTTATGGATTTCCATTCTACTGATAACTAATAAACTGTTCTGCATACAAAATTAAAAGTTGTATAAATTTTAGATGTTGATATTTCTTGCACTACTTATTTCTGCATATTTGTGACTAGATTTTCACTTAGTCATGGCAGTTGTTAGAAGGAGTAAAAAGTCATAATGCTGGCAGATGTTCTTTATTTGATACAAGTTGCAAAATTCTATTGAAAAGTATCCACTGACTCAACTAATTATCCCAACCCCATCAAATGAATCACTTGCTTCCTGTTTATTACCAGTATACTTTCATTTTTAGCTAGTGACTTATGGAGAAAACCGAACAGAAGCTCTGAACACCATGGTCAAGGCATTAGATTCATACATCATCAAAGGTAAGACATATTTATTATACTTACAGATGGGAATTTCTAAAATGCAAAATCTTAAAATGACTTATTTTGTTGCATGGAAAGTAAAAGCACTTGAACAATAAATAGATTTAATTCTCAAAATTTATTTCTTCCCATTTGTATGTGACCAATGAAGGTAGGTTTTATTTTGCAGTTTTGTGTTCTGGTCTTGACATAAAATGTTCAGGTGCAAATAAAAACATAAAGTACAGTATTTTGGTATGTATAGTGTGCACTCAGATTTCCAACCTAGCATTAAATGAAAAACTTTCTTGAGCCATATGGCATGCATATGAGATCCTTTATTTCAAGATCTTGATAAGTACTCTCCTATTTCATCCAGAAACAACAATCCACCATTTTGGATAGTGCTCTGTTTATCATTTGCTACATGATATTTGATTGGTTTACAGTAAACAGTGCTGCACTGTGTCTCTTGTTCTTTTCTTTCAGTGCTTAATATTTGTACCTGGCTAGAATGGTTAGCTGGTCTAAGTGTGTAGGACTTCCTTATAAGGCCCATGTTGATATTTTGTTCGACTATATTCATATTCAAGGTGAAACAAAAGATGTGTAAAAATTCGTGACCTCAGGTTCAGTATTTATGCTTACGTGACATCTCAGAAATTTATGTGTAAGTTAAAATTTACCCACACAATGCTTTATAATTATGTAGGACACATCAAACCCAGACTACCAGTCAGATTCCCAGAACTGTAATATTTTATGTTGTTAGATCATTGGACTCATAATTCAAGGGTTGCAGGTTCAATACACACCCAGGCCACCCTTGGTCGGAAGTCTTGACATGTCCTTGGGATGTTATTTTCTCAGCATTGTATAGTAAAGAATGCATTAAGATGCCATTAAAACTAACAAAAACAAAATCATGTCAGTGCTCAGTATATACAAAACTTCAGAAGTATCTATATCTTGATTTGGAAGTTTGTTATCAAGATGTTTTCTGTATATTCAAATGTTCAGATTGGTATTTGCTTAGGTGTGACACACAACATACCTTTGCTGCGAGAAGTGGTGACAGAGGAGAGATTTGTCAAAGGGAACATAACTACCAAATATCTGCAGGAAGTCTTCAAAGAGGGCTTCAAAGGTGACTACATTTAAATTAAGCTTCAGATTTGTTGTCTAATCTCAAATAAATGTAACAAATAATTTGATGGCAATTCATGCACTTCAATTTTGCCATATGACATAATGAGATTTTTTTAATAATTAATTTTGATTTTTATGTTATGCACATATTATGTCAAATAATATGTAAGATTAATGTCCAGATATAGTGTTTATTCACTGTGTTGTAATACTGGGATTACCTTTTAATGAGTTTAGGTATTTACAATATCAAAGCAAAGTAAAAATGTAATTACCGGTGCACTGATATAAATTGTCCAATGCAATAATGCATAAACAAACAATAATCTAGTCAAAAGGGAGAGGTAGTGTTACAGGAACTCACGATTGCTAAATTCTTGTCATCATTTGATCAAATTATACACAGATCTAAATTAGGCAGAAACAATAAGAAAACAAAATTAAATAAATTACTTTCAAGCAAGTTTATACCATTTCTTTTTAATAATCATGCATGCCAACCTTGAGATAAGTGTACATGTAATTTTTTAAAATACAAGTTTGCCTAAATAAATGCATTTAGAACTTACCTCGTGCATCTTGCAAGTCGGCTTATACACGGGTCATGCACTTTTTAGTGTTTATACCTGTTCAGTTTGGGGGTTGGCTTATACGTGAATGGGCTTGTACTCGAGTATATATGGTAAAATAGGAATTGAATAATTCTGCTTATCACAGCCTTATATAAAAAGCCTTATATAAAAACCAAAGACACAGTGATCTGACCAGGATGTGATTAAAGTTCTCTACCAGAACATTCTAAGGCTAGACCTGAACTCGTATATCAGTAAATGCTTATTTATATCTTATAAGCATATAAAAATAATGTAGACAAATATAATTTCCAAGAGAAAAACTGAGATCCTAAACTCAAATCCAAGTAAATATTTATGAAAATGACATTAGTAACGTAGGTCCTAATTCCTACCTTAAATTATGGATAAAGGTTAAGCACACAATACAAATTAAATATACATAACAGGATATAAAGTAAATGCCAAATGTGGATTATGTTTTTCAACTGCTGTATAATTTATATACAAAACGGTCCCTTATATATTTTGTAGAGAGCTTAATATATGAAGTACAGACAAAAATCTTAATTTACTTTACCTTCTGCAGATGGTACATAAAGTTTGACCATCCATCATGCAGCTGTCTTTCTTTCTTAAGACTGCCAGATAAAACTAGTTACTTTAGATAGCTGAATGCCAATACTGGTGACCTTTAAGAAATGTTTGTACTTTTGTATGCATAATATTTTTCCTACTGGCTGTTCATCTTGTGTAGGCTCAGACTTTATATATATGTATCAGAGAATGAGATCAAGATGTGCAGTAATAGTTGTTGCATTTGTGTATCATTTACTGAATTTAAATGGATACTGTAATTGAAGTATCTTTCTGTGGGTACCAGTTTTGTTTGATTTCTATGGTTGCTTAAAACCACCATTTTATGTACCAGAGGAATAATAGTAAATTTTTAAAGGCAGCAGTACTCTCTTTCAGATCCACACATTTACCTGAGGAATAATAGTAAATTTTTAAAGGCAGCAGTACTCTCTTTCAAATCCACACATTTACTTGAGGAGTAATAGTAAATTTTTAAAGGCAGCAGTACTCTCTTTCAGATCCACACATTTACCTGAGGAATAATAGTAAATTTTTAAAGGCAGCAGTACTCTCTTTCAGATCCACACATTTACCTGAGGAATAATAGTAAAGTTTTAAAGGCAGTAGTACTCTCTTTCAGATCCACACATTTACCTGAGGAATAATAGTACATTTTTAAAGGCAGCAGTACTCTCTTTTAGATCCACATATTTAGGTAACCACAAACATTGTTATTATTTGAAAATCCATGAAGCAAGAGAAACAGAATGGATGGATAGAATGATGGGAACAGGCCAGAATGAGTCAGAACATATATAATCACCTGACCAATCATGTCTTCCAACCTTGACATTGGTAGAACAGTCATGCCGGCCAGCCTTGGCATTCATTGATCAGTTATGCCTGCCAACCTTGGCATCATTGATCAGTCATGTGTACCAATTTTGGCATCCATTGATCAGTCGTGCCTGCCAACCTTGGCATCTGTTGATCAGTCATGTCTACCAACCTTGGCATCTGTTGATCAATCATGTATGCCAACCATGGCATCCATTTATCATTCATGCCTGCCAACCTTGACATCCACTGATCAGTCTTGCCTGCCACCCTTGGCATCCATTGATCAGTCATGCCTGCCAACCTTGGCATCCATTGATCAGTCATGCCTGCCAACCTTGGCATCCATTGATCGGTCATGTCTGCCAGCCTTGGCATCTGTTGATCAGTAGGTTTCTAATTACTACCTGAACTAAATCACAACTGATTAAGAAGGATAATATTTTCAGTGACGATACAGTTATCTGAGTAAATGACATTCAAGATTTCAGAATGCAGCGCAAAGTGATAGGGGTCAGAGGTAGAAAAGTAATTGTATTTGTTATTAATTTTCATCTCCAGTTTTGGAACTGTGGTTGTTACCTTTGCTTTCAGCTTTATTTTCTGCATTACAAGAACTATTGAGAATATCAATTTTCTTAGGTAAGCAGTTGTCATCAGGGGAGACAAATGAGCTAGCAGCACTTGCAGCAGCAGTATATTGCAAGGATCAACTTCAGTCGAGGACATTCAAGAACCAGAGCAGGTACTGCAGTAATGTTCACTGGTTTCAGATAAATGACTGGAAATTTTAATATTATAAAAACATTTTTATAAATTCTATAAATTCAGAATATTTGCATCATATGAATTTTTGTGAATTAACATCACTTTGTAAATTTAATTTTTTTGACAAATTCTCACAAATTTCTTTCTCAAATCCAGTCATTTTAGTCAGTTAAATGAAATATTAAAAAGTATCATAATTGAGTATTTGGACAAAATCAATGTTCATTTGGATAGAATGAATGTGCATTTTTAATAGAATGAGTGTTCATTTAGACAGACAGTGTTCATTTTGATAGAAAAAGAGAAAGAGAGGCAGGCAAAGAAAGAGGTTGGAAGATAACATTTGAGAGTGGACAGGCTTGAGATTGAGTGACTCACTGAGAAAGACAGAAAATTAAGAGGAATGGAGGAAGCTGGTTGTTCGGTCTTGTGAGGTGCCTCAATCGTCTACCTGTCTACGGGACTGATGAAGTGTATTCATTTGGATAGAATGAATGTTCATTTGGATGGATTGAGTGTACATTTTGATAGAATGAATGTTCATTTGGATAGAATGAATGTTCATTTGGATGGAATGAGTGTACATTTTGATAGAATGAGTGTTCATTTTGATAGAATGAGTGTTCATTTGGGTAGAGTTCATTTCCATAGACGGAGTGTTCATTTAGGATAGAATGAGTGTTCATTTGGATGGAATGTGTGTACGTTTCGATAGAATGTGTGTTCATTTGGATAGAATCAGTTCATTTGGGCAGGAGGAGTGTTCATTTTGGATAAAATGAGTTCATTTGGACAGAGTGAGTGTACATTTGGATAAAATTAATGCTCATTTGGATAGAATGAGTGTTAATTCGGGTAGAATGAGTGTTCATTTGGGTAGAGTGTTCATTTGGGTAGAATGAGTTCATTTGGGTAGAATGAGTGTTTATTTGAATAGAATAAGTGTACATTTTGGTAGAATAGTTGTTCATTTGGATAGAGTGAGTGTTTATTTAAGTAGAAAAATCATAAAATGAAAGGAGTTGAATAATATGAATACTTTGACCCACAGAAAAAGATGTATATCATATAATTCAGTGTACTTTGAATGGTGGGATTAATTAGTTCTCATTTGATGTATGTGCTAGAAACAGTTATCATTATTAATTGACATTTAAGAAATTCTTGCCAGTATTCAATTTGCTCTATTTTATGTGTATTCAAAATATATGATTAGCTTAATCTTCACTACAGAGCTCAAAGCATAAGTCTGTTTTCTTTTAAGGGCAGTTCCACTTAAACATATATCCTCCCGGGGACAGCACTTCAAAAAAACTTCTGTAGGAGGTTGTGTTTCAAACTATTTTGATTCTGACAGTTTACGATTGGTTAGGAAAATCACTTCTGTTGTGGGTTGTGTTAACAAAATAAGAAATCGCAGGTGGGGATGTCAGAATAAAAAAAAACAAATATATTTAAAATTACATCTAACTCCCTCTTAGTGGTCTAACGTGAATAAAACATCGGGTCAGAAAATGAAGCCATTACACTTTATTTGTACGAATTCGCCTACTTTTAAAGCAGTGATATACTGCAAATTACATCAACGCCGCGGACATAAAACCTGTTCTTTGTACAGTATACAATTTTTATTAAACTTTTAATTTTAAAAGTACATTTTGTGACGTAATTTGCACTGCCAGTAGTGGTCTCGCAGCACTTATGCGACATCCAGATAGCTGGATACTTTGGTTTGACATGAACGGCTGTTACACTAAATTGATTGGTTTATTGGGCCTTGGAACTAGCATTTTATGGACGTTTTAACCTTATTTTCATCATGGAAGTTTAGAAATGTGTGTTTGGAATAAGGGCCACACAGGAAACCAAAATGGCTGAATAACAGGGTTTGTCTTCAAATGACATTTTCAGTCAGCAAATACTGGCTGGTGATAGCTATGATGACAATGAATTTCATAGCAAAGCATTGATACAAGGAAGTGAATCTTTGGCAGAGTTCATGTTAGTGAAAACTCAGAGGTCTTGGAAATGCCCAATCACGCATATTTGGATGCGTACATGTAATAGGTGGGCGGCAAAATTCAAAGACTTGCCAGTCCTGCTTCAACAACCTGCTTAGTGGGAAAATGTGTCGATCAGTTAGCTGTGCTGATATTTACAATTACAGAATTTAGTGGCTGAAAGTCCCCCCCCCCCTTCATATACATGTCACCAATATGAGTACATCAAAGGAACAAGCTGCAATAGCTGGGCAGCAAGATCAAAGGCTTTGACTGGCAGCTGGGTGGGAAAATCTACTGAATATTTACAGTGCTTGAATTCAGAGGCAGAAAGATCCAGAGATGTACATGTGGTCATTTACAACAGGACATCAAAATAAACAACTTTAGTTTAAATTATTGTGTTCATTTCTGAGTGTAGCAGAATAAGCAGTGCACATGACCTCGGAATCGTGACATGTTGAGATTTAGACTTGAATGAGTATTTTGGGGTTCAACGGCAAACTGACGAAGATTGTAATGAGATTCAGGAGAGTTCTAAAGTTACTAGAACTGATAGTTTGGATGGGACAGTAGCCAAGTGTAAGAAAGTGTGTGATGCCTAGCTTAGTGCTTTGAATAAGACCTTCCTTGGATTGACAAAATTCAGACTTAATCTGATGGACAAACAAGAGTTATGTCGTGTTATAAAGAATGTATAAATTAGACTCAACGGCAACCAATAGTTCTTATAATTTGCATAGTTTTCTGGGAGGGGACTGCAACTTTTGCTAGTGGGACTCCTATTTTTACCAAAATGGGAGTCCTGGACTTAGTTTTAAAATCCTAGCAAGACTTCTGGAAAAGTTTTCTTTTTGGAACAGAGATATCCAAGAGAGAATTCCCATGGGGCCATACCTGTGAAATGTTGAATATTGCACAACCGTAAAGAACAGTAACTTGTTCACACTAGTTATGCATATGTGTTTCGGACAGCAGGCAATGAAAGGAGTTCTCAGCACAGAATAATATTCATACACAGAGGAGGAGGATCATATTAAATTCAGAAACAATTCACAGATTAATGCTCATAGGGAACATCAGAGAATCCCCATACAACATAATTACGTATGTGTAAATCTCTAGTTGGCAGAACCCCTATGGCAACAAAAGAATAACGCTACAAACTTTGATATCATGTAAGATGTATTACCAAATGAAGTACATGCTTTCTTTGTGCAAAAATTAAATGACAGTAAACATAAATCAGTGTAAACTCAAAGCAAGATGGATAAAATTTGTCCCGTTTGTGTTCGGTTCTAACTTCTTCCTATGTATATTTTGATCATGATGATATTTTCTGCAGACCTTTCGGTACTTAGTTCCAAGCCATCATTTGGTATTTGTATTACAAATTGGATTACTGTTATCTAGTACACAACATTTTGAAGCAGTGTCATTAACAATGAAATTGATGAAAAAATACTTGATGTCAATCAGATATATGGATTCTTTACTAATCTGTTGATCCTGATTCTTTTTTTATGATCTCCTTTAGTTTTACTGGTACCAGTACTTTTAATTCTCACAGTATCATTAAAAAACAATGTAATCTGCACCAGATTGAATTGTTTGAGAAGAAATTCATTTTTCTAACTAAAAAATCACTGAAGGTACTAGTTCTGACATTAAAGTCTCACGTTAAATAACATTTCAAGTAGCCATGATAGTAATTTAGGATGCAACTGTACTAATTTCACCGTGAATTTGATGGAGGAACATGGCTCCAAAATAAACACGTAAGTTTTAGAACCTGCTGATGACTATGAATCAAGTATATAATCCGAGTCCAACTGAATTGTTAGAAATTTTTTAATTACTTTGACAATATCATAATTAGCTGTCAGATATGGAATTTAGCCTATGGTCTTCCTGCCATCCCAACCAAGACCCCACCACAACCACGTGACCATGCCCAACGACATCACAGTAATAATTGCTACACAAAATAGATACGACATCTCTTTGAGTATTTTGATTTTAGTAGAGCCTTAACAGAGTGGAACAGTAAGAAAGAGTGACAGATATTTAAGTGTTATGGAGATAATTAACAATGGCTATTCCTCCAGCCACCACTTCCTCATTGGTGATCACGCACACACACAAAATGTCCTGAAATCCTGGCAGCATCCCTGCAGGGGAGATAACGTGACTGTTCAGTTTTATTGGTCTCAGGTTATCTCATGGTATTTCTGTTACTTGAACATTATCTTACAGTGTGTCCAGTCAGCATGGTCGAAAAAGGCTTACAACCATTGAGAGTTGTTGAAGGACTCGCATTACTACAGATATGAAATAATGAGAACCATACTATAAATCAGTGAAGATAAAATAGAGTATATATGTGTTTGACTGTCCCTGATTGGTTGATAATGAAAGTAAGATTTTAGTAAAAAGAATCTTTTGAGAGCTTGTCCTACTTGTAACTGAAACAAGTGTGGGACATTGTTTTTTGAACATAATTTCCATCCCTTTACAGACCTGAGTTTGCAAGACTCTTTACTGAAATCAGCAGCTGACTTTTTTGTGCAGTTTTGAAATCAACCATTTCAAATTTGTATTGGTCCAGAAAATGTTGCAGCTGTTATGGTTTTCTTTTCACAAAAGCTGTCGTCATAGATGTGTCTATACTGATACAAATTTGATCATGAGCACTCAAAATTTTAAGTTATTGAATTTTAATATCATGGTGTTTGCACAGGTTTACAGTGGAAACTGAATTAGTACAGTGAGTCCTGGTTTCTTGAGTTTTGTGCAGAAACATGGAGTCCAAACAGAATACATCAAAAAATGTAGAGGTTTTCAATCTTGGATTTAGCCTCCCCATTGCATTTCACATTGATATGCATATTCACAAACATTTAGTATAGTAGTAGGAAAAGTTATTGACAAATTCAGATACCTATCATAAATAGGCCAAACAGTATGTGGGGGGACAAGATCAGAAGAACAGGCTGGAATGGAGAAATATAATAAAAACAATAATGAGTAGAAGTGTGCCTCTTTTTTATGTGTGCAACATTATTTTCTCAGCTTCAGTAAGAAATTACATCAAAGGGGAGACAATAAAGGGTGTACAGTCAACTAAACCAATGTGAATTTTGCTACTTAAAAGATGTATCAAATGAATTTTAACCTTCTGATTATATCTGTTCTGGCCTGTTTCTTTCCATTCTGGTGATTATGTCCAAAAGGACAAAAGATTTATTATAATGAATGAATACAAATAAATTATAATGAATGAATACAAATAAAAATATGCAGTAGATTATATGATCTGTAAGTATTCAAGTAGATTACCTCAAGCCAGCTGTCATTTAAATTGCTTCTGTCCCCAACCCAATATTGAAATCGCTTCTACTGCCCACTAACCCATAGCCAGAAATTATGTTTAAAAAATATGCTTCTGTAGGGGGGCAGTGTTTTTAGATTAAAACATATCTGACGGTGGATCATAATTTTTTTTAATATCTTGTGGTTTGGTTAAATTTGAAAGTGACTTCCCCCGGGGGATATATGTTTTACTGGAACAGCCCTAATCATAAAGTTCTACATTTTTTTTCTTCATTTCCATGTCATATTATCCAGTAGCAAGAAAGACAAATGTGTTCTTGACCAATGACTAGGGCATTCCATTGGGTTCTGACTTAGTCCATTCCAGTTGTTGACTTCAGTTTGGCTGTCTCATCGACCAATAACTTATTCCAAGTGCATCTTGTATTAATTTTGAAATGTCATCAGAAGGATAAAATAATGATTAAAGCACACTAGTCAGGTCTGTTTCATAATAATATGAGTGAAATGCTAATTTAGCTGTGAATTTTCTAGTTTTTCAATTCTAGCATAATGAAACACCATTTTCAGAATTTTTATTAGAAAATCGTCCACTATTTGAAGCCAGGTTCCTGTGGTATCATGTGCATTAAGCAATTGTTGGTTTGTTTATAATGCCATGTAGTGTTGTTTTGTGTGCTGTAATAGTTCATTAGCATCATTTGCATTCACTCCATAATTTGTCCTGTTTTGGAATTGATTTTAAATGATTAAAAATTGGTTACCATATATACACACTCATAAGTTGAGTCTAACTGCAAACTGCACAGACCCAGATCTGCTGGTGCACAATGGACTCACAAATCTTCGCAGTAATCAGTAGAACAAGCAACTTAGACTCTGGTCTGTAGATGCATTATACAACAGCAGATCAGGTTCTGCATTGTTTACAATTGGACTTGACTTGCAAGCGAATTCATATGGTATTTATTGTTAGAATGAGACAAATATATACACCAATTTTGGAACCATTAAGTTCTCATTGTACTGGCAGTGGGACTCATTCTTGGCAAGTGTCCTCATTGTGAGCCAGAAGTTCTAATATGAATTCTCAATTTAGAAACCTTACGTCCAGGGAAAATCTTGGACTTTGTTTGGTAATGCAGTTTATATAACTAATTTTGACCATGTATTTTTAAGATTTTTAATTTACCTTTATCTTTTATTTTCAATATCTCTTAACAGTTTAACATCTGTTCTTTATATCTTTTGTCTTGTAGTAGTTTATATTCCTGAGGTGGTTTTGGAATTCATTATACAGTCCTACCCACTTATATCGACATCACTGATGTCGACAAGCCGCCTATTTCGATAAAAAAAGCAAAGTCCCGGTCCCTTGGTCTACAATTATTACCAAAATTGTCGTGCTTATGTCGACGTTGAAATAAAAAATAAATGTACATGTCGACAGAAGCCCTTGGTCCCAGCTTGAACAAATCCTTTGTTTTTTAATCATTTATGTCAACAAGCTGCCAGTTCTGACCCATACTTTGTTCAACAATTAGTTGATCTTGCCACCAGGCTTTAATTTTCCCACCTAATCATTTATATCGGCAAGCGGCCAGATCCAGCCTGTAGTTTATTCAACAATTAGTTGATCTTGCTGCCAGGCTTTAATGTCGCAGTCGGATTAAAAAAACAGGCTTTTGTTTGGTCCTTGATAAATTAAATTAAATTTTATTGTAATTTTATGCATTGATTATACTGTAGATAATAATCTCAATTACATGTATATGTATTTGTAATTAAAATCTTTTACTGCTACAGGTATTTGTATTTTGAGAGAATTCATAACTTGTTATCTCCTGGATGTATTTTAAATGTTGACCACTTGAGCTGACATTGTTACAATATTGTATTGTAAGAATCATTTTCTTTTAATACCCCATTAACATGTGTCAATGTATACAATATTATGCCTTCATTAATCATATCAGCCGCATATCTCTTGTTCGCTTTTATGTACTTTTCACGATGACTTCTGTAACTAAATACATGTACTGTTTAAACTAACTTGTTGACAGGTTTTTATTTCCCTGTGAATAACCCTATCCCCTTTGTAGCCTCAATAAGATGGGAACAGACTGACCAAAATCTAGACCAGTTTAAGTACATGTACTTGAAGCATGTAAATAACAACTATGCAGCCATGTGCTAATGCCGACATTGAATATCATAGTGAATGTTTTTCATATCAGGATGTGACTGATGCAATTTTTTTTGTGGATTTTGTTACACAAAGATAACCAAAATGTAATTTGTCAATATACAAGTGTATTTCACACTGGTTTTGTCTTCATGTACTCAAAATTTCCATTGTTTGTTTTCTCAGAGTGTAATTGCTACTCAGTGACAACAGGTCACCCCTTACTGATGAATTTAACTTGTATGGTTTTTCAGACACCCCCCCCCCCCCAACACTTATCTCAACATCTGCCTATGTCGACAATATTTCCTCGGGCCTGAATATGTCGACATAAATGAGTAGGACTGTATATAGTCGGTATTGTGGTAATGTGCTTTTGAACCCTAGACATGCATATCATTGATATCATCATCTTTTACCATGGTATGCAAATGGCACTGTCTTGCAGATAAGTTTACAATTAGACATGATATGGATGGGTCATGGCAAGATATTTCCAGCTAGTTGCTCAGGATGTATAATAAACAGGCACCAGTAAAGGTTTGCTACTTTACAAGATTTTCATATAAAATATCCATCAAATTCTTTTTTTATTTGCTTTTTTTTCAGTTTTTACAAAGTATCATTTGCTTACAAATATAGTTTTAAATTCTCTTTGTCAGTCCAGGAAAGATTTATATTAAATGACATAAACCAATATAAAATGCTTACCCCCCCCCCAACAGCACTTTACAAAAAATTGATATAAGAGCTTGTGTTTCAAACTGATTTTGTTCTGATAATGGTGAGTTAGTCAGGGGAATCACTTCTGATGTGGGTTTTGTCAACAAAGTCAGAAATAAGGGGTGGGGAGGAATGAATGTATAGTTAAAATCACATGCGTTTATGTTGGGATGTGGGGTTCGAGTCCATTACCTGTTGAAAAGTTTGAATTTGCTGTCACATGATACCAATGAAAACTGTGTTGACTTGTGCTGTCTTCATGACTCTGGCTTTCTCCAGGTTACTGTAACAGCAAAATGTTTCTTGTCATTGTTTTAGAATAAGTATATTGAGAATTATGCGTCCTTTCATTTTTATAGAGACATGTGCAACTTTCATTTAATACTTTTGAAAGGTATTTTTGTTGGTATTGGGTAAGTACTGGACTTCTGATATCATGAACATGTATGCTTTGAGATTTGGGTAGTCATGTGACTAGCAATGCAAATGTCATAGACATATATTCTCTGAGATTTGGGTAGTCATGTGACTTGCAATGCAAATATCATAGACATGTATGCTTTGAGATTTGGGTAGTCATGTGACTAGCAGTGCTGATGTTATGAACATGTATGCTTTGTGATTTGGGTAGTCATGTGACTAGCAATGCAAATGTAATAAACATGTATGCTTTGAGATTTGGGTAGTCATGTGACTAGCAATGCTGATGTCATGGACATGTATGCTTTGAGATTTGGGTAGTCATATGACTAGCAATGCTGATGTCATGGACATGTATGCTTTGAGATTTGGGTAGTCATGTGACTAGCAATGCAGATGTCATGGATATATATGCTTAGATTTGAGTAGTCATGTGACTAGCAATGCAAATGTCATGTACCTGGTTAATATGTCAGCACTGTAGTTTTGTCTCATCTGTCAACATTGAAAGAGAATTTTTTTTTACACTTGCAAATATCAAAGAAGATAATCATTTTTCTACCTATTTCATGCAAGTAGGGTCATTTGGGTGTGCTAGGCCCATTAGTAAGCAGCTACTTTATGCTGCCACTGTGCAACTTTTTGATATGCAATGGGCTCTGGCCCCACACCTCAGCATGTCAAAATGTCTAAAATAAAGGTGGGAAGGGTCAAAGGAAATTGGGACTAACCTCCTCTTAACGGTCTTACTCGCATTGAATCAGCATACAAAGGAGAGAACTTGACCAGGATATCCAATGGTATTTGTGTTCACTGGACATTGTTGTACAGTATATTGGGTTAAAATGGTCAAGTAAAGTGTTCAACATTTTGGAGTTCATGAAATATATTGCATTTACTATGAAAATATGGAATCCAAGCAATATGCATCTTGAAATTTAGAGGTTTCCAATCTTTGAATTCAGTCTCCAGTTCCATTTCACATTGGTATACACATTCTCAGGTTGACCGACAATTTGCATAGTGCTTAATTAAGCCTGTGACATGTTCAGATATGTATCTAAAAAACGATACACTGTATGGAACAGACCAGAATGGAGATAATTACTGGAATGGACTTATTGGGAATAATTGGTGCAATATGTAAATGAAAATTAAAGATACCATTATACAAAGATGAGCCGTAAAATTTGTATACGGTTATGCAGTGGATTGTATGATACATAAAAATTCACTATAGTTTACCTCCAGTCTCCTGTCATTTAAATTGCTTCTGTCTCCAATCCAAAATTATAATCACTTCTACCATCCACTAACCCAGCAGCGATTTTCAATTAAAACACATCATACAGAGGGTGATATACATTTTAAATTGCTTCTGTTGTGGGTTTGTTGATGGTGTATATGAACAGCCCACAATGCCTCATATCTAAATGAAGAGAAATGATTGGAACACAAGCTCAGTAATAAAACATGAGGTAAAAACGACATTTTTTTTACTTAGAACAGAGTTGCATTTTTTGGGGGGCAAAGAACAATAGTTGCATTGTTTAAGGAAAACAAGAAGGTAAAGGAAATTGAAAAAATGGTTATGACCATGTTTACTTTCTTTTTCAGGATTCCATTAACTTCAAATCTGCCTTTGAAATGGACACTGGACATAAAGGTAGCTGACCAGCATATGAAGGTGAAAGTTGCAAAGACGCCTGGAAAATATGAAGTAAGCCAAAAGAAGAAAACTAATAATTTAGTTTGGAGACTTTTTAATTAAAATTGATTACTCCTTATTCATTAAGTTTATGTAGGTCGATGAACTATCCTACAATCTCCTGTTAAAACAGATGAACTATCTTACAATCTCCTGTTGAAACAGATGAACTATCCTACAGTCTTCTCTTAAAACTGATGAACTATCCTACAATCTCCTGTTAAAACTGATGAACTATCCTACAATCTCCTGTTAAAACTGATGAACTATCCTACAATATCCTGTTAAAACAGATGAACTATCCTACAATCTCCTGTTAAAACTGATGAGCTATCCTACAATCTCCAGTTAAAACTGATGAACTATCCTACAATCTCCTGTTAAAACTGATGAACTATCCTACAATCTTCTGTTAAAACTGATGAATTATCCTACAATCTCCTGTTAAAACAGATGAACTATCCTACAATCTCCTGTTAAAACTGATGAACTATCCTACAATCTCCTGTTAAAACTGATGAACTATCCTACAATCTCCTGTTAAAACAGATGAACTATCCTACAATCTTCTGTTAAAACTGATGAACTATCCTACAATCTCCTGTTAAAACTGATGAACTATCCTACAATCTCCTGTTAAAACTGATGAACTATCCTACAATCTCCCGTTAAAACTGATGAACTATCCTATAGTCTCCTGTTAAAACTGGAACTTAATAGTAGTAAGACAAAAAAAGGCAAATATTTATGTGTATATATATATATATATATATATATATATATATATATATATATATATATATATATATATTTATGAGTAAGACAGCTTTGGACTCCATCCATTATGCATATTATCAAATATTATAACTGAATATTACCTTGGACACAATTATATTTATGTATAGTTGAACATTCCTACTGCAGTCAGATTCATTTAGTCAACCTTCAGTCACACCTTGGACATTATATTTGTGTCTAGTCAAATATTGCTGACAAAGTCTACACATGAAGACATGTAAAGCTGTAATTTTCATATACTTACATATTTTGTAACTTTTAAATGTGTGATGTTAAAATATGTTAGATTTTTATGTTAAATTGTGTTAAAATTTTATGTTAGTTTTTCTTCAAGTTTTGCAGGGTAGAAACTGGGGTGACTGGGGATATTGGGGGGGGGGGCATACACATACATGCAAACCTCCTAGACAAGAGGGTGTTTCTCCTTAATTGAGGGGTGTCTTATGTCCCTCACTGAAATTTCCTGCATATACAAAATTATTATTGAAAAATGAATTTTTTTTTTGGTCACATTTTGGATCCAGTGTTGTATATTTATGGTAGTACTATCCTGTGATCACTGTGACTGTGAATTGGCTTAAGCATGGCAACAAAATTTAGTTGCTAATTTCAAGCAGCATGAAACAGTTAACATCCCCTTGATTCTGTCTGCAGGGTCAGATGGATATAGTGCTTGAAGTTTGTTCAGATGGATTATGCTGTGTGTGAGCAATTGTAATTCCTTAAAGATTAAAGATATTGATTGTTTATGGTTGGGTTACTAAAGAACTCAATCAACATTTACTTCGATTCTCTCTGCTTATATTTGTTGTAAAGCTGATTTTAAAATATGTTACATTGGCAAGAATGACATTAGATGCCATGCAGAAAGTCTACTCATAAAAGCACATTAACCACAACAACAAATATGCCATCACTGAAATCCATGTTCATGGAATCACCATCAAATGTGGTGAAAGTACACAGGCCAAGTGTTACAACTCGATGGTCTTAAACTAAACTAAGTAAGAAAAATCTGACAAGTTTTGTAGAATTCAACAAATAATTTCACTTGAATACAAAGAGAACATTTAAAGAAGAACTTAAGAGTATTATGAAGTAAATCTCAAACAGTCCTAAAAGTATACAAGTCCAAAAGTATAGAGTATTCTGAATTAATTCTATTGATGTTCGGAATGAATTCAAATTTAGAGACTGATGATGTACAAATAGACTAGAATAGTGTTGATATGCCAACAGTCTTAATGTTTCACAAAGATAGTATCCAAAATGTGTTTGAATGAACTCAGATTGATTCCAGAATGGTGATTTAGTCCAAAAAGTATTATTGAGCATTTTGTCAATGAATAATTTCAATAACTCCTCTAAAATAATAACTGAAACACAACTAAAATTGAATCCTCCAAAGGCTGATGTTATGATAGGAATGAGTAATTCTTTTAGTTTCTCCTTTATATAAACAGCAAAGACAAAATAACAGAACCAGGATGACGGTAATTTTCCAAACAAATTCATAAATAGGATTCCTTCTAGAAACTTCAAAGGTCAGAGGTCACATAAACATGTTTACCTCCAAGTAATACTGATCTTAACATAAAATCTAGACAATAGTGTAATATGTTGTTTATGAAAAAAAAAGAATTTAGTCAGGTAGGCCCAACTTCTACCCTCATCTATGGACAGAGGTAAATCACTATACAGATTAAATATGCATAACATTAGACAGTATTTGCCAGCTTTATATCTAAATATAATCTTCCATTTCTGGATGTGGATCATTTTTCAGATTAGTCATAAGTAATGTTCCTTGACTCAGAAATTGCACTAAATTTTTCTTGCAAATGCAAAAGGACAAAAACTACTTACATAGTGACTATTTCATTGTTCATAAGAAATCATAATCTTAATATAATTAAAAAAAAAAAGAATTAGAAGAATAGTAATAATATTAATTTATTACTATGTATGCTCACTTATACGTTGACTCAACTATAACTTGACCCCCCCCTTCCTTGTTTTTTAGAGCTATAAAAAGCCAATTTCTCTTCAGTCATTGTGAGGTTTGCAGGTTAGATCCATCAGAAGGGGTGACTTGCTGTCAGTGAGTCATTATTGCACTTTGGAAAAATAAAATAACCCAACTGGATTGTTGGATGGAAAGATGGACAATACATTTATATTATTTGACAGCTTGTTTAAATTAAATCCATTAAAATCCATAACTGCTTGACTTTTTTTAATCCATTTATGTGAAAATTATAGGTCACGTACCAGTATATAAATAATTAGAATGATTCAAATCGTGATATTCAGTCATCTATTCATTGTAAGTATCATCCAACTCTGGTTCACTGTTTTATTTGGGTATAGACATAGCTTGGGCTCTGTAAGTAACACATTGATTAAACAGTGTGGAATTTATTAAAGGCTGCAACTGAGCACATCATTTGTGCAGCAAGATCACGTGGAGTTCAGTAACGACCCTGAATCACTTGGCACTGAGGAAGTATTGAACTTCTGGCCCGATAAAAGGGTTGTTATGTACTGATTTACACTTGATGTCACACCATCTGTAGAACTGAAATGACTGACAGTTGAATTCACACCTTTTGTATAGTTGCTTTGATTTACAGTTGAAGTTGTACTATCTGTTGAACTGCATTAATTTATAGGTGAAGTCACACCATCTGTAGAAATTTATTGATTTACAGCTAAGTTGAAATCACACCATCTGTAGAAACGTACTGATTTTTACAATTACATCTTTTACAGTTAGTCACACTATCTGTTGACAGTTAAGTCACATCATCTGTAGAATTGTACAGATTTACAATTGAAGTCACACCATCTGTAGAAATGCACTGATTTACAGTTGATATCACACATTTGTAGAAATGCACAATTAAATTCAGATTAATGATTTTTGTATGCCCCTTTCTTGTTCTTTGAATTACCCTTCCCACTGTAGCAACTTGTTTGATATCAGAACATTAACTGTCTGACCATACTGACCACAGCTTTATGAGAATAATAATGCATAGATAAATGCACATGTGTCTAAGACATACATATATATACACCGCTCTGGTGGCCTAGTGGTTACAGCGTCCGCCTTGGATGCGGGAGGCCGTGGGTTCGATCCCCGGTCGAGTCATACCAAAGACTTACAAAAATGGTACTAACAGCTGCCTTGCTTGGTGCTCAGCATTAAAAGGTTAGTGCTAGGACTGGTCGGCCTGGTGTCAGGATAATGTGACTGGTTGGGACATCATGCTACATGTCTGTGGCATGATGCCACAGTGCTAGACATCACTATAAACTGACACACTGCAGACATTGTAGCAATATGACTTAAAAGCTATGTTAAAAATCTAAATTGCACACACACACATATGCACACACATACATACATGCATACATACATACGTACATACATTAAATACAGATAAGTGAATAGTCATTCATTAACTTATTTATGGTTAATTAAGTACATATAGGTAGTTAGTCATTCATTGACTTATTTAAGGCTATTTAGGTACAGATAGGTAGTTATTCATTGACTTAATTTTGGTTAATTAGGTACAGATGGGTAGATGATCATGACTTATTTATAGCTAGCTAGGTACACAATAGGTAGTTACTCATTCATTGACTTATTTATTGTTAATTAGGTACATATGGGTAGTCATTCTTTGGCTTATTTATAGCTAGTAAGGTACACAATAGGTAGTTACTCATTCATTGACTTATTTATTGTTAATTAGGTACATATGGGTAGTCATTCTTTGGCTTATTTATAGCTAGCTAGGTACACAATAGGTAGTTACTCATTCATTGACTTATTTATTGTTAATTAGGTACATATGGGTAGTCATTCTTTGGCTTATTTATAGCTAGTAAGGTACAAAATAGGTGGTTAGTCATTCATTGACTTATTTTTGGTAATTGGGTACAGAAAGGTAGATAGTCATTCTTTGACTTACTTATAGCTAGTTAGGTACAAAATAGGTAGTTAGTCATTTAATTTACTTATTTATGGTTAAAGGGAAAAGCTTGTATACAGCATCACACTTTGTGTAAATTTTTAAGTTTTATTAAAAGTGGAAAGCTTTCAGTATGTTGTGTTACTACTTGCACCACTTATGTTTCAGGTTGATGTAAATGGGACAAAGCTGACCATCAGTGATGGACTTAATTTCTCTTCACCTCTTGTAGAGGCCAATGTAAATGGGGAATCCAGATTGTTTCAGGTATTTTCTTCACAACATCCAGGACTAAACACAATTGGTTTTTAAATTTGACTGTTTTTCAATTTACTACTTAGCATGTGATATCAGCAGTTACAGTTACTAGCATCATGGCATAAGAACTATATCACCCACACTGTGGCATAACACCATGTCACAATGAGTTAGTAGGGGTATTATTGGTAGTGTTAATAATAATAATTAATAATAATAATAATAATAATAATAATATTTAGAACAACAAAAAATTAAAGATGTTGACAACAACATCAGTTTAAACAACAAAAATAACTGCTGCTAAATTAAAAGATAGTATATAGAGTAAGATGTTTAGGTATCAAATATAGCAGGTTAGAGGACATCAAATATAGCAGGTTAGAGAACATGAAATATCGCAAGTTAGATGAAATATAGCAAGTTAGAGAACATGAAATATAGCAGGTTCGAGAACATCAAATATAGCAGGTTAGAGAACATCAAATATAGCAGGTTAGAGAACATCAGATATAGCAGGTTAGAGAACATGAAATATAGCAGGTTAGAGAACATCAAATTAGCAAGTTAGAGAACATGAAATATAGCAAGTTAGAGAACATGAAATATAGCAGGTTCGAGAACATGAAATATAGCAGGTTCAAGAACATCAAATATAGCAGGTTCAAGAACATCAAATATAGCAGGTTAGAGAACATGAAATATAGCAGGTTAGAGAACATCAAATATAGCAAGTTAGAGAACATGAAATATAGCAGGTTAGAGAACATCAAATTAGCAAGTTAGAGAATATGAAATATAGCAAGTTAGAGAATATGAAATATAGCAAGTTAGAGAACATGAAATATAGCAGGTTAGAGAATATGAAATAAAGCAAGTTAGAGAACATTAAATATAGCAAGTTAGAGAACATGAAATATAGCAGGTTAGAGAATATGAAATATAGCAAGTTAGAGAACATGAAATATAGCAAGTTAAAGAACATGAAATATAGCAGGTTAGAGAATATGAAATATAGCAAGTTAGAGAATATGAAATATAGCAGGAAAGAGAATATGAATATAGCAGGTTAGAGAATATGAAATATAGCAAGTTAGAGAATGTGCATATAGCAAGTTAGTGAACATAGTTTTCCTCATCTTTTTCAGCTGACTAAGAGATTAGGTGGTGGTCTTTACAAGCTGAGATACTTTGGAACAGTGGTAAGTTTATCCTAGATCAGAATTTTGATATATAGTTGGTCTCGTGTTGGTTATCTTTATCACTTATGCAGTGACTTTATTTGGCCAGTAGAGATCATAAGTCCTTTGAAAGGACTTTATTTGTGTATTACAGTGATGTCACATTTATTTATGGGGTAACAATTATTATTTATTTTGGGTTTGCTACAAAATCAGTTAAAACAATGGTCCATCTTAGAAAATCCATTTTATGCCCTTGGCCATTAGAAGCATATCTGTAGAAATGTAAAATGTTGACAAAAATTAACTGTCTTGTGGGCCACTGCAAGATGTCTGACACATAGGTAGGGCCCTGAGTGGCTGAGTGGTCTAAAGCGCTCTCTGTTATGGAACACTGCCATCTCACCTCTGTCTGCGCTTGTTTGAGTCTCGGATTCAGCCAATGTGGGTATGTGAGAAAGCTTGCCAGTAGCTTCTCTCATGGGTCGGTGGTTCTTTCCCAGGTTTTCCAGGGTTCTTCCTCCACCATTAATACTGGCCGCCATATATAGCCTATCGTGTGCTGAAAATGGCGTTCAACTCCACAACAACAACAACAACAATGACACATAGGTATCACTTTTCTGGCAATGGCAGGACCAAGATTCTGCATTAAAGTTTTTGCAAGATTTGGGGTGGATGGGGTGAATGTACTGCACAGCTTGCAGGGTAGACACTGTTCTTCAGAATATTGTTTTATGTCATACCCACCTTGCCACAAGCTTGACATAGAAACAGGGTGGAGGGATGCCATACATCGCACAGGTTGCAGTGTAAAGACTGCTACAAAACCTTGTTTTGTCTATCCCACCTTGCCACCAGCTTGACATAGATGCAGTGGTGGGGTGGGGATGTATATTGCACAGGTTGTAGGTTAGATGCTGTGCTTTTGTCCAGCCCACCTTGGCACCAGCTTGACATTGATACAGGGAAGGGGTAGGGGCATACATTGCACATCCTGCAGGGTAGACACTTTGCATAGGCCACTTAGGTGCCAGTTTGACAAAGTGATCATTTTGGTGTCTGTATCCATATACATCTGGCTACATAGTTGTGTTACTTGGTATTTGTATACATCTTGATGTGTACAGTTGGCTACATAATCATGGTACTTGGTATGTGTATACATCTTTATGTGTACAGTTGGCTACATATTCACATTACTTGTTATGTGTGTACATCTTGATGTGTACAGTTGACTACATAGTCACGTTACTTGGTATGTAGATACATTTTTATGTGTACAGTTGGCTACATAATCATGTTATTTGGTATGTGGATACATATTTATGTGTACATTTGGCTACATAATCATGTTATTTGGTATGTGGATACATATTTATGTGTACAGTTGGCTACATAGTCATGTTATTTGGTATGTGGATACATATTTATGTGTACAGTTGGCTACATAATGTTATTTGGTATGTGGATACATATTTATGTGTACAGTTGGCAACACAGTCATGTTATTTGGTATGTGGATACATATTTATGTGTACAGTTGGCTACATAATCATGTTATTTCGTATGTGGATACATATTTATGTGTACATTTGGCTACATAATCATGTTATTTGGTATGTAAATACGTCTCCATGTGTTTAAGACCAGTTTATTAAAAACTCTGTATCGGGTCTGGAATGTAGGTTGTGGTCTGCTTCTTGTTTTTGAAAATCATTATGAAAATTGATATACACAAAAGTAAGTACATTCACAGCATGCTATAAAACTGGTCTTAGAAAGACCACTGTTTTGGAAGACCACCTAGCATGAAAGACAAAATGTTTTGTGCACAGGTCATTGTTTTATGTAACATGTTGACTTTGACTTACAATAAGAAAGATCCTGTATCAGACCACATTTTGTTGAGTTTTCATGACAGGCATCAGTATATATGCAGATTAACTGTACGCAATGAAGAGCATTGAATTGACAGAAATAATGATATTTATTGACAGCATCATACCTTCATAACATGTTATTCCATGTGAAATTATGTAAAAAGTAACTATTTATTCAAAATACTGTCAATCATGGCATGACTTCATCCTGAAATTTGTATACTTGTAATCATTTTGGCATATCACCAGTAACTGACTGGGGAGATTACATGATATATGTTTTCCAATTTTTTTTCCATTAAATTTCTTATGATGTTTATGACATTGTATGATTATATTTTTACTTGTTTCTGCTGCCTCAGCACAAACCACTCCTGTCCACTGTAGAATATTTTTCAACATAGTTGCAAGGTAGCACACTTTGTAGATGATGTTTTAGCTGGGGGAAAAAACTGCTGATCTTGGGGGTAGTCTTTCCCATAGATACGATGTATTTGGTTCCACAGATATCATATTGTTAATGTAGCTCCTGATTTTACAAAAACAGAAAAAGGCTTTCTGATGTTGATTACACTGTAAATGAATGTTCCCCACCATGTGGTTGTATGTGAGCCAGAATATAGAATAGACAGTGTATTTATCCCAATCATATAGTTATATATGAGCCAGAATATAGCATAGACAGTGTATTTATCCCAATCATATAGTTGTATATGAGCCAGAATATAGCATAGACAGTGTATTTATCCCAATCATATAGTTATATATGAGCCAGAATATAGCATAGACAGTGTATTTATCCCAATCATATAGTTGTATATGAGCCAGAATATAGCATAGACAGTGTATTTATCCCAATCATATAGTTGTATATGAGCCAGAATATAGCATAGACAGTGTATTTATCCCAATCATATAGTTATATATATGAGTCAGAATATAGCATAGACACCGTATTTTTCCTTATCATATTGTTGAATATGAACCAGAACATAGCATAGTGTATTATCTCCATCATGTGGGGGTATATGAGCCGGAATAAAGCATAGTGTATGTATCCCCATCATGTGGGGATATATGAGCCAGAATGTAGCATAGTGTGTTTATCACCATCATGTGGGGGTGTTATGTTACGTGTTTAGGCTCAAATAAACAGTAACACAAGAAAAAGTGAAAACAACAAGCTTTCAAAAACATAATAATTTATTTCCCTGGAAAAATTCTGTAGAAATGAAAAAATATGAACTTATGGTTTTAAGAATCAGATCCAAAAATAATCCAAGAATAATCCATGAATAAAATTTTAGAAGTCCTAATATTGAAATGTGATAATGATTCTAAGTTCGAGTCCCGACGAAGAATCCAAGATGGAAGGCTATGACGTATGTTGTAACCTGTACTGTGTTAAGTCTACAGTTCCTTGTAGAAACACAATAATTAATCCTCCGGTTTTGGAAATCCAGATAAAAATTTTCAGAAATGTCCTTGTTCAAAAATTCTATATGAATACAATAATATTTCCAGAGAAATTAATTAATCTTTTAGAGTCCAAATAATCTGAAGAAAAATTAACATATAACCCAAAAACTCAAAACTAGTCACAACAGAAGAAAACAACGTGACATTAAGTGTTTAAAAGCCCCAAAACTCTTAGATATCTTTCTCTAAACATCACTATTGGGGCCCCGAGTGGCTGCGTGGTCTAAAGCGCTCTCCGTTACGGATCACTGCCATCTCACCTCTGTCTACGTGGGTTCGAGTCTCGGATTCGACCAATGTGGGTAAGTGAGAAAGCTTGCCAGTAGCTTCTCGTTGTTCGGTGGTTCTTCCCAGGGTTTTCCCGGGTTCTTCCTCCACCATTAATACTGGCCGCCATACATAGCCTATAGTGTGCTGAAAAATGGCGTTAAACGACACAACAACAACAACTAAACATCACTATTAATACTAAGTATTTCGCAATTTTGGAAATGCCTAATTGTGAAATAGAGGATCATGTGATCATGTTTACATATAAAAATCACATAGCCCCTGTATGTCCTTGATAAGAACTAATCATTTTACTCCGAGAATAAAAGTTGATTACTTGACTGTCAATCAAGGCCAGGAATTAAGTCAAAAATAAAAACAGTTTTTCTATTATTAGGTATTTATGGAAAGACTCGGGTCAAACTGAATTTTCTGGAAAATATCAAATTCCTTGTAAACAAAAATTACATTACATTGACATATAATTTTTTTAAAAAAGATTCCAAAATCCACAAACAATCAAATCAAATCAAACACAAATTAGATCAAATATAAATTAAATCAAATATTCGTAACAGTATATGAGCCAGAATATAGCATAGACAGTGTATTTATCCCCACCATGTGGGGGCATATGAGGCAGAATGTAGCATATATAAGGCTGTATAAAACATAGTGTGTTTATCCCCATATGGTTGTATGTGAGCCAGAATATAGCATAGATGGTGTATTTATCCCCATCATGTGGAGGTATATAAACCAGGATATAGCATAGACAGTAACCCAATTACAATGGTGTACTCATTATTAATTCAATTCCTATAGCAAATGGAAGCACAATAGTATTGACAATTTAGTGTGTTCAGTATCTAAATAAGTGGGATCAAACTAGATTGTACTGCCTGTAATCATCCTTGATGTATGCTATGTTGAGAAAATCATGGGCTATTGCATTTTGTAATACAATTGTATCACTCATTCCACACCAAAGAAATAAACTGATAATTTCATTATTGGGGTTCATAGATTTATTAAAAATCTTGTAGTACATCAGTGGAATCTTTCCTCTACCTCTTCAGTTAATAATAATAATATCAGCATTGAAAAGATAATTTTACTTAATTTTTATTTCTCATTTCCATTCAATTAATGAACTTCAAAATCCATATATCCTATTGTTATGAGTCTATGCTTTTAAAATAAGTAACAGAAAAGAGTGAAAAGCAACATTCAACAAATAATTTATTTTCCTAGAATACAAAGTGAAAATGAAAAAAAATAACTTGCAGACACAAGTCCTAATAATAAGCTCTAAATAAACTTTATTAAAAATCCAAATTAAGTCAATAGCTGAAAGTGTTGATGTGCCTGTAGATGGCTTGTAAAGTGTTGAAGTGCCAACAGTCTTTTGTTGAAATAGTAGTACAATCCAAGAAGAAATCCTTATTTGAAATTTCAGTATAAATTCAGATTTCATATAATGAATTTTAAAAAAGTTTTTAAAAACTTTACAAATGCAAATTAAATATGCATAACACCATATTGTATGTTCAGCCATTTCTAGACTGGTTATAATATTTTTTATGTAATTAGTACCATGAGTTCTTCAGTATATTACTGTACTCACTTATATCTTGACTGGTTTAATGGCCTTCATTTCTTGCCATTAAGTGAATACAAATGGTTCATGACAACTGTTTTCCATTATTCCAGTTCCAAGTGAGCATAATGGATGAATATGCAGCAGAGATGAAAAAACTAATGCCAGAGAAGGTGGTTATGGACACTTCTACCATGATCTTAGCTCCCATGCCAGGAATGCTGAAATCTGTTTCTGTTAAAGCAGGGCAATCGGTAATGCATACATGTACATAGATAGACACTTATGCAGTGATCTTAGCTCCCATGCCAGGAATGCTGAAATCTGTTTCTGTTAAAGCAGGGCAATCGGTAATGCATACATGTACATAGATAGACACTTATGCAGTGATCTTAGCTCCCATGCCAGGAATGCTGAAATCTGTTTCTGTTAAAGCAGGGCAATCGGTAATGCATACATGTACATAGATAGACACTTATGCAGTGATCTTAGCTCCCATGCGAGGAATGCTGAAATCTGTTTCTGTTAAAGCAGGGCAATTGGTAATGCATACATGTACATAGATAGACACTTATGCAGTGATCTTAGCTGCCATGCCAGGAATGCTGAAATCTGTTTCTGTTAAAGCAGGGCAATCGGTAATGCATACATGTACATAGATAGACACTTATGCAGTGATGTTGGCTCCCATGCCAGGAATGCTGAAATCTGTTTCTGTTAAAGCAGGGCAATTGGTAATGCATACATGTACATA
Source organism: Sinohyriopsis cumingii (assembly GCA_028554795.2). Classification (NCBI taxonomy): domain Eukaryota; kingdom Metazoa; phylum Mollusca; class Bivalvia; order Unionida; family Unionidae; genus Sinohyriopsis; species Sinohyriopsis cumingii. The sequence continues at coordinate 55,340,775 of CM068828.1, forward strand.
CATAGACACTTATGCAGTGATCTTAGCTCCCATGCCAGGAATGCTGAAATCTGTTTCTGTTAAAGCAGGGCAATTGGTAATGCATACATGTACATAGATAGACACTTATGCAGTGATCTTAGCTCCCATGCCAGGAATGCTGAAATCTGTTTCTGTTAAAGCAGGGCAATTGGTAATGCATACATGTACATAGATAGACACTTATGCAGTGATCTTAGCTCCCATGCCAGGAATGCTGAAATCTGTTTCTGTTAAAGCAGGGCAATCGGTAATGCATACATGTACATAGATAGACACTTATGCAGTGATGTTGGCTCCCATGCCAGGAATGCTGAAATCTGTTTCTGTTAAAGCAGGGCAATTGGTAATGCATACATGTACATACATAGACACTTATGCAGTGATCTTAGCTCCCATGCCAGGAATGCTGAAATCTGTTTCTGTTAAAGCAGGGCAATCGGTAATGCATACATGTACATAGATAGACACTTATGCAGTGATCTTAGCTCCCATGCCAGGAATGCTGAAATCTGTTTCTGTTAAAGCAGGGCAATCGGTAATGCATACATGTACATAGATAGACACTTATGCAGTGATCTTAGCTCCCATGCCAGGAATGCTGAAATCTGTTTCTGTTAAAGCAGGGCAATCGGTAATGCATACATGTACATAGATAGACACTTATGCAGTGATCTTAGCTCCCATGCCAGGAATGCTGAAATCTGTTTCTGTTAAAGCAGGGCAGTCGGTAATGCATACATGTACATAGATAGACACTTATGCAGTGATGTTGGCTCCCATGCCAGGAATGCTGAAATCTGTTTCTGTTAAAGCAGGGCAATCGGTAATGCATACATGTACATAGATAGACACTTATGCAGTGATGTTGGCTCCCATGCCAGGAATGCTGAAATCTGTTTCTGTTAAAGCAGGGCAATCGGTAATGCATACATGTACATAGATAGACACTTATGCAGTGATCTTAGCTCCCATGCCAGGAATGCTGAAATCTGTTTCTGTTAAAGCAGGGCAATCGGTAATGCATACATTTACATAGATAGACACTTATGCAGTGATCTTAGCTCCCATGCCAGGAATGCTGAAATCTGTTTCTGTTAAAGCAGGGCAATTGGTAATGCATACATGTACATAGATAGACACTTATGCAGTGATCTTAGCTCCCATGCCAGGAATGCTGAAATCTGTTCCTGTTAAAGCAGGGCAATCGGTAATGCATACATGTACATAGATAGACACTTATGCAGTGATCTTAGCTCCCATGCCAGGAACGCTGAAATCTGTTTCTGTTAAAGCAGGGCAATCGGTAATGCATACATGTACATAGATAGACACTTATGCAGTGATCTTAGCTCCCATGCCAGGAATGCTGAAATCTGTTTCTGTTAAAGCAGGGCAATCGGTAATGCATACATGTACATAAATAGACACTTATGCAGTGATCTTAGCTCCCATGCCAGGAATGCTGAAATCTGTTTCTGTTAAAGCAGGGCAATCGGTAATGCATACATGTACATAGATAGACACGTATGCAGTGATGTTGGCTTCCATGCATGGAATGCTGAATTCTGTTCTGTTGAGCCAGGATAGTCAGTAATACATGCATATTCATCATAGATACAGATAGGTAAACCAAAGTGTTGTTTTTAGTGATAGGGATGCTGCATCTTTCTGTTCAGCCCAGAAAACAAATACACCTCCCAACCTACTGCACAATATGACAAGTTCTATCATGGTGCTGGTTACCATGGTGCCAAAGCTGTTATTACACCTATCTGGGGGGTTGGTTTCAAACTGGTGTAATAACTATAATGGGTTTGTCTCTTCAAGTAAAATTTAGAGATCACCAAACTCCATTCTAATTTTAATTGGATACATACACAGACACTTGCACTCATACAGACAAAACTATACAGTTTATTCCTGCCCAACCTAGGCAGTAGGTGAACTGTAACTTCCCCTTCATACCAACACATTGAACAAGACAACTGCAAGAACATGGAAACACACACACACACAGAGACAGTTTTATTAGTATTTAAAACAGACAGAGTCACATGCTAAATGTATTAGACTTGATGCACCTAAAATTTCCATATTTTGTGCACTGTGTACATCTAGAAATATTGTTGACTTGGAACAGAATTTGGAATTTATGAACTTGAGCAATTAAAAGAAGCAGAAAGACTATTTTGTTATGCAGTTTAAGTAAGAAAATCATTGATTGTTACTCAACACGATAAATGTTAATGACAATGATTCTTTGACTGGTATTCAGATTATTTTCCAGAATAGCAAAATTGACATACTTGCACAAACACAGGAGACAAATCTGTGACATTAGACATGTTCTGCTGTAAATGAATGACACATTTAGTAAAATCAAAGTTTGGAAAGTATGGATAGTACTTATTAACATGAACACAAGAAAGTACAGTAGGTCTTGTGTTGCTTCAAGAACAAATCTAATGATGGAAATGAAGTATGAGAAATAGGCATCATTATAACCATACCTGCCAGTTTGGAAGGGGTAGTTGGGAGGGGTTCAGTTTTGTGGTGTTGGGTGTGTTTATGGTACGGGAGTCATTGTGCACATAGCAAAAATTGCTATAGCATAACATTCTTTGTTAAATAAGCTTAATTTGGTGTTTGGTGATTGATAAGTGTCTTTTGATGTGACACCTCAGGTATGTGTAACACTAAGTAACAATGTCAACTCATTAAAAGAAATCAGTCTAAGGGCATAATTTTTCAAACAAGACAGAATACCATTTTTTTCTTCTAATTAAATGTTCAAAATGGCAACTTCCATAAGCCTAAGATGTATTGAATGCATGTAAATCTTTCACCTTGACAAAAAATTCAGTTTCTCCTTTAAATACATTCTCTGATCACATTAACATAGGAATATAAGCCTGCAACTTCCTGGATCCAGCCCTACTGTGAGACAAAAATTCATCATTTCTGTCTACATCATGCAAAGGGCAATAACTCTTGCACATTACCTCCCCATGCAACCACTAGATGTCGCCAGTTTTTGATATTTGCTTCTATACAAACATCATACATCATCATCTTAACCTTAGAGTAGTCAGAGATCATGTGACCATAGTCTGTATTGCTTAACTGGTTGTCATTCAGATAGGGAATCCAGTCCTTCTCCTCTAGAAGGATACCCAAGGTATGGGTAGGATACTCAGCATTCCCTATTACCTATTATCCTAATGTGAAACTGATTGGGTAATAGATTTAAAGGAGAAAACAGAAAATACATGGGACCCAGGGAAGGCACTTTTATAGAGGGGTACTCACCCATAGATGCATTTTAAAATTTCTTATCAAAGTACCCTGGCATATATTTTTTAAAATCTGCCTTCCCTGGATACTATGTATAATTAAATGGAACAGCCCTAATATAAGAAGTAGCAATTTGTTAATGTAAGAAGTAACACTGTTAATGTATGATAGGCAAGATCACAGTTATGAATGACTGAATTAGAGTACGTTTAAATGATTGTCAGTGAATGGATGATTGAAAATTGCTTATATTTAATATCAGAGATGGCAAAGTATGCTAACAATAGCAGTAGGAACACAGACTTGCTGGAATAAAATAAAAGCATACTTACAGGTGGACTTTTTTGTTATGTTTTTCTCAAGGTCTCAGAGGGTCAAGAGGTTGCTGTGTTAGAGGCTATGAAAATGCAAAACAGTCTTGTGGCTGCCAAGACTGGAAAGGTAAGTTAAAAACCTGACACATGTATAGGAATTCTGCTTATTTAGTAGAATTCCACCGTTTGTATGAAACCCCTCAAAATTGAAACCGTTGGTATTTGAAACGTTTTCAGTTTCATGAGGTTGTTACAGATGTGTAAAAACTTCTTTTTCTGAGCACTTATTTGACAAAAGAAAGAGAGAATGCATAAGAGCGTAAGTGTCTGTGTCTGTGAACACAATGAAGAAAGGTGTTATTTTTTAAAATTCTGTTCTAAATAGATGCATTTAATGAAGAATTACCTGAACAAAAAACGTTCCTACAGAAAATCTTATTCTGTCACATGAATACAGTTGCTCCACATACAGTCCTTGTTGCAAGTCTAATGTTACGTGTTTAGGCTCAAATAAACAGTAACACAAGAAAGCGTGAAAACAACAAGCTTTAAAAAATATAACAATCAAAATATAAATCAAATATAAATTAAATCTAATATATGTAGCACAAGAATTAGATACAGTATTTTTATAACTTGGAATTATGAATGATATTCCACAGTGTTTAAATACTCTGTACAAGTCATAATGTTCACGCTCAATGTCCTGGATATACAATATTTAACCTGACTCAGTGATTTAGTAGCTAAAATATATTTGCAGGTTTCAGTTTTATGGGGGTATTTTTAAGTGCAAAATTGAAATTTGGGTTCAAATTTTGTTTCAGTATTCAGAGTTGAGGGGTTTTGGCTTACTGGTGAAAAATGATATTTAAGAAGGAAAAGTTTGGGACTTAAATACAGTTCAGTCCTGAAGGGATTCGGGTATATCGAGGTTTTGGGTTTTGAGGAATTTCAATGTAATTGACTTTTATTTTTTATGTACAGGACATTGCTGTATCAGCTGTGATAAATAATTAGTCAATTTTGAAATCCTGTTTAGATGGAGGATGGGTTACGACTTTTTTGCAATGTTTCCAATATTGTGAATTACTTGTCAAGAGTTCTTTATTTCTCAAGCAAGGTTCATGATAGAATTGTCGATGATAACAATTTCTGCTACTTCCATACTTTTATAACAAGACGTTTATTGTGACCTAAGTTTCATCTTTTTCCTGACTTTGGTCATGTATTTTTGTTTGGCATTAAGAGTTGTTGGCATGGTGTCTGCATACAATATTGCCATGAATGATGAAACTTGGTGAGTGGATGCATCATAAGAACTATAATCTTATTGGAAAATTAGGTCTCAAAGCAGTGTTTCATGCTTCCATTGATTTCAAATTAATTTCTTGGATACTGTTTATGTTCATGAAAGGAGATAATAACTCAATTAGTAATACTACTTAAAGCCAAAAGAGGTCACTCTTGCCTATATTTGATTCTTTACTGACATGGGTTGGGTATTTGTACTTGATCATATAGATTCTTTCATACTATATATCCAGGTGGAAGTAGGAATAAACATTATATATTAGTAATCTTTGCATATTAATATCTATTCATAGTACAGTACTACTCTTTTATCTCAACATCCTTATTCCCAAGGTAATACTGCCAACAGAAGCAGTTGTTGAGATAAGTATTGTGTGTGTGTTTGTGTGCATATAAATCACAGTTTAGCAGATAAGTGAAATTGTTCTTTAAGGGGTAACTTTTTATCAGCGCATAGGATTTACACTTTGAGAATATAAAAAAAAAAATTTTTAAAAATAAAAACAAAAGACAAAACCAGTTTGAAGTACACTTGTATATTGACAACTTACATTTGTGTTCCCTTCATATTATATTATCCATATTGTGTGAAGTACAGCATATGCACATGAAAAATTCATTAATTTGGGTATAGGTCACATGTTAAATTTTTTTTTATATCTGTCACAGCCTGTTCGAAAATATATACAGTGTAAAAACACATTTATTAAAAAAAAGGTTTGTCTCGTTTTATGTACTGTATAATCCATTGTCAACCAGTATATGACACGAAACATCTACAATATGCATTGTTGCCAGCAGGGCATGGCTTTATTGTTGTTATATAAGACATGTGGCCTTTCCTGAGGGGGACTATATTTATGAGATGTATGTGTATGTACATGTATCTGTATATAGTAAGAAATCTATGTATAACTTATCTTCATTTAAAAGTAGCATTAATTATTAACATGTTGTTCTTGTCTTAAAACCAGACTTATTTCAAGGTAACATAAATTAATAGTTTTAATTCTTAGGCATGAAATGTGAGTTGGGTAATGTTGGCATGCTCTTTGCAAGACCATTCAAAAATGTTATTTAAATCTTGGTACTTAACTTCGTTTTGTATTTAAAATAATGCTATTTCCATTTGCTCCAGTTTTCCATTGCTACAGAATATTCCCTTATCTGTAATGATATTGTTTATTTGAGTCTTCCCAACAGACTCAAGTAACTCTCCCCATTGTCTTCAAGTCAAATAATGTTTACTTTTCTTTCTGGAGTATTATTTCTCCTTTTAGGTGAATTGTTTAAGTTTTGTAACAGTTTATTCCTTTGTTGCTTATTGTACAGTATTGCACTTTAATTCAGCAGATGAAACTTTTGTAGAGTAAATGAAATTCCTTGTTTATCAGTGATGTAATACATGTACTGTCACATGATTTTGTGGTCTTTGGTACCCTGTTTTGTTAATTTATGTGTGTGTGTTAATCCACAAGAGCTATATTTAGTCTGTGCTACCCATGTTATGATCTTGACAATTACGTCGGTCATAATCATAAAAAACTCAAGAAATAAAAAATCGCTGTGTGAAGCCCAAAACTCTATCAGAACATTGTTGACCCCATTTCCTCTAGATGTCAGTACATGGGAGGAAAATCCAAATGAGGTGGTGGTCAAATTATTTGAGAAATGTATTTCCAATGCAGTGGATGGGACAGAGGATGACAAATTCCTCATTAAAACCTTCATAGAAATGAGCTACATAATTGTTGAATACACTCTGGATTTTTAGTTTATGGCCAGTGCTACAAATCAAGAATATTTTAGACGTATGATGAAATTAGATTACTTACAATTAGTCCTACAACATAAGACACATCACCCGATATTTTTGTTCTGGGGGGGGGGGGATGAGTCTTACTGCATAACTAACAGAGCTGTGAAGCATGTTTTGATGTCAACCAACAGTGTAATGAAAGTCAAATTTTCAGAAATATCACACACAACTGGCAACCAATAACGATGCTTTTCTGCAAAGTAAAGTTATAATGTTTTTGTCAGACTTTACTTACCCTGATGTCTTTTCTCTAATAAATTCAAATTCTCACAAAAGATATGGACCTATTTTCAAGGTTCATTGGCCTGCATTTCATTTGGCTGGAAAGCAATGAAAGCCAGGAATGCTGAAATGGGTTAAGTTGAAATATTATTTTTTAATGAAACAAATAAAAATATATTATTCCTATTGGAACTGTAAGCAAGGTTTTGTTTTGTTCAAGAAACATATCCCTTACATGAACCTACTTAAACACACTTCGACATACCTCGACTACCATCGCATTGCAACAAATTCAAATGTATGTCAGTGGAACATGAAAATGCATCCATTTGCTTGTGTCATATTTTCATTCTGCCAGGATAAGGACAGCACAGTAAGTATATTAATTACACATAAATTAGTGGAAGAGTGTCAATATAGGCTGCCAAATGTGTGAGATCTTTCTGAAAGTTTGACTACTCATTCTGATGTCAACCGACATCAGAACACGCTATAGAAAGCTGTTATTTGGGTAGTAAGGCATAACACTAAAACAAAAGCAACATGTGCTATGTCTTACATTGTAGGACTAACCCACAATATATAATTTTATGTTTGTCTTGTTATGTTACAGGTGAAGGCAGTTAATTTCAAAACAGGTGCTACAGTTGATGAGGGAGATGTTCTGGTGGAACTGGAGTAATGGAGAATCATTTATCTTCCAGTGTTCATCATATCTTTGCTCATGTTTCTTGAATCTGATAGGACACTATTAAAAACTCTGTCCCATTTTATTGAATGAGATGAGAGGCTTCTAATATTTTGTACTGCAGGGGATGTTAATGGTACTAGTTACATTTTTGGACATTAACATTTTCACTGTTAGCATTTTTGGATTTGTTTTGTCCCAGCTATAGATGTGTACAAACTGTTTGTTTCCAAGCTCAGATCCATGCTATACCAAATGTAATCAAATATAGTGCTGTCAGTATATATAAAAGCAACACAATACAATGTCATATCAAGTGGAAATGGAAATATAGATATATAATTTTGAAATTTTAAATATTTTAATATATTCAGAAGTATGTATTCACTTTATTACATTAGGTAGATAACAGTATTTTTTTCCAAAAGGATGCTGCAATATTGCTTTGTGATGAAAGCTTCATTGTCTGACAGGTTGTGGTTATAGGAAATCAACTGTTTACCACATATTTATTCCCGTGATTTTAAAGTTGTCTAACTTGTACTTCAGATGTAAGATACATTAGCAAAGTTTGTACTGCAGCCTTTTTGCAAGATCTCTTGTAGTGCCTTAAAATACAAATATCAGTTATTTTGCTTTGATCCTTCCTTAAATGGATTTGCTGTGATGGTTGGTGAAAACTAATTAAGATGAGAAATTTATGTAAAACAATAATATCAATTATATATTATCAACCTTATTTCAAGTTTCACTAACTTGAGTGTATAAATATGTAAAACTTCCTAGATTTGTAAAACTCAGTGTGATTATTCTGTGAGTTGTCTTTTATGTATGTAAAAGTGTAATACTTTGTGCACACTTCACTATAGATTTCCTTCCACTGAGGCAATGACTTGAGAGAAAAAATGTTGTGGGAGAAGAATTTAGATTATTGTTGTTATTGGTCTGCCATTAAGCCTTGATATGATCATTGTTAAAGTATCAAGACCTACACGAATTTTTATAAAATCTTTAACCCTTTTGATGTGCTGCAAATAAAAGTATAAAATGAATTCCCCATTGATGTGTCTGATATGCAGTTTGCCTTAGTTGGCTATTAAAAATTATCTCCCTTATCATGACCAGTCGGTGGCTTGTGTTTAGTTAGAACTAGCGGTATTAGTTCATTTTGACATTTGCCAGTATTATTGATCATGATGTCATTGTGATGTTATTTAGTTAGAAAATGTTTAAACTTGGAGATACAATAATGATTGAATTGTTCAAAATTAAATGGTTGGTGTATTTAGTTTTTTTGTAAAATACCCGACTTTGCCATATTTTGTAAAATACCCGTCATGGCCATGTTTTGTGAAATACCCAAAGTATTTTGTAAAGTAATAAGAAACTGGACTTTTTAAGTGTCATTTAGGTTTAAGAAAATTTGTAATTGAGGTCTTGTGTAGAAGAAGTTTATTCAGTTTTGAATACAGTGCTTATTTGTTAAACTCACGACAATCAAATTATTTTTTCTCGTTAAACTAAATGTTAAATTGTATTTTTGCAACATATGATCAGCATTAGTCAGTCATAGAAGAGTAGACATTGTTTTCAAAACTTAACAGTAGCTGTCTGCATCAACACTTCCTGTTTTTTTTTTCAAACACTTTTCCAGCAATCTGATTTTGGATGGATATTCCACCACTGTACAATGATTCTATGCAAAATGCGATTACAAGCAATGAATTTTCATCTCAGGTTCATATTATGAAATAAAAGGTTTTGAACATGTGAAGACTGTTTAGTGTGTGTATCTGTGAATGACCATATGTAGCTGTAGTATAATATAGTTGTAGACTAAGCTTTTAGTTTTACTGGTCATAGACCAGTATAGTTTATGGAACTTGAAACACACATTCATCCCATGGTCTAGTTGGTCCTGTATCAGAATGGTCTTCAGTATGACTACCATGGTGTCCATTTTGAAAATCTTGTTATCACTACTCCTGATTGGATGGTCATACTAGCACAAGGTTTTCAATGTCTGCTTGATTCTATATTAGTTTTGGCAAATAGAGCACCAGTCCCATTGTTTTAGTATGAAAAATTTGTGAAACCAATTATAATAGGAGTTTGTATTAAATCTCAGAATGATGTTTATTCATGCTAATTTCACATAAATATTGACAGAAACCTTACACGTATATTTACAGTATTATCAAACTTCATCCTGACAGTAAAGTATCTCATCTTTAGATTTTAAGAAGTTGAAAATTATGAAGGTTGATGTTGATTATCTTAGTGTTTGTGAGACAAAACAAACTCTATTTAATTTTCATGTTTATGTGCTCCTTTGAGTGAATAATGATCAGTGAGCTAACACTGGTTGATTATATTAATATCAATATTTGAACAGAGCCATATGAAAAATAAGTGGTTTGATTGTCCATAAATAATATATTACTAACATGTTAAAAGTTGTATTTTGTTCAAAACAGCTATGATATTTTCATTATTCAACATTACTTTATTCAGTTATTTTGAGTTAAAATGCCGATGGCAGTATTTGTAATGCAAAAATAATTTCGTGATTTTTGTTGTGAATGTAAAAGACAAACTGACTGTTTTTATATTGTTGATATACAGGCTAACAGCAATATTTACAGAGACTTCCACATGTACTGTAGTAAAGACGAGCAATGTATTTTATAATACTGATAGTTCAATAAACTTTTGGAGACTCTTGTACTTGTACTCTTACTTATTTTAAAGATAAGAGCGAGATTTCATGAATTTACCAGGTGTTTCTTTTGAAAGGATAGAGCATGTATTTACCAATTTAACAGTTGCTTCATTTTAAAGGTTAGAGCAAGTTTACCACTTTACCAGTTGCTTAATTTGAAAGGGTAGAGCAAGTTTTTACCAATTTACCAGGTGCTTATTTTCAAAGGGTAGAGCAAGTTTTTACCAATTTACCAGGTGCTTATTTTGAAAGGTTAGAGCAAGTATTTACCAATTTACCAGGTGCTTATTTTGAAAGGTTAGAGCAAGTTTTTACCAATTTACCAGGTGCTTATTTTGAAAGGATAGAGCAAGTTTTTACCAATTTACCAGGTGCTTATTTTCAAAGGGTAGAGCAAGTTTTTACCAATTTACCAGGTGCTTATTTTGAAAGGTTAGAGCAAGTATTTACCAATTTACCAGGTGCTTATTTTGAAAGGTTAGAGCAAGTTTTTACCAATTTACCAGGTGCTTATTTTGAAAGGGTAGAGCAAGTATTTACCAATTTACCAGGTGCTTATTTTGAAAGGTTAGAGCTAGTTTTTACCAATCTACTAGTTGCTTATTTTGAAAAAGTTACAGCAAGTTTTTGCAATATATCTCTTTATCAGATTCTCATTTTTGAATTTTAGAGCAGGCATGTGCAACCTGTAACCCACAACCTGGTTTTATATGCTTATTTCCATCATAAGGTGTTGCTTTAAAATGACTTATCAGGCCTGAGCACTGGATGAAGTTGCACGGAAGTGTTAGACCAAGTTTTTACCTATTTACCAGTTTCTTGTTTTTACCTCCATTGGACATAGAACAGAATGTCTTGTGGGATGCCTGTCTGTTGTCCATCATCTGTCCATTGGTTAACACAAGTTTGTTATCACTACTTCTCCTTATCTACTCGGAGGATTGCCTTGAAACTTTACACACACACTCATCTCTTGATTTAGTTCGTCCTACTTGAAAATGGTGCTGCTGAGACATCCAATAAGGCTGCCATAGTGACCGTATGGAAAATCTTATCGCTACTCCTTCAATATGGATGTTTAAATCAACATGGGGTTTTCACTGACTATAAGATCTAGTAGGTCCTGAATGAAAAGGGTGTGAATCAGATATGCAGTATGGCAACCATCTTGAAGATGTTATCACTATTCCTCCTGTATCGACATGGGGTTTTTACTAAATGGCTTCTTATGATATCTAGTTGGTCTTAAATGAAAATGGTGCTGATCAGACATCTAATATGGGTGCCACAGCAGCCATCTTGAAAATTTTGTTATTGCTATTCCTGAAAGGTAAGACAAATATTGAAATTATTGTTATCTCTACTCCTCTTCAACTAGATGGCTATATGAATAGACATCTTACGAGACCTAGTTGGTCCTAAATGAAATTTGTCAAACATTCAGTATGGTTGCTGTGACAACTGTCCATAAAATCTTAATGTTACTACTCCCTCTGAATGTTGTTGTTGGTGTATGAATTAACACCATTTTTCAGCACAAGATAGGTTATACATGGCATCCAGTATAAATGGTGGAGGAAGAACCCGGAAAAACCCCTGGAAGAATCACTGACCCACAAAAAGCTACTGGCAAACTTTTTCACATAGCTACAATGGCTGAACCGAAGACTCAAACCCATGCAGAGGCGCAATGGCAATGATCCATAATGATGAGCACTTTAGACCACTTGGCCACTTGGGACCCACCTCTGAATGAATGGTCATTATGATGGGGTTTTCACCAAGTCCTAAATAAAAATGATGCCTGTGATGCATCCAATATGGCTGTCATGACAACTGTATTTAACATCTTGTCACTACTCTATCCTGAAATGATGATCCTTATGGCAAGGTTTCAACCAAGTCCTATATAAAAATGGGGCCAGTCATGCATTCAATATGCTGCCAAAACAACTGTCTTGATAATCTTGTCACTACTCCATGGGAATGGATGATCATTATGGCATGGGGTTTTCACAAAAAGACTTATAGTGACATCTTTGTCTTACAAGAAAATGGTGCAAAGCTAACATTCACTGTGTACCACAGCACCTAATTTGAAAATTTTGTTATCGATGAAGAATGTCAAAGATTGTTTTAACAATCAACAGTTAAAAGGAAGAAATGGTATTTTCTTGAATTTCTCAAAATTCTTTTCACCCAATAGAGCATCAGTCCCTATGAGGGACTCTTGTTTTTCTGCTTACAGCAGGTATTTACCAATTTACCATTTGCTTGGATACAGGTATTTTGTATTTACTTTTTAAAAATAGATCTGTTCAGGTGTTTGGTGTATAATATATGTATCATGTAAGAATATCCATGGCTTACTATATGCAAAGACTTTAAGACTAGTGGGCTCCAAGATGAGACAAAAACTCCATCTTCATGTTCTGCAAATGTGTCAGCACAGCAAACTGTGTATCATCTGTAAAGTTCATGTATTGCCTCACCTGTTTACTTTTGATTCTTCTTAAGTACTGCAACTGACACTCCTTTTGCCTTGACAAACTGCCAACTCTTGTTTAAAAGCTAACAAATTTATTTTTAATAGGGATCTATCTTTATTATGAGAGCATCAGAAAGCTTGTATCGTGTCATTATGACAGTTAAGATAGAAGATCTGGGATATTTTTCTCAGTATTAGATTTCAGTAGGGATGGGATGGGTGGGATTGTTGCTTTTTTGAGTTTACAATGGCCAACTGCCTCTGTTTTCACTGTGAAGTGTACAGATTTTACTGGAAGATGGGGGTGGGGATAAGTTGTCTGATTAACTTGCAAGACCAAATACGTAACTACTGAGGGGTAGTTGCTCCCTGACACTGGGCTTTTACTAAAAGAATAAGAATGTTGCTGAGACAGCATCTGGTATGGTGGCCAATTGGAAAATCTTATTGCTATTCCTCTTGAACAGTATATATCATGGAGCTTTCACTGAAAGACTTCTTATGTTTTTGTCCTAAATGAAAATGGTAATGAACTGATCTCCCTGCTCCATGGTGACCATCATGAAAATTTTATTAAGAATGTTTCTTGCGAGTTTGGTCATACCAACTCGGGATTATAATGTCAAGTTCATCGTAAATGAAAATGGTTTTAATCTGACATACAATTAAGGCACAGTGGTAGCCATATTGAAAATCTTGTTATTATTATTCCTATAGTCACCATGGGGTTCTGACCAAATGACTTTTCATGATAGTCTAGTTGGTCCTAAATGGAATTGATGATCATACTTCAAATATGGCAACATTGATGGCTGTCTTGAAAATCTTGTTTTTCTTACTCCTGAATGAATGTACATATTGACATGCGGTTTCAGTGCAAGACTAATTATGGTATCTAGTTGGTTCTAAGTCAAAATGGTGTTGATCTTACATCCAGTACATTAACCATATGGTTTCAAACCTTAGCAGTTATAAAGAATAAACAGTCTTGTATTGTTTAATGAAAAATGTTTTTGACTAGCAGAGGTTAAGTTCCTTTGAAGGACTTGTTTGCCACATTTTATGAAGAACATCCTAGCTTAAAAACTTTTAAGTTTCAAGGGATTAAATTTGGCATGCTTGTGCATCATCAATAAAATATATGGCATGTACTTATGCAGGTGCAATCTTCAAGGTCAAGGTCACAAGTCAATATATTTAGTTTTCCATCACACCTTGATAACTCATTAGAGTGTCTGACTTGTAATATGGGAATCATAGGTTCATTACTCACATGGGCCAGTCCAGATTGACAGTCTTGTGTCATTAGGAACATCATTTGGCTCACATTTCATTATCATGGTATACCCAACAAAAACAAATAAATCCATCACACTTTCACTTCTGCTCTAAAGCCACTTGAGATCAAGTGATGATACTTTACAAACATATACCCATCACTAAAAGACATTTCATCTGCTACATTTCTTATTTTCAAAGTCATGGTCATAGCTCAATACATGTATTATTTTTTGATCACACTTTCATTTTGGCCCTTTAACTTCAGAAATGTTTGAGATTAAGGTCTGTAACATTGTATACATATGGATTCTCATTAGAAGGTAATATTATGTCAAAAGGCACACTGAAGTGTCGTCTTGAAGGTCAAGGTTAATATCTCTGAGGTTCTGTCTTGAAGGTCAAGGTTAATAGCACATTGAGGTTCTATCTTGAAGGTCAAGGATAATATCACACTGAGGTTCTGTCTTGAGGGTCAAGGGGTTATGGCTCAGTAAGTTATCTACACTAAAATATTTGTTCTTTTTGAGATATGTGAATTGAAAGCTGGCAACCACCTTGGGGACATATCTTCAAAGTCAAAGTTATATCTCAATATCTTTGTGGCAATATCTTGTTTTACATCACACTTTCTTTTCCATTCTACAACTTTAGAGCTGTTTGAGCTCAAAGGAGGCAAATTTGTATATATATATGTTTCTCATCATTAATGGGTGTGATGTGTTCCACATTGGGGGCCTTATGTTCAAGGTCAGTGTCATGGTGTTCTATGTTTAATTTGTCCATTATGCTCTACTTGACTATCATTTTAGAGCCATATAAGAAGGGATGAAAGTTGGTATAACTGTATGTTGCCACAAAATGGTATGTTGCATACCACATTGGGGAGTCACATTCCTACTTCCAACTTGACTTGTTTAAGGTAAATGGATGAAAATTGGTATACTTATATAGTGTCACTAGATGTGTTGCAGTGGATATTAGTGATGTTCTTTGCGTAGCCAAGTGGTCTGAGGAGTTTGCCTTTACAGATCAAGTCAAGTCTTGACTTGGTCAACATGGGTTATGTGAGAAAACTTGCCAGTAACTTTACATGGGTTGGTAGTTTCAAGTTTTTTCCTGGGATCATCTTCTTCCAAAATTTGCTCTCCACCAAGTATAGTCTAACAGGTGCTGAAATATGGGGATTGTACCCACAAAACAGAAACCACAGATGAACATTGGGGATCTTATATGCAAGGACAAGGTCATATATCAGTAATGTTACGATTCTCTGCTCTTAAAATAAATAGCAGAAAAGAGTGAAAAGCAACAAACTTTGTAAAATTCAACAAATAATTTGTTTCCATTGGGTAAAAAGAACAAATTTAATAAAAAGGAACTTGGGTATTACAAATTAAATCCCAAAAATTCCAAATAGTTTAAAGTCCCCAATAAAATTTAGAAGTCCAAATTAAATCCAAAACTGAAGGTGATGATGTGTCTGTTGTAGCTCATAGAGTGTTACCTAGGGTGGATAATTGTTTTGTTTTTTGTTAAGTGACTGAACCAACTTGTATCTTGTTGTAGATCACTTGCAGTGAGAGACACAAAAAGCACGGTATTCACGGATATTTTTACCCTTGCTAATACTCATTTTCCTGTAGATTTAAGGCAAATTTCTTTTCTAATTAACACATTGGTCTTTTGAATCAAGGAGTGTACATTCTCCATTTTGTTCAACAACCATATGGGTAAGTGTTACATTTTTATTTTATTTGATATGTGAAGGATATTCAGTTTTAATGTCATTGCGTGAAATGTTGCATTTACCACTATGCAGATTTGAAACATTGTGAACTTTTGAACTGTTACAAGTTGCTATAAGAGTTTAATTTAGTAGCATGTGTCTATAGATTTTAATTCCATACCTTGTTATTATGACCAGTTTGGTTTTATTTTAACTGATTGTGTGTGTGTGTGTATTTGTGTGTGTGTCAAGCTGTCAGATAGGCTGTCTGTATGGCCGTATGGGGAGGGAAGCAGGTGCGACCATCAAGTCCATACAAGGCCGGAAGTGCTGATTTGTAAACTTGTGCGCATGGTGGATCCATGAAGGAGGTGTGTGGCCAATACGAGTGTGGGCCAACCCAAGAATTCAGAATTGTGTGGTTTGACAATGGACATATGAACCAGGTCAAAATGTTTCATTTGCAAGTTTATACAAGTATTTATATGTGGTTATGAATCGTACTGACTGTACAAATGACTGAGTCACAAGTCATGTTTGGTACAGTTATGTTGATTACAATTGATCAAGTTTGTTTCAGTTGAGTACATGGTAACATATGGTGTGTTTCAATTGAGTACAATTCAGCTACCTTCATTACATGAGACTGTATGAATCTTACTTTCATTACTTGAGATTATGTAAATCTTGCCTTCATTACACGAGATTATATAAATCAAGTCTTCATTACACAAGATTATCTATATCGTGCCTTCATTACACTATATGAATTTTGCCTTCATTACATGAGATTATATAAATCTTGCCTTCATTACATTATATAAATTTTGCCTTCATTACACTATATGAATCTTGCCTTCATTACAATATATAAATCATGCCTTCATTACATTATATGAATCTTGCCTTCATTACACTATATAAATCATGCTTTCATTACATTATATGAATCTTGCCTTCATTACATTATATAAATCATGCCTTCATTACACTATATAAATCATGCCTTCATTACACTATATAAATTGTGCCTTCATTACACCATGAATCTTGCCTTCATTACACTATATGAATCTTGCCTTCATTACATTACATCAATCATGCCTTCATTACACTATATGAATCATGCCTTCATTACACTATATAAATCATGCCTTCATTACACTATAAATCATGCCTTCATTACACTATATAAATCATGCCTTCATTACACTATAAATCATGCCTTCATTACACTATATAAATCATGCCTTCATTACACTATAAATCATGCCTTCATTGCACTATATAAATCATGCCTTCATTACACTATATGAATCTTGCCTTCATTACACTATATGAATCATGCCTTCATTACACTATATAAATCATGCCTTCATTACACTATAAATCATGCCTTCATTACACTATAAATCATGCCTTCATTGCACTATATAAATCATGCCTTCATTACACTATATGAATCTTGCCTTCATTACACTATATGAATCATGCCTTCATTACACTATATAAATCATGCCTTCATTACACTATAAATCATGCCTTCATTACACTATAAATCATGCCTTCATTACACTATATAAATCATGCTTTCATTACATTATATAAATCATGCCTTCATTACACTATATGAATCATGCCTTCATTATACTATATGAATCTTGCCTTCATTATATTATATAAATCATGCCTTCATTACACTATATAAATCATGCCTTCATTACACTATAAATCATGCCTTCATTACGCTATAAATCATGCCTTCATTACACTATAAATCATGCCTTCATTACACTATATAAATCATGCTTTCATTACATTATATAAATCATGCCTTCATTACACTATATGAATCATGCCTTCATTACACTATATGAATCTTGCCTTCTTTACACTATATGAATCATACCTTCATTACACTATATAAATCATGCTTTCATTACATTATATAAATCATGCCTTCATTACGCTATATGAATCATGCCTTCATTACACTATATAAATCATGCCTTCATTACATTATATAAATCATGCCTTCATTACACTATATAAATCATGCTTTCATTACATTATATAAATCATGCCTTCATTACACTATATGAATCATGCCTTCATTACATTATATGAATCTTGCCTTCATTACATAGGAATACGTGTATCACATTTTTGTTTTCCCATAAGTGAATGAGTTGTGTGTTTAGAGCTTGAAGGAATCACTGTATTTGTAGAGGATATACATATTTTTATTAATTCATTTCATAAACTTCCATCTTTGTTCAAATTGTGTTGTGTTGTCATTTAATCCAAGCATTCATTCAGGTCAAATACTGTTACAGAAAATAACGTTTTAGAATGATTATGATGTTTACAAAATAAAAATGTTAGTTATTTTTAGAAACCTATTACTAAAATTAAAATATAGAACATGGATGATGTCGGCTAGACTTAAGTAAATTCCAATAATCTAGACCAAAAGAAACATTTACTTCTATTAATAATGATCCTGATATTAAGTCCATACATATAGAGAATATTTTAGCTATTTATTAGTTGTTTACAGAATAAAATGAAGAAAAAAATTAAATTCAGGTCAAGCAGAAATGAACTCAGTTTTGGACAAGGTCAAGTCCAACATACAATGTTACATTACAATAGCATGTAATGAAATAAAAAATGTAAAAAAACCCTGCCAAACAATGCAAATTAAATAATCATAACAGTATATTTAGGTTTCTTTTGTCTATCTTTTATATCATTGAAACAGATCACCAGCTACAAAACACACTTGATGAGAACAAGAAATCAAAACGTGGATGGAGCAACTTGACCATGATTCAATATATGTTGAATATAATAGCAATGAAGGAGATTTTAAAAAACTGGTCAATAAAAAAACAATTAGAAACCTGAGCATTGGTGAAAGAGAGTTTGTATATAGATGTATTATCTACTTTGTATCAGCCATCAATGAGTAAGGGAAAGAGTTGATGTCTTGTGTAATATTAGGTAATATTTACAACTAATAAAACAGGAAAACAGATGCTTGAGAATGGACAAGGACTAAAAGAAAACATTTCTGGAGAACTATGGCATTTTAATCTCAACTAGAAAAGTTAGAGAAAGACTTGAATTTATTTATTTATCGTGTGCAGTTCACGCCCAGCCATTTAACAGCGTCGTCATCAGCAAGTTGCAGAACCTGCAGACCACTGGGTTAATTTGTCAGTGGACAGTTGTTCACAATGTTTGACATCTTCTGAACAGATCCACAGCTACAGAGACAGTGGCCTGGCCCCATCGGACTGCACAATGACCCTCACCTATCCTGAAACGGTTCAGCATGGTCCAGATATTTAATGGAAGGTTGACGATAGGAGGGCAGACATGTGGTTCAGCTAGGAGGTAGTGGTTTGCAACATTGAAGACCACTCATCACTTCATGCTGGACCAATGGACCAAACAAGATTGGATGTCTTGAAGCCAAGCAGACCGCTGGACGTGAAGTGATGTCCATGTACAGTGGAAAGTTCCCACTGCCATAAACCTTACACAGCATTTTTGTGATAGTTTCCTGGTGACGGAGTTGTGGAAGAGGAATATTGTTGAGTACCAGCTGCCATGATAAAGGAGTAGGACATATTGTTCCAGAGATTATGTGCATTGTTATGTGGAACTGGACATCAATTAGCTTGGTATGGGACATTCAAGCCCAGACAGGAGGCAATACTTGGCTGTTGAATAACAAAGGGCCAGTGCTAATGTCTTGAGTGTCTGAGCACTAGCGCCCCAGGTTGAGCTAGCCAGTTTGCAGAGTAGGTTGTTTTGAGTGCTCAGTTTGCTGCAGTTTTATTCAGATGGTTGTAGAATGATACTGATCTGTCACACCAAGGTATATTGTATTGGGTCATGTTTTATGTGCTGCCCATTGAGGATGATGCAAAGCGTGGTCTAGGTAAGTGAGAACCCTCATAGAACTCTACTGCTGTGTTATAATGTTCTGGCTCACCTGTGCTCGAAGTGGGTTCTAGATCACTTTTCATCACCTGTGCTTGAATGGGTGTTCTGGTTCACTGTATTAGAGATGTGTTTTGTAGTATAGCGAAGATGTCTCTTCCATGTTATCCCTGGAGTGTAGATAAGTTGGGTTTGAGTGAGAAGATATCTGATCCAGAGTGGGAATTAAGTGAGGAGGAGTATCAGGAATGGTTAAAGCGTGCGAAGGAGTTGATAGCGTACACGAGTTATGTGCCTAAGATGATATATTGGGAAGAGAGTGAAGAGGAGGAAGAGGAGGAGTGGGTGAAGCGTGGTCACAGACATCAGCTTCCAGTGCCACGAAACAATCAGCAGTATTACATCAGGAATAAATTGAAGCGTTTTCATTCATCAGAGCCCCAGCGAAATGAATTTTATTGTTGGTTGAATAAGGTGACTTGAGTGCAGTTGGTGGATCATGCGAAATTAAAAAAAAATTAAGTATGTGCTTAAGCGTATATTGGAAAAGTTGGGTCTTGACGAACATACTGCAAAATATAAGATCGTCTCTGGGAAGAGCTTGATGAAGGAGTATGATAAGATTATCGGTTGGGGTGTGGAAGTAGCGGATGCTGACTCCACGACGGAGTCATTGTCCTTGTTTGATCTCCTGCTGATGCCTTATCAGATCCGATTTTTTAAGCTTGCCCTCTTTCGCCAGCTTGTCTAAGTTATTCACGATGACAATATCTTCACGAGTGGGCTTTTTTGGTATTAGTGAAGACAGCAATTTGGGCAGCCACATATCTTCAACAAATGGCGGATTAGTCTTTATTCGTCCATCCAAATTCATTACGAAAGAAACATTACCCTTTACCACAGGCAGATAATTCTCTTGTGGATCTTCTTGACGATGCTTTAGTTCTTCTTTCCTGTCCTCGAGCTGTTGTTGTTCCTGTTGTGTTTAGGGTGGCATAGTTTTTTCCTCACGAAAATGAGGTATTGAATCTTTCCATTCGTTAAGTCTGTGGTGCTTTTCTTACTAGTGCAGTTCAATGCAACACGACTCTGTCTAATTTATCCTTGTCCATCGTCTGGAGAAGTGCCATTTCATCTTGGGTCGGCTGGGTATATCCACCGAGGGATTCGAAATATTTAGCCATGAGTTTCACTTCGGATGTGAGAAGATTCTGTGTGGCTCCTTTATCCAATGTTGAGGCTATGGTTGACCTACCATCATGGAAAACATGGGTGCAGCTCCAAAGCGGTAGGTTGATTCTCTGGCCGTGATCTGATCCTTCAGAGTACTGTTAAACATTTGTGACTTTTCAAGCAGCGCTCGCACGAGCGTTTTTACATCCTCGTCCAACTGCGTTTCAATCCAGGGTCCATACTTCTGGTTGATTTTGCTCACTAAGTCACGAGCACCGCGTGTCTTAAATTAATTATCCTCAGTAGATGACCCTAACGCTGTGTAGACACAAAGTGATTTCACAAAGTCATCAAGCCATTCTTCGTAAGGAGGAGCTTTCTGATAACCGATATCAGCAGCTAAATCAGCTGAGACACAAGCCGTCTTAATGTCCTCAAGTTACTTTTATGAAAATTCCTTTCGAAAACTTTGCTTTTTCTTCTTAAATTGTTTCTTCCTCTTTCTTGAGGGCGTCCAGAACGGCTTCGGTAACTATCTGTTCCGCTTTCATTTTTTGCTGGGAGGCAGCTGTTTCATTTTCTTCTTGTCTCATTTTTTATGTTCAGTCTTTCTAGCTTTTTCTTTTTGTTCGGCTTCTGCGCGTCTCATCATCTTCGAGACGTCGAGTTATGTGTTGGGTGGCGTGAGTTCTTACAGCAGTCTCTGCTATTGTTGAGTCGATTTGAGCGTATCCAGTAACTGATCTTTTGCTTGACATCGTAGGTGGTTTTAGCTTCATTCATTTTAGTCAGGAGATGCTTGAACAATTTTCCGGCTACATCGCGTTGAAAGGATTCTTGATCTGCTTTGTCTTCGAGCACGCGTTGACGCAACACCGCCCGTTGATCGATAAACTTCTTGACATCCTCGATGCGTAGCAACTTTTTCGAACAACATTGAAGAAACAATTTCTCATATGCTAATCGGGAAAGTAAAATTCGTCAAAGCCTTTACAATAGAGTTCCAGGACAGTCTCCGCATCGCGCTGAACGTTCATGAAATCATGTTTGGAGCTGGACGTCTCTGCGATATAGCAGTCTTTGAATTGTTTGGAAGAGATTTTACGGCAGTGGTCTTTCGCGATGGCGCTGTCTCGTTATCCAGCCCTGTAAACAGGACAAAGCATCCCGTGTTGGGTCAGATGTTCTTAGGGAAGTCGTAGTACGAATGAGTCAGATAAAGGCTGTTACATGGTTTTTGTTGCAAGAACAAAACATACTCGTAGATTTTGTTGATGTTTTCGCGATCGATATTAATGTCGTGAAAGACGATGCTCTTGTGCAGGTCTAACTCCAGGTCTTCGGCGAGCGTGAAGACATCGTCAAAGGAATCTACAAACTCGTGCAGCGTGTGGTATTTGTCCTGACGAGGATTGAGCATTTAGATGACCACCCGATCGTAGTGTAGCATGCTATTGAGAAGCATGTTCACGAGGAGACCCGTTGGACTCACGATCATGTAATGACAGTCTGGCATAAAAAATGATGCAGTTGTGTTCGTTATTTTATTTTCGTGTCGAAGTTGATGTTCATTTTTATATAACCACGTCGTGCACAATCTTTGGTACGCCGATCGGATCAGGAAGCAATTCATCGTCGAGCGACTATGCTGCCAATTAGGAGGAACTGGACAAAAAAGTCAACCGCACTGGAAATACAATGACTGGTAATCTTAACATTAGCGGTCACAGTCTGATCAACCTGGAAGACGTGAGTTATCTACCCCAGGATACCAATGCCCCGCGATGGTCTCACGTGAATAAACTGACGCAGACTAAATTATCGCTGACCGGTGGAACGATGACGGGAAATGCCAACATGGGTAGCATGAGCTTGTACAGACTTCCTTCGTCAGCGGCTGGATGTTCTCAGTCTGTGAGAGCCTCTGACAATGATATTGTATTGGCTGGAATATACGATAAGACGGGATGGACGATCAGTGATGGTGACTGGCACGTTATCCGTCGCAGGTCAAGTGATGAGCGATATGCTCCTGTCCTCACCCACGTCTGGAACTGCGTCTCAGAATCCACATGTGGAAGTGTACAGAGGGCTTATTACGAGAGCAACCATCGTCTATTATCTTGGCACTTTCGATCGTTCCATCAGGTAATTACTTGCCCATCACAGTTAAAACTATAGAAGGATTTCTCATCAATAACTAAAATTACTATGATCTGATGGATTTCAATGATAGTTAAATTGTTCTTAATCGAACAGCACGATGCGAAACTAAATGTTTTATGGACTTCCCACCACCTGGCCCATCATCTATACGACTCAAGCAATTTCGTATGGCCAGTTCAAATCGTTTGGAAGCACTAAATTGTCCTCAACAGGTAAAACCTTCACAAGGACTCTCACTGCGGCAGAGGAGGCTAAACTGGTTGTGACAGATTAGCCCGCCCCCCCCCCGCCAACAACAAAGATG
Organism: Sinohyriopsis cumingii; assembly: GCA_028554795.2. Lineage (NCBI taxonomy): Eukaryota > Metazoa > Mollusca > Bivalvia > Unionida > Unionidae > Sinohyriopsis > Sinohyriopsis cumingii. Next base: position 55,364,261 of record CM068828.1, read on the forward strand.
TCACAAAAATGTAAGTAGATTAGTGTAGTGCCGGAAGCAGCGTGGGATACGTGCCCATCCTCTCTGGAAACACTGATAATCGCCGAGGCATTGTATTTTCAGCGTCATTATGAATACGCAGCGTCCTTCATGGCCAATATAGTCTTTTCAACCAATCTGGCGGAAGTCACTAGCGTTAGAAATGAATAGGCGACCAACGGTGCCACTTCTAATTTTTTGCTGTATATACAACTGACTGAAGCCTTAGCGATATGGAAATTTAGGGTTCGATGAAAAAATAGTGGCAGTGAAAGAATTCTCAGAAGGAGGATCGATGGTGTTAAATCCGATGCTACCATAGATGTCTTATACACCGGTACAGCTGCGATAGAAAATACCATGCTCCAATTTTTTCATTTCAGCCTCAAATACGTACACAAAATACTATACAACCCTCACCACTGAACCTACCAATCCTGCTGTTTGGCAATACATATGGACAGGACTCGTCGTACGCGAACAGCGATCAGCACATTCTGAAGCAGACCACAGGAATACATGAGACCCTAAACGAAATCAGAAAGGCGGGTAAAGTATCATTGGGGGAGGCATACGATCGATGGAAGAATGATGACCTCTAGAGGTCTCATTTGTCGGTGGGGTACATGCGGAAGGAGCAGCTCTGAGAGGCCATTATCGATACTGGTTGGTCTCTAAATTTTGTAACGATCTAGAGTCGACGCGTTTAGTCAAAACTATTTAGAGTCTCGTTCAGAATATCGTTTTGACATCCATAACACTCTTTCTTGATCAGTTCCGTAATTTTTTCTGCCAGGTATTTGGCAAAACAGGAGACTAAAATGTTCTTGTTCTGGCTACATGGACCTCATCGCTATGACCTCTTCGTCTTTCTTTTGGGGTTCTTCTTACATGGTATCCTCCCATTCCATTGATATAGATTCTCCACCGTTCAAAGAGGGATCACAGTCTTCCATTGCTTCTAATAGTCTAGAATGACTTCTATCAAACTGTTGATTTCTATTGTATTGTCGAATTCGGCATACAAGATAACGTTCACCGTGTTGTTGACGGGTATTGGCTTTGCAAACTTAAGTTCCACACGTATTTTGTCAGATTTTATAGGGTGGAAATGTCGCTGCCTTGGTTTGGAGTGAATCAAAGGCCCACAAAGTGTAACCTTCTGCATAATCATCGTACGTAATGCCGTGACTAGTGTTGGAACTGTAATTTTTCTTCTCGTAACTAAAATCAGGTTCGAAAGTCCTGGTACACAAGGTTTTGCCATCTCGACTGACTTCTATCTTCGACGCGTTGTAGTGCTGAAACTCAAAGGAGTTTCCTCGAAGGATCCATTGAAGGTTGTGTTTTTTTACGATACCAATGATGAAACGTTTGGGTAACTGTCCTTGGAACAGATGATCATCGATTGATGTTCAGCGGGAATGGTACAAGTTTTCACTTCCACGCGTTGTATCGGATACTTGGAGGTCGTTGTCCTCAAAGTGTGACTTGATGACGTTTCCCACTGTAGGTAACACTTCGACACGTCGTACGTCGAGTAATTCTTCTTGAATGACTGTTTTGTAATATGCAGACGCAGCTATCAAATAGAAAGCGGTACTGCTACGATTCAGTCTCAGGCGGACATCCATTTCTATTGCAACCATATGTCTAAATGCAAACGATCCATCAGTTCGAAAATTTTGTTGGGTCCTTTGATTTTGTTTCGATGACCGTTGAATCCCACATTTTGGTTCGGTTCTTTATTAGTAATCAAATCGTATCGTCGAATTTGTCTACCGTGTCAGGTTTCCTTACTACACAACCATCCAAATGGGTGTTGTTGGCTTCTTTTCCGTACGCCAAGATATTTTCCAGGTATGATCGGTAAGAGTAAGTGTCCATGCTGCTACTGACCAGGTTGTTATTCAAGTACAAATCCACTCCACTGAACAAGGAATGCATGAAATTGTTGACTGAGACTATTTTATCTGTTTCCTTTATATCCGGACCGTCCATCGATGTGTCGATCACTTTCACCTTCAAATACAGGTAACTGCTATTCAGATTGATGTAATCTTTGGGCTGTCATTTGATGTCAAATTCGATGGGAGCTGATCCTGAGTCCTGGACAGAAGAGACGGGATGAGATTCGTCCTATTGGGATTCTTGCATTGTCATCATAGTGGGAGGCAAGGCAAACAGATCCAGTTCCGACTTGGAACAGACACAAGACTCTCTGTGCATCATTTTCTTTCTGTCTCTTTTTCTCTCTGTGAATTCCTACCATCTTTCTTTTCACATCCTTCATCTCTTTCTTCACCGATGTAACTTTCCACTAAATGATTTGAATCTCTGTTCAGAACTAGTTTTGATCTTATAATCTGTGCTCCATGCTTTCAATTCTTCTGATAACTTTTTCAAAATCAATACCGGGATCCGGCGCTGACATCAGTGTGTGCTTCCGACTAGGCGCTGAAAGTCCTGACTTTTGGTACCACTACTGCCTGCTTTCGAGCATCCAATGTGCATATCCTATGTGTATTTCTGATAGCATGCATCATATTATTGTCAACGGTAATGCAATACAAATTACAGAATACAGACTATTTTCAGAATATAATAAAAGCTGCCGGTAAATCCTCGAGAATACATTTCATTCCGCAGGAGGGTTGGGTGAGTTCGTCAATACAATTGAGATAATATAAAAATAGATAATTATCTATTTAAGGTGGCCGTGAACAGTTTCGTAAATTGTACCCTGGCAAATTTCCAAATTTATGGCTATGGTGCGATTTAAAGCTATTATTGTGTAATACTCAAAGATATGGATAAATTTGCGCTCGTGTATTTATTTTAGAGTACAGCATAAATTCAATTACTTTGTTTCTAAATGTGCATTTTTATATAACTAAGCCTTAGGTAGATTTAGAAAATGAGTATATAATAATAATAACAATGCAAATTAAGTATTGAAAATTAATCGTACACTAAATCTAATACTTCTAATCGTAAGTAAACAGTGTTATCACGATAGAACATGATTTTCCATAATTTGATTTTTCGGCTTTTGCGACAAAATATCTTCCAAAATGAAGATCGTGATAAGAATAAGAAAACCTTTAGGAATTCTAAATTTGTTTTTAATTTCATTTTACATATGACCTTTGTATATGTGCTATTGACGTTGCTATGAAGTATATTATTTTCGCTTCAGCTTATGTACAATTATTTCATATGAAAGGATGGACGTCTGTGAGCTGCGTCAAAATGGGTGGCGTACAATACGATCCTTACAGCCAGTGGTCGTCTGATGAATGCTTGTTAAGAAGAGTACGAGGGAATGTATCATTGTCGTTTCTGATCCTTACTTTGCTAAGAAACTAATGTTACCAAATGGAATGAGCTATATCACTAAGAAGTAGATTTCTTAAACGGTGAAGGTAATTACTTAAGTGCGTCAAAACTGGGGTTGAAGAAGATGGACCACACTTCTGTAGCAGTATTCGCTTTCGTTTTTGTGAGGTGCTTATAAATCTCTTAGATCTTCGAGAAAGCATATGGTTTTAGAGAACAATTAAAACTTCGTCCACCTTAAGAAAAAAGAACTGAAAGAAGTACAATGTTTATCGACACAAAATGAATGCCGAAAAAGCTCCTAATTATTTCTGGTGAAAGAAAAACTTGAGAAATTTAGAGCGCCATCTGATAATCTCAAGTATGCCGTTATGACAATAGATGTCGACAGTAGTGAATGGGGGCACATTAGCGACAATGGGAATTAGCATTAAAAACACCCCTGGGTCAGATTAGCGACAATGGAAATTTAACATGGCGAAAAATCGTGGGTCAGATTAGCGACAAGGGAAATTAACATGGGAATAAATCGTGGGTCATTTTACCGACAAGGGGAATTTAACATGGAACTATAGTGTGGGTCTGTCTAGCGACAAGGGAAATTAACATGGGGGAATAGAGTTTGGGCTTTTGGGATTTTTTTTTTTTTTTTTAAATTTGTTAAAAAAAGGGGTAGGCAATTGAAAAGTCATTCTCTTTTCGAGAAATGTGCGTGGCCCTGAAAAGGGCCTTTGGGTTTATGTTAATGTATCCATTAACATAAAGGGCACCGCATTGGTCTTCTTCTTGTCCTTAGGCTGCGTCTCACTGTTGGCCCGTAAATCAGCACTCTTTTGAGACATCCTTGTCTTTCTACGTAGATCCTACGTATCCACAGACTGGTGTTTGTCCTGTGTACAACGGTCCACTTGGATCGGACATACATGAGCATGTCCGTCCGGAACATCATGGAAGACACAAGCGTAGAAGATTGCACATCGGTCCACATCTTGAAGCGACGAGAACAGGTGAATCAATGCAGTGAACTGCGATTATTTATAGGTAGAGGAAGGATTGAAACAGATTGAGTTCATTCACCAAACCGAACACGCGTGACAAAATTCAGTCAGCCCGCATCCAATCCGAAGAGATCAGTCTGTGACGTCACGTGGTCTATATAGATTCGCTAGCGCTTGCGTGCAGTCAATCTATGCTACAGTGATTCAACATGACGGAAACTCAGAAAACGATCCATTGGGGTGCACCAACAGGGGAGACTGCCCAAGGGAACCCGGACTTACTTTCAGAAGAGGTGAATTGGGATTTTGTGGATTTTCTCTCCTCGCAAGAATTTGTTCCGGAACCTTCGTTACCTTCTTCATTACCGCAAGTGGAGAATTTTAGACAGAGACAGAAAGAAGAATTGGAGAAATTTATACAACGACAAAAGGAAGCGGAACAAGCTTTTCTCCTACAGCAGCAAGAAGAAGAGGTAAGAAAAAAACAACAGCAACAACAGCAAGAAGAAGTAGCAGCAAAGAAACAAGAATGTGAAAATTAAACGGTCACGGTACTGTTGGACATTTTAGCGGAGTTAAGGAGTCTGAAACAAATATATCAGACTTCTTTATTACGACCGAAGAGAATACGACCTTCCCGAGCTAAACACGTTAACCCTGTGACTAAGCCTACCGTACCACCCTTAGTGATTTCAACCCAATCATTATCATCAACATTACGCAGTCCAGAAGTAGGCCTTGGCCGTGGCAAAGGCTTAAGGCAGTTAAAGTTGATTGCTTAAACTCACCACTTACACCAAAATAAAAAGGCCCTTTTCAGGGCCACCCACATTTATCGAAAAGAAATACAATTTCAATTTGCCAATAACTAAAAAAAAAACCATTTTACCCCTATAGTACGTGTCTGTATATGAGTGCGTGAGTGTAGCTTCTTATTTCAAAATCAAAACTCAAAGACACTTACCTTATATCATTAATTTATTCTTTTATCCATTGTTACAATCCAATTCACAATTCACAACACAACACTTTAATAAAAAGTTCATTGACTTCTTCTTTCTCCTTGTTTAGTCTCTCTGTTTTTTAAATTTCTTCACCGTCACACTTTTCCTCTTCTTCCTCCTCTCTTTCTTCCCTTCTTCTTTTCTTCTCCTGTTTCTTTTTCTTCACCTGTCTTCTTTCTTCCTCAGAAGAATCCCTTTCTTCCTCTGAAGAATCCCTCTCTTCCTCTGAAGAATCCCTCTCTTCTTCTCAAGAATTCCTCTTTTCTTCTGACTCCTCTTGTTTCTTTTTTGGGCAATCTGGAGACCAGTGTCCTTTTTCTTTACAATAATAACATGTATCTTGACTTTTGTCTTTTTTAGTCCCTGTTTTTTTTTCATTTTTGACGGTCTGGACACTCTGAAGACCAATGCCCTGTCTTCTGACAAATATAGCAAGTATCTTGACTTTTATCTCGAAAGGAAGGAGAGTAGTCCGTCGGCTGGTCTGAAGAGAATTTTCTAATGACCCCTCGCAAAGCTCTGACGAAAAGTTCCATCTGGGTAGTCTCTTCCCTCGTTGTGCTCGGTTTGAGAGTGAAATGAATAGTGAAAGGACAAGACGCACACCATTTTATATACGCTGGTATGCTATGACTATAAATTAGTCTATGGTGTTTAAACTTGAGTCATTTGACGTTTTTCACTCAAGATGAAACGATCCTATTCATTTGAGAAGAGAGAAGAAGAAAGCAAGAGGCAGAAACGTGATCTATCACCTCGTACCAGGGCTGAAATCTTGGCACAAATTCATGCCAGTGATTTTGAAGAGGACATGAGTGAACCAGAATCCGAACCCTCTAAACCAAGTTCACCACCCTTAGTCAACCCTGAAAAATACTATTCCATTCGAGAGACTGAAAAGCGCTCCTCTAGAAAATTTAGAACCACGGCTTACAAATACACAGTGAAGTTTAAAGATTTCAAGGCTGAAGTTCCGTTAGAGAAAGCAGAACTGTTCATCACTGGGGTGTGGGATTCTTTGCTCACTGCACTTAAGCGACAATGTCAACCCAAAGAAGACGATCGCTTGAGACTTTCCATACAACACGCCGGTTTGAAATCCCCTGTTTGGATCGAGTTTAGCACCCCTGCAGAATTGACCGCTTCCAAAGTCATGGACAAGATTCAGCACGTACAACAATCTAATGATCAGTTTGACATCACCGATGGTAAAGCCACACTGGACATGACCCACGTCTCTCCTCCTCAAGGGACTGGACGCAAAAAGATGTTATTGGTGGATGACCTTCGCAACACCAAAAAGAGTCTCGTCCGAATTAACAACACTCATGACCAGATGTGTTTAGCCCGTGCCATTCGTGGTGGGACGAACCTATGCCAACAAGAACGACACGGTAGAATGGAAAAGAACCTGGAAAACTATTCAACGATCCGATCGAGCCAAACAACGAAACGAAGCAGAACTCCTGTTGCAACAAGCCGGCCTGTCCAAAGACACACCCTGTGGCATTCCTGAGATGCAAAAATTGCAAGATGCCCTAGCTCCACGCTACACCTTGAAAGTGCACCCTCAAGAAATGCGCGGACCTCTGTTGTTTCGAGGCCAAGATTTTAAGGACGGAAAATACATTCATGTTTATTATCACGATGACCATTTTGATACCATTACCACCATCACCGGATTCCTGGGATATGCTTGTTATTGTGAGAAATGTGATTATGGTTATAACAATCGAGAGCAACACAAGCATTGTGGATGGAAATGCCCAGGATGTTTGGCCTCTCCACCCTGTCTGAGCGAAGAACCAGTGCCTTGTTCAACTTGTCTGCGCACGTTTGTCAGCCCTACCTGTTACCAACAACATTTGAAGACGCAAGGTTCACAGAAGATATGTGCTTGTCAACTGTTGAGATTGTGCCCTACCTGTGGACAAGGCATACGTACCAATAGTGCCAAGGCACACGTATGTCGAGGAAAGAAAAAATGTCACATTTGTCACCACATTGTGGACTTGGAACACCAATGCTACGTGCAAAAATACCAACCCCCACCAGAGAAAGAGGACGGTCGCAAGAAGAAAGGCAATTTCATCTTTTTCGATTTCGAATGCATGCAAGAGACTGGCATTCACATTCCTAATTTCTGCGTGGCTCATCGAGCGTGCGAGAAGTGCATTCAAGAACCTATTTTCAGTCATTGCCCTCACTGCAGCAAGATTCCTGGAGGGCGTGAAAAAATCTTTCGAGGACCGAACACGCTAGCCGATTTTGCCCAATGGGTCTTAGACCCGATCGACAAGACGTGGAGCCAAGAGGACATCGAACGTTACGGAGATTGTCATCGTCATGCCACGGTGATGGCTCACAATTTCTCCGGATACGATGGACAGTTTCTTTTGAGGTACTATACGGAACAAGGCACCGAGCGTCCTAAAGTGACTTTGAACGGAGCCAAAATCATTTTCATGCAAGTGGGACAAGTGCAGTTTAAAGATTCGATGAGCTATTTGGCCATGCCTTTGAGTCGAATGCCTAAAACGTTTGGAATGGCAGAAATGGCTAAAGGGTACTTTCCACACTTTTTCAATACGGAAGCCAATCAACACGTCGTTTTACCCCATTTGCCCGAGGCTCACTATTACGACCCCGACAACATGCGTACCGAACAACGAGAAGCTTTCTACGCTTGGTACCAGGCTTACGCCTCGGACTCTTTCGACTTTCAGGAAGAAATGCTGAAGTATTGTCGTTCTGACGTGGACATTTTACGGCTTTGCTGTGGAAAAGTTCGAGAACTGTTCATGGAACACGGAGGGATCGATCCTTTGAAAGAAGCTTGTACCATTGCCAAAGCGTGTTCCTTAGTGTATCGACAACGATTCATGCCTGAAAACACCGTGGCTGTCATCAGCCCTCAAACGACCCACTTTGTCAAAAGTCAATACTCGGTCAAAGCCCTACGTTGGTTACATTACTTGTGCGACAAGGAAGACAAGTGGATTCAGCATGCCCGCAACGGAGGGGGCGAAAAGACCATCGGAACGTATTCGGTCGATGGCTGGGACTTAGAAAACCCCAAGATCGTGTACGAGTTTAACGGTTGCTTATTTCACGGATGTCCCGTCTGTTACCCTGATCGTAGCACTAAAAATCAGTTTTTACAACGGACCATGGAAGACCTGTACCAGGACACATGTCATCGACGCCTAAAATTAGAACAGGAAGGATACCAAGTGGTGGAAATGTGGGAACACGAGTACGATCACCGTATGAAAACCGATCCCGAGTTTAAACTCCTCGTGGAAAGTTACCAGTTCATGGATCCGCTGAACCCGAGGGATAGTTTGTACGGAGGAAGGACAAATGCCACCTGTTTGCTGTACCAAGCCGACGAAGAGAAAGGAGAAGAAATCAAATACTTGGACGTGTGTTCGCTGTATCCCTACGTGTGCAAATATTGTCGCTTTCCTGCTGGGCACCCGCAAATGTTAACGGAACACATCGACCTGAAAAACATTCGACAATACCAAGGCTTGATCAAGTGCAAAGTTTTGCCTTCCACGAACCTATACCATCCCGTCTTACCTCACCATTGTCAAGGCAAACTGATGTTTCCCTTGTGCCGTATTTGTGCCGAAACGTGCAACCAAGACCAGCCTTGCCATCACACCCAGGAAGAACGTGCCTTGACGGGAACCTGGGTCAGCGTAGAATTGTTCAAAGCTCTGGGCATGGGATACCAACTGTTAGAAGTGTACGAAATTTGCCACTTTCCCAAGACACAACAATACCACAAGGGTGACCCCACGCAGAAAGGCATTTTCGCCGACTACGTGGATGCCTTTTTGAAACTGAAACAAGAAACCAGCGGCTATCCGTCCTGGTGTCACACTCCCGAAGACCAAATACAATTCAAAGAGAAATACTATGAACAAGAAGGCATCACTTTAGACCACATCGAGAAAAACGAAGGCAGACGATCGTTTGCCAAAGTGATGTTAAATTGCTTGTGGGGTAAAATGGCACAACGACCGTGTTTACCCAAGACGGAATATTTGACAGAACCTTCCCGCTACTTCCAGATGATTCACGACAAAACCAAATACATGAAACACGTGGACGTCGTTCGAGAGAATTTGATCTTGGTCAATTACGAAGAAGATCTGGACTTTGTACAAGACGACCCTTTTGGAAATGTCATCATTGCGGCTTACGTGACAACTCATGCTCGCTTAAAATTGTACGAAGCTTTAGAACTGTTAGGGGAACGCGTCCTGTACTTTGACACGGACAGTTGCATCTACATCCATCACCCGAGTCAACAGCACCCTGACATCGAAGGAGACCGTTTAGGAGCCTGGACAGACGAGCATCCCGACGACAAGATTCTAAGTTTCGTCAGTGGCGGTCCCAAAAATTACGGCTACGAATACCGGGACAAACAAGGAGAAGTGCACACGACGTGCAAAGTGAAAGGACTGACTCTGAATTATCGTACCAGTCGTGTGGTCAACTTTGGGGTATTGAAAGAAGCCTTGCAATCGGGAGAGGATGGAAACTTTAAAGTGACCACCTATCAACCGAACAAGATTGTACGTTTACCCACTCACCACATCGTCAGTCGGCCCTTGGAAAAAGTCCATCAAATCGTGTACCAGAAGCGAGTGAGACTTCCCAATCATTTCACCTTACCGTATGGACACGTTGGTATAAAACATTGGTTGTAAGAGGATAGCCACCCACCAGAAGGATGACTTCGCCACAGCAAGAATCGAGTGAGAAACCCGATGAGAACTCCAAGTTCAAACCCTACCATTGTCCAGTCTTCTTACCTGACTATTGTGATTGTGCCCGTCGATTGGACACGTTTCAGAAATGGCCTACGGATAGGGAAGGATTACCTTCTTCGCATGTTTTAGCTAGAACAGGATTTGTCTACTTGGGACCTGAGTCAGGATTGGGATACGAGGTACAGTGTTTCGCTTGCGGACTGAAGTTACGAATGGATCTATGTATCTATAAAGATTCAGCTATTCTGGAACATACTCGATGGTCTCCGCACTGCCCACACCTTTCTATGGCCTTTCCACCCATCACACTACGGTACAATGTTGACGGTACCTTAGAGACGGTACCTTTCAGAACAAGACATAAAAAACGTAAAAAAGGAAACATGTACAAGCTGGAGACTGCATTGCGACTAGTATAAAAAGGGGGCTATGGTCAAGATCGATAGTTCATTGTGACTACCAAGACCGAGCGAACAAGATGAATATTTTCAGAGAAACACAGAACAACTTGTTTAGAAAGGCACAATTCAAGTGTGAGGCTTCGGAAGTGGAATGCGATTGTGAGCCTTGCGATGGGTACGATGCTGTACCTTGTGACCTGAGCGATGCCGTAAAGCATCATGGGAACTTTAGTGTCACTGCCCCTATCATGGAAAGTGACGCTGTGCGTGTCAAACCTGAGGGATGCGAAAGTGATGCCGCTCGTCCTCTTGGACATTTTACTGGGTTTCGTTTTAAAGGGGAATGTTCACCTTCACGTCTACCCCGCTACGGATGTCATCCAGCCCTGAGCAAACTCCTGCCCATGTCACTTAACCCTCATCGAAACGAACCTGTGAAAGACGAATATTCGTTCCCTGTGCGTTTGTCGGAATACTGCGACTTTGAAAATCGTCTTCAATCGTTCAAAGGAAAATGGCCTAAGTATCTGGGAGGACCGACCCCCGAAGAATTAACCAGAACCGGATTTTTCTACTTGGGCGAAGGAGATAAAGTCAAGTGCTTCAGTTGCGGTGTGTCACTTCACCACTGGGAACCGCAAGATTCGGCCTACGTAGAACATGCTCGATGGTCACTGAATTGTCATTACTTACCCTTAGTGGGACCGAGACATTGAAGTAACTTACCATAATCTGTTCATGGATACTTTACAAGAGAACATTCGTGCTTTGCCTGTGGAGTTGAGAGAACGGATTTACCGAGAGCTGGTCAAAATACAAGTGAAACGTAAAGAACAATTGCATCCGTTACGTCACCGGTGTTTGAACCACTGGTACCTGAAGGCTATACAAGGACTGATTCAATTGAAAGTGTTCCATTGGTCAGACATTGATCAACGATCCCCTGGTTTTAAAAAGGATTGGTTTGTTATGGACGATTGTATCTACTACATCACTGTAAACTTACTACATCGAATTCCAGAGGAAGAGTTAACGAATTACCAACATCTTGAACACAATGTCAACTTAGTGAAACAGGAAACTTCTGAACGAATTGTAATGTGTAGATTAGTGACTAAACGATTTAAATTCGACACTGAAGTAAAACCATGTTTGTGCAAAGAGTACATTTCTTGTGTCAGACCAAAGAGGATTTAGTATGACCTATTCATGGATACTTTGCTAGAGAACATTCGTGCTTTGCCTGTGGAGTTGAGAGAACGCATTTACCGAGAACTGATCAAAATACAAGTGAAACGTAAAGAACAATTGCATCCGTTACGTCACCAGATCTTTAACCACTGGTACCTGAATGGTATAAGAAAACTGATTCGTCAGAAATTGTTTCAGTGGTCAGACATTGTTCAAAACTTTGAGGTCGCCAATGATGTACATGTTCATAATTTTGGTTATTTCGACATTCACTTACTGCAACGTATTGAGGAAGACGAGTTAAAGGATTACCAACATTTGTTACGTGGAATCTGCTTAGCGGAAGACGAAACTTCTAAACAAGCTCTGACGTTTCGGTTACAGTATGTAACATTTAAATTCCCTACTGGAGAACGAAGATCTCTGGCTAGAAAGTACGTGTATTGCATCCGAAAAAAAGAGAATATAAAAACAGGCTGCCATGCCACGACTTATGTCACATGTCATTGAACAGATTCCGTGGAAGGAACTCAATGACCATATTCAAACCGTGGATCATTACCATCGATTATTACAAGAACTGTATCCATTCAGTTTGGGACGACAAGTGGTGTGTGTCTTAGTGACTTGTTTTCTGGGATTTCGTTTACCAGCTGATTCTTTGTGAACTCTTTACGATCAGTACTTACCAACTCAATGGCCTTAAATGGTCACGAAAAACTCCTTTTGCTCAAAGCCTTGCGTTTTCATCTGGATACTTCTCGACCTCAACAGGAAAAAAAGATTCGTCAACTTTTAGCTACCCAAGACGTGTATGACGATGTATGTGTAGCTTGTGACTTACATCCCCATTGGACAGATGTCCGTGCCTGGAAAGAATGGGATTTTGAGGCTTGGACCCAAGAAGTGGCCCAGTATGCACGAGAGTTGTTCAAGGAAAAAAGTTACTTTTCAACCTGTGTTAGTGACGGTGCCAGAAGAACCCGTTACCCAGGACGGGACTGTCGTGGACAGGCCTGAAAGACCCTTTCGGGAGGACACTTGTGTGACCTTACCCCCTATTATAGAACTGGTTAGAACATTACCCAAAACATGTTGTACAGACACTTCTTTTTATTCCACGTTAATGGTTATCATGTGCCTTTTATCCTTGTACTTAAGCCTTTGGCTTTTATGTATTTTTGTCTTTCGTATTCATGTTTGAAAAAAACATTCAATAGACGTGTTCTGAAAAAGTATATAAACTCTTGTCTTGTTTGTTTTCGTGTCACAAGTGACATTTCTCACACAATGGCTACCTCTGCTGTCTCTGCTCCCTCTTCCTCTACTGTCAACGTCATAGACGAACACTTAGATCGTGCCAGTTGGGAGGCTTTGTATCTTCGCCATCCCTTTAACATGCTCATTGCCGGACCTAGCGGTTCAGGCAAAACCGAATTCGTCAAACGTTTGATCGAACATAAACATCATTTGATCGATCGGCCCCCTCAACGGATCGTGTGGTGTTACAAAGAGTGGCAATCGGCGTACAGCCTCTTGCGAGAAAGTCAAGGCGATTCCATCGTGTTTGTGGAAGGCATTCCTAAAGAAGACGACGGCATCGTCTCTGACTCCTGTCAAACCCATTTGGTCATTTTCGACGACATGTTAGGAGAAGACGAAGAACAAATTAAATTGTGGTTCACGCGCAAAGGGCATCACCGTAATGCCAGTGTCGTTTACATCACCCAAAATTTGTTTCAACAAAGTAAAGCCCATCGCACCATCAGTCTCAATGCGCATTACGTGGTCTTGTTTAAAAGCCCTCGAGATAAATCGCAAGTGCAAGTCTTAGCCAAACAGTTAGGAACGCCTTGGCTGACTCAGGCGTACGACGATGCCACTCAAACGCCACACGCCTATTTACTCGTCGATTTGAAACCTACGACCCCCGAGGATTTCCGATTTCGTACCCACTTGTTTCACCACTGGTGCCAAGACGGAGGGCCTGTCCTGTACACGTCTCCGTCCTCGACTTCATTTCACTCCCAATAAAAAAATCTATAAAACCTCAGACCCTTTTCGTCTGTCTCACACAACGTCAACATGACGTCCCTTCAGTCGCATCTTCCCGTCAAATTGATTCGTGCCTTGTATGGCATCAGTCGAGAAAAAAATCCACAAATACGTGCTCGTGTCTTAGAAGCTAGTCTCAAAGAAGTCTTACGATGGTTCACGGTGGCGGCACGTCAAATACTCCAAGGAATCATTCAGATTTCTCATCAAACCAAACGCTTTTTCGATCAAAATAAAGTCGGTTTGGTCCAACTGGCCGATCCCCGCATCGACACTCAAACCAAAAAACAATTCATTTTGAAATCTGGAGGGAGCGGTACTCTAGGAGGGGTCATCATTCGCTCACTCTTAAGATGGGATCCTAATGCCCCCAAAGTTATACCCAAGAAAAATGTCCAACGAAGCCCCAAGAAGAAAAAGAAAAAGACCAGGTCCCCAAGAAGAACTTCTCCAGTGGCGGGACCCTCTTCTGACCAGACACCACCCCGGAAAAAGAAAAGAAGCCCCCAGAAAAAGAAACAGAGAAAAAGTCCCCAGAAAAAGAAAAGCCCACAGAAGAAAACTAGTCGCAAGAGAGGCACTTCGGCCAGGACGCAACTTTACACTCGCAAACCACGACCTGCCAGGGCAGTGACACGGTCACCGGCAGCCTTACGTTCATCCACTTCTCCATTAATGACACCACGAACTGAAGAGTACTTGGAGACGTTGATCACACCAAGAACTTCTCCGTTGATGACCCCCAAAAGAACTTCCCCAGTGGCAGGACCCTCCAATTTAGTGGCAGTGGCTGCTGCTCACAAAGTACCTTCTCCCAAAATCAAAGTCCAAGAAAGATCGGGCATGTTACAAAGTTTACTGGATTTGTCCAAGCAAGAACTGGCTCGATTTAGTCCGTTTCGTACCCCTGCACGACGTGTCATGCCTGTCCTCAAACTAATACGACGTAAAGACAATCAGTGGCGACGCGTTCCAGTATAAAAAAAGGTGTGTGACCAAGTAGGGTATCAGTGTTTTTGGTGCTCCTGAAGACTCAAAGATGTCACCCTCCAGAAAACCCCAAGGAAAGAAAAGCAAAGGACTGCCACCACGTTTAGCCAAACATGGGGACATGTTATCTGTGCTGTCCAAAGCTTCTCCACCCCTACGAAAAAAGCTCATTCAATCGGCCTCCAAAGAGGTCATCGATACCGTGTGCGAATGTTGTTTGAACGTCTTGAAAGGCACGATCCCTTTGTCCAAACACCAGAAACAATGCTTAAGCAAACATCGTCACGTTCTTCGCCAAATGGTTCAAAAGAAAATTCCCATTTGTCAAAAGAAGAAGATGTTAGTCCAACGTGGAGGCATTTTACCCCTCTTGTTAGGCCCCATACTGAAAGGAGTCTTGGGAACCATGTTGGGAGGACTGGTGGGAGCAAGATAAAAAGGCCCTCGGAAGTCCCATGATCTCAGAATCGACCCCTGACAACCCCATGGAAGGACGAAAACTGGCTTTAGTGCCTTACAAACGATGGATGGAATACCATCGGTGGCAAGAACAACGCACCCCGCATTTACCTCCCAATCCCAATTTGAGCGAAATGTCCCAGTTACAACACGAATTGCAGTCCTTGATGGATCGCCAAGATTTGTTCGAAACAGAAAAATCGCAAAAGTACGGTCAACTCTTACAACGACTGCAACTCTTTCACCAGAAAGCTTTAGACGAAACAGCTCTACCCACTCTGAAAGATTTTAAGACCTTGATGAAAAGTCCAGCACCATCATCACTACCACCATCACCACTACTACCATCCCCAGGGGTCACCAGAGATGCTACCCCACGAAGGCCTGAGGAAGAAGAGATGCGAGAAGTGTTTCAAACACCGTCAGCAGCTCCCATTTCGAGTAAGATTGCAGCATCCTTGTTGACCCCGTCCCCCACACCCCAACGAGAAGAAATGAAAGCTTGGGTTAAAAAGATGATGTCCACGCCTCCTTCGACAGAAGTGAAAAAGAAAGAAGGGAAACCAGAAGTGAAAAAAGAAAAGAAAGACCAAAGCCATTCTATTGCCACCTCCACCACTACCTTCGACTTCTACTCCCGTAGCCCATCGGACACGTAAATCCGTTTCCAAACCACCCTTTCGACCCACCCAAAGTAGCGACACCGAAGAGTGGGTGACTTATTAACACACAAAAAAATGGAAAAAGTCTTAGCCAGCATTTACTACGATCCCTCCCATCCTGCAGGTTACGCAGGAGTTCAAAAGTTGTATCGTGCTGCCAAAACTCGACTGAAAAGTCTCCGTTTACCTCAAGTGCAACGATGGTTACAAGAACAAGCTACCTACACTTTACACAAACCCATTCGACGCAAGTTTGCCAGAAGTCGCACCCAAGTGGAAGGCATCGATCATCAATGGCAAGCCGATTTAGCCGATGTCTCTCATTTGGCCAGCTACAATCGTGGCTACAAATATTTGTTTTGTGTCATCGACGTCTTTTCCAAATTTGCCTGGGTCGTGCCCTTGACTTCCAAATCGAGCAGCGAGTTAGTGCGAGCCCTGCAACGAGTGTTGAAACAAAGCGGTCGTCACCCTCCTCGATGGCAAACGGACAAAGGCACCGAATTTCTGAACCAAGCTTTCCAAAAAGAATTAAAGAAACGTGACATTCATTTTTTTACCACCGAGAATCCCGAAACCAAAGCCAGCATCGTGGAACGTTTTCAACGCACTTTGAAAGAACGCATGCGGAAATATTTTACGCATCACCACACTCTGAAGTACATCGACATCTTACCGCACCTGGTGCAAGCGTACAACCAATCTTACCATCGAAGCATCGGACGTGCCCCGCAAGACGTAACTCCCGACAACGAAGTGCTGATGTTTGAGCTCCTGTTTGGTACGTCCCCGACGAGGGCTGTCCCCAAGAAAAGTGGAATGTTGGCCGTAGGAGATTGGGTGCGCATTGGCAAAACCAAACGCACTTTTGACAAAGGTTACTTACCTAACTGGACGACCGAATTGTTTCGCGTCACTGGACGAGTGCATGGCCGTCATCCTGCCGTCTATAAATTGGAAGACATGAATGGAGAAGTGCTCAAAGGAACGTTTTATTTGCCCGAGTTACAACGTGTCACCAAAAAAGAAGACGACGTGTACGACATCGAAAGCATTCTCGAACGCAGAACCCGTAAAGTGGGCAAACGACGTGTCAAAGAAGTCAAAGTACGTTGGAAAGGATATCCACCCAGTTTTGATTCTTGGATCGACGCTTCGCAAGTCATCGACTATAAAAAGAAGTGACCATCATCCCTCTTCACACAGACGCAGCTACGTCGACCACTCCTCCTTCACCTAGTTCTTCTGTGCAAGATTTACAAAAACAACCCTTGTGGGTGTGGTGTGGAGAACGTGTGCCTAAAACGCAAATCGTCTTTTTCTGCCAAATCTTCGTGGTGTATTGTGTCATCGGGGCAGCCATCGCCAATTTGAGTTTGTAACAAGGAGACAAACAATTGTGGATCATTTTATTGAGCAGTTGCATCGGTTACCTGCTTCCCAATCCCTCCCTGAAATTCTCTTCCAACGGGAACCACGGGAACCTTGTGTCCAGTGCCAGTGTCAGTCACCACTCCAATAACAATCAGAACCCCATTTTGGGCGGAGACACGCCTCTGACGTCCAGGAACCCCTCGGAGAGCCACAGAACTCTGGAATTATGAGTCACGAAAACCAATTTTACTGAACCTTACCCAGTGACAGTTCCATGGAAGTGTTTCCCCACAACACGTTGTGCTGTTACACGGCCAAATTACCTCAGGCATTCCCCTTAGATCACGAAGCCCATTGGGAAGTGGCTTTAGTAGAAATGATTCACCCGACCCAAGTCCTCAATGTCCTTCCCAATCAAAATAAATTTGATGTGGAAGTTTATGACGAACAATTGCAACAGTGGATGAATAGCCATGGCAAATATGGCAAGAAAACCTCTGGCACAAAAAATCAAAGGTACACCACCTATCACTTGTTCATTCCCCCAGGCTATTATTTTAGTGGTCAACATTTGGTCAGCACCATAGCCACCAGGTTTAATGGCGTGTTTCTGAAAGCTTTGGAGGATGTCAAAAAAGGTGTCGTCACCCTGGAGTACCACAAAACAGCTCGTCGCTTCCTGATGAAATTTCCTGAGTGGGGTAAAATCATGTCTTTCTTATTTTGTCCTGAATTGTTTGACATGTTGGGCGGAGACATGGAGATGAGAAAGAAATTTGAGCAAAAAGGTGAGCTAGCAGTGCTTTACGACAACGAGTCTTTTAGCAAGTTATTTCGTGCCCCGGTAGTGGATTCTGCCGCGAACGCTGACGAGGAAGGTGGAAACACTTACCACGTCCACCGCGAATTTGTCCATCCTCACTATTTGCCGGTCAGCAAGTCGTATTTGGATACGGTCAACATTACTATAAAAGGAGATTTGGGACAAAATATTCCATTCACCAAAGGAAAAGTCACGGTGAAACTCCATTTTCGAAAACGGTTCTCTCACGACTCGTAAGTCATGTATCCAGTGTAGCGAGGGGTTGCTCGACAGCGAGGACACGGTTTAAGAGACATGCTGAAATCGGCCTTTCGTTCGGTGGCCCCGGTGTTGAAACCGATGGTGACACGCGTATTGCACGCCTTGAAAGATGCGGCACTGACGCAAGGCAAAGAATTTCTCCAAAATGTCATCATCGACAAACAAAACCCTAAAGAAGCCTTCATGAGGGCAGGCAAAAATGTCTTGCTACAAACGGGCAAAGACATTTTGGGCCGACGAGACACACCTATAAATGCCCTGCACGCTACCGAGTCAGACATTCAGCAAGGACAAGGCAGAAAGAGACGACGAAGAAAACACCCTTTCACCAGACTTCAAGCGAGAAAGGCGAAGAAAAGAAGAACCGTTCGAGACTTAGACGTTTTCGATTATTGAAACACACAAAAAAATGATGCACCGAGAGTCTTGCGCTTGTTCCAAGACGGAACTGGATCTGTTTGCCATGCCCCCCACCATGATGACCATGCAAGAATCCCAGTGGCTGGAATTTCACCCCGTCTCCTCATTGACAGCCTCAGCTCCCATCGAGTTTGAAATCAAAGGACAGCCCGAAGATTACATCGATCTGAATAGCAGTTACTTGTACTTGAAAGTCAAAGTTGTCGATGAGGACAATTCGACCCTAGATGGCGATGAGGTAATAGCTCCCGTCAACAATTTCATGCATTCCTTGTTTAGCGGAGTGGACTTGTACTTGAACAACAAACTGGTCAGTAGCAGCATGGATACTTACCCTTATCGAGCGCACCTGGAAAATCTCTTGACGTACGGAATAGACGCCAAGAACACTCATCTCAATGCCTGTGTGGTATTGGAAGCTGACGAAGCAGAGCAGTTTGAACATTTCGAAACTGATGCAACCAAAACAAACAATGACGGATTTGTAGAACGAAGAAACAGAATCAAAGATGGACAGAGTTTAGAACTGATGGATCGTTTGCATTTGGACATGTGGTTACAAGAGAAATATTTGCTAAACGGGGTGAATGTTCGCCTGAGACTGAATCGTAGCAGTGCCACTTTCCATTTGATAGGTACTAGTGCTTGCAAAACTGTCATCGAGGAAGCCAGGCTCTACGTACGACGCGTGGAAGTGTTACCTAAAGTGGGTAACGACATCAGTCAAACATTGAGCAGAACGACCGCCAAGTATCCCATACGACGCGTGGAAGTGAAAACCTTCACCATTCCCAAGGGACAGCGATCCATGATCGAAGATCATTTGTTCCAAGGACAGTTACCCAAACGTTTGATCGTTGGTATCGTCGAGAATGAAGCCTTCAACGGAGCTTTGGCTAAAAATCCTTTCTACTTTCAACACTTTGGCGTGTCCAAGATCGAAGTCAGTCGCGATGGCAAGACCTTGTGTACCCGACCCTTTGAGCCTGACTTTCAGAAGAAGAATTACTTGAGATCGTACTTGTCCCTGTACGAAGCCACCGGCCAGTTAGGAACCAACACCAGTCATGGTATTACGTACGACGATTATGTAGGAGGCTATGCTTTGTGGGCTTTCGATTTCACTCCTGACCAAGGCAGCGACGAGGGACATTATACCCTATAAAATCCGGCCAGATTCATGTGGAAATTCAGTTTGCAAACCGAGACCGTGATGTAACGGTGAACGTCATCCTGTATGCAGAATTCGATAATACGATAGAAATCAACAGTTTGATAGAAGTCATTCTAGATTACTAGAAGCCATGGAAGACTGTTATCCCTCTTTGCCTAGTGGAGAAACTTTGGAGATGAAATGTGAGGAGACTGTGGAAGAAGAAGTGATCATGATGAAGTCAAGATGGCCAGAACAAGAAGCCCATTTAGTCTGCTGTTTTGCCAAACACTTGGCCGTAAAAATGACGGAATTGGTCAAGAAAAATTGCTATGGATGTCAAAACGCTCATCCCAGTCAAATTCAACACGATAAATGCCTAATGTTGAGTCAAGAAGAAAAATTGGACGAGTACCTGGACGAAGCTTGGAGTCTCATCGCGGACAAAGACGTGTTGCACCAGTGGTATAAAGACTTGCGTGAACATTCTTGTCCACCATTAACCACTCAAGAGATCCATCGTATCGAAGCTCTCCTGAATCAGAGTGAGGAGACAAAACGAAGAAACGGTTATTCGTCAGACATTTTCAAGCAAAACGTCAGGATCGAATTGACGACTTATTATTACCTGTGAAGAAGAAGAAGAAAAAAACCACACAAAACAATGGATACCTGGGAACTTTATTACCTTTTGAACCACAGTTCGTATACGGCTTCTTGGAATCCTGTCGTCTGTGCTAAAGATGAACTCCCTCATCGCAAACCTAAAGACCATCAAGCTTACGTAATCAACACGGACGACAGTTATCTCCCAGGAACCCACTGGGTAGCCGTCTACTTTCCTCAAGAAGGATGTGTGGAATATTTCGATTCGTACGGATTGCCCCCTTTGGAAGACGATATCATCGACTTTATGAGAAGAAATGCTCAGACCACCCGATTCAATAATGTGAAATTACAAGGCACAGATTCCTTGGTGTGTGGACAGTACTGTGTGTATTTTCTGCATCATCGCAGCCTGGGCTATTCCTTAGAACATTTAGTGACTCATTTTGATCCTCGTTCTTCTACTAGAAACGATGTGAAAGTAGATCGATGGTTTTGTGACCATTATGCTTATCTTTTGTCTCAAGCTAGGAAACGTAGTGTCCATCAATGGCCTAATGACTTCCAACAGTGGAAATCACAATTTCATTCACAACCTTGTCAGCCCTGTTTAAAGTAGATTGTGAATTGAGAAAAAAATGTTTGTCATTAGAAAAAAATGTTTGATGTTATCATGTTGGATTATTGTTAAAAATGTTAGAGTTGTTGTTTAGTGTTAAGTGATTTTTGAAAAAAAAATGTTGTGTTTTGAAAAAATGCCTTTGTGGTTTGTTTAGCTATAAGAATGTTGGATTGATGCTTTTTAATTTCTTACTATCCCTCTCATGACACTCACTGAACGTTGCGACTCGAAAACCGTGGGGGATGTTTTCCTTCACGTCCGCGCTTTGACTTTAAGAACCGGGGCAGTTTCCAGTCCAACCATCCATTGTCGACTCATCCTCCTACGAAGATGTGCTCCAAACTAGCTAAGCTCAACGAAGCCTACGTGAATTTGCATAGGGTCAGACACAGTCTGATACCGAAGCCAGAAGAAATAGAGAATGTGAGAATGCTAAAAGTCACTGAAGACCTGATAGAAGAGCTCTTCAGAGAAGAAGTGAACAGGGAGAAAGAAGAATGGACAGAGAAGTACAGACTTCAGAGACAGCAGCAACAGCAGCAACAGCAGCAACAACAACAACAACAACAACAGCAGCAGCAGCAACCTGAACCTGACCGAGGCTTTGTCGATTGCCGTATCGACACCAAAGAGTTCTTCTTCTCTTTCCGAAGAAGCAGACCTATCGCCAGAAAGTCTATCCTCAGAGGACATCGCATTCTTAGAAACTAAAAAAGATTGCCATAGCAAAAAAAAAAAAAACAGCCCTTTTCAGGGCTACCCCCAATACTCTAGAAAAGAAATAACTATCCATTTGCCAATGTGTAGGTAGAGTAGTGTGAATATAAACACTAACTCTTTTTTAAAAAAATGTGAGGGTATGTGTTTGTGTGTTTGTGTGTTTGTGTTTGTAAGTGCTCACGTAAGTTGGTATGGATAGTAGATTAAAATGATGTCTTTTTTTTTGGTGTTTGAGGTGTATATTTGGGGTTAGATTGGATTGCTTTGCGTATGTGGATAGTCTATTGAAGTGATTTATAAAAAATTTTAAAATAGTGATGGGTAGCATAAAAAAGTGAGTGAGTGTTTCTTTTAGGTCCGCGCGTTGTTGTTTTTGGTCATGATCTAGGTAAGATCAATTTTATGTTTTTAGGGGGATGTTTTCCTTCACGTCCGCGCTTTCACTATAAATTGAAAGTCGTTCGGCAGTCTAACTACCCTTGTTGATTGATCAACACCAGAATGAACACGAGATTGGCGAAACTGTTGGAACTTCATGTGCATCTGGAATATGCCAGGCGCCTGTTGAACGAACTGGCCGCGGAGGCCATTGTTGAAGAAGGAAGGATGAGAGAGGAGGAGGAAAGAAGAAACAAAGAAGAGGAGGAGAGAAGATACAAAGAAGAGGAGGAGAGAAGATACAAAGAAGAGGAAGAGGAAAAGGAGAGAAGAAGAAGAAATTTCAGAATCCCAGAAACCGAAGATTGGGATTCTGAAGCGACATATCCTGCCTCTGCTCTCTCCCCCCAAAAAGTAAAAAGTAACTGGGGAACAAGATGTGTATGTGGCGCCAGGCCTGGAAGGTGCCACCATTAACCAGGTGTCCATGAAGTTCCAAAAAAAAACAGCCCTTTTCAGGGCTACACAATACTCAAGAAAAGAAATAACTATCCATTTGCCAATGTGTGTAGGTAGAGTAGTGTGAATATACACACTAACTCTTTTTTTTTAATAGTGTGAGGGTATGTGTTTGTGTTTGTGTTTGTAACTGCTCATGAAAATTGGTGTGAATTGTAGATTATGGGTTTCTTTAATGTTTCTTAGCGTATGTGGAGAGTATAGTTCGGGTTTTATTATATGAAATGAGAAAAGTAGGGATGTTTTCTTTCACGTCCGCGCGTTGTTTGGTCATGATCTAGGTAAGATCAATTTTATGTTTCTAGGGGATGTTTTCCATCACGTCCGCGCTTTCAGTATAAAACTAACAGTGTTGGCCATTGGAGCCCATTCTACGGAATAAGCAAACAAGAAGATGCCAGCAGCTTCAGCTTTATACAACGATCTTATGGGAAGTTGGTATTGGATAGTGGATGGATTGAGTGTAGCAGAAAGGGTTGAACAGGAATGGAGGTATGCAGTGACAAAAGACTTCGTCTCAAGACAAGTAACTAGCCTCCACTTATCCGTAAATATTGTAAAAGAAATGATAGAGGATGAGGAGAAGAGAATCAGAGGTTTAATTAACCCACCGTATGTGAAAGTGGGTAAGTTAAAAGAAGCGATAGTTCATGTGACGAGTGCAAGGTGCTTTCTAGAAGACATTGTAGAATGGACAGATCGGTCTTTCGCGAAGTGGGGGTTAGATAAACTTAAGAAAGCGGAAGAAGTAATGAGGAATGTGCTGACCGAAGAGGTCAAGAAGATCAAAGAAAAGTGGTCAAAGGAAAGAAAAGAAGAAGAAAATAGAAAAAAAGGAAGAACTAGAAAAACTAAACGCAAACTGGATGAAAATCCAAGAGAAGTTCCGGGCCATGGGTCACCCGGACTGGATGTCGGAAACAGAAAAGAAGAAGAAAGGAATGATGGACAAAATAAGAGGATGGTGGAAGAAGTTAAGAAGTTAGAAGAAGAAAAACCCAAAGGCCCTTTTCAGGGCCACGCATATTTCTCGAAAAGAGAATGACTTTTCAATTGCCTACCCCTTTTTTTAAAAATTTAAAAAAAAAAAAAAAAATCCCAAAAGCCCAAACTCTATTCCCCCATGTTAATTTCCCTTGTCGCTAGACAGACCCACACTATAGTTCCATGTTAAATTCCCCTTGTCGGTAAAATGACCCACGATTTATTCCCATGTTAATTTCCCTTGTCGCTAATCTGACCCACGATTTTTCGCCATGTTAAATTTCCATTGTCGCTAATTTGACCCAGGGGTGTTTTTAATGCTAATTCCCATTGTCGCTAATGTGCCCCCCATTCACTACTGTCGACACAAGTTGGACAACAAAGATGATACTGATAAAGCTTAGCATTTATATTGTTTTAAGGCCATATCTGTATAAAACAGCAGTTGGAATGATGTAATTGTAATATTGCAAATTTATGAACAGAATATAAACAAACTTGTAATAACTGACATAGCATTTGACATACGACAAACTACAGAATCAGTTCAGTAGTTGGCAAACTGCCAGATACAATGACCCAGAAGGAAAGTAGATCTAAGCACTTGCAAGCAGCCATTTACAGCTTGCATCAATGAAGAATTGACAATTCATGACTAGAATTATGAATATAGCACTTGCAAGCAGCCGTTTACAATAATGCAGAAGAAAAGTAGCACTTGCAAACTGCCACGTTCAATTTGCATAAATGAAGAATAAAATATACATGGATAGAATTATGAAAGTAGCACTTGCAAGCAGCCATTTACAATAATGCATCAAGGAAGATTGGGAAATACACGCACAGAATTATGGTGGTAATTCCCCTCCATATACCCCACTAATATGCAGCCGTAGTATCATAGCACATGCAGTGAAACGTGTAATTTCTTTCACTTGGCACATACCTAATTTTCATAAATATTTCGAGAAATACAGATTCTCACAAATGTGTATTCAATTTTAAATTTGTGTTTACTGTGCACAATTAGAGAAACCTAACAGAAAATGCATACTTTAAAAACCAAACACGTTAGTTAACAAACACTGCTATTCGTTTATAACATCAGGGTTTTATTTCCCGATCGCCGAGAACATTTACTTATGCTACGTCGTTTTAGTTAGCATTGATGTACAGCAAAATTACTAAGACACAGTCGTTTAATATTTTCTGGTAATATTTTCTGGGGTCTTGCTCTAAATAGTGTCTCTCTTTATAAAATTACATGCGCATGTCGATCTAACATCGAAAACCATTCATCATTTTCGAATATTTTACTTATACTGGACCTCGAAAATTTAGAACAGTGGGAACGTGCTGTACAAGAAAGAATATCCAAGGCAGACATTTGAAATGTTCTTGTCGGCGAAATTTTTTTGTGTGCAGTTCTATGGTGATGCATATTTTTTTAAATATGAATTAAAAACCGCAGACCGTTAAAATAACTACTAATAACGCTATTAGAGTCAGACAAAATCTTTCTCCGCCAATAGTCTACACTTGTGAAACAAACATCGAGTTTAAAGCCGTTTCTGTTTCATGTAAAAAGGGCATGTTTCTGATTGTTATTATTGGTAAGAATTAGAGAAGATAATCGAAACTGAGTAAAAGTAATTTACGGTTTGTTCGAGCACGCTATTAGGAGAACTATATTTCAATACAACTGACAGGTTTTATTTCTGTACCCGGATGCCGACTTCCTTGTGCCTATTGACACTGATAAAAGTACAAGTCTTATCATATTGATTTGTTTACCACATTTATTCCAGGAAATTAATGAGACCCCATGATATGATTCAAAATATAGGAGACTATCAGACTATGGAAATGTTATCATTCGTAGTAAACTATTATAAAAGTAGTTTTTGTTCGTATCAGTTCTTGCTCTAATTATTTTAAACTGTATATTTTAGTTCAGTAATTTGATATCGCTTGACACTTGGGTATGAAGATGGTCTGATCAGTGTCTGAAAACGACTTTCATTAACAGTTGCACAGAATTCCATACATTTGCATAATTGAGATTTTGGAGTTTTCTTGAAGTTCATTCTTTTCTCTTTTCGACCATAGTTTTTACTCTAACGTTCCCTTACAGTTGACATCTTTTCAATGAAAATGCATCATCCTGTTTTGTTTATTTATTTATTAATTTTTTTATTTAATGAATTTTTGTTATTAACAGGCTGTCAGCTCGTTTTTAATGTTGACAGCATTGATATATACGTGCAGCGGGCTAAATAATTTCTTCAATAAAGCTGTTAGGATTGAATTCCACAGGTTATCAGCTCATACAAATATACTAAAGTTCAGGTCATGCACTGTGAATTACGGACAGATATCGATTTTAGTGCTTTTATCACTTTATCTCACGAAACTATTTATTAAAAAAATTTAATGATTCAGCATCCCTAAAATGAAGAGTTGGGGGGGGGGAAGGCTTATATGGTCGTTGTAGGGTTTAACGCCATTTGTCAATACAAGATAGGCTATACATGGCGGCCGTATAAATGGTGGAGGAAGAACCCGGGAAACCCCGGAAAGAACCACCGACCCACGAGAAGCTACTGGTAAGCTTTCTCACATACCCACATTGGCCGAACAGAAGACTCGAACCCACGCAGACAGAGATGAGATGGCAGTGATCCGAAACGGTGAGCGCTTTAGACCACTCGGCCACTTGGGGCCCCGGGGGCTTATGTGAAGACAAGTCAATCATACAATATTTTCATATAAAGTTACGTGTTGACATTTTTCATTTTTTCTTTTCTTGATGCTCCTTCTGAACTATTAGAATCGTTTCCAGATGCACGACCTGAGTATATACCTGAATATGACGAAACTTAACTGGAACCAGTTTAGTGTATCTCTCTTGTTTAGCCGAAAAAATATGAAAGTTCTGACAATTTTGTCTGAATTCTCATTGTATAAAGCTTTGTGTAAGAATTGTCTAACATTCTAACTACACATATCGCTTTACGTCATACTTGATTAAACACAAATACCAATTTTTACGTTTCCTGTCTCAGCGTAGAGAAAAACAAGAGTGTTCCTCTTTTAGTGCAATAATGTCCGTGCAAGTGCATACGTGATATCGAATAATTGCAAGAAAATTAGAAATAATTTGAAACTATACAATTTGCTAAGCAAATCCAGTACACACTGCATGGACGAAGGTTTTAATAACGGTTAATGAAGATAAGTTCCAAGTGGATTAATTTGTTGTCCGAATTCTATTTATCCCGTAATATTGGAAGTTAATAATTTTACCTCAACAAATAATTTAAAAACAACATTTGAGTGAAGGGGCCCCGAGTGGCCGAGTGGTCTAAAGCGCTCTTCGTTACGGATCACTGCCATCTCACCTCTGTCTGCGGCGGTTCGAGTCTAAGATTCAGCCAATGTGGGCATGTGAGAAAGCTTGCCAGTAGCTTCTCGTGGGTCGGTGGTTCTTTCCGGGGTTTTCCGGGTTCTTCCTCCACCATTAATACTGGCCGCCATGTATAGCCTATCGTGCTGAAAAATGGCGTTAAACCCCACAACAACAACAACATTTGAGTGAAAGTAAGGACAGATCACGAAACCTGCTACCGATTTATAACAACCTGAAAGCTACAGGAAGCTAATATTATGGGGTTATATTTTATTTCACATCAGGAACAATAAAATTGTCAATGAAAGTCATTAACCAAAAGATTTACAGCTTCGTGATTCAAATTTATCTTTTATTACTTAGATGGAGAAGGAGTGGGGTGGGGTGGGGTGGGCGACTATTCATTACACATACAAGGACACTAAAATACGTTCGTCTGCGTAAGCCCAAAACAGTGTTGCCATTTCTATATGTGGTAATTTTCAGCACTGTATATCCTCTGCCACACCCGAAAGGACGATATCATCGTTTATGAGGCAATGCACATACGACAGCAAGTTCAACTTACAGTTTACGGTATTCATCGCCATAATTGTCGTTGAACGTGTTCAAAGGTCTCGAAATTAGTTTTGTTGATGTAGGTTTTGACAGGTTAACAGAGGAGCTTGCAATAATTTCCACTAAATGACCTAGTATGTGAAAGTCACGCGACTATTCGTATAAAATGGTTACGTTCCTTCACAAAATGATCCTCTCCGCAAATAAAACGATTTTAAGCTTTCTCGGTACAATATCCGAAAGGTGTTTTGTGATCTGATGTACGCTTACCTTTAACATTGAAAGAGAGCAATCAAATTATTCATTAATTCAGCACAGGAGAATAAATAAAATAAAAGTTAAATTTTGGGTGGCCTGAGTTGTAGGATTGAATAAGTTCAAATGTTGTTATTTTTCATGATACAATGTGCATGTTCAGAAAATCACGCCAAAGCGTTGTAGGGGCAAATAACCCGATTCGTTCCATCCAATAGATTTTTTTTTAAATATAACCATACCGGTTTTAGACGTGCCGTGTTAGACTTGTCCCTGTTTTGTTTTGTGCAGTTTCTATCTTATCATGGTAAGTTTGTCGGCTTGAAATTTTTTGATTTTTAAAAGATTCTACATTTTTTCAAAAACAACAACAAAAGAACAAACCATATTAACCTATTTATTCTATTCAGCAAAGTGCTTCAAGCTAATATTCATTTCATGATTTCCTTACTTATGCCACAATTTTTTTTTAAACACTTTATGTCGTATTTATTTTCCTGACATGCTAACGCCTAGAGCTATGTTTTGTTAAATGTGAGACGCCATGCTATCACTAACTAGCGGTATGACTGAAAAAAATGTTAAATCTAGAATAAAAATCCAAAGCAAGCAAGCGCGTGCACACACACACACACACACACACACACACACACACATTGCATTATGGATAGATACGCGACATACATGGAGTTCGTGGATATATTGTTTTCTTTAATAAATTGCTCTTGATGAAAAAACACGACTATATGACACTATTATAAGGTCGTTTTCTCTCATTCCATTTTTAAATGATTTCTTTCATTCGATTTATAAATGAGCATTTGTTTATTTTTATTATTGCAACGTGCACTGGTGCAGTGGAGGGGACGCAAATTCAACTTAAATATATTTTATTTCTTAAGTCTTGGGACACATGACCGTGATTTTGTATCAGGTTATGTTATTTAAAGGTCACACACACACACACACACAGGTATGCTCTAAGTCACACGACACACGATTTAAAATGAATTAACATATATAACTATAGATAAGATAATAAGATAAGACTTAAGGTAAGAATTCTTTATTTCAGACTACAAAGTCCATACCTCTAAAATAAAATATAGATATAAATTTAAACATTGTAACCATAAAAGAACATATAGTTATGAAAGACCCATCTACCATATGGCCCTAATTGTTTTATAACCAGGTTATGTTATTTAAGGTACACACACACACACACACACACACACACACACACACACACACAGAGGCATGCTCGAACTCACAAGATTTAAAATGAATTAACACTATAATTATAGTGGTCAACAGGTAAATAAATGAGCATTATGCACAGGTGTCCACCCTTATTTCATCATGTTAGAAGTCATGTATATATAGATGGAATAAAACGTACAGATTATCTTGGAATACCATGATTAAATTCTGTATATAAAGGCTTTAATGTATCATATTAGCTGTCATCTGGTCAAGAAATAATTATTTTAACGAGGTTTTAAACGAAAAAAGAGAATTCGAATTACATATCTTCGAGGTTTAGGAATTACCTTAGGTAGAAGTTGACAATAAAAGAGCTTTTGAAATGGTTGGTTTTCGACCTCGGAATTTGGAATTTGTTATTAGTTGTTAATCGCAGATTGCGCTCAGCATTTTGCTGCTTTTAATTCAATTAGGTTACAGATAGAATCTGGAGAAAGATTGTTTTGAGACTTGTATGACATGATTTTTTTAAAAATAAATGCAGTATTGTATAGGTATCCACTGAAGACGTGAAAACAAAACATTCGAGGGGGCGTAATAGGAAGTTTCAGAATTTTTCTTGCGGTCCTTATCTGGAGTTTGTTAGTTCTGGATATAGTATAATTAGATGTCTTTCTGCATACAGCTCGGCTGTAATCTAACGGCTGTACTCGATTAACATTAGTGTATATCCAGAAGAATAAATTTCAAATAAGTGGCAGAAACGTTGGCAGTAATTTTAAAGAGTTATTCCTTTGACGACTTTACACTTAAGTGATCGACGTGTAAATTCCAGATGAGGTGCTGATCAATGTAAATAACAAGATTTCTATTTTATTTTTAACACTAGATAAATTTAAGTCATTTTGAGTGAGTGCCATAAGTCGTCATCAGTTGTCTCACCAATTTTATGCTGATAACACCAAAATATACAAACTACTCACCCAATTGAAGTCGATGCTACCATCCGAGGCGCAGAGAAGTGCATTTCTGATGTGAATTCGTAGATGCCATGCAATAAATTGTAGACGAATGACGATTAAACAGAGACCATTTTCATCTCTTCATAGATACTTTCTTATTCTTATCATTTACCTTAAAACAACAGTTATCTGCAACAACAGCATTAAATTCAAAGACATTGGCATGAAACCCAGGTGTCATTCAGCATTAAATTCAAAGACATTGGCATGAAACCTAGGTGTCACTCAGCATTAAATTCAAAGACATCGGCATGAAACCTAGGTGTCACTCAGCATTAAATTCAAAGACATTGGCATGAAACCTAGGTGCCACTCAGCATTAAATTCAAAGACATCGGCATAAAACCTAGGTGTCATTCAGCATCAAATTCAAAGACATCGGCATGAAACCTAGGTGTCATTCAGCATTAAATTCAAGGACATCGGCATAAAACTTAGGTGTCACTCAGCATTAAATTCAAAGACATTGGCATGAAACCCAGGTGTCATTCAGCATTAAATTCAAGGACATCGGCATAAAACCTAGGTGTCACTCAGTATTAAATTCAAAGACATCAGCTTGAAACCTAGGTGTCATTCAGCATTAAATTCAAAGACATCGGCATGAAACCTAGGTGTCATTCAGCATTAAATTCAAAGACATTGGCATGAAACCTAGGTGTCATTCAGCATTAAATTCAAAGACATCGGCATGAAACCCAGGTGTCATTCAGCATTAAATTCAAAGACATCGGCATAAAACCTAGGTGTCACTCAGCATTAAATTCAAAGACATCGGCATAAAACCTAGGTGTCATTCAGCATTAAATTCAAAGACATCGGCATGAAATCTAGGTGTCATTCAGCATTAAATTCAAACATATCGGCATGAAACCTAGGTGTCACTGAGAATTAAATTCAAGACATCGGCATGAAACCTAGGTGTCATTCAGCATGAAATTAAAACACATCGGCATGAAACCCAGGTGTCACTCAGCATTAAATTCAAAGACATCGGCATAAAACCTAGGTGCTACTCAGCATTAAATTCAAAGACATTGGCATGAAACCTAGGTGTCATTCAGCATGAAATTCAAAGACATCGGCATAAAACCTAGGTGTCACTCAGCATTAAATTCAAAGACATCGGCATGAAACCTAGGTGTCACTCAGCATTAAATTCAAACACACCGGCATGAAACCTAGGTGTCATTCAGCATTAAATTCAAAGACATCAGCATGAAACCTAAGTGTCACTCAACATTAAATTCAAAGACATCGGCGTAAAACCTAGGTGTCACTCAGCATTAAATTCAAAGACATCGGCATGAAACCTAGGTGTCACTCAGGATTAAATTCAAATACATCTGCATAAAACCTAGGTGTCACTCAGCATTAAATTCAAAAGACATCGGCATAAAACTTAGGTGTCATTCAGCATTAAATTCAAATACATAGGCATAAAACCTAGGTGCCACTTAGCATTAAATTCAGATACATCGGCATAAAACTTAGGTGTCATTCAGCATTAAATTCAAAGACATCGGCATGAAACCTAGGTGTCACTCAGCAATAAATTCAAAGACATTGGCATGAAACCTAGGTGTCACTCAGCATTAAATTCAAAGACATTGGCATGAAACCTAGGTGTCATTCAGCATTAAATTCAAAGACATCGGCATGAAACCTAGGTGTCATTCAGCATGAAATTCAAAGACATCGGCATGAAACCTAGGTGTCACTCAGCATTAAATTCAAAGACATCGGCATGAAGCCTAGGTGTCATTCAGCATTAAATTCAAAGATATTGGCATGAAACCTAGGTGTCATTCAGCATTAAATTCAAAGACATCGGCATAAAACCTAGGTGTCATTCAGCATTAAATTCAAAGACATCAGCATGAAACTTAGGTGTCATTCAGCATTAAATTCAAAGACATCGGCATGAAACTTAGGTGTCATTCAGCATTAAATTCAAAGACATCGGCATGAAACCTAGGTGTCATTCAGCATTAAATTCAAAGACATTGGCATGAAACCCAGGTGTCACTCAGCATTAAATTCAAAGACACTGGCATGAAACCTAGGTGTCATTCAGCATTAAATTCAAAGACATTGGCATGAAACCCAGATGTCACTCAGTATTAAATTCAAAGACATTGGCATGAAACCTAGGTGTCATTCAGCATTAAATTCAAGGACATCGGTATAAAACTTAGGTGTGACTCAGCATTAAATTCAAAGACATTGGCATGAAACCCAGGTGTCATTCAGCATTAAATTCAAGGACATCGGCATAAAACCTAGGTGTCACTCAGCATTAAATTCAAAGACATCAGCTTGAAACCTAGGTGTCATTCAGCATTAAATTCAAAGACATCGGCATGAAACCTAGGTGTCATTCAGCATTAAATTCAAAGACATCGGCATGAAACCTAGGTGTCATTCAGCATTAAATTCAAAGACATCGGCATGAAACCCAGGTGTCATTCAGCATTAAATTCAAAGACATCGGCATAAAACTTAGGTGTCATTCAGCATTAAATTCAAAGACATCGGCATGAAACCTAGGTGTCATTCAGCATTAAATTCAAAGACATCGGCATGAAACCTAGGTGTCACTCAGCATTAAATTCAAAGATATCGGCATGAAACCTAGGTGTCATTCAGCATGAAATTAAAACACATCGGCATGAAACCCAGGTGTCACTCAGCATTAAATTCAAAGACATTGGCATGAATCCTAGGTGTCACTCAGCATTAAATTCAAAGACATCGCCGTGAAACCTAGGTGTCACTCAGCATTAACTGCAAAGACATTGGCATGAAACCTATGTTTCACTCAGCATTAAATGCAAAGATATCGGCATGAAACCTAGGTGTCACTCAGCATTAAATTCAAACACCTGATGATGCGATGCAGTAATCTGCAAGAAAGTCACAAATAAAAGACACGTAACAATATATATATATATATATATATATATATATATATATATATATATATATATATATATATATATATTCTGAACACCAACTGATGTTCACAGCTTGTTTCCTATTTAGGGTCTTGTTATTGTTGTTGTTGTTGTTGTTGTTGGGCTTAACGCCATTTTTCAGCACTCGATAGGCTATACATGGCGGCCAGTATTAATGGTGGAGGAAGAATCCGGGAAAACCCTGGAAAGAACCACCGACCCTCGAGAAGCTACTGGCAAGCTTTCTCACATACCCACATTGGCCGAATCCGAGACTCGAACCTACTATTTAGGGTCTAAAATAGTACATCTTGTCGGTGTAAAGAAGACTTAAACACTCTAGTTAAACACCAGTTAGTAGTAGGGATGCCAAGTCACAAAGAATTTCACGATTGTCAAAAAGCGCCACTTAGCTGCCACAGTTTAAGTTGACTGAGTAAAATAAATAATGCGGATAGACAAGAAATAAACATACGGATCACGTAAGTAGATTGGTTGAACTATACGAATTAAATAGGAGTAACGAATGCATAACAGAAAATAAAACAAAACATCATGTAAACACCATCTAAACACTGGGTAAACACACTACTGATACATCATGTACCGCATAGTGAAAACGAGTCTGATGATCCCATTCCAAAGAAAGAGCGTTAGAACTTCCAAGAACACTGACATACTTGGCACAATGGACGGAATCTTCTTGTTCACTACCGAGGTATACAACACATCCAAAGAATCTGCTAATCACATCCGAAAAGGAATACGATGAATACACACTATTCACTACCCCTAAATTCCACAAATGAAAACTGAATGCAGTTCTAGTAGATGAAACTGCCCTTAAGATGGCATGGGTCTAGAAACAGGAAGATCTACACATAGCATGATGCGAGTGACAACTGGCATCATTCGAGGTTCTGAAGTAACGCAGATATGAATTTAAAGTCCAAAGACCCAGGGTTTCAATAAGGTGGTCCTTGATACCTATATTAGCTGCTGTAGTGGCAGCCCCCATCCGTAATGAGTGCCATTGTCTGGTAACATAGTACATGTAGGAGCTGATGTAACTTCTCCAGAAACACTAACCTAGGAAGTGGATTAATACCGTATGCAGTAAATATCGGATCAGTAAAGTAAGCATAAGACACCCTACTAATCTAGAAAGTGGATTAATACCGTATGCAGTAAATAGCGGATCAGTAAAGTAAGCATAAGACACCCTACTAACCTAGGAAGTGGATTAATAACGTATGCAGTAAATATCGGATCAGTAAAGTAAGCATAAGACACCCTACTAACCTAGAAAGTGGATTAATACCGTATGCAGTAAATAGCGGATCAGTAAAGTAAGCATAAGACACCCTACTAACCTAGAAAGTGGATTAATACCGTATGCAGTAAATAGCGGATCAGTAAAGTAAGCATAAGACACCCTACTAACCTAGAAAGTGGATTAATACCGTATGCAGTAAATAGCGGATCAGTAAAGTAAGCATAAGACACCCTACTAACCTAGAAAGTGGATTAATACCGTATGCAGTAAATAGCGGATCAGTAAAGTAAGCATAAGACACCCTACTAACCTAGAAAGTGGATTAATACCGTATGCAGTAAATAGCGGATCAGTAAAGTAAGCATAAGACACCCTACTAACCTAGAAAGTGGATTAATACCGTATGCAGTAAATAGCGGATCAGTAAAGTAAGCATAAGACACCCTACTAACCTAGAAAGTGGATTAATACCGTATGCAGTAAATAGCGGATCAGTAAAGTAAGCATAAGACACCCTACTAACCTAGAAAGTGGATTAATACCGTATGCAGTAAATAGCGGATCAGTAAAGTAAGCATAAGACACCCTACTAATCTAGAAAGTGGATTAATACCGTATGCGGTAAATAGCGGATCAGTAAAGAAGCCTAAAACACCTTATACTACTACAGATCTTAAGTTAGCTTTATATTTTCTTCGTAAATCTAAATTAATTGAGCTTTTTCTTTTTTTAGAGAGAAATAGATACAATATTAATATTATGAATTTTGAAAGCAGTTTTCCCACTGACCAATGTTTTAGCGACTGAGCATTCCATTGTCGTCTGGTACTGAGATATTTACGACCCACGAGATGATGCTGATGCGGTCAATCATTGATATAAAAGCAGCAAAACTAAACGGCTAGCCTTAGAGTCTGCAATTTACCCATAGAACACTGGAGTTTGTGAAGTAGACAAACCCAAGAGTGAATAAGGTATACCTATTTCTGCCAAGTACACACTAAGTACACACTCTACTTTAGAACAAAACACAAATATATGACATAAGGTGTTAGGCCTGGGGAGGTCTATACCTTAATGAAGACAATATTCGTGTCTAAGCATACATATAGTGTTTAAAAATATGTTAAACGTCGACACAAGTTACAGATGATACAGTATGATGCCTAGAGTAGACTATCCATAGCTCGTTGTATGAGAGTGAAGGAGAATAGTACGATCCATCCATCTTACTGAGTGGAATTCATTATAAATTTGTAAACTGGTACTCAGTCATCTTCATTACATTCGTAACGCAGTGAAAAAACCAGCGCACCAGACTACTGATACATAGGTACGTAGAGATAGTCTCAGTTGCACGTGTATAGACTAATGCCTAGAGTCAAATGTAATAAAACTCTTCCGAATTTAGTCGAATTGTTGTTGTTATTGTAGGGTTTAGCGCCATTTTCAGCACAAGATAGGCTATACATGGTGGCCAGTCTAAATGGCGGAGGAAGAACCCGGGAAAAACCACCGACCCACTAGAAGGTACTGGCAAGCTTCCTAACAATGCCACATTGGCCGAACCCGAGACTCGAACCCACGCAGACAGGTGAGATGGCAATGATCCATAACGGTGAGCGCTTCTGACCACTCGGCCACTCGGATCCCTGAATATAGTCGAAAATAAATCGGTAATTTAAACACGATGACAATGTGTACTGATAATATTTGCAATAAAATTCTTACAGAATAATAAACCCAACTAAACAAACAGATGCAAGACAATTAGCAAATTATGAAACATATACAAATAATTGGAATCTCTGGAGAGCTGGGCGGCAGCAGAATTTAGAACGGACGAATGCGTTTATTCCAATCTTGATACATTAATGCATGCATGTATTTATATATTTAATGCGTTTATTCCAATCCATTTTAGAGCCGCTACTATCTTCCAATACTTCAAGTCTCTTTAAATATATCACTAAATTCGAATGAGAGACATGTCAATGTGTCTATGTTGCTAAATCACGCTAACAAAATGTCGAGCATAAAACCAGATTAAAAAATTAT
The DNA here is from genome assembly GCA_028554795.2 of Sinohyriopsis cumingii. Lineage (NCBI taxonomy): Eukaryota > Metazoa > Mollusca > Bivalvia > Unionida > Unionidae > Sinohyriopsis > Sinohyriopsis cumingii. The sequence continues at coordinate 55,400,769 of CM068828.1, forward strand.
ACATTATTAAAACTGTATTTTATTCGGTATCTTTTATTCTTTTTATTCTGTTTGACACATTGGTGCGAAGATGACTATGAAATAATATTAGTGATGTATACAAATCTATGCCTTTGATTTATTGGAATTTTGGGGTTCCTTGAAATTCATTTCTTCCTCTATTTGGCATTTGTTAAATCTAACATTCGATTGCAGTGGACAAATTTTTGTGGAAAAACGCCTTTCTGTCTGAGAAATTTGCAGAATAAATTCTTAATTAAATAATTTATTATTATTATTATTATTATTATTATTATTATTATTATTATTATTATTATTATTCAATACACGGCACTGGTCGATTATACATATCCACAAATCATGCGGTACATGTGTAACAGAAAAACACCATAGCAAGGTTTTTCTGTTTTCTATTGACTGTTTTCATTGAGAATGCTTTCTTCATGGTAAATAATATTAATTGTTTCGAAGCATTCAGTGAGTTTGTTATAGCTGATAGTTGTACCAAGACCCACGCTTATGTCATCGAAAACAAACATTATTATTATTGTTATTTCTTACGACTCTATGGTCACAAGCTTAAGTAACAGAAAAGAAGCAAGACCAACAAGTTTTATAAAACTTAACAAACAATTTAATTATGGAGATAAACAATCAATCAACACAACTAGATTTTAATAGAAGCTACTTGGCTCATGCCCATTTATGCTGCTCTGACTTGAACTCGCTACGAAACTAAACCATGCCATCGCGAAATCACATCAACACTGAATTCTGTGACGTTTGCTCCTAGCAATAGGCTAATTACTGGAGCTGATGAATATTTCCGTAACACCAGCTTCCGATAATCAAACAAGTAATCACATAAAGCTAATAAATACCTAAATTGGAGAGGTATCTACAAATCGCACATACCCCAAATTTATAACATTTTAAAGGAGCGTGCCTCTATTCTCCCTTTTCGTTTGTTTTTTCTTCTCTTTTTTCATTGGGTATACTTTCCTTTTGAACTCCTAAATTGCCTTTCAACCTGATTATATACTTCAACATGAAGAAAACAAATGAATTAGTACAAAGCTGGAGTAGTTCTCACAATTAGTTGTAACCAGAAAAATATATGTTCCAAATCTTCCCTGAATTTTCATTAGATCCAGACTAGAGTAAAAAGTAGATAACTTTATATCTGCATTTATCCTTTAAGTCGTTCATAATTATCTATCAGATACAAATATAAAGGTTCAACGTCTCATTGATTAAGTGTATAGCAAACAAGCATGTTTCTCTTTCAGAACAATAATTTCCTAGCATTCGCTCACGTGATATCGATCTAGGATAAGTGAATAGCAATGATATGAACAGATACATTTTGCAAAACGTGCAGCGCTCACAACGCCTGGATGAAATTTCTAACCAGAGTTAAACCAAGTAAGTTTCAAGTGGATTATTTTTTCGGTGGTGGCTGTGGGATTTTGTGTGGAATACTTTTCGTTATACATGCACAAATATTTTGGGCTCTGCATATAAAAGCCAAACATACCATTTTCGCCTGTTTTAATTCGCAGCACTTACTAAACTTTTTCGTACCCGTTAAAGAATACATTTCTGGATTTATAACGTTATTTACATAAAACGGCAAGTTCAACTGATGTGTTTGAGCGTATTCTTTGCCACTAATATTTCTGAACATGTTTAGAGTTGTCAAAATTAGTATTCTTAAATTAAGCTTAACTAGGAAATTGAGAGGTATAAAACAATTTGTGTTAGCTTGACTAGTAAACGAAAGTTAATGTAACTCTTCGTAAATAAATGTCATATTTCTCATTATTGGTCCACTTTTTAATAACTCAATATTGAAATTTTCTTGGTACGATTTCTGAAAGGTGTTTGGTTCACTGCTTTAGGTTACCACATAAGACCGAACAAATGCTAGCTCAGACGTAACGACGAGGCAGAAAGAGACGTCAACACGATTTATGATCTCATAAACTTGTTCAAGAAAAGAATATGTAAAGAAAAGAAGAACATTAGCTGTCTGAGAATTTTACGTATTTAATTTCAAATTGTTAGAAACGAAACAGATTCGAGTGAAGATGACGATTATCAACAACCTGAACTTACAGGCGGCCAAAAGAAACACAAATAGGGTTGCAGTTTAGAACTGATGGATCGTTTGCATTTGGACATATGGTTGCAAGACAAGTTATTTATTGAACGGAGGGAACGTATACCTGTGACTGAATTGAATTATTACCATGTTTCATTTTATGATCAATACTGTCGTGTACAAAACCGTAATTGAAGAAGCCAGACTTTACATGTTGCATGTGGAAGGTTCACCTAAAATGGGAAACGACATCTGAAATTTTGAGCAGAACTTTAATCAAGCATCCTATGCAAGTGAAAGTGAAAACCTTCACCACTCCATTTGGACTTCAGTCAAAGATCCAATACAATGTGTCGAAGGACATTTCCACACTATAAAATAGGGCCAACTTCGTTTGGAACTTCAATTTGGAGTGGCTCAGGCCAACACAATGAACGTAGTCTAGTATCAGAATTGACAATACTAGAAATCAACAGATTCTCGAAGTGATAATTAGAAAAGAAAAGATGGCACACGAAGAACCTTTGGAAGATATTTCTGATTCATAAGAAAAGACAACTTACTGCACAGATAAGCTATGTAAAAATATCCGTCAAGACTACATATTACGACTTTTGGAAAGGGAGTCAAAATTATTACCCTAGGATAAGTCACTCAGGTACCTCTATATCCCCTTGCTCGGCTGGAAATGACAGCTAAATAGCGAGCAATGCTCTTATTAAGGCCCAATAAGGTGAAGATCAGTTCCCCCTTGTGAGATAAATTAAAGATCCCACGCTGTGGGAAGTAAACCTTCGCCCATGCCCGAATCGGCGCAAGCGACGTAAATTTAAACTCAGACACTCAGTCATAGTCACCAGGGGAAATATTAAACGAGTCTGGTTTTTCTAGTGATTCTGATCACAAACTATTCAATTACATAGCATCGGCGCTGAACCCATTCTGTAGCGGCAACTGTGGGACGACTTGGCCATTGCGGACATCAAACCTCCAAGCAAGACCCAGGGGCGGAACAAACTTATATATATGCCGCTTGAAGACCTGAGGCCGTTCCTGTTCTATCGCCAGCCCAAAAGTACTTTTTATACACAGAGTTTGCTTTGGTCTGAAAAAAATTTTGATAATAACTGATGTAGTAATCTAATACTAACCATTTGGACTCTGTACCAAACGTGTTCTTAAAGTTTATTTAACCACGACTGAAACGATTAAATTTGTCACTTAACACCTTAAACACTAAATTCAAAATTTAGAATGAATAAGGAAATTTAATACTGATTTTCAAAATCTTAATTACAGTATGTGGCTTACACAAATTTGGTAGTATGGAATAGGTCGTCTTAGATAACTGGGCAGAATTTATGCGATATTATGTATATGGCGTTTACGGTAATCTCCACTGACGCTCGGGGACTCCACCCGGCTTTTATGTCCTTTTTCCGAGTCCAGATATGCCATTCCGAGGTATACAGCAAAATGTCGAGTGGTGGCTCTTTTTACCACTCGCCGAATAAGAAAATCCCAAAGTTAAGTGCTAAAACGGCCGGGGTGTTTTTATTTGGTTTGTTTTAGTTAATATCAGAACTATTATTAATAGAAGAAGTAAATATGTATATTTGGGTCATGGTTTTCGACTTTCCTAAATGAATTTTACAGGTTATGGTTTTGATTGTGTAAACATCAAGTTATTTTCCGTTAGGTATTTTGTAAATAGAAAATGCTAATTGCGACCTGAGGTCATGCAGAGAACTATATACTCTTGTAATTGTGAGGACTTGGTTATTCGTTCTTTAACATATATCACTTTTATTATATGTTGTGACTAGGAGTTTTGGGCTGGAATCTTTCTGTGTTCAAATTGTTGAATTCAAGTGATTATTTTCTCTGGAAATATAAAAGCGCTCTTATAAAATTCTTGGATAGAAACATTCACTGGAATTTATACTGAATTCAAACCTGGAATTATGTTTCTGATTCAAAAAAAGACTATTTACACATCAACGCTTCAGTAGGTACCACAGACAAGTCATCGACATCAGTTTGGGATATTTTCTGGACTTTATCTGAATTTTATTCAGGACTTTAAATTACTAGGACTTGTTCTGGTAATCCTTAGATTTTTGGGGGGATTTAATTCGAAATACCTTAAGTTCTTTTTCATCATTTTCTCTTTTGTATTCTAGCGAAATAAATTATTAATTAATTCTTTTGCACTTTTCTGTTACTTATTTTAAGAGCATATACTCGAAACACAATACATATATAAAACCAGCATATCACTATTAATTACAGAATTATGCAGCTGGCTTTGTTTTAAAATATTATCTCGCACTTGTAATGTAAGAAATGTATGGATTTTAGACCATTCAAGTTAAACTCCCAGAGAATCACTAGCAGTTAATAAAAATATTTTCACTTAAAAGCCATTAACACTGAATAAGCACAAAATCGAGTCCATATGTCGTCGCAATTTTAAGTTAGCCTACACAAATTTCCTCCGTACTGGCTGTTGTTAACTACCTTGACTTGTGTTACTTTCACATCTAGCAGTGTTCTTTGATGGCGCAGTTATTGTGGGAGTTGGGTCGATTGTATTTTAGTAATAGATCAGATGTCAAGCATTATATTTTAAGGGAAATGCTGTTCTTTTCATTGCAGGCAAGATCTTAGCCATGGAGTCAATGGATTTAGTGATGGTCATTCTCGCTGCATCTTTTCTCAGATTCCGGGGTAATTATTATTTATTAACTTTTATTAGTAAAGACTAGAATTAATCGACATTTTAAATCGAATTTTTACCTAAGCTTAAACTTTTCAAACACTTAAATCACCTTTTGAAATGTCGCTGCATTCCAGCTTAACTAAATCAACGGAGGCAGTGCCGGATTGCTGATGGTGGTGGTGGGTATCCAGGATTTTTGATATGCTGAACGTGCGAATATTAAGCACATTATGTTAACATATTATCTTAGTTGGCAACACGAAGGCTCGGCATGTTTAAATGCTGGCCAAAGTAGGGATTTGAGCAAACTTAATATTGAGAGCTACTTTGACCCAAGTAAAAATAAAAATCAGTTCCAAACGTTACTCCTGCAAATATTTGAACTTCCTTTGCAAATTTGGAGTTGACAAGTCAGAATTTTAAACTGGGCTAATTCTAGGGAAGATAAATCATCACCACGTGGTTTCGGGTTTCTAGTTTCATCTGTCAGAGTTCAGCATAGGTGGATGAGTGTTATAATTAGCATGATCAACCATCATTAAATCTACACCGATCCACCCTAATTTTATATCGTGGTCCCATTTGTCACGGACCTCTGCAAAGATGTTTTGACATTATTGATAAGTCGCCTTTTTAAACATACTTCGCATCAAAACTTTTCCAGTTTAGTTATTTAAAACAGTTTTATGATTGGTCTAAACTCGATGAAGAAGAAGAAAACTGACACAAACGGCTACTTGAAGAAATGATGACAAACTACCAGAAAGATGAGGAGGTTAAAATATAAAATATTAGGTTTAAACATAATTAGAGCAAGTGAAAAAGATACGATTTTATGTTTGTGCATTCACGTACTTATTTCCTCCTAATCGGACAGTTTAATAGTTACTTTACTTGTTTAAGAAACATATCCGACAAGAAAAGGGGAAAAGGTTGCCGTTCAGTCCAATATACCAAGAGTTAGATTTTTGATCATTTGAAATCTTTATCTAGTATATTTTATTGAACATAATTTTATATTTAATTCATTTATTTCAGACAACCATACTGTTAATGATGCTATCTATTTACCATCACAGTGGTCTATTGTCCCTTTTGAACGATTAAAATTTAAAGCGAAGACGAAGATAAATTAAATACCTTTTATAACCTTGAATATAGTGCTATCCAAATATTGTATATTCTTTTCTGAATCAATAAACCATATGAAGGTTGGCACTGTAAAAATGGTTTTAATTTCTAAATAGGCACTACAGGATCATGCAATAATGGAAGTTCTTGTTCTATAGAACCTGATACAACGGCAAGAACAAACTCCACGGATGGTAAGGCTGTCCCTCTCGCTTGCAGTAACTATTTTTTTTTTGAACATGCAACAGTAATCCGTAATGCAGGTACCCAAGTTTTTACCAACTTCATGCACCTTTCTTGAGATCATTCTTAGTTGGGAAAGGAAAGAAGAGATCACTTTTGCTTGCAGCATGAGAGAGCTGAGTTTGCTAAGCAATTTAACTGTGTGTATTATTGACAATGAAGGCAGTTGATTGTACTTTAATCGAATGCAGATCTAGTCGCCAATTTATGACACATAGCATGAAACGGCGATAATTTACCTTTCTCCAACAACATTGCCAGAGACAATTATTTATTAGGGGAATATACGCAGCAACCACTTTTACTGGTCCACTTGGTGTTTGTGAGCGGAGTTGTCGATAAGTTATTTTCTTTACGGGGAAAGGAACCTCAGATTGAAACATTTATGCATCGTCTAGTAAATTTGCATTTCGCCAATTTTTACAAGATACAAATAAAAATATGTTTGTTTATGAGTAATTTTTAAACAAAATATCCTTGCATGGTGTAATTTATTAAGACAAAGTAGAGAAGGAAATGATGACTGAATTAAATAAGAAAATGAAAAAAGAACACGGTTTTTATTTCTCTTAACCAAGGAGGTAGAATATAGATTTTGTTAAACTATTTATTGCCGCCTCAGTTGAGGAATATAAAAGATAAATAATTAGGTCCTTCAACCGACTGTAATAAGACCGCAACGCCTCCCCAAACCCCCTGCACAAGCTCACAATTATTTGTCTCTTCGTACTCTCCCATGAACCAATTATGAGTCTCATGTCTATTACGACATGACATATTATGACAAGGGAGCCTTACAAACTGTTGAAGTATTCACAATAATTCCTTTCAAAGATGTGATCGATGCGTGTTATTCATACAACGGAAAAATCGCTATGCCACGTGAAAACGTAATATAGTGCCTATATCAATTTGCGTTTTGATTTCTTTACAATGTTTCTTGGTGTTACAATGTTTACTGATTATATTGTCCTACTGATGAAATTGACAACTGTACACCAATCTGCTCCATAATGCATGATTATTTTGTAGATTTCGTTTGCAAATAAAATAAATTTCGCTTCTGTACGAAATTTTTGTATTGTTAATAATATTTATGGATTTATAATACATATTGCTAATAATATTTATGGATATATAATACATATTGCGATACGTTAATATAAAACCACTATTTACTTTCAGATGTTAATGAATGCATCTTCAGACCATGTCAATATAATGGAACATGTATCAATTCGTATAGATCTTTCGCTTGTTTGTGGACGAGTGAAATGTGTGAAACAGGTATTGTAACGTCCAAGCAAGCCATTCTGTACATACTTCTACTGTACTTCGTATAGGTATACGAGTCTAAGCATTTGCATAAAATTACATATTGGTTTCTAACAAAATTCATATGCATCTATCCAACATATATTATAAACTTTTTGTAGATGTGACTGAATGTGTTAAAGAACCACGTAAAAAGGAATTCTAAAAGTTAGTGAAGTACATATTGAGTGCAAATTTATCTCATTTTCCTTTCCAACTAAACTTTAATGCCTGTACCCAGTGTATATTATAAAATTGTTTTAGATGCTAATGAATATCTTCAAAAGTCATGTGCAAACCAGGGAACCTGTGTCAATACAAATGGCTCTTACTACTGCGCATGTCAAAAAGGATTTACAGGAACTGATTGCATAAGTGGTACGTAAAAAAGTCATTTTTGTGTTTAAACTGACATGAAATGTAACTCATAACTGATATCAAAACATCACTCCTTTAATTTTTGTGTTATCAATTCCAAAATTTATTTGAGTATTTAGCCTTGATTTTTTTTTCTGACCTAAGAAATACTTAAAATTGAAAGTATGATAACAAAGTATATATCTAAGACTAAAGGAATGTAACCGCATATTAATAATAGTGTTTACATGTTTTATGCAAAGTTATTTACATGTACAAGCACGTTACCTATTATGTGTACTTAACATGAGATTGTCTCTGTGTTATTAGTTACACACTTAAGTAATGTAAAACATTTACCGCTGCAAGATATACTGTCAAAAAGTTTTAAATACAGTCGTCAAAATATGGTCCGAGTGAAAAAGGTTACACTTTATATATATATATATATATATATATATATATATATATATATATATATATATATATATACGTTTCTCCTGATGGTGTCAAAGTGAAGATACAATAAAACAATAAGTGAATAGATCAGAGAATAAAGCAACATTAAGAAACGGTGATATTGTTCCTTTCCCCAACAACATTACGATGGGTTGCCATGCCAAAGCGTGCAAGAGTCAATGGTTTGTTATACTGGAATATATGCAGCAATCACTTTCGTTCGTCCACTTGGTGCTTTTGAGCAGTGTGGTGAAGAAGTTATTTTACTGCAAAGAAAACCCAAATTTTAACTATATATCAAATAAAATAAAGTTCTCTACAATTCGTCATTTTTATATTGCTAATGATATTTATGGATATGCAATACATATTGTGATACGATAATATCAAACCTCTATTTGATTTCAGATGTAAATGAATGCAGATCCAGACCATGTCACCATAACGGCACATGCATAAATTCGTATGGATCATTTGCATGTTTGTGTGCAGATGGTTGGACGAGCGAACAGTGTGAAAATGGTATTGTAACGTCAGAGCAAGCCAATGACGCTGGCAGTTTTAAAATACAAGGATTATCTTCAAAATACATCCGAAATAAACCTGAAAGAAACAAGGAAACTGATATAAACATAAATCTTCAAAAGAAAAATATCCAGAAAAATATATAATAAAACTTCTGGGAATGATAGCACATCCGAACCGCAACAGAGACAATGAATATGTACATTTTTGTGTCATGAACGCTTTCAAATTAAAATCAAAAGAAAAATAACATACTAAGCATATTTTGGGTAGTATATTTCATTTACCAAACCCTGAGAAACTATCAAGAAATCCTTGTATGCAATACTGTTAGCAGAAAAATATTTTAAAATTATTTTACATCACTTTGTTTGCCGATATGTATGGAAAATTATCAAGCATTAGAACTGAGCTGTATATATACAACGACACATACATACATACACACAAAGATACCTACCTACCTACCTACCTACCTACACACAACGATACCTACCTACCTACATACACACAACGATACCTACCTACCTACCCACCTACATACATACAACGATACATACCTACCTACCTACCTACCTACATAAAAAGATACCTACCTACCTACCTACATACATGCAAAGATACATACCTACCTACCTACCTACACACAAAGATACATACCTACCTACACACAAAGATACATACCTACCTACCTACACACAGCGATACATACCTACCTACCTACCTACATACATACCTACCTACCTACACACAACGATACATACCTACCTACTTACACACAACGATACCTACCTACCTATCAACCTACATACACACAACGATACCTACCTACCTACATACAAAAATAGTACCTACCTACCTACCTACATACAAAGATACCTACCTACCTACCTACATACACGCAAAGATACCTACCTACCTACCTACGTACATACACACAACGATACATACATACCTACTTACCTACACACAAAGATACCTACCTACCTACCTACCTACCTACCTACATACACACAACGATACATACATACCTACTTACCTACACACAAAGATACCTACCTACCTACCTACCTACCTACACACATACCTCCACTGTACTTCGCATATATTATATGAGTCTAATCACTGATTGAAATTACATTGTGATTTAAAACAAACACACAACTATTCTCGCGCACTGTTTGTTAATTATCAGCATAACATTTTTGGATACGTAGTGCAATCAATCATGGTAAGCAAGTCCACTAGACAGGCATGAATTTAATGAACTGGGATAGAGTTAGGAATTCTCAAAGTGAGTCAAGTACATATTGAGTGTAAACTAATCTTTTTTCTAATCTTTCATGCCTGTACCCAATGTATATTATAAAATTGTTGTAGATGTGAATGAATGCCTTCAAGGTAACTGTGAAAACAAGGGGACCTGTGTCAATACAAATGGCTCTTACTACTGCGCATGTCAAGAAGGATGGACAGGAACTAATTGCCAAAGTGGTGAGTAACAAAAGTTTTTTATTTTCTCACAAGGAAATACATACCTAAAATCAAAGCATGATAACAAAATATTTATCTAAAAATAACTGAATAGTTCATAATAATAATAATAATAATAATAATAGTCGTCAACAAATATTTCATCTGTGATGGATTTAAAGGATGCTACTCTATAATCCCCTCTTCCATTCGTTTAAATCGTGAAATTGAATTAGTTTCCCATGTGAAAATGACTTAAGAAGGCCGATATTAGAAATAGATAGGAATTTCCTGGTCCAAAAATAGAACTAGGGTACGCGTGCGAGGCTATCATGTGAATATATGGGATAACTTCCAGAGACGGTAAACAGCAAATTATCCCAGAACTTGAGTAATTGAATGCATTTTGTTCATCTCTTTTCATATAATTTTAAAGTTATTTGTCTTGTACTTATAACCTAAGTTCTGAGCCGCCATACGGAATGCCAGATGATTGTATCTTTTTGAAAATAGTATCCGACGCTAAACATGTAAAACGTATAGATTTTCACTAGTTAGTGTCAAGTTGATATTTCAGACATGGTTATTACTGGTACTGCCATGTAGGTATGTAATTCTCGTTAATTCTCGTTTGTTTATGATCGATATTTGAAAACAAAACATTGTATGTATTTAAAAGTACTCACTAACTGGTGAGATTGCTCTTTCATGCTAACAATATATTGTCAGTTATCAAACATCACAGATCAGCACAAGTGATCGATTCCTTACAAAAATTCTTGTTATATATATATATATATATATATATATATATATATATATATATATATATATATATATATATATATATCGTCCGGGACACAAAATGATGATGGTCAGTTGGGAACGATAAGAAACGATCAGGAAAATATATGCGTTTGCCTTTTAGAACGCTTTGTATAGTTCCGTATATAAAATGATACAACTTTTTTTTCTTCTGGTAGCTGGGGACGGAGAAGAAATATCAAAGTGCTGATTTCAATTTATTTTAAATGGAATAATATTTCGACACATTCCTCCCTGCCGGTCCGGGGTTGTAGAAATGACCCGACGTGTCCTCACTACGTGTTGTAAGAAGCGACTAAGTAGAGGCAACCTGTTTGCCATGGGTTGCGTCCCGTGTCGGGGGAGGAAAGGATCCTGGTAGTTGAGCAGAGGCTTTCCATGCAATACACTACTTTGGCCTCTACTTCTCTTAGACGGGTGGTCGGGATAGGCCCGGTCTCGACAAATCGGCTGGTCACGCCAAGCCCTAGGAAGTCTTTATTTACTCACTCACCTTCTTTACCTTTCTTCTTGTATCTCTCTTGATACCACCGTTGCCCTTACTCTCTACCCTTTTTTTTCCCCTTTCTCCTACTCTTAGAAGACTTCCTAGAATTCGGTGGCTCAACGGGTCAATCGGGCGGTAATCTTACCTACTAAGTATACCACCTGTGTATCACTGGCACTTGAAAAGTGTCCACTTGGACTCCGTGGAGGGTGGGCGAGCACGGGTTACGAAACAAGAATAAAACAAAAAATGGAAAATCAAAACAAAATAAACCAACTAAAAAGAACCAAAACTATCTCCGACTCTGATGATGAACCATTTGGCGAGGAATCGAACGCAAAGCACATACTGAAATTATTAACAAAATTAAAACTTTTCACGATATTCCAGTAAGCTGTTTCGCCCACGCTTCACTTAATACGTCAAATGGCGTCATTCGTTGCCGTGACTTGGCTGGAGTCAGCGACAAAGAAATCGTCGAGGGGATGAAAAATGAAGGTGTCACTGCAGTCTGTAGAATTCGTATCAAACGAAACAACAATATGCAGGACACCAACACCATTATACTCACCTTCAACGAACCAAGAGTACCTAAAGTAGTCAGAGTTGGGTTCCTACAAGTTAAGGTTGAGATATACATACCAAATCCCGTCCGATGCTACAAATGTCAAAACTACGGCCATCACGAAGACCGATGTTCCAGAAGCCAAATATGTGGCCGATGCGGAGACCCTTCTCATCGGGAATCCGAGTGCAAAGCCACTCCGCAGTGCGCAACTGCGGAAAGGAGCACCATGCTAATTCAAAGAAATGTGACGCCTGGAGACAGGAGAAGGAAATACAGAGGGTCAAATACACCTCCATCATCCCCTATCAAGAGGCCAGGAAGCTTGTATAAGCTAGAACATCCCTCATCGGCCCGTCCTTTTCAACTGTAGTAATAAAAAAACAATCAAAAAGAAACGAAAGACGCCCAAACCCAAACAAACCCACCCGAATCCCCTAACATCTCGAATATTCCGCATTACAAAAAACTCTGAATAATTCAATATCGACTCAAACAACATTCAACAACACTCCACCGTCAAAATCACCAAACAGCAAAAGAAGGTCGCAAACAAATAGGCAGCAAAAGGGGTCTGATGACCTCATAAAGCTTAACAACAGGTTTGGAGACTTTGAGGAATCGGATGCAGAAGAAACTGCTCCTTGTCCTCAGGGTGGATCCAAACTTATCAACATAAAATTCACCCTGTATTTCCTCCAGAGAAATAACCACACAGATTGCTTCCACGAAACGTCTAACCTAACTCCACAATCTTCAGTTTAAATTTTTAATGAAGAACACCATCATACAATGGAACTGTCGAGCACTTAAAGCATATTATAGTGATATTCTCCTCCTTTTAAACGAACATGATCCTGCGGTACTATGACTTTAGGAAACATTCTTGAAAGATATGTATACCATTACACTTAAAAACTACTCCCTGTTTAACACCTACTCCCAAAATGTTCACATGACTTCATGGGGGGTGGGTCTGTTCTTGTGAACAACAGAGCCCCTCATAGCGTCATCCCTATAAACTCAAATCTGCAAGCCATTGCTGTAAGCGTCACTCTACATCGAGTGATTACCTTTTGTTCTATTTACTTACCACCAAACACCAACGTAGTACCAAACGATTTAGACAAACTTGCTCAATAACTTCCCACATCATTTGTTTTACTCTGAGATTTTAATGCCCATAACATTTTGTGGTGATCAAACCACATAAGTGACCGAAGCCACAAAGTAGAAGACTTCATTTCTAGACATGATTTGTGTCTATATAACAACAAATCACCGACATATTTACACCCAGGAACGGGTACATACACCTGTATCGATTTGACAATTTGTTCTCCGTCGCTGCTTTTGGACTATGAATGGAAGGTCGCTGATGACCTTCACAGCAGTGATCACTTTCCAATCTCTCCTAAGAACACCGACGCTACAACTGACGAAGCAATTCTTCAATGGAAATTAAAGAAGGCCGACTGGAACAAATCTGAAACACTTTGCATAGCTAGGCTTAACAGGGATACCGTTTTAGACGACAATAATCCTTTTCAATATTTTACTTCTATATTAACCGATACTGCAGAAGAATCCATTCTCAAGTCCTCACCAAACTGTAAAAGAACCCCAAAAAACCGTGGTTCACAAAAGAATATAAAGAGGCCATTAGACAACACCGAGAAGCACTGAAAACATTTAATGATCATCAAACACCCAAACATTTAACTAAGTACCGTATTGTTCGGGCCAAAGTCCGCCGCACGATTAAAGAAAGTAAAAGAGCGTCATGGAAAAAATATATTTCAACTTTAAATTCTTGTTCCTCTGTAAAGAAGGTTTGGGACACGATCCGCAAAATAAATGGAAAGGGTAAACACAATTCCTTTCGACCTCTCATACTAAACAACAAGAATTTCAATTCCAAATATGATATTGCTAATATACTTGCTGATAGTTCCTCTAAATATTTCTCATTGTCTAATTATTCAGAAGCCTTCAGAAGATTAAAAACTCAAAAAGAAAAACACGGTTGAAATTCACATCGAATAACTCAGAACCGTTTACACTGTTTGAGCTGATGGAATCTCTAAAAAAAGGCACACAATATATCCACTGGGCCTGACGAAATAAATTACCAGTTTTTGAAACACCTTCCAGAACATCGTTGACAGTCCTTCTGGAAATCTTCAACGATTTATGGATTACTGTTAATGTACCAAAAATTTGGAAAGGGGCAACAGTAATACAAGTTCCCAAACCAGGTAAAGATAACATAGATCCTAACAGCTATCGACCTATTGCACTCACAAGCTGTGTTTGCAAAACAATGGAACGAATGATCAATTCTCGGCTTGTATGGTACTTGGAAACTAACAATTTAATATCTCCTTTCCAAAGTGGGCTTTCGATAAGGCTGGAGCACCAATGATCATCTGGTTAGACTGGAAACATTTATTCGCGACGCATTTATCAACAAGAAATATTTAGTAGCGGTTTTCTTTGATTTAGAAAAAGCCTATGACACGACATGGAAGTACGGGATACTAAATGACCTGCACGATCTAGGTCATAACGGTCGTCTGTCCTATGTCATATCAAACTTTCTCTCAGACAGAATTCAAATTACGAGTGGGCTCCACCCGCTCAGATCTGCATGAGCAAGAGATGGATGTGTCCCAGGGCAGTATTTTATCTGTGACGCTTTTCAACATTAAAATTAATATTATCACCAATTGTTTGGCTCCTTGTGCGGATTGCTCGCTGTACGTTGATGATTTTCTAATATGTTATCGATCAAAGCACATTGCATACAATCGAAAGACAACTACAGCAAATATAAACAGGATTCAATATTGGGCCAGCACTAACGGTTTCAAATTCTCGAAATCCAAAACGGTATGTATGCATTTCTGTCAGTTACGAAGCAATCACGATGAACCTAAATTCACCTATTCCAATTGTTGAGGAAACAAATTTTTTTAGATATTATCTTCGACAGAAAACTGACTTTTATTCCACACCTAAAGAACTTGAAAGCTAAATGCTTAAAATCTCTAGATCTTCTTAAAGTAGTGGCGCAAACTGATTGGGGTGCTGATAGAAAAGTGATCCTCAATTTATATAGAACGTTTATTCGCTCCAAACTGGACTATGGTTGCATTGTTTACGGTTCAGCCAGAAAGTCATATTTGAGAATGCTTGATCCAATTCATCATCAAGGAATAAGACTTCCTCTGGGAGCATTTAAGACATCTCCGTGTGAAAGCCTCCTCGTTGAAGTGAACGAACCACCTTTATCACATCGTAGAGAAATGCTTTCCGCACAGTATGCTCTCAAATTAAAATCAAACCCTCTGAACCCTGCTTTTTCGACTGTTTTTCGACCCAAATACAAAACCTTATATGAAAATAAACCAAACGCCATGCCTTCCTTTGGCATTAGAATATCATCCAGCCTTGACAGTACACAAATTATTCTTTCTAAAATGCAGAAAACGTCAATTCCCGAGACACCACCCTGGCAACTTAAACAACCACGATGGAAAAATATCCGAGACAAACCCATCCATCTTCCACAACTCTTATCATGAACTCCTCACCGAATTCAAAAACTAACCAAGAATTTATACCGACGGACCAAAGGATGAGGAAAAGGGTGCTGCAGCCGTCGTTAGTGGAAACCACAAAACACACGTTCGCTTACCAAATGGCACATCAAATTTTTTGCAACCGAAATCAGAGCAATAGACTTGCTCTGCAATATATCGAAAACAAACGTATTTTAAACAGCATCATCTTCTCCGGCTCACTATCAGTACTTCAGTCACTACACAATAGAAAACTGGAGAACCCATTATTGAAAAATATACTCGTCAAAAATACCGAGCTGAGTGTCTCCCACAATATAGTATACTGTTGGTTACCCAGCCATATTGGTATTAAAAGTAACGAAAAAGCAGATCGCGCTGCTAAAATGGCCCTAACTCAAGAACCATTTGATTTTAAAATACAGTATACTGATTTTAAACCTAGTATCAAAAAGTCCTTACGTCAGAAGTGGCAGGCATCATGGAATGATGCAGTGAATAACAAACTTCATGCAATCAAGCCAACCCTAGGAGAATGGATTCTTTCCTACAGAATCATTCGTAGGGAGGAGGTAGTCATTGCAATAATTCGAATTGGTCATACTTATATAACCCACTTCCACATATTAAAAGGTGAAGTCCCACCAGTGTATTACTTGCGATGAACCATTCACTGTTATGCACATTATGACGGAATGTTTCGATCTGCAACCTACGCGCGATCAGTGCTACAATGTGCATGATATGAAGGAACTCTTTTATACAATAAACGTAAGTTGTATTCTAGAATTCTTAAAAGAGGTCAATATTTATTCTAAACAATAACTTTTATGCCACCACGTTGAGAAGTTTTTAGTAATGTATAAACCGTCCTTTACATTCAACATCTTTTCATCTGTCATCATTGAGATACACCGTTTGCATTCCCCGTTGATCGGGAAGCTTTATTTATAACCGTTTCCTTCTTGTCGTTTTACATTCAAGTATTCGTTTTATATCGCTGGTCGATACGAAACTTTTAACCAATTTTAAATAACCCTACATATAACCTTTTGTATGGCGATAAATAGCCGAACTGTGCTGATGCGCCGTAAAAATAAAATCAATCAATCAATCAATCAATCAATCAATCAATCAACCATTTCGACACATTCTTTATACATCTCTAAATATGTCGAAGCTATCCAGTGGGAACTACGATTTTTTCTTGAAAAGCACATTTGTTTTGTTTTTCTAAATGTCGTATATTTTCTGTCTTTCTAATCATATTGCTGGCTCCTTTCAAAACGGCAATGGGTGTAAACTTTGAGAACGTGGGCATTCTAGCTTGTGCGTCAACTCGTATGGTTCCTACATATGTTGATGGACCGGCACTATTTTGTATACAGGCGAGTCAACGGACGAGTCTGGATTAGTTTCGTATTTGAGCTTATGGAAGAAAGCATGTAAATATAATATAATACTAAACGTGATTACCAATAGTTTAATGGCATGTTATTAAAATTGCAAGAAAACAATGGCCACTTTTTTGAAGTTTGGTGTCATAATATTTTCACTGTTGTTGAGGCCCTTAAACCAAAAGACATCACTTAGTTCATCAGCTACAGACACGATCAGGTGTAGAAGAACATAGTAAAAATTGCCCAGATCTGATTTTGATTGTTCTTTATAATTAGCTTATGTAATCGGTTATTTTGTGACAAAATCTTTGTCAAGGAAACAGTCACATGTGGAACCTTAGAGAAAGCACCTTATGTTCGGTCATGGAATCGAATATGCGGCAATTCAAACACCAAATTTAAAAAAGGTATCGAAAGCCAAACACAATGAATGCTAAATTTATAGGCAAATAATAACACGCAAAATGGCAAAACGAGCTTTTCATTCCTACCACGCAGCTGGAAACAATTAAGGCACACTCGAAGGAATAGAAAGTTCTCTTATATTTAAAAGCACATAATAAATACCATGGATGACAATTAACCTAAAACTCGTCGCTTTTCCTACCACACAGGTGGAGACTTAACCGTACCATGTACATACTAACACAAATGATGAAAAAAAAACGGTAATTGTTTTTTGTTTTTAGTAGGTTGGACGAACAATAAGTTTATTTAGCGATATACTGCAATAATTATTAACTAAGCAATCGAATAAAGCAAAGTGAGGGCGAGCAATTTGAGACAAAGTCACCTATTGACAGAGTTTGCAGTGAAAACAATATAGTTATAGTTACAACATTGTTTTGTGTAAATCAGTGTTTATCCTTCGTATCAGAATTTAGGTCAAATTAAATTACGAAAAGTTTAGCTTTGTTAAACCATGAGAAGATATATGAATGTATACAAGCGGAACTTTGCAGTTTGTGAAGTTTCAGAAAATGTATATTGGTTAATTGATTTTATCTTTAGCATAGTACAGCCCAGTTATATAGAAAGAAATATAATTTACAAATAATTTACTCATTAAGTTATCATCATCATGAATGCTTCTTCTTTTTATCCAACTTAATAAATTTCTTTTGAACTTGATAAATGCATTTAATTTCAGAAACAGTTGCAACGGCATGTAGCGAGGAGAAATCAGACGAATCCTACATTTCTTGGATACTATTCGGAGTTCTATTTTTTATCGATATCATTTTGGTATTACTCCAATGTTTGCAGTGGCAATGTCGATCAAAGGCGGGACAATTAAGCAAAAACGGTAATCATCATTAATAAACATTTCGCTGTAAGATAGTTAAAAAAGTATTTTTGGCGCCGTTAATTAATTAAAAGAAAATTTGATTTCTCTTCAGACTACATAATAAATAATTGTAAGTAAATTGGCTTGAATTAAACTAGGTATAGTCATTGGCATTTTGAGAATTCAGTATATTTGAGACAAGTTATGTCTTGGTAAAAGGTTAATAATTGGTAATTAAACAAAGAGACGTGTGCTCTGTGTGGGTAATATTCTTCAGAATGATCTTTATCCCAGTGTGAGTTTCAAACAAAATATTTTTATCTGCTTACTAGAGTGAACAAGATTAATCATACACATTTTGTAACAGAACGCGTGTCAAAGAGACTTTAAACGAAGGAACATATCAATCAATAGTATTAAGGTAAGGGGTGAGAATATTATTTTGGGAAATAATACACAGGAATTATACATGAATGTATGCGCATATCTCGCTTTAGGGCATCGGTCATGACATTTGGGATTTGTCTCTCGAAGAGTAGACTCTTAAACCCGAATATAAGGGCACTGCAAAGGGCTGGTATGTGTATTTGAGTTCTGATTGTGATTATTATTATCAATTCAAATGATACTGCATTATTAATTAATTAATGCAAAGTTGTCCTGAATTAGTCTAATTAATATTTATGCATCAAATTATTTAACATATTAATTAAACATACATTTATTGTAGACAAATCCGTCGATGGAGACAGGTATGTGAATATCTAGAACTTTTTCAAGTCATTCTGGTTTGGATGATTACAGAAATTTTAAAATATCATTGATTTCAGAAACTTTCTTACAACTTTAATAGCATCATGCTTCTTCGTGATTTTAGCGGATTTTGTAGCTACCTTTAAAATGTAAAAATGCTAAAAACGTCGCATTAATAAATATCTGAATTAAAAAAAACAGTGGAACAGACACGTTGGAATATATTTGATGAGAAGAACAATTTGTGCAAGAATCCGAGCATTAGTATGTAAAGTACGTTCTAATTTCAACAATATCTTTCATTTGTTTGTATATTTCATTTGACAACCTGATATTATATGTAAGTCGTACTTGAGTCAACTTCTATAATTATGTCTCTTTTCTTCTTTACTACTCACATTATTTCATATATAAGGATCACTATTTGTATGTCTCATCATATCCTAAAATCCCAACCAAATAGACGGATGTATAAGTATAAAATACAGGCCATATCGAGAAGGCTGATGCAGAGACATTATTTTTTTTTAAAGAATTATCGTCAAAACATGTCCTTGCGTTATATGATTAAATGCAACTTATTGTTGTTTATATTTCAATTAATATCTAATACAATCTGTGGGAGTGATATATTTAATGGTAAACAGTTCTTAGTACTAGTCAGTTAATTTGTTTTGGATTTCCGAATAGTACAATTATTTTTAACAACATTCCCTGGACATTATAACCTACGTTTCATTTAACCTTACCCATATGAATGTAGATCTCGATTTCACGATTCCGGTATAGTAAATGCTCGGACTATTCGATATTTATTTTTATTCTATTAGAGTCCGACATATTTATGAAAACTATAATCAGAAGTCACCAGAACTTGCCAGAAGAAATGATGGAAACAATCAGTATGAAGCCATCGGAGACTTAGGTTCAAGAGGTCAGTAAAATGTTTTAATATTATCGTTTAGAAAAGACGTACCAGTCAATTCTTCATTTCATTTTTTCTTTTTTTTTATTACTTTGAAAATACTAGGAACTTAAGGGGATACAATCAATAAATGTTCTCTATTTAAATCTTATTATATCCATCGTCTGGCTACGTTATAAAGTTGTATATGAAAGCGTTTGTATTTAAATGCAGATTTTTCATATTTGTAAAAAGTACTAAATACAGTCACCTTTTAAGCACTAACTACGTTGCGAAAGTGATCTTCGCATACAAAGAGTTAACGAGGCACGATTATTGCAACAACATACTACATACTAATCGTATCTGTTATAGCCGATTATATCCGGAGTCATTGCTTAGATTTTTGTACAAGAAGCGTAGTTTATAACATTATTGAAAGTAGAAATTTTGACGGTAATTTACGCAGTAGTTTTACATTATCTAAGTGTTGTCTTATTCATCTACTAATTGAATCTTTTTCAATTATATTTCAGGTTCAATCAGATATTGCAACCTGACCGTAAAGTAAATTATACGATATTTGTTAGCATACTGGTATTTTGGCAGTTTATGTGTTCCAACTGAGTGATGGGGACATCACATTGAATTAAAACATCGGGTATGCACAGGGGCAAAAGTTTGTGTTTGCATAATGAAAAACAATTGTCTAGGTTGTGCATTTTATTTAGGCTGATAACGTCCTTTTAAATTTAGTGGTTTGAAAACTTGAACAATTTGTAGTTGTTTCAAATTTCGACACTATTCGTATACTGTCTAAATCAACTTGTTTTTGTGAATGTAACATAGTACAAATAATATTTTCTATGACTTGCATGGATAAAAGCTAGGTCACTTTGGAATCATATCAAACAGTAAAATATATATTTAATATTTAATATTGTAATATAGTTGGCACACTTTATATACAGTGTTTACAGTTTATTATTTTGATGTGATAATAAGTTAACATATCACTTTCTGTAAATCTGATTGACCGAAAACAAGTCCATAAAAATGCATAGTATTTTCACTGTTGATTGGCTGCGATTATTTCCTGCCCCGATTTCTGAAACCGTCTAATTGTAATATTAATTTTAGCAATATGGTAGCAGTCTTTCCAACATATTCGAATGAACACTGGGGACAAGTGTACAGTAGTGGCCCATGCATTCTACACAGTATTCTCCGAATGCCAACTAAACGTAGAATATGAGTGACTTCGTTGGGCATTCGCTTACTCAACCCAAAAGTGTGAGAATCAATAAAATGAATGATACTGTCCAACACGATTTAATACAGAGGCACGCTGGCAGGCTGTTGTAACGCAGACGGTTCCCTTTACGTTGCTGTTGCCACAGCATGAGATTCGCACCCCAACCCCACGACCAGCATAGTTTAATGTCAATATATAGGAGTCGATAAAATCACCTCACCTTTAAAGAGATGTCGACATAACTGTTATTTTCACAACTGACTCTAACTACAGCATTCGTCCGAATCAAATAATGCAAACATCATTATACGAACAATGGAATCTGGGAATTACTAGAGCCATATGAAGGCAAACTAGAACGGGCACAATACCTTGATTATTACTTTTGCAGCTAGTAATCTTCCCTTGAGGTGGAAAAATCCAACAATTTGAACAATATTTCTTCTGCCATATCCAAACTGCATCTGTGGTGAATTTCCATGGTAGAATCGACTTTCTTTTCGGTGGAAACTTGATAAACAGTCTTATTAAAATAAATGTACATTTCACTTCAACAGTACCAGCTGACCTGGCACAGTGAAAAGTGTAGCCTCGCACAAAGGTTTCTATCGGATATCAGTGTTGACAATTGATGTTGTCCATGTCAAACGTTGTATTTATTGGAATGAGGGATGCTCTTTGAAAATTAATTTACAAGAAAAGTCAAATTGTAAATATTATCGGATATCGAATGTTTAATATTGTTTCAGCTCATATCTGGCATGTTTTCGTTATTCGTTCAAGAATTGAAAAGTACAGCATCCGAGCCAGAATTAAATGAAAAATTGACAATCAATATTCTTATTTCTGTCTAGATTCTTTGCTGTTTCAAAATAAAACCTATGTGCGATAAAGCAAATCTCAGACGGGCAATTATATAATATTAAATTTATGTAACTCCCGGAATAATTTTCAGCCTTTGCTCGCTAAGGCTCTCAAAAACTGGAAATTAGTGAACACCTTTTATGAATTCAATATTAAATAATTACCCATTTGATATCCTCGATAGCATTAAAATTTACGAAATCAATATTAAATTATTTATTTTTTACAATTCAATCAACTAAATCTCTGTTGATGAAGATATAAGCACTGTCACGCTTTTTTTCTTCTCGTTTTAGTACTCGAATAAATAAATATTTAAACAAAACCTTCTTTCTTTAGTATCTGTACTTTGATATCATAAACTATTCTGTTCATTGTTGTTTGTTTTTATGTTCTGACACTATAGATATATAGGTATGTGGGTGAGTGGGTAGATAAGTTGGTAGGTGGTTTAACGGTATAGCAAGACAATATTGACTAGGTAGTGCCAATTAAAAGTTAAGATTGCAAATTTTAAAAAAGAATAAAGGTTAAAATATAAACTAATTGAAAGAAAAGTCTAATAAGAAAAGGAACCAAAATTGTTTGGTCAATATCTCTTTAGTCTGGGGATATTTTCTGTAATAATTAATGTTCATAATGCTGTCCAAGACTGCAAAACATGTATATGTGATATATATGCTTGTATACAGTGTAAGTTGTCTCCCGTTCTAGAATTAGTTTATTAGCCACTACAAGTTATACGCTCTTCTACATAAAATTTGCTGAAATATCGGTTTTTAAAGGTAAATATGATTTGAGAAAAACCTGTCAATTAATTCTGTTATATAAAACGTACAAACAGTATGCAGTATTTGTATCTGAAAGCCTCATAAATTACACCCTTCTTCCAGTCTAATCAAATTTGGGAAGGAAGAAAATGATTTCTTACAAAAGCTATCTGACATAAACCGTTCTTTGAAATAACCAAGATATTAGGTTACAACTACCTTCAGATATTCAGTCTGGAATTAAGAGGTGCCACCACTTAATTCAGTCAACGAAGTCACTTGTAGTTCCATTCATTTCCAGGAGTGTTCCAAAAGTTGTAATGTGATACATTGGACAAATTCCACTAGTGACTAACCTAATAACAATATTGCACATGGCGCACACATTGACTCAAAAGTGAAAGAAGAGAGGCAGGCCCCTTTTATAAGCGGATCTGAGAAGAAAAAACTATGCATTAGAATAAAAATTAGAGTGTTGGGGTAACACCTTAAATGACAAAATAAAAGAGTGAAAAATCGCCTAGACTGTCTTTAGCAAAGGTCCACACACACACACACACACACACACACACACACACACACACACACACATATATATATATATATATATATATATATATATATATATATATATATATATATATATATATATATATATATATATATATATATACTAAGGGATAATTTATGAACAATATTTTTGATAATATTATTTATTTATTCAGTTTACTAATGACGAAATATATTTTTGGAATCAGATTTTTAATTAACCACCAAACATATCGCGTTTTAAAAACGTTTTCCGCTTTGAAAATGGCACTAGAGATGGTTTTTACTACAGCTGGCTTTTAAATAAAATATTCTTTGATTATATAATATATTATTCAAGTATTTACATATAGAGAGTTAACTGTGTTACAGATCACACAATGCGCATGTGCACAGATGTGTGTAGGATATTTGTTTGCATGCAATTAGGCACATCATAATTATGTATTTGTGGTTGGAATTAGATAGGTTGATTCCCATTCTGGCGTTGAGTTGTCTGCCCATCTGCCCATTACAGGTTTTATTCTCGACAGCATACTGAACAAAAGTGTAAAATATATTATTTGTATCGTATATTTAAAGTCACAATGTTGCTGTTACGTGCAAAAATTCGCACATGCGAAATCATCTGAATAATACTAAATCTTGAAAGGTACTGGCCCTAGACATAGTTGGGTTCCATTAAAACCAGATAATATTAACGTGTCATCACATTATCAACCATGTAATGTCTCCCTCGAACTGAGAAACTCTGCCTTGTTTCACATGTGTACTAATCAATTTGATGTTGATCGGTGACATCCATGGGTCAACCGATTTCAATCGGAAGCTGGAGCACAAGAATTGATGACGTCACCGTTGTAAAATAAGAAGCTAACACCAAGCTATGTCGGATTGTCTTCGGCCCAAGTTCGCCCTTCAAAGCAATTCATTTATATGTGCCTATCTCCGTTGATGTTATCCCCTAGCAGGTCATATTTAAGATTCTTAGACCCGTAAAAAGCAACAAAGGCCATTTTTTAAAAAAAAATATGTCGTTCAAATGTTAATTAGATTCAATGTGGTGTCAACGTGTCCGGATTATCTTTTTTAAATTTGGTGCTTCAGTATGGTACGTAATAAGATTTGGTTTCGTCCATCTTTATTTTTGGTTTTGTACCGCGAACGTGTATTTATATATGTGAATTTGTTTTGAAGAGTTCTATAAACTATAGCTGGTGAGTTGTATTTTTTTAACCTGACCACGTAGGCTGAAAGCACTGAAACTCTAAGTAGGCAATTCATCAATCATGGGTATAATAATTGTAGGATTCCGAGTAAAATACGACGAAAGATTTGAAATTACAAATTTACGAAGACGACAAAGAAAAGCCATATCACTTTCGTCATGACTTCTGAAAAGTGCGATGACATAACTGTCAGCCCTCGTGTTTACGGCTACAAACTGAAGCGGTACTTGAAAATGTCATGCCTTCCTCAAAGAGGTGACTATCATTTATCATGTAACTGAATTTAATAATTAGTTCTTAGTTCATTTATTTCTGAACGTTTGACCGAACTCAAAGCCTTATCATTCTAAAGACACGTGTTTTTACTTCTTGGGCATGTAATAAAGATCAAAAAAGATAATCACTTACTCACGTAACCGCTATCTCTGTTATACTTCTGTTCCACTGCCAATACGAGACTTTTGATGCTGGTTTTTCCTTTCTACTGACATAGCCTAGTAATCATCCATCTATGATGTAGTCTAGTCGAAGTGTTTCTTGTTAATGTGGGGAGATTCTTCACAATGACAACCCTTTAATGACAGTTTGGACTTGTACGTGATAATAAGGACGACCTTGCAATCTTTTGTATTTTTTTATGTTGTTTGTTTGGGAGGGTGTTATTTTTGTGTTGTTGTTTGTTTGGGAGGGTGATGTTTTTGTGTTTGTTGCTGCTTTAGTTGTGATTGGTGTACCATAACAACTGGCTAACGTTAGTACTCCGTCTGTTGATACTGATAGAAAAACCGACTTTATTGATTGTTTTTTTACATTTTTAAATTAAATTGACCATAAAATGTTTTAGACTCTTAAACTTCAAGGTTTATATAACTGACCGGCTGATCTTCATATTATTTTCATGGATGAGTAAAATAATTGCAGATTTTATGCATATAGGTCTAAAGCTCTATAGTTTTATAAAGTGCACCTTTTAACGTTATTAATTCGTTCGGCAAGGCTTTGGATTTTCTTTTCTCTTCTTGTATTCTCCCATCTTTCCATCTCTATTTTCTCTGTATTTATTTTTAACGTTTCTATTCATTTTGTTCCACTTTAGTCATATACGCTGTTTTATTTATTTGCATGCCTCTTTCTTGAAACAAACTCACTAGTCAAAAAGAGAACTGGAGATAAATGCACAGCACCAGAACCGTTACGTTTACCAGAAAAACCTGTACGCTGCAAATGCGTTTAGTTACGTACCGCGAAGTTGCATCACAGTAAATCATGTTCTTTGGTTACAACCCTAACGATGGGTTACAGCTCTTGAAAAATAATACTATCTTTAGGTTATGTAATAAAACAGACGCTATTCTTTTAGAGTCACTCGTTTCCCTTAATTAAGGTACCATAATTGTCATCCTGATACTATACAGCCAATAATATGTTAAAAGTG
This sequence comes from Sinohyriopsis cumingii, assembly GCA_028554795.2. Lineage (NCBI taxonomy): Eukaryota > Metazoa > Mollusca > Bivalvia > Unionida > Unionidae > Sinohyriopsis > Sinohyriopsis cumingii. The sequence continues at coordinate 55,427,005 of CM068828.1, forward strand.
CCGTTCAAAACCAACCAACATTAATAGCATACATACATACATACATGCATACATACATACATACATACATACATACATGCATACATACATACATACATACATACATACATACATACATACATACATACATACATACATACATATGAATTTGTATTGCTCAGATCTAGAGAAATCTAAAGCCTTATATGTGGAGAAAAAGAATGGAAAGTAGATGTCACTTGCATTGTTTTATACCAAATATATTACATTGAGAAAATGATAAAATGATAAATATTCACAAAACAACGATCTTTATTAAATTTATTCTTTTTCTTTTCTATGGTACATTTCAACCAAAATTATTACTTTACATTTCGGATCAGTTCTTTCGTGTTCAACATCTAATAAAACTGTGAGGCTAAAATGTGCTACAAAACTTTAAAAAAAATATTTCTAAATATGTTAAAGGCTGGAGACATTTTTACTTGTATACAAAGATGAGTGACACCGCTACTAATACTATTTTCTACAAGTTAACTCAATATCAATCTAATTATCCAGCTACTTTTTAAAAAGTACTGTTATTTAAAATAAATGAAACATATGCACAATTGAGATTTAAAATGTACATGAAGAAAAGGTAAATGGTTTGTTTAAACTCAATGAACTCAAAGGCAATATAACAAATGTATGGTATATATTTGTACTGTTGTGCCAGATCAATTATTCCGTTTAACTGCACTAGAAATCATCCACAATACATTGGAAATAATAGTAAACTGGGTGCTTGTGTTCGATTATTATTTCTGGTAAGGTGGAGGTAGAAACTCGATATGCCATGCTTCTGGCGGTGTCTTCTGTTCTTCTAGAATCCTGTCCAGATTAAAGTACATTTTTGATGGTCCCAATTTATTCATAAAATCTACAAATAGATACAAATATCACTCTATTAAAAAAATGGTTCAATATAATGTGATTTCTGGTGAAGCATATAAAATTTTTAAAGCATGCACAATATGAAGTTTTATTTATTTTTGGATAATACACATTTTTGAATGCAAATATCGATATCATCCATAATAATTTACAATCTATGTTTGAAAGAATTTTAAGACAGAAACAATTGTAAACATTTGGAGTCATTATTAAATTTAAATTGCACACTAATAATTTAAAATTATTATTAATGGTTTAAGATGATATAATAAATTAATATATTTTCTATATCCTTTTCTTTTCGTATCGGATTTGTTGAGTATACCTGCAGGGAAGCCGTGTCCAACTTGAGCTTTCTTTTTGAAGGTTTTGACCAGGAGTATGGACACTATGACAGCTAGTAATACACAGATTCCAGCAACAACTGAAGACAGCATTATTGCAGTGTTGTATGCTTCTTCACATTCATTAGTTAGAAAAGGTATAGATTCTTGCACCTGTGAAATGTGTTCTTCGGTGATGCTATTTTCAATGACGTTGAAGGAACGAGCTCGTACAAGAGATATTATATTGGATGCATCACCTACATTACCACTTTCGTCTATGGCTCTGATGGCAAGGAAGCTTGTTTCACCTTGGTTTTCGTCTTTTGTAATACCGTGTAATGCAATCAGCTCTTCCTCTCCAGACGGAAGAGGTGACATCGTGATATTTTCCAAGGGAATAGCAGCGCTAAAGTTATACCTGATAGTGTCGATATTGTCAGAATTACGAATGTCGTATCTCTGAGCTAAAATATAAAAGAAAAATTTAAATTATTTACCAATCATGGAGTGATTTTAATTATATCTCTGAAGATAGCCAAGAGCTCCTAAGATAATAAATTACATCAGTTTACAAATGTTAATGTAATAAAAAAATATAATATTATTTTAAATGTTTTCAAAACGTTTCTTCAAACCTACTTATATCGTACAATATTTGAAGACTTGTTGTGCATTTCATCAGTCATATCATCTTCGATAAAAAAGGGTCCTCGATCCGCTTCGTTTCACATCCGTCTGTGGGGAACAAAGTGGATGAATGGCGAGTGGCTAATGAAGGTGCGGTCCGATCCAAATAAATATAATTTTTGTGGTGTAATATAATCCATTGAAAGGTATCTTTCATAGGATGTGCCATCATTTAATTAAAAAGGTGGGGTGATCCTTTAATGATTTGTCCTCCTTTAAGTTAATACGATGCCGAAAAATTGACATTAAATTAATGGAGCATCTTTATATTATAATAGTTATATTTTTCTTCAGTTTCTTATGAGTCGTGTAGTGAATAGAAAATTCAATTCAAACATTCATTTAGAATTGTTAATGGACAAACCCTGCTCGCAATGGATTATTTTATGTGTCTTGACTTGTTAGTAATTGTCATTTACTATTGTAATTTTATTTACTTGAACATGGTTGACCACAACTGCCAATATAGCCACTTATCTTGACCCTGGTCTCGATAGCCACCGGTTGCCGTCCATGTCAGGAGGAATTTATTTTTACCAGCAACTTGGATCACGCGGAAATTTTTAATTCTATCAGGTGGAGTGATATCTCCTTGGTTTGATGTGTAGCTGATGACAACAATCTCATCAGGAATGGAGATTCGCGTAAATAAAGTGGTGCTGTTGATGTGATGTGTTGATCGTTTATCTGAAAGGTTCATTTAAATTAAGAGACGGTTAGATATTATCTATGATCGTACAATCTACAATGCATGTTTTAGCTTTAAAAAGCACGGACTCTAAGGGCATTCAGATTTCATTCGAAAATCCTAACTCAGAATATAGAAGATAGAAGCATACATACATACATACATACATACATACATACATAACCGATCGACATATAATTTTATGTTGAAAATTCTAGACATCGTAAACTAGTGATGTGAGGTTGAAAGATAACTAATCTTTTTTAATTTGACCAACAAGAAACATAAAAAACTAAAATGGGCTGGACCATGTAAGAAAAAATAAAATATTAAAGTTAGCAAAGTTTTACTCTCAGATAGAAGCATATTGCAAAGAAGAAGCATCTAAAGCAAGCTGGATTAAAAAAAGGAATCTCCTGTTCATTATTATGAAGAGTTTTGAGATCATTCCTAAATAAATACAAAACAATAAGTTAATTGTTTCAAAAGTATTACTAGAACATTTAATAGAACAAATGTGTTTTTCTTACTAATCTCTGTTTTAACTTCTGGTGACTTATAATATGTATCCGAAATTCCCTCAATAAAGACTTTCATGTTGTACCGTCCATTACTGAAAATATACTTTTTCAGTATATATCCTGAATATATTCCATCGTCCTTCTTGAGATCTGGACCTGTATGAAGTATTTAAAAAATGTTCGCTTCTGTAAGAGTTGGCTTCGTAATGTTTGATGAAATTTTGTTTCATTTCTCTTAACTTGAAGAACAAGATGTGCAAAAGATCTATTTTTTATTTCAAAAGGTATACTATTTTTATATAAAAACTCATTTTCAACAGACACTGAATCATAACAATTCTTTACGTATAGGACGCTGAAATCTAAAATATGTACATGTATCAGAATGTTGATCTATATGGATACAGCTGACAAGATGCATGACAACCAATAGCTTAATTAATACTATCGATCAACACGCCCTATTAATACATGCCTATACCCCTAGTGACCTGGGAAAATACAAAATAAGAACGCGAGTCATTATTTCGGAAAAGAAAAACATGACTTATTGGTGAAGATACTGACTCTAGGTGTCTATTCATATAAAATACTGCTTTGTTTCTTTAGTAATAAGAACGCCCTGTTGTTTAGAATATGACGTGTCCATCACACTTTATACAATTATCGGAGACAAAAATACTTTATCTTATGATATAAATTTTAAAATATTCAAGTTTTCTTGACCTGACATTGTTGCTATGGAAAAATTCGTTTGGCGTTTATCTACGGCAAATGCAACAATTGAGAAAGCTTTGATATGTTAGTTTAATTGGCTAGTTTGCTGGTCTTGGTTGGAATGGTTGTTCATCCGAGAGATTTCCATCTAGCTTTTCAATTCTCCACACATTTCTTGTATAAGTTATATTATTTTTTTAAAATTAAATTAAAATTGAGAAATTTTGGTATGACTTTGGCATTCCTATAAAGTATCCCTCTCCTTGGTTTCACTATAAAATTTGCTATTATATTGTACAGACAATGAATTGTTTTTATATCAATGTAACAGATAATATTACCTGCCCCATTGTCCCGGAGTGTGATAATTGTTTCATTTCCTTCTACACCCATCCTTGCAAGCACTGTTGCGTTGATCACAGCTACTCTACATTGATCTATACTTACGAAGTGAATGACGTCATCTTGTGCTGTAAAGTCTCTAGTTGTACCAGAGAACCACGTTGTAACTCTGACCACGCCTGTTGTGTTTTGTATTGGAAAGGACGACACATAAATGTTCACATCTGTTACCATATCAGCGGCAATTGTGAAGAAGTATTCACCAGCCTAAAATTTATTGAATATTCATCATGAAAATTTCAATCTGTTACAGGTGCATGCATCACAAATCGAGGAAAACGAAACCATGCCTTTTCCCACGTTCTGTCTTCATTAGTTATGTAGAATGTCGTCGTCCGTTCATCTGTCTGTACTCACCACTGTACTTAAGAATAATCTCACAATGATTTATATGACGATATCATCCTAGATCCATACATTGTCTTGGATAGAGGATAAATCTAGTGCTTTTTGCCCATTGATTCCAAAGACTCAATTTCATGGACTATAGTAAGTTTCTCTATGATAAGTACTTTACATCAAAGACTATATACTTATATTTTCAATCATAATAATTCATGATCATTATTACTCGTCATTTTCTACCACTGGGCGAAGGACTTAGTTTCAGGTCAGGTTATGTTATTGATAGCGTAGTCCTGAAAACATTTTGTTATTCAAGTAAATACCCGAACGTTAATAGTCGAAGTCGTAACATTGTTTCTTCTATCCAAACAACAAATAACATGTAATATTTTCGATACCTCACGAGTATCAAACTTTAATTGTGTCTGCAATGTTAGATGACAAAAGAAGCAGGCACCAAAATAGAAGATTTATAACTATAGGTGAGACCCTTTTATGTAGGTAGCATGAGTACACTGCCAAATAAAGAATATATACAAATCTAACTGGATATGCAAATCCAATGCGCGTGAAGGTGTAGGGTCAAGATAATCGCAACGGCAAAAAGTCTCTGTATACAATTTCATCTATGAAACATAAATGTAAACCAAATACGATGAACTTTATAACTGGCAAGCAATTCTGCTGCATTATGACTCAAGTATTATATTTACTTCTTTTTCGCTTCAAAATGATATGCATTGGCCCCTTGGTATGAGGTGTGGACATTGAACAAACACAAATTAACCAGCACTTTTATCCATTATTCAAGTAGCAAAGCAGAAAAATACATCACGCGATAATGATTCGAGTTGCTTTTAGAAGGTCAATGGAAAACATTAATTTAGTAGTAGATTGTACAGATAGATAGACATGTACAGTATTTCTCATGGCATTAAATGCACCTTTAGCAATGTTTGCAGTTTTACTGGCAAGGCGGGTAACAATGGTAACAATGTGCATTGTTAAGATAAATACTGAGCTTACTGGAGCGGCCTTTCCCTTTTCAGGAATAGGAACTGTATCAAAGGTGAACACTTGTTTATACAGGCTGAAACGTGGACCAGAAACATTCAAGTGTATATATGTACTGGTTGATGCCATTACAGTTATTTTGGTATCAAAACCTATTCCCGTGTCGAGCTTGAAATTTCCTTTGGCCTTTCCACTACCATCAACTTTTAAAGAATAGGAATATACCGGAAAATATGTAAAAAGAAAGGTTTATTGTCAGATAATGTCAAACTGTTAGAAAATTATTCTTACATACAACCCTCGTAAAGTAAATAAGCATTATGTATCATGACATCTCTGTAAACAAAATGCTTACTTGGAGTAAAATCCAATTGGTTGAAATAAATAGTTGAAAGAAACAGATCCAGAATTTTCACTCTTGATATATTTATATCTAAATGTCAATACTTTTTATATCCTTTAAATAATAAGGTTGAGGCAGATGATCAGCGCCTTTTTGAAGAAAAAAGACAAAACGTTTAGTCAGATCTAATTCTGCGAAATATTCATACATTCAGCAATCTTACAACATTAAGGAACTTACAATGACAGGAACGCTTGAATCGGGAAGTACGTGTCCTGAAATTACCGCCTGTGAAAAGACGTCGAGAAAAGTTATGGATGGTGTTTCTAGGTATGTCTGTGAACAGCCTCCTGTTCCATGGGCAAGATTTTTCAGTTTCATATCAGCGTCCTGCGATACGGCGATGGTATGTGCGATCAAATTCGACTGTTTGACATAATCAATGACGTCATCTATGAAGGGAGCTGTGTTTTTGTCACCATCGGATATAAGGTAAAACGAGCTCGCGGAGATGCTATGAAGAAGAAATAATCTGTTGCTTCCATATATGTTTCTAGTCAGGACTGAATCTATGATGTAATAACCAAGTTACTGAGATTATGGTTCGTAAACTGAGCAGTTGATTCATTGATTTGGTTGGATATTAGTAATAGGTAAATGGCATGACAAGCTTTTGAGCAGATGATTTGCAATACAATGTATCTACAAATCCAAATATATAGTAATTTACCCAGTTACCTGTCACACACACACACACACACACACACACACACAGAGACACAGACACACAGACACACACACAGAGCAAGGGATCAGGTGTGTTAGGGATTGATTAAGATAAATGTAATAAACTGACAACGAACAGTACGCAACTTTTTAAAACAATTTCTAGGTCAATGCAAATATTTTACAGTATCAGCAACAAGTTGAAATAAACTAGTTGAAACATAATAAAGTTAAACGTATATTTCCTGTAAAAACAGCCATGTAAAGTTTTGCAAACATAACCGTTTTTCTGTTTTATTCGTTCGTCTTGACTATGTTTTGTATTTGCCTTTGAAAAAGACACATTAAAGAGTCGAAAGCGCTCATTTCTTTTGTCCTAAGTACGGCTGTCATCGATGATGCAGAAGCAATACTATATGACTGATCTCCTGTTCACACACACACACACACACACACACACACATATATATATATATATATATATATATATATATATATATATATATATATATATATACAGGTTACTGCATTTTCTATGGGAAAATATGAACGAATAAAAAGGTTACTGCATTTGTGTGGGAAAATATGAACGAGTTTTTGGATGGAATACTGCACGATTTTGGGAGTGCAGTATATCCTTCCGAAAAAAACGAGTTCATATTTTCCCATACAAATGCAGTAACCTTTTTATTATATACTCATTTTGTTATTCTACTTAAGGCTTAATTATATAAACAAAATACAATACAATAAACAACGCAAATGAATGTATGCCGCATGCTAAACTGAATACACAAGCGCATATTCATCATTACACAATTCAACATTATTACTGCGCACATAACTCTTCCCAGATAAATCTGAACTTAGTCGCGCGCTCGACATAACTTTCGAAAGAAAATAGCGTGTCTAGTTAAAATTGAAATTTTGGAGTCATATTGTGAATGAATGTGCACTGCAACAACTTTTCCGTTTGATCTGGAATGAATAGATTTTGGTATTTTACTCGATTCGACGAAATTTCGTGATTATGGAATGGATTTGTATGTGACAATTCCACATGGAATACATCAGATTGAAGAAGCTAGGGAGAAGCGTGTTGACATCTCCAAATGTGTTTCTGTTTCTGTCATTGAATGTTTAAAATCATAATGTGGGAAAAATATGAAGTCTTTCAATTGCAATTATGAAAAAGACGCTATGGAATTTAATGCTTATTTCATTTTGAGTGCAGTAAGGAGGATGTAATTGCACTTATCATCGAAATTACAGTACAATTTCGATATGTGTAATCCAGATTGAGAACCTATGACCAGGCTCATGTAATTCGGATTTGCAGAATTAAGAAAATACATTTTGAGGAATTCAGAATGTAAGTATATTTTATTTTGCCATTCTTATCACCAGCTAAAGAAGAGAGTATATAACTTGTCACTTGTATATTATTTTTAAGGACCTTATTTTGCGTCTTTTATATACTGTAGCTAGCCTAAATCCGAAACATTGTATCAACGCGGAGTGTGCCAAACAGCTGGTATGTGGCAGTCCACGAAACATCTGTTTTAGTTCATTCAGAAACAAATTTAAACAACCACAACGTAAAGAGCATCTTACGCGAGTGTGCATGATTTGTTTACAAATCAAAAGTGCTGGCGTCTGCGTCCATTGTTTGTTTAGAATAGAAAGTAGTTCCTTTATGCACGTGAATGCTATATGTGCATAATCGCGCGGGTTCAATATCGGGTAATATTGCACGATTCTGACAATGTAAAGTTCTTTTTCTTTTTCTTTTCTAGGGCTTAATAATGAAAGAATACACTAAAAAACAGCAAAGTAATTGAATTTATGTCCTATTAGAAAACAAATACACAACCATAGATTCATCAATGCACAGTAACAATATTAATACGCAGATAGGACCGCCCAGCGATATTTGAACGTCGACGCGCCCTCGACATTTGTTTAAAAAATTCTCGTTCTGGCCTACTTAAAATTGAAATTTAGAGTCATATTGTGAATGAATGAGCATTGAAACAACTTTTCAGTTGGTCTGAAAAGGCATGGATTTTGTTTTTCTGTCGATCCAACTCAATTCTGTTTTTCTGCTTGTGATGGATTGGACTTATTGGGACAAATTCATATAATGTACTTGTGATTTGAGCAGTGGAGGGGTCGGCTTAGAGGGATCAACTGCACTTGTGTTTCTGTTCTGTCACTGATTATTTGAAATCATAATGCGGGGAAAATATGAATTCTTTTAATTAAAAAAAAGGACGTTGTGGAATGTCACATTCATTTTGTTTTGAGTGCATGAAGGAAAACGTGATATTCGTTGGAAATGCTGTCAAAATTACAGTACAATTTTGCAGTGTGTATCAAATTTTGCAACCTGTGACACATATCATGTAATTCAGATTTTAGTATTAGTACATCTTGAAGAAATGCAAAAATGTAAGTATATTTATTGCCATTCGTATTATCAGCTAAAGAAGACACGTGTTTCTGTCCTGCCACCTGCATGCTCTTTGCTGGAAGGACCCAAGCACCCCACATATGTACATGACCTGTCTTTTATCGCTAGCCTAACACTCCATAAAAAGGTTAAAAGGGGAAAATTGCAAAGCAGCTGTAGTGTGACAGTCCATTTAGCCAGGAGAAATACGACTTCTTCATCGTCTTGGCTTTTTGGCTCGAAGGTTCTTAGATTTCTACCAGAACGTTCAGTTACATTTTTTCTCTAATTTATTATTTTGACTGACTTGTAAAATGGTACATATCTGATAGACAGTTTAAACGATCAGAATGGTATTTTCGATAGTGCGTTTCGCACGTTTGCTGTTGACATTGCGAATATCACGCTTATTCGTTTTCTTGTTTGAAAGTTTCATGTGTGACTCAGTGAACTCGTCCACATCGTTAACTTATCATCTCTACATTCAAATTGACGAAACAGCTTGTTTAGTTTATTCTCAAATAAATGTAATAAATCGAAATATAATTCCTGTGCTACATGAACGTACACTGTTTACAATGAAGGTAGTTTCTAATACACGATACTATTTTTAGACACACCTCTAGTACAATATGAAGCCGTGCAAAATGAAAAAAATACTTCACGGTTCTGACAACGTACAGTTTACGGAGAAAAAAAAGAGTATATAATAATGTTTTTTTCCCGATTGAAATTGTTATCTAAGATGCAAAATCTAGTGGCGTACGAGATTGATCCTGTCAGCATTATGTTTGTCTCTTTTTTCAGATAAGAATAGGTGTTTGTTAAAAATTAAAAGAAAATATTAAGCACGGTCTGCATATGTATGTGTTTCTTTGTGCTGCTTATACACATCAGAATCAAATGTTTGTTACTATATTGATTATATTTTACGTTTGTACAGTAAACATGAGAAGGGGCCACCCAGAACCCAAAACGTATCCTTCATATATGAAAGAGTATAAGATTTCACAGCGTTGAATTTGCTGATCATAATTTGCGTATTGATTTATCTTATTCAGTTCCAACACGAATCTTATTTTTAATTTTTAACTACAAAATCATGTGTCATAGAGATCCCCAATTTTGTTTGACTTTAAAGCATATAATATTTCAGTCTTACCGTGAATTGTTTGGACAACGAAATGAAGATTCTAAAATAATTTTACTAAAACCTATTTTGAGTCTATTTCGTACCAATAGAATTGATTCTTTCCTAAACGTATAAAGACAAATCTTCCTAAAATGTGCACAGACTAATCTCATTTTCTATAACTTTAAACTTGCTAATAGTGTAGTCTGATTGTAATCATAGACACATATAAACACAGACACACATACATACATATATATATATATATATATATATATATATATATATATATATATATATATATATATATATATATATATATATATATATATATATATATACATATATATATATACATATATATATATACATATATATATATATATATATATATATATATATATATATATATATATATATATATATATATATATATATATATATATATATATATATATATATATATATATATATATATATATATATATGGACAGGTTGAAAGTTACATACCGACATACTTCCAGATCTATCAAGAAGAAAAACTCGCACTTTGGATCTTCTCTGTACCAGTCCGAAGGTTGGAGGCCTTCTTTTACTTACAGGTATGGATGGGTTTGCTACTAAAGTTGTATTTATAAAACAATTTAATCTGAGATGTTTGCTGTTTTGTTATTCGGAAAATACAAGATATAAAGGGAAAAATATATATTAAACGTATTGTCTTCGTATGTGCAGGAAGATAATATATATCATTTATGGGGGAATTGCAATGCTACAAATCTTAATCGGGCAATTAAACTAAAAAACCCCAAAACAAACCAACCCCCCAACCCCCGAAAAATAAACAACAAGCCGCTTGAATTATTGCAAGAAAATGCTATCAATCTTCATGTTTATTCGTTAATGTACAGTGGTACCTTTTAATCACAGAAGTAGTTTAGAGCTATTTTGATATATGGATCTGTTCATAGCATGTCACCACACTAGATTTACTAATTCCAGCTTCCAATATCCATTCGTCTAATCTACGGTCTATTTTTGTACCCAATCTTCATTCGCCGAAATTCAACACGAGTCCGTATGAAACATCTTTTAAGTAGCAGTGTTGTTGAATATTATTCCAAATTATATTAAACAAGCACAGGCACTATTCTTTTGAGTGCGCTTCACAATTTCTTCTTTCTGATTATGCCATTACTACAACTGAGATACATCACTTCAATACCGTTCACTACCTTCCCAAATCTCAAACCTACATCTATGTATGTATGTATGTATGTACGTATGTATGTATGTATGTATGTATGTATGTATGTATGTATGTATGTATGTATGTGTGTGTGTATATGTATGTATGTATGTATGTATGTATGTATGTATGTATGTATGTATGTATGTCGTTGCCTCTTACTTGTCTCTGCTTTCTCACTGCGATACTGCGATCGTTTCATCTGGATCGCAAAACATTTCACTTGACAAAGTTTTACATGCAGCCGATATATATAAGGTTAGTGCTTGCCATCAGAGTATTCATTCAGTTCTCAAACAGTCGAGATGGATGAGTCAACACAGCTTATCCTTCTGGTCAGAGATTTACAGACAGCCCTACGAAATTATACTTCAGAGAAGACGAAGGATTACTCCTCCTCTCGAGATAAATTTGAAGATATTTGCTATATCTCTCAGGAGAAAGGACATTGGGCCTCAGAGTGCCCACAACGTCAAAGTAAATTATAGGAGAAAAGAGAGACAAAGGTCAAGATAATGGTTATCATTGCAGTGTGTGTGTGTGTGTGTGTGTGTGTGTGTGTGTGTGTGTGTGAAATACGCTGGTCTTTAGAGTGCCCTAAGAAAAATGAGAACAAGTCAATGCATCCTTTGTCAGCCCCACGTGTTACGAACAACATCTAATGAGTCCAGATCATCACCAGAAATTGCTTGCTAATTTTTCAGATTATGCTCGACCTGTGGATATCTCATTCGCACCAATAATACCACAGCACAATTTTATCCATGGAAGAAACGTTGCCTTTTTAGTGACCAAATTTTGAATATCGATATTATATGCAAAATACAACCCTGAACGAAGAAAGACTTAAAGACCCAACAATACACAAGTGGATTTCATTTTTTTTTTTTTACAAATTGGATAGATGCAAGAAGCAGTCCTTCAAATCCATATATTCTTTGTCGCTCGTTGGGCTTTTGAGAAGTGCAACCAAGAACGTATCTTCTTTCATTGTCCAATTATAGCAAGATTCCAGGAGGACGTGAAAAATCTTTCGCGGACCCAGCATTCTTCTAGATTTTGCGAAAATGGATCTTAGACCCTATCAGCGACACTTGGATCGAAGAGGATATCAAACACTGCAGCCATTGGATATGCTACGGTGATGGTTCCCACATTTTCGGGATACGGTGGATAATTTATTCTGAAATACTGTTTGGAAAAAGGCATCGAATGCCACTTTGACTTATGAAGAAATGTTAAAGCATTGACGATCCAACGTGGACATTGTACGCGGTTGCTGTGGAAATGTCGACAGATGATTCTGGAACAAAGAGGTATCGATCCTTTGAAGATAGCCTCTATCATCGATAAAGCGTGCTCCTTGAAACGTACCTTGTCAGAGTACATCATGGAAGAATTGTACGAGAAAACATATGAACGACGCCTAAAGTTAAAACAACAAGGGCACTGAGTGGTAGAAATGTGAGAACACGAGTACGTTTCAACCAATCCCGAATCTGGACAAATTGCCGTAAGTTATGACGTAGTAGACGTCAAACCTCTGGATCCACTTGATAGTTTTTTTGGATGACGAACGAATGCAACACGCTTGCTGTACGACGCGGACGAATCTCGAGGAGAATAAATAAAATATATCGATGTATGTTCATTGTATGATTGGGTGTGTAAATACTGTCGACTTCCTACTGGACACCCCGAAATGTGACGACAGAATACACTGACGTGGAATATATTCGTCAATAAGAAGGTTTGATGAAAAGCAAAGTCTCACCCCCTCCCACTTGTACTATCCCGTCTTACCACATCATTGCCAGGGAAACTTATACTGCCATGTGATGAAACCTCCAAACAGACCAACCTTATCATCACATCGAGGAAGATCGCATTTTGGCAGGAGCGTATGTCAGCGTTGAATTGTTTCATGCTCTTGATCTGGATAACCGCTTGTTAAAAGTCTCCCATTTAGCCATTTGACAGCGTCATTATCAGCAAAGAGCCTGCAGTCCACGGGTGAACTTTGTTAGTGGACAGTTATTCCTAAGGTTGTCAGACTCTAAAAGATCAAATGACATTCAAATAACAGTACCATTCAGTCGAAGACAAAGTGAAATTAACGAAGGAAGACGCGTGTTTGACAAAATCATGCTCAATTGCTTGTGTGGAAAATTAGCACAACATCTGTGCTTATTCAAGATCTAGAACTTGGCAGATCCATACTGCTACTTTGAACTGGTGGACGACAATGCAAAACGGATGAAACACGTAGAAGTTGTTCGTGAAGATTTGATCTTGGTCAGTTACGAAGAAAAGTCACATAGAATTCCAAAAACACACACCAAAATCAGAAGATTACAAAAAATAAACGTTTGAAAGAAGTAGTATCACTTAAAGAAGAGACTTCTTCAACGGCTTGTGGTGTGCGTGTTAGTGACTGGGCTGGTTTGCTACAGTTTACTACCCGAAACCGAGTAGCAAATGTACATCTATTACATCCAAAAGAAAGACGTTTTCTTTGCCTGACAAAAAAACATTCATAATCTGAATGATGTTTATATCAAAGCTTACAATGCTACAACTTTAATTAGTAGTGTTGCAACAAATTCCATGGAAGAAAGTCAATGACCATATTCAGAATTGGAGGATTACCAAAACCCTTTACAACATTGTTTCCATTGAATTTGGGACGTCATGTCGTGTGTCTTAGTGGCTACGTTTCTAGTATTTCGTTTACCAGAGATTCACTAAGGTCTATTTATGCACAGTGTTTGCAAACACATCGTGGACATTCTGCTAAAAGCGGTGCGCTTTCCGATGGATACGTCTGTATCTCTGTGTGAAGAAAAGATTGGTGGCGTTTTTTATGCTTACGAAGAAATGTGTGCAGATTGTTGGTTACACGAGCACTCAAAAGACATACGTGACTGGAAACGTTTATGCTTCGATGCTAGGATGCCAGAAGTGCCAAAGATTTGTGCAATTGATTCATGAAAAAACAGTTGACTTAAAACCCAAAGTGAACATGACATTCACGACAGGGGTAGAAGAGCCAGACACAGAGGAAAACCAAGTTCAGGACATTACCGTCGTCCACATCGAAATGAATGAAAGGCAGTTCTTGGAGGAAACAATAGATACCATAAAGGATGTAGAGATTAATAGAACATTTGAGCATGTCCAGGGAAATCCTGGGGCACACTTTGATCGACAATGTTATTTACTGACTTGTTTCTATTCCGCTTTGTTGATTTTGATTTGTATTTTATCGATGTACAATTTGGCCCTTACGAGTTTGCATACTTAAACTAAAGTTGTGACTGAACACCGAATAAAAGTGCTTCCAAAAGTACAAAACTTCTTGTGTTTTCCATGTTATTCTCAGAATTTTGAATACCTTAGCTATGGCTACATCTTTCTCTTTGTCCTCTATCTCTACCGTCAAAGTGATTCACGAAAGGTCAGATCGTCCAAGGTCGGAGATACTGTATCTTCGTCATCCCTTTTACATGTTGATTGCTGGAGCGAGTGGTTCAGGCAAAACCGAAATTTGTCCAACGTGTAATTTCCACTCCGACGAATCGCTTGGTGTTACAAAGAATGGCAATCGGCCTACACACTACTTCAAGAAAGTCAAGAAGAATCCATTGTGTTTGTCGAAGGCATTCCTTTTGACCCTGACTCGAGTCAAACACATCTAGTCATCTTCGATGACATCTTAGGAAAAGACAAAGAAGAAATTAAACTTCGGTTTATACGCAGATGCATCATTGTAATACTAGTATCATTTGCATCGCACAAAATATGTTTCAACAAAGAAAAACGCATCGTACCATCATTCCCAATGCTCATTAAGTGGTGAACGTCCATGAGATAAATCTCAAGTGCAAGTGTTAGCCAAACAGCAAGGAACTTTACTGAAAAACGTGTAGGACGATGCCACTCAAACACATCATGCCTATTTATACGTGGATTTTCAACACAGGTGCCAAGAAGGACGACCGGTCATTTACACGTCCCCATCAGCGTGACAAACTATAATCGCATTCTACACTTCTTTTCTGTCTCACAGTTGTAGATATGACTTCCTTTCAATCTCGTCTTCTAGCCAAATTGATTCGCATCTGTATGGCCTCAGTCGCGAACAAATGCATAAGTGCGCGACCGTACGTTAGATGTCAGCCTCAAAAAAGTCTTTCGATGGTTATGCTAACAGTACGTTAATTACTTCAAGGCATCATATACATACGTCATCAAACCAAACGCTTCATTTAAATACATAAAATGGCATTGCCACAAATGGCAGAACCGAAAATCGATACACAGACCAAAACACTAATTATTTTGAAATCTGTGGGCAGTGGGTCTTTAGGTGGTTAGATGATGCTATCATTCATTCCCTCTTAACATGGGATCCTGATGCCCAGCAGAGGATCCAGAAAAATATTCCTCCAAATGACGTTCCAAGAAGAAGAGCGGTGGTGCCACAGACAGTGCACACCCTATGAAAAAGAATAGTCCCAAATTAACGAAGAATCCTAAGAAATCAATTCCTACCAGAAAGAGAGGCACTGATGCTCGGACGCAACCATGCTTTCCCAATCCACGCCCCTAGGTGACAGTGTCTCCAGCATCTTCAATTTCGTCGTAGGCCATGATGCAGGTCAAATCCGATTTCCTAATTTAATGGAAAAAATGGAAGCCCGCTTATAAAGGAAATTATTCGGAGACCTTTTCTTCTTTAGCGTCAGCTGCCGCCGCGAAAAAGAATGTTACCTCTCCCAAAACCAAAGTCCGAGACAGAACGGGAGTGATACGAAGTTTACTGGATTTATCGAAAGAAGAACTGTCACTATTTAGTTCGTTGATAAAACCTTAACGTCGAGTGATACCCATGATGAAGTTGATACGACGTTCCGAAAATCAGTGGAGACGAATTCCAGTATGAGAAGGACTTGGGATTGGCGATTCACTTTAGTGTTTTTTACTTCTGAAGAAAATAGGTGTCACCCTCAAGAAGTGCATATCACCACTCTCCTCCTAAGACAAAAATGAAAAAAGAAAGGATCTACCTCCTCGTTTAGCCAAACATCTGGCTGTCTTGTCGGTAATGACAAATTCCAATCCACAGTTGCTAAAACAACTCAATCGAACGACACATAAAGAAATCATTGATACAGTATGTGAATGTTGTTTAAATGTCTTGAAAGGAACGGTACCTTTCTTTGTCCAAATATAAAAAGAACGCTTAGGAAGACATCGGAGCTTTTCTAGGCAAATGATCAAGAAGAAAATGTCCTTCAGAGAAAGGAAAAAGAAGCTGTTGCAACACAAAGGATTTCTACCCATGCCGATAGGGTCCTTGATGAAAGTGGTTGCTTCTTTGTTCGGCGGACTTATTGGTCAAAGTGATGCATCATGAGAAGATAAAAGGACCCATTGTTCTGGGCAGACCTCATACATGTACCTTGGAATCACATGAAAGGATGAAAATGCCCTACAAATGATGGTCATAAACAGAAAAATCACAACAGTACATCCCAATTTTGAAATGTCTTCAACCCTGTCACCAGAAAGCTTTAGACGAAACAGCTAAACTGACTCTGAAAGATTTCCTGGCGACCATGAAAAACCAACCACCACATGTAACCAAGACAGATGCGGTCACACGGATGCAAGAAGAAGATGACATACGAGAAGTGTTTCAAATTTCATCGGCTCCCATTCCCACTCTGATGGTATCCGCTTCCTTGTTGACCTCTTCCTACGCTCCCCGACAAGAAGTAATAAAAGTCTGGGTCAAAATGATGATGCCGACCTCTTCTTCGGCAGAGCAAAAAGAAAGAAGGGAAGACAGAAGTGACCAAGGAAATCATGTAAAAAGTGACCCCTTTACCAACCACACTCGGCTCCTGTTCCGTGACTTCTTAGTTAGTGCGAGCGTTAATTTTAGTGTTAAAACAAAAATGGTCGTGACTCTCTCCGACGGCAAACGGACAAAGTCACCGAATTTTTGAACCAAACTTGCTATTATAATTGAAGAAAAGAGGTATCCTTTTTTTCACCACCGAGAATCCCGAAACGAAAGCAAGTGTCGTGGATTGTCTTCAACACACTTTGAAAAAAATATTTTACACATCAACTCACGCTCAAGTATATCGACGTGTTACCGCGTCTGGTCAAAGCTTACAATCAATATTACCATTGGATCATCTGATGCGTACCCGAAGACGTCAACCCCGACAACGAGGTGACCGTGTTCGACAGTTTGTTTGAAACGTCCCCTATTGCCCCTAAGACGCTTGGATTGTTAACGGCAGAAGACTTGGCGCGCTTTGGAAAAACGAAACGCACATGCTACAAAGATTATTTACCTAACTGGACCACCAAATTGTTTTGTCTCAAGGGACGATCTATAAATTGGAAGACATGAACGGTGAAGTGTTAAAGAAATGTTAAAAGGAACTTTCAACTTACCCAAGATACAACGAGTGACCAACAAAGAAAAGCATATGATAATCGAAAGCCTACTCGATTAAACCTCAGAGTCAAAAAATCAAAGTGCGTTGAAAAGCATATTCACTGAGTTTTGATTCTTCGGTTGTCGATTCGCAAGTCGTGGACTTTACAAAGAAGCGACCATCATGCCATTAAACACAGCAGCGATCATTCCTCCTCAGGGTTCCTCTCTCCAAGATCTATTAAAGCAACCACTGTGGGTGTGGTATGGAGAACGTGTGACTAAGACGCAAATAGTCTTTTTTTCTGCAAATCTTTGTGGTGCATTGTGTCATCGGAGCAGCCATCACAATTTATGTTTGCAACACGGAAACAAACAATTGTGGACGATCTATTACCGTCTTTCCAATCCTTCCTTGAAACATTATGTTGTTTCACGGCTAAATTACCTCAGACCATACTATTGGATAACGAAGCGCATTCGGAAGTCGCTTTAGTAGAAATTATTCATCTCGCGCAAGTTATGAATATCGACGAAAATTAAAACGCTTTCGTGGTTGAAATCTTGAACGAATAAGTTAAAGAAATGTTAAACAAAACTGATCCTATGGTTTACCAATTCAAAAGACCATCACGCCACAATTCTGAAAACTGAGGATCTTTACCGTCAGAATGCCTGTGGGGTAGGGATATTATTTTAATGCTCAACTTGGGTGAATTGATTGCATCTATGTTCGAAGAACTATTAGTAAAGTCCTGGACAAACATAAAATAAGTGTCAAGATCGATCGGGTACCATAAAACTTTCTCCCTGTTTACAAATTTATTTTAAAGATGCGAAAACCCTGGTCATAACTTTTTGTCCTGAGTTGTTTTCTATTTAGGGTTGAATCACTACTAGGCTCTCAAGCGAGACATCGAGAGTAAGTATGAATTCTTGAAGTATTTTAAATGCTCTATGGAACTGAACGAAGGACTGCATTTTTTATGTTTGTGTACTCCGATGTGGTAGAGTACAACGTGGTGGGAAACATAGCTGCACCGTTAATGAAAATCATTCCTTTCAAAGTGGAATTTGCCATCGCTGCTTACGATGAAGGTAAAAACAGATATCACATTCACAATGAATTCGTACATCCTCACTATTACCTGTCAGTAAGTTGTATTTCGACAGGGTCGACATTGCTATAAAAGGAGATCTGTGACAAAATATTCCATTCTTAAGGAAAAGGTCACGGTGAAACTACATTTTCGGAAATGATTCTCTAGTGAATTGTAAGCCATGTATCATGTGTATCAAGCAGACACTCGACAACGAGGACATATTTTAGGAGATATGCTCGAATCCGCTTTTCGCACGGTGACTCCCGTTTTAAAACCGATGGTGACTCGAGGATTACACTATTTGAAAGATGCCGTTTTGACGTAAGGAAAATAATTTTCCAATATGGCATCATCGACAGAGTGCCAAAGAAGTCTTCTTGAGAGGCAGAAGTGTATTGCTTCAAACTGGTCACCAAGAGACCTTATATATGCGTTACATGCTGCTGCCCAAAACATTCCTTCGTCTTCCACTCCACAGCAAGGACAAGGCAGAAAGAGACGTAGAAAACCATTCAGAGGTAGTAAACACGTTAAGAAAAGATGAATTGCCAGACAATTGGATGTCTTTAATTATTACGAAAATGATGCACCGAGATACTTGCAAATGTTCCAAGTCACAATTCGATCCCACTATCCAATTTGAAATAAGTAGATAGACCGAAGATTACATGGATCTGAATAACAGTCACTAATATCTGAAAGTAAAAATTCTCAAAGTGGACAACACCGTTCCAGGTGCCGATGCCAGAGTAGTTCCCGTCAGCATTTACCTTGTTCATCGAAGTGGATTTGTACTTGAGTAACAAATTGATCAACAGCATGATGGGTACTTACCCTTACCAAGCAAAACATAGAAAATCTATTGAAGTACGGAAAAGAAACCAATTACACACATCTGGATACTTCCTTAGTATGGAAACCTGATATGTTGGAGAAGTTCAACGACACAGCGCTGATTACATATGGGGATGACGGTCCGCACAATGCCGGATTTCAGGACCGTCGAATCAAAATCAAACAAGGGTGCAGTGTAGAAATGATGGATCGCTTGCTTTTGAACAGGTGGTTGTAAGAAGAGTATTTGTTGAACAGAGTGGATGTACGCCTGAGACTGAATTGAAGCAGTATTGTTTTCCATTTGATGGCTAATGCTAACAAATACAAAAACATCATTGATGAAGCCCAATTGGACGTGTGCCGTGTCGAAGTTTTATCAAAAGTGAGAAACTACAACAGTCATACTTAGAGCAGAACGACAGCCAAGTATCCTATACGACGATCATCTTTTGCATGGGCAGTTACCCTAACGTTTACTCACTGTCCTCGTCAGCAATGCATCCCTCAACGGTGTCATCGATCAAAATCTTCTCTAGTTTAAATACTTCATCGTATTCAAGATAGAAGTCTCTCGCGGTGGCCACACCTTGTGTACCAGACCCTTCAAACCTTACTTTACCCAGAACAATTACTTAAGATCTTACTTGTCCCTGTATGAAGCCACGGGACAATTATATACCAACACCAGTCACTGCATTTCTTGCGACGATTCTACATGAAGTTATATTTTGTGGGCTTGATTTCACTCCTGACAAAGGCAGCGGCGATTTCCTTTTTATAAAATCATGCCAACTTTGTATTGAACGGGTCCTCTGGAAGGGAACCTGGCTGAAGTAAATTGGTCTGTGAGGATGCTGCACTGAAGAACGATGAAGTAACTTTAAAGTCTGACGAGAGGCGACATAGGAGGTAGCCGCCGGAAGAAAATAAAACGGGAGGCAGTATGCCAGTATGAAGCAGCCACCAAAAAACTGAGAGAAACCAGTCAAATAGCAGGACACCTATCTAGCCGGAATATGCAATATCCAAGAGAACCAGTCATTATCAAGCTCGGCATAGAAGAGGACGAGCAATAATTTAGACTGTCAAGATTGCTGAATGAAGGGGGTTTTGTTTTGGCTTTCAAAACCCCTTTTGATGATTCCTAAATCATGAATCTAGTTTGATCCTTTATTACCGCCGTCAAAAAGTATAACCTAAGGTATAATAACTAGCGTGATATAAAAAGTCTGAGTTACTTGAACTCAGCTGATTGGGTTCATTTTTGAAAACTAAACTACATTTTGTACACTAATTTCAAACTTTAATGAACCAATAGTGGTAATGTTTTTACTTTAATTCATTAAATTAATTGCACAGGTGGCTTACATATTATTGGATATAGGAATTGGCCATTAGTAAAACTTGATTAGTTTTGATTTGATATTAGTAAACATGGCGTTTCATTTTTGGGGTTCTGTGGGCGCGGACACCTCCTTAAGAGTCCGTTTCCTCCCTTCCCAGGCCAGGACATACCAAGACGAGTGTGTGGGTCGATTCCCACTAGCCTAGAAACCAGGTGCCCCGATGAACGTGTACGCATAGAACCGGGGTTACGTCAACAGAACTGTGTCCAATCACGCTCGACGTCTCGTTCTGTTGCGGTAGACACCTAATTACACGAATAAGTGTGTGTTGGGTCAATTCCCTCTCATTTTAGCCTATCAGCAAGTCGAATGAGACATAATTGCCCTATGACTTGTGTACTTAATTACGAAGCTCACGGTGTGAGCATAAAGGCGTAGGGAGGTGGGGCACTTTTCCCCTCCTACGATTAATTGAATAGCCCACTTTGCGGTCATTAGCTCGTCGTTCAGGCCTTATTGGCGCATGCGACGTTAATCCAAGTAAGTCAAGTCAAGTCAGTCTAGTCATCTCATTCATTCATTCATTCGGCAGCGAACAGAGAATTAGCACACATGTACTGATGGAGCTAGCGATGTATTTAATCCTTGCTCTATCAAACAGCGCATTAAGAGGACTCGGTCTCTCACTTACAACAGGCTGAAGCAGACGTGCGCAAGAGAAGAGAACAACTCTCCTGCTTATATGGGAGGAAAACACAACCAATAGAGAGGATGATAGAAACAAAAGAACAAGACGGTAGGTAAATAAACATAACATTCTCCAAGGGTACCACAACTCTGGGCCAAATCGAAAAATAGATATTCGCTATCCCAACTCGCCAAATGTTCCACTCCAGGATCAACAACTTTATCCCCTAGAAGTCACCCGAAGGAAGTACGTTTCACCTCCGAGACATATAAGGGAAGGAAAAAGGGGAACATTTATTCAACTACAAGAGCAACATAAACAAAAGGAGATGAGGGAACCAAAACATCGAACTCCACCTAACCCACATCCTCCGCCCCCTTATAAGTCATCACCCAAGCCACCAGTAGAAGTTTATGTACATCCATGAACCGAAGGAGCCAGAGAAGAGGAGGAACTTTATGAAAATGAGCAACTGCAATTACAATTATTCATACATGTACGTAAGGTAGCAGACACAATGGGAGTAGTCTGGAACCGCCGAAACCACGAAAAAATGTGATAGTATCCCACTACCTACTACAACAAGATTGACAAAAGCGTCAAACACTCTTAGATCTAGGGGTGAGAAATGCACCGGTTGTCCAGTCTCACTTTCCACCTTGATATGCAATATGCAACCAACTGACTGAGATTCCTGAATTAGATGAACAAAAGGGTTTGGAATATATGGTGGACTACCAAGATTGGTTTGTAGCTGATAAGATGAATTCAGGCCCGCTAGACTCCATATAAGGAGGCAACGGATAATTCCAGACCACTTGAAGCCGCTGGTGGTGAGTATGCAACAGCCCTTGTAAGAGCTAAAAGAGTGGAGACCAAATTGCTTTAAAGTACCCACTTTGGCTTGGGAAGCCATTTCGAAGGAAACCATTTAATAAATTAACTTACTTGAACCAATGAGTCACCAATCAAGTATAATCCATTTCATCTAATTTGACACTCAAAAATATTGGGGCACTAATGCCTCGTTGTATTTATTAGGGTTTTACAGGTTTCAGAAAGAAAAGGTACACTTTATGCACTAAACTCTAATTGTATAGGTAGACATAGGTACATTTTTAACCATAATCCATTTGCCTAATTAGTGTGTTTGCTTTTGTAGTTTGTTGTATGGATGTGTTTGTCTTTATCTTTGCTCACAAAAAACTATTTCCAAACTGTGTTTGTGCAGAGTATAGTTTCTTTGCATCTAATAAAATAAAAAATAGTTTCTTTTAGGTCCACGCGATATTTCATTCCAATGTTATGGTCTTGTATGTGGAAAACAGTGCGCAGTGCGCACATTTAAATCCCCGAAACGAGTGTCGCTACACTCGTGGTAAAATATTGTTGAGTAGTGGTTCCATTCCAAGTCAGCAAGTCGACATACATGGCCGAACAGTCGCACACGTTGGAAGTAAAAGATCAGTCAGTCAATTAGTTAGTAGTATTCAGTCCTCAGCGAACAGAGCAACGATTAACATATCGTATGCAATGGAGCTATCGACGGATGTGTTTACAGCACATTGCCTTAGCGTACTAAAATTCGCTTCGGGGTGGAGCCGGAGAGCTCAGGCAAAAAGAACAGCGCTTCCCCTTATTTGGGACAGAAATCAAGAAATTGAAAGAAGAAGGACCAAGAAGCGCTAAAAGGTCTAGACAAGAACGATTTGCGAAGCTGAGAGAGCAACACAGCCGCCCCAGGTCCAAAGAAACCAAATACAAGTCCATGTAGAAGAAACAGCTGTTCACCAAGAACGCCTCATTTATTAACTCCTTCAATAATGTGATCTCTACCTGATCAGCCTAAAATACCGGTAATGCATTAATACCTCAAATGTCACCTATACAGGGTCTAAGAATGATGGCTGAGAAGGTAGCCGGAGTAAAATTGGAACGAAAAACGACCAGTAAAGAGACATCCATCAACCGTGTACGTCCAAACCAGTCAATGTGAATGGGAACAATAAATTCAAATGGGAATCGAAGGCCTATGGAAAGAAACTATCTCATCTAGGAAATTCAACGAAGACATAGAGATTTTCATTGATAGCAACCCTACTAGAAGAACGACTTAGACCGACCAAACAAAGTCACATCCAACAACAAGAAAAGGAGGATAAAATGTTGGAAGGTCCACTTTCTTTATGAGTCTAGATCGGAAGCATTCTGATTGAGCAACATTTCCTACAGACGCCAGCCATCGGATACTTAAAATTCCAAACCAGTTGGATAGAAGACCCAGGCCCACCAAGAGAAAGAGTCAGAAAAGATCGACGCACCTCTTACACTCTAATTACGAACGTGGCCGACACAAAATTGGCAATTGGGAACACCCAGAACAAGACAACGGAGCAGAAGTTGACCTGTAAAAACCTTTATGGCGATTCAGACAGTTCCTGTGGCGCTCTGGTCTCTTGCCCGACCGTATCCTCATATGCCTCTTCCGGACACTGTTTCTGCCAAATGAGATACATACAAAGAAACGGGTGTCCAGAGGTGGCTGACTATTTCTCACACGGGGCGACTAATGTTTAATTAATTTTTAACCCCACGAATGGCTCGCAGCGAATGCCGACTAGGGGTAGCCCGATGGGCGTAAATTTCCACAGATCGAGGAATAAATTAGTACGCAGGGCGCGTACCTTTCTATCCAATATTGCCGAAGTGCGTGCTTGCATGAAACTGGGTGTCGTTAAGTGTGTGGCTCCATCCTCACTTGACGATTATCTAAGTAACAATCTTTGCGTGTAGTAAGGTGATCGGGTGGCAGCACTTAGGTGCATATCACCCGATGAGAAACTGTGGAGCCTGCTAAGCAGGCCTTTAACTTTTGCACATATCCGAATGGACGCACACGAAGTTAATCCAAATGAAAGACAGACAGTAGCATCCCCATCACCACCTTAAGAATAGAATGCAAAACATTTGGAACTTCAGGTACACCTGTAGCATGCTTTTCGCCTCCTGGACGAACTGGACATGGAAGACCTAAAGGAAGAAGCAGTTCTAGAGACCCAGAACACAAAGGAAGAGGAGAAAACGAAAAAGACAGTACTGCCTCATTTAATAATGCGATCCACCTATCATGTGAAACCTATGGTGAGGACATCGTCGAAACAGAGGTTCACTGTACCTCAGACAGAGGACTGGGCTCTGGAGGTGCCAGAGGAGCAGCATCAACAAGCACAATATTTACGAGCGAATGACATAACCTTCAGAGTCCTTCAAACTTAGGATTGGGGTTCTGAAGCCAGATAACCCACTTCAACACTCCCCATCTCCATTAATCCCGGGAGTGGAGATGGCTGAAGTAGACGGTGTGTGTGTTGCGCTCAGCCTGGGAGGTATACTGAAGGGCCACCACATTTCTAGAAAACAAACACTAATCATTTTGCAAAAAAGTTGTATATGTATGCTTGTGTTTGTGTATGTCTTTCCCCAACAAAAAATCCCGTACCCTTATTTATTGTGTGTATGTCTGTGACGATTTAATGGTGTGTCGATTTTACTAACCTTGCTCGTATCATTAGTGTGAGTTTTGTAGATTTGGTATAGGTATGTATTGTCTTTAACATGAAGACCATTTCCTTTATCAAATGTGTGTTTTGTTGGTTTTGTGTATGCATGTCTTTCCGTACAAAATAATTGCTTAAGTGCCTTCTAAATACCCTCATCGAATCCGCCATGGAGCTAACCTAACTCTACGGGTTGAGGCATTCCCAGAGGGAAAATATAAGGAACTACGGACTGTGGTGGAGATCCAAGAAGACGATGTCCGCCGGAAAACCTTCAGACTGCCGACCTAACAGCCCCTGTTAAGGCTAACTATAACAAAAGGGCCTCTGTATTTAGTGGTTCCTATTTGGTTTGGAACCACAGTTTGATTAAACCAATACACCAATATGATCCTTTGGCTATCATTCAAAATTTCCTACGTATAATCTAAATATTGACAAACAAAACCGTTTTATAGTCACTATGACTTGTTTGGCCAATACTTCTAAGGAATCAAGTACGCTGACTACAATTCATTCTAAATTTATATTATAGGTAAATTTCAACCGAATTATACGTGACTCTAATTAAGAGTGTGGCTAACAATGAACTAGTAATGGGATATACCCATTAGTATAACTTGAATTTGATTTATTAGGCGTATCAGAATGTACCAACTGTGGATTGGCCTCCCATATCGGGGCCCTCTGCTCTCTTCAGTTTCCGTGCTACTAAAGACGAGTGTGTGGGCCGATTCCCACTCGTCTCCAACTAACAGGTGACCCGATGAGCGTGAAAGCACGGAACCGGGGTGTCTCTATGAATGGATTGGCATTCCTAATAAGCGTCTTACAGTAGATACAGACTGCGACGATGGGCATGTGTATTTCTATTCCCGCCCATTGTGTGTCCCGAGGTGCATCAATGCTCCAAAATCGGACAAATTAATCAGCACACTTTGTGTGCGGGCATAAACTCGGCGTGCATGCCTTCTTCACGAAAGCGACGCTAATTCAAGAACAGATCAGTCGTACCATGCATTCGCGTGGAACCTAGCCAGAGGAAAGTCGCGATGGAAGGCAACCCTGCTAAACAGGGCGTCGCACCAAGATGGCTGCCAGCTGAAACAGTGATACCAGCTCCAGCACTAAGGGCCCTTGGAAAAATCAAGCGACTATTTGGAGTTTGAGAGCTGGAGTTAAACGAACCACCGCACTGTTAATCTGAGACGAAAAAAGGGAGGAAGTGGAACTGAATATCGATAGACGGAGAGATAGCGGTGAGGCTAAAAGGGACAGGAATAGGAAATGTAAGGAGAGAAGGAAAGCAGCACTTCTTAGGGCAGCCGACCACTCAGTTACGCCGCCTGGACCCGTTAGTAATATACTGAGACACTCAGACCAGATACAGGCTCACCGATTGAATAAAACCTCCATTGCAACACCGACCAATTTACGGCAGGACGCGATTGAGGACACGGAGTCTCAGATGGAAATAAGCCTTCTCGACAAGAGCTAAAGCATAAGCAGAAGCACAATCTTAGGATCAACAAGAAACAGAAGAAGAGGTGGATGAAGACGGGAGCGAAACAGAGAAAACAGTTGAAGAAGAGGATATTGACCACGTCCGGCAGCGACTCACGGAACGTGGAATAAAGGAAACATTGTTTGACTCCAAGAAACCTGACACATTGTCAGAACAGTGAAGTACTTGGCCTGGAGGCAAATAAAAACAAGGATGCCAAGATCACAGCAGTGGCAGATGCGCATCCTCACTCAATATTATGAAAAGTCATACCGGCGGTGCTCCCTATCCACCCTGATTGAAGCCGCAGTACAGCTAACACAACTCTACGGGTTTGAGGCATTCCCGGAGCAGCGGTAAACAGAACCACTAAGCGCAGCGGAGATTAAAGAAGAAGATGGAGACAGCAGCCACCTCGGACTGCTGACCTAAAAATCATTTCAGGGCTAATTATTAGTCAAATGCCTCATTATTAAAGGGGTTCCAGCTTGGCTTGGAACCCCTCCACAATAAAACCAAAGACACAAATGTAACCCTTTGAGTATCATTCCAAATTTTCTCTAAGAATACTGATATGGGCATCACAAGTGATAGTCGCTTTGACTTATATGATTTTCAAACGATTATCGGAATTTTCATGTACGCTAAGTATACAAATATTCTAATTCATATGATCGGAAAATTTGAAACCATTTTAAGCGTATCTCTAATTACGACTGTGGCTTACTTATAACTGGTAATAGGGAAAAGACCGATTTAGTGACTGGTCATGATTTGATATTAGTACGCTTGGAGTTTTAGTTACAGCGTCCCGGTTCGACGTTTGGAAGCTTCAGCAGAGCCCCTTTTCTCCATTCCCTAGCTCGAACTACAAAGTCAAGAGCGTGGTATAATTCCCATTCGTCTACCAAACAGGTGCCCCGAAGTGCGTGTATTACGGAACCGGGATGACGTCGTATGTGTCTGTTTTTCAGGCCTGACGTCTAAAACTGCATAGATACAACTTTAATGAGTGTGTGTTGGTTCAAGTCCCATCTATTACTTACAGACATTGTGGGCCAATGGCCCCGAAGGAAGACAATAATTAGAAAGCATACAATGTATGTACAAATGCATGAGGGAAGGGGTTCCTTGCCTTCCCCCGCGACTTATTAAATCTCCGGTTTATTCGGGAACAAACAGGTGGCAAATGCCCTATGGGCGCAAGCGACATTAATTCATATTGTATCGCATAATCGTATCATGCATTCCATTCATTCGGGACTGAGACATCGAGCAAGCAAGATTGGAGAGCCAGCTGCATAGGGGGAAGAGTGGAGTCGAAAAAAAGCACGATTCACGTTCTGCCACGTGTCGCCAATGACAATCCAAGTGTAGAAACGGAGCATGACTACATTACGTGACAACATGCTGCAGGATAGTCAAAACTCGATAAAAAGTAAATGACGAGAGGCTCAAGCTATCGTACAAACAAGAACAAAGCCATAGGCAAATTACTACCGACTAATTGTTGATGAAGAACTTCACCAGAATGAAATGAGAGTCAGTTCACTTTGGCCATATCGGAGTGAGGGAGGCAGCCACCAGGAAACGCTGGAAGGGAGTCCAGTTACAATTTAATCAGGTGTGAAAAATAACTTGTTGAGTAGCCAGGAATGCCTGAAGTTGGACGTGAGCCACTGGTCTTAGGAGAAGAGGCAACCACCAAAGAAACTAAAAAATAATATTTACTACCTAGTGGCAACTTACGCCGACGAAATATGTCGAAGAATATCTTCCGTCAGTGAAGCTGGCCTGGAAGAAGAAGCCGAGACACCAACAATATTGCCTGAATGTGAGGTTTTCCCATTGGCTATTGAAAACTCCTTTTGATAAATCTCTACTTTTTGAAGCCAAATTTGTTCCTTTGTATACCACAGTCTAAGCTGTAGCGACCGGAATGATATACATTGCCTGATACCAAAATAATCCTGAGACACATTGACTCAACGATTTGGATACTCTTGGGAATTGATGTATACTTTGTACACTAAATTCAAACTAGAATGAACCATTTAGGAAATTATTATCTATAACTGATTGGCCTAATTGCACATGTGGCAACACATTATTGGCAGTAAGGACCGCCAACCAGGATAACTGGGCTAGATATGACAATAAGTACGACCATGGCATTCTGTGTTCCAATCGTCATATGGAGTTTCTCGCAGAGCCCTTCCTCTCCATTCCCCAGCTCGGACTACCAACGATGACTGTGTGGGCCAATTGTCACTCGTCTAGTAATCAGATGTCCCGAAGAGCTTTTAAGCACGGAACCTAAGCCATGTGTGACTCAAATTAAGATTGTAGCTTATATTGGCATTAGGAAAACCCAAATTAGATAACTTTGTAGGATCTGGCTACGTACGTCAATGGCGCAATAGGTAACGTTCCGACCGAAGATTGTGTCCCCCATCCGAGTCTTTATCCCCACTCCCCTGCTGAGACAATCAAAGACGAGTGTGTATGTACCGATTCCCACTCGTCAAGTAAGTAGATGCTCCAATGCGCGTGGTACCCCGAGGTGGCATCTTGAGCAATGTATTAATCCCTACAGAGCGTCTTAATATGATCCAGACTGTATCAAGATGTGTATGTGTGTGGTTCGATTCCCGCTCAACTTTAAAGCTATGCCACATGGGTTCAGTTGTGCCATAATTTGACTGATTAAATATCATACCCTGTATGCATACACGCAGTGGGGTGTGGATCTGATCACCCACACGAGTAATTACATAGCGTGGTGTAAGGGGTGCTCATTGAGGGGTAGTACCTCTGGGGGTAGCAGTCGTACTCCCTTGGGGTTGCATGTCCACCTTTGGTCTCCACTTGGCGCTCAGCTATCACCTGTGGCTCCAAGAAATTCTAGGATGCTCAGCGGCCACAGCATGGGAAACGGCTTTGACTGGCCGGCTAAGCCAGGTTGAGGGTAACCGACGGGTCTAAAACCCTTAATGAGTCAGGGATTTTCACCCATTGCATGTGAAGACTGGATCCGGCGGTCTGCGCAGAAGAAACATCAGCTGGTCAACGGGCAGGAAGGCGGACCCAGCAAAGCGATGTGGAGCGCTAATAGCACGGCACGAAATGTAGGACGCATTGGTCATTCACTACATCCAGTGGCGGACCTGCACGCAGGCGACTCAGGTCATATGGTCGTCTTCCTTTACCTGAAGCAGAAATGGATGTCGGCAGCCGTCTGAACGACTAAGCAGATTTCTTCAGGATAGCGATGCTTACCTTCGTAGCAGAGGAAGGGGCTAGAAAAGGTGCCCTACAAAAGCCTGCTTCATCTACCCCGACCAACTAACCGCTGCTAGAGGGAATCCCATTCTTGCGGTCCAAACACAAAGAAAATCCGAAAGGTTCCACTCACTCTTGGTGCGTGGAACATACTCTATTGGATCGTGCAGAGGCTGGCAGACCGGAGAGATGAACTGCCCTGATTGCAAGTGAACTTGCTCGCTACAAGATAGAGATAGCGGGCAGCCCTGAGTGAACCTTGCTTGGCCGATGAGGGCCAGCTGGCTGAAGTTGGAGCTGCCTACACCTTTTTCTGGAGTGGTCGTGGCACCAATGAACGTAGTGAGTCTGAGTTGGATAACGCTGTCAAGTCAAGTTTGGTGAATAAGATATCCATCTTACTAAAGGGAATTTATAATGCTGAAACTTCCCTTATATGGAAAAAAGCAAGCCACACTCATTCAGTACCAAAGTCAGACAAGATGATCATTCTTGGTGATTTTAACGCCAGAGTTTGCACGGACCACATCTCTTGGGAGGAAGTTATTGGTAGACATGGAATTGGCAACCTCAACAGCAATGGACGTCTGCTCTTGAGGATATGCGCAACATGTGATCTCCTGATCACAAACACCGTCTTCCGTCTGCCTAACCGTAATAAAACAACTTGGATGCAACCACGATATAAGTGTTCGCATCAGATCGACTACATCTTAGTCCGTAGGAATGACATCAGGATGTCCGTGTGGCCAAGACCATGAGTGGTGCTGACTGCTCGACAGACCACAGGCTACTGATTTTCAAGATAAATATTAGAATTCAACCTCCCAGACGTCCACAGGGAATAAAAGTCTCAAAGCGACTCAACGTCTCCAGGCTGAAAGCCTGCAACACTGAGCAATCTCTGTCGGCAGCTCTAACAAGCCAGCTAGAAACAACAGACTCTGATACCAACGACGTAGAGAAAAGCTGGGCGGCCTTTACACATCTGGTGTACCCTACTGCATCTGAAACCCTTGGCGTCACTACGCGAAAGCACCAATACTGGTTCGGCGAGAACTATGAAGAAATGCAGTCCCTGCTAGAGGAGAAGCATCGTCTCCATCGTGCGTACAACATCGACCCCAAGTCCGCTTCAAAGAAAAATGCCTTCAGCAGAGTCGGCCAGGCTGTGCAGAAAAACTTTCGTCAGATGCAGGACACATGGCTGAGCCGAAAGGCTGATGATATTCAGTCCTTTGCCGACATACACGACATGAAGAATTGTTATAGTGCTCTTCGTGATGTTTATGGCCCAGTAACATCAGACACAGTCCCACTCTTGAGCTCCGATGGCAGCACTCTCATAACCGAGAACAAGAAAATAATGGATCGCTGGGCGGAACACTTTGACGGTGCCCTTAACAGACCCTATTTCATCAACGATGTAGCGATCAACCGTCTACCCCAGGTGGAGACCACCGAGATATTGGCTGACCCTCCAACAGTGCTGAAAACTCATAAGACCATTGAGCTCCTGTCTAGCGGGAAAGCCCCAGGAGCAGATTCCATTGCAGCTGAGATCTACAAGTCTGGTGGGCCTTAGCTAATGAAAGGACTAACATCTATTCTGTGGAATGTGGAAGAAGAAACGTATACCCCAGGAATTCAAAGATGCATCCATCATCCACATTTACAAACGCAAAAGCAATCGTCATTTCCGTGACAACCATAGAGGAATCTCTCTACTCTACATCCCTGGCAAGGTCCCCGCCAGGCTACTGCTGAACAGACTCACATAAAACCTTGATCATGGCCTACTGCCAGAAAGCCAGTGTGGCTTAAGAAATGAGAGATGCACCATTGACATGATCTTTGCTGCCAGGCAGATGCAAGAAAAGTGTCTTGATCAAAACGTCCAGCTATACACCACCTTCGTGGACCTGACTAAGGCATTCGACACTGTCAGCCGGGATGGCCTTTGGAAAATCATCTCCAAATGTAGATGTCTAGAAGTCTTGATTGTAACGGTGAGGCATTTTTATGATGGCATGCATGCCATGCAGCTACAAATGGTGTGAAACAAGGATGCGACCTAGCCTCCACTCTTTTCATCCTCATGTTCTCCGCAATGTTGATGGACGATTTCAAGGAAAGTGATTGGGAGTAGGTCTCCGATACCGTCTGGATGGGAAGTTGTTCAACCTGAGGAGGCTTCAAGCCAAAACCAAAGTCCAAGTTGCGAACATTAGCAACCTCCTGTTTGCAGATGACTGTCCCTTCAACTCCAGCATGGAGGCAACATACCATGGACCTTTTTTCCATAGCGTACACCAACTTCGGACTCACTATCTCTACCAGCAAGATCGAGGTTCTGCATCAGCCAGCTCCTGGAAAAGATTACCTTGAACCATCCATCACTGTCAAGGACCAAAAGCTCAAGAATGTAGACAGGTTCACATACCTCGGCAGCACCCTTTCACAAGTAGTCCACATAGAAGATGAAGTCAACGCCAGGATTGCTAAAGCCAGCGTAGCATTTGGCAGACTCCGCTCAAATGGCTAAGATAGGAGAGGCATCAAGCTTGCCACCAAACTCAATGTCTACTCAGCGGTTGTTCTACCCACCCTCCTCTATGCTTGTGAGACCTGGACTGTGTATAGCCATCATGTTACAAAACTGAACTACTTCCATATGAGGTCCCTGAGAAAACTACCGAAAATCAGATGGCAGGAGAAGGTACCGAACACAGAGGTGCTCACTCAGGCCGGCATGACACGTATCCACACCATGCTGTGCAAGGCTCAACTCCGATAGGCTGGCCATGATGTCAGCATGCCTGTAGAACGCCTACCTAAGAAGGTCTTCTATGGAGAGCTACAGCAAGGCAAGAGGTGTCACGGTGGTCAAAAAAAAAAGAGGTACAAGGACACCCTCAAGGCCTCGCTGAAGAACTTAGGCATTGATCCTGACAGCTGGGAGAATGTCGCTTCTAATCGATCTGCATGGCGCAGTCAAGTCAATGACGGTGCGTCAGCCTTTGAGCAGAAAAGACTGGAGGACGCAACTGAGAAACGCGATCTGCGTAAATCCAGAAACAGCATCTCCGCAACTCAGAGTCAGCAACCGGTACATCCATATCCCCATTGCAACAGACTCTTCCGGGCTCGAGTCGGACCCAGTGAATCGATGACATTGAATGGTCCTCATCGACACCGATGGACGAACATCAACGTCATCATTATCATCATCGTCGTCGTCATCATCATCATCATCATCATCATCATCATCATCATCATCATAATCACCATCATCATCATCATTATCATCAATTACGTAGCAGACTTTGTGGGCATAAACTTGTCGTGCATGCCATTTTAGCGAATACGACTCTACCTGAAGCTTAAGCATATAAATCGTACCATTACAACCCATACCATCAGGCAACAATTAATAATAATATATAAATTCCTCCTAGCACTCCAATATCAGACCCCAAAAGTTAAGAAGATGAGGTTGTCTAAAACCCAGGACCATCACACCCGGCTGCACATTGCAGCAAAAAATAATAAATAAAACCTAAGATGCTTAGATGCCCAACATTAAGAAATATAAGGTGGTATATCCCAGTGTCATCAGGCCCCACTAAAAACTAAATTAGATTCAGTTAAGTAATCGTGGCTAAATGATTCAAACGATTCCATTAATCTATAAACTTAGTGTCAATAAGTCCAAAGCTATCAGATCAAAACTCAAAACATCGAACCCAGGAGCCATCATCACCAAAAATACTTATCCATTTAACAAATAAAGTCTGTCTGTGTCTGTCTCTTTGTCTGTCTGTCTATTTCTCTCTTTCTCTCTCTCCTATAATAACACTATCTCAGAGATTCAGCTCTTCAAAATTGCGACAGGACGACATCTTTAATTTTCGACCAAAAGTCTGTCGAAGGATCAACGCGTGCCTTAAGGTGAAGCCGATGCCGCTATCTTGCTTCCATTTTATCCTTGCCTCAGCCTGATACGACAACTGATAAGTGTGCGGAGCACATAAAGACGCTTATATGACTGTGGCTCAAATTTCCTTCCGCACGATAAATTAAATAGCCCATGGTGTGGGTATTTGAAAGTCGTACATGCCCGAATGGGCACACATGACTATAATTAAAGATCAGCAGTCGTTCGTACCAAAGGAAACAGCGACGCGTTAAAGAAGAAGATATGACGCTAGCAATGGGATTGTTTCCTGTCGTGGCCTGAGTGCCATGAAAGGTCATGGACTGAAGGTAGCAACGGGCTGAAACATAAGAGTGCAAAAGAAGAGAACTACTCTTTTCCTGATCTGGGCAAAGAACAACGAAAGATGGCAAAGAACAACGAAAGAGAGCAAAGCAGTAACCCAAAAGACTGCAGAGAAGAAGAAGGAGAAAGACGTCACAGAGGGAGCAAGATGCGCAGACACAGATGCCAAGGGTACAACCTACAGGGACACAAGTTAAAAGAAGACACTTTCTCAGATCTCCTCCATCACAATTAACCTTCGACTACGAGATCTCGACCTGTTCAACCTACTCCATCCAAAATAATCATCAATATCCCATACTTCACCAGTACTGGGATCAAGTGTGAGTAATAAATCAACCGGGGCGGTTAATAAAATCCCTCCATTAGCGATGAAAAACCCTTCTGTCACATATGTTCCGACTAGTCAATATATCTGGGAGAGATCCATAGAAATGGGGATAGACGATCGATGGTAAGAACCATTTTGGACGAGAAAATTCACAAAAGACCTAGGTATTCTTATTGACAGAAAGAAGATTAACCTTTCAGTAACCTACTAAACAAAGGGTAAGGAAAACATATCCAGTACAAAGAGAAAGGGTTAGAAATTCAATGAATGTCCACTTCCCCTTGCAGGTCTAATAGAAAGCATTCTGACTGAGCAGCACTGCCTACAGAAATTACCCATCGGATACCTGAAGTCTCAACGAGGTGGACAGTGGTTGACCTTGTCGATCTGGATAAACATAGAGAACGAGAAAGATGAGCTACGTTCCACTGACGCACCAGTTTGATCACCGTTCATAAATTACACTATACATTTATCCGACAAAATTTCGTAAATTGAATTGGTCACATAGAACAAACATCTATCAACATGGCTTAGGAACTGTAAGGTACACTTTTGCACACAAAATTCAAAATTTTATCTAGCTGGAAAATTTGTAACTAAATATTGTGACTCTAATTAGCTAACACAAAATTGATAATAGGAAGCAGACAGAATTAGACAACTTGGCAGAATTTGACTTCTAAGTACTTTTTTGGCGTTTCAGATGGTTCCTGTGGTGTTGGGGACTCTTCTCGGGCCTTTTTTCTCCTTTGCCTCAACCGGTTAGACAAAGACAAGTTCGTGGGTCGATTCCCACTAGTATATTTACCATAAATCTTTGAAGAGTGTGCTCGCACGGAACCGGGGTGTCGTCAGGTGTGTGGCTCTATTCCAATCTGACGACAACTAAGTAGCACTATTTGCGTGCAACGTGTCGGTGGCAGCACTTGCTTGCTTAACACTCGACGAGAAATTAAGTAGCTTGCTATGCAAGCAGTAGTCAGACGTACATGGCAGAATTGCCGCACAGGTCTTAAATCCAACAGACAGACAGTCGTTTCATTCGTCGTCAATCAGATATGAATGACAAAACCCAACCTTGCAAGACTGGAAAGTTGCAGGAAGCAGTAGTCTGAAATAGAGTACCTACTAGAACAAGCAAATTCTCAGTGGTACACTCTATGCCGTGTTCTTCGGGAAGTGGCTACACTTCAAAGAATCAAGAACCTCACTGAAGAAGTCTTTGCTGAGGAAGCTGAGAAGATCCAGGCTACCTAAACTAAAGAGGGAGAGGAACAGGAGAACAAGAAGAGGCAAGAAGACCTCCACCGCCTAGATGATAACTGGATCAAGGTACAGGAGAAATTCAGGAAGATGATGAATAATGAAACCAAAGCTGAAGTTGATAGACTCCATAGAGATATGGTAGAAGACCTGGAAATCAGGGGAAAGTACAAGAAAATCCAACGGCCCATTTCAAGGTCACTCAGCTCTCTAGAAAGAGATATTAATCAATTTGACATAGATGTTTGTCTCCGCGGCGTGTCTATGTTTGTTCGCTTGTTTATATTGACCATTAAAATTTAAAAATTTTACCCACTTCCGGTTGTATTCGATCCCTAAACACTTTTGACCCATAAACCCATTCCCATGTTAAGTCTGTGGAACTATTTCACGTGGGATTTTCCCTGTTACCTTGAATTAAAACATGTTTTGTCTTGTTTTACTCATGTTGAGACATCATGTTTTAGGGCAAGCTCAAAGTGTCAAAGGGCACGTTCAATTTTCCAGCCACTTTGCCCCGGGCAAGTTGATTTTATAAAATTTGTAATTCCCTGGTGATATTCCCATGTTAAGCCTATGGACACTGTTTCACATCAAATTTCTTCTTATGCCCCAATTTAAATCTGTGGAGACATTTGACACAGAATTTACCCTAATGTCCCATAATGTCTTTCCCATGTTAATTCCCCCTTATGCCCCATACTGCTTTTCCCAATTTAAATATATGGAGACATTTAACATAGGATTTACCACTAAACCTATGTCTAATAGTTCTGTAAATAGTTGGACCGGGTCGGTTATTTTAGAAAATGTAATGATATAATTATTTTGAAAAGGGCCGGGAAAAAATCAGGAAGAAAACGTTTAGAATTCACCATATAACTTACGACAATTTTGAACTTTTCAGATGCATTCAGTGTAAAAATATGACATTGTATTTCAGACAATTAGTCTCTTTCGTTCAATATGATAGTATTTCACTAGAAATCCATTTTTTTCACAAACACATATCGTAATTATGGAGAATAATAACTTCCTTGTAAATTTTGTTCTGACATGGAATTACTATATGTGTCTGAATACATTAACAAGTCAAACTTACATGCCGAGTGAATATTGGAAGAAAACATCAAAGATGCCGCTGATTCCCGATCATAAAATGGACAAAGCCGGCAATTGTTTTCTGGGACAGTATTCTGCTCTATTTTACAGGGCCGACTTGGGTCGCAGTCAATGTAATTGCTTCCTTGAATTTTATATGTGCATCTGTTAGATAAATAAGACAGTTTCTTTTTTTAAATTTCCATTTTCTTTCATTTTTGTATCTGTTCATTATTTCACCACAAATTTATGTTGTAATTATTCAGTGATACGCTACTGACGCATGTAAAATTATATTAACAGTTCTTATACATGTAATTAGAAATCCCTCCATTCCTACACTACCAGAATAAACGATTATTCAACGCTTAGTATTGTTAAATGCAAATCCAATATCTTTTAAAACATGGAGAGGTCTCAGTATTTGCAGTTTATGGGTAAAAAGAGTTTTTATATGGTAAGTACACATGTCCACACAAGAGACGCACGACATTACTTGACTGGTTTCCATTCTTCTTTGTCAAATTCAAATTGAAGGTTTTGGAAATGTGTCATACTTGGCGATACAATATTTTTATCGAAAACGCCCCATCTTAAATGCGCCCACATGTGTACTATCACTTTATCTGAAAACAAAATTGTCATATTTTATTATCACAGATAATTGACAAAAAGTAAATTATTAAATTTTCTTGTATTCCATGTGTATGTGCATAATGACAATTCAGATGTATGAGAATCATGCTTATACAAGAGGCCGCACATGGCATAGAGATAGAGAGAAAGAAGGAAGAAGGTATTACTACTGTAATATGTTATAGACTTATAATTCAGTCCAAGTAGTATTCGAGTATTCGAACCCGTACCGCAAGTATACGTGCATATCGCATAGGCCATGCACTCACCCATCTACACCCCATCCCCATCCCCCAAAAGAGATGATGGAGTACGGTCGAAGGTAAGGACTCATGAGATTTTACAAGCTAGGCAAGCTGAATTTAACACACAGCTAAATGCTCAAACCCCCAAGATTTTTTTCATACGTGCAAGATACATTCATAAGAATTATACATATAAATGTTTGTGCACAGTTCGAGGACATGTTGAACTTTATGAGGTAGGCATGTAAGTCCACATTGAGGTTGGTAGACTCCAGTAAAGATCCCCTGGTGGCCAAGTCGTCTAAGTCGCTCGCCTTCACCTATCAATGCCATCTGTCTGTCCGCATGCGATTCGAGTTTCAGAATCGGCCAATGTGGGTATATTAGAAAGCTTTCCAGTAGCTTCCAGTGGGTGGGTGGTACTTACTGGGGTTTTCCCGGGTTCTTCCTCCACCAGGTATGCTGGCCGCCATGTATAGAATACAGTGTGCTGAAAAATGGCGTTAAACTCACAACAGCAAGACACCAGTAAACAGTGTATGCATGCGTATATTTGACACAATCTATTATTTATGTTGTGCTCGTGGCGAATACCGGCATTTATGCGTAGCAAGAACAATCGCCTGGCCACACAATAATTAACCAATTCCTTTCAATGCGCAATCTCCAACTTCCTGTGACAGAAGTCGAGACATACCAACGTTACGTGTAGACTTAACAGTCACATATAATCGGTCACGATAGTTTCTGCATTTTGTTTCCAACTCGTTTTGAAAGATTTATAGACCAGTCAGATATATTCACTTTCAGATAACTGAAACAATTGCCTGACGATGCAGTAATTAAATCTTTCTTAGCTACTCAGTCCGGCGTCCTCTGATAGAAATAGGTGTATAACTTCATCATGGTGAGAGGGGCCCCGAGTGGCCGAGTGGTCTAAAGCGCTCTCCGTTACGGATCACTGCCATCTCACCTCTGTCTGCGTGGGTTCGAGTCTCGGATTCGGCTAATGTGGGTGTGTGAGAAAGCTTGCCAGTAGCTTCTCGTGGGTCGGTGGTTCTTCCCTATCGTGTGCTGAAAAATGGCGTTAAACCCCACAACAACAACAAAAACATCGTGGTGAGACCTGACAGGTAACCAGCATCGATTGCGTTCTCTCGATCTTATAATGTGTTTCCAACCTGTTTTAAAGAGCTATAGCCCAATCAGATATTCACTTTCAAACACCTTTATGTCTTGGTTTTGTTTTGTGGTAATACATTCGAAATTACTCGACCGACTGTCATAATGCTTAAAACTGGCCGATAGTTAGGCCTGATATGTGCCTTTTAGGAGATTTTGTTTTAATCAAATTACACCATGGAATGTTATACACTTGTCTACATTACCCCATCTTCCATATTCGGTTTCGTTGAGCAGCAAGCCATGGGATCAAGAATCATACCCAAGCCTCGATGACCGCAAGGTCCATACCGACGAACACAAGGTGATCTCATTTCACTGCCGTGACAAGGGTATTGAACAATAATGTGCTCGTCAGTCAGTGAGGAAAGATCTGCAATTTGTCACATAATTATGTACAGTAGCCCGATATACAGAGAAATAAATATTTATTGCGAATATTCACAACACTTTTGCTATTATTCGATACATTAACGTATTTCTTAGTAACAATATTTATAATATTTGCGAAAATATTGCATTTCTTTACAACAGTTTTCAGAATTTCCTCAATAATATTGTGAACAAACTAAATGAATAGGGTTTATTTGCAACACTTGCAAAGAAACACAATTTTTCTAAAATTGACTTTGTTCGTAAAACATATGTTCACATGACTGTTGTGAATAAATACGGTAACATATTGACGTTTTAAAATGTATGTCAAATATTATCAATATTTTTGGAAATAAACACAATACTTTCTGCAAACATTCGCAATAGTAATACGAATAAACAATATATTGTGTTACTTGCAATATCAATGCAAATAAGCGCAATAGTATTGATTATGGTTAGTCTATGCAGTTTATTTTTCCTTCTACGGAAAATAGAAATAAAATCACTTGAAAATGTATGTATTCTGTTAGGCAATTTATATCCGTGATGCTAATGTTTGGCATTTTCGTCTGGAGAAAAGTGAAGCCCACTATAACTGAAAGTTCAGTGACCTTTATGTAAATGTGTGTGTTTATATGCCGCTTTTACATATAATTAGAATATTACATGAAACATCTTAAACAAAGTGTACTATTTTAATAGCTGGGCATGATGGTATCATTGATGGGATTATATACTGGACTGTGATATAGATTTCGTACTTTGGAGACAGTGTGTGTGTGTGTGTGTGTGTGTGTGTTACATTTCTCTTAAATCTCAAAGATTACTGTTTGTTCATGAACATTTGGACAGTGTACCTGATATAAGATCATACGCCGGCTTAACTTTCCATGACTTTGGAATAACAATTGTGATGTTCCTAAAGTATGCTCTGGAATTTGTTGCTTTGAAGAGTGTCTCCAACGCTTCAGTAAAAATTGTCTTAAATTAAATGAGGTAAGTATGTAAGTAAATAATATTTTTAACTAAACTTTTGACGATCGTATGGATAGATTCGTGTATCTAATACATACATACCTAGATACATACATACCTACATAACTACATACATACATACCTACATACAAATATACAAACCTACATACATACATACATAAATACATACATGCACCCACACATACATACATTCATACATACATACATACATACATACATACATACATACATACATACATAAGAAAGCTGTCACCAGGTTAAATCAAACATAACACAAATTTGCTTCACGTTAAATAATCCGAAGAGAATGTTTATCGCATTATAGTCTGCAAAGGAAAATGTGACAGATGTATGAAAATCCTCCCACATCATGTAAACTTCAACTTTTTAATAATTGAAAGCAAACCAATTCTGAGTTTCACTGCAATAATAATAATAATAATAATAATAATAATAACAATAATAATAATAAATATAATAATGATACATAATTTGAAGCTGTTACACATGTAGTATTAGTTCAATTATATGCATTAACAGGAGGCTTAGTATTAATATGATTATAAAGAGGAAGATAATGATATTGATGATGTTAATGATGATAAATGTGACTGGGAAATTTGTGATTTCAACATTCTAAAATATTGCATGCAGAAGAGATGTTGATCAATACTTACCTTTAATCTTTCAATAATGGCTGCATTTTCGTTTACATTTTCATCAATAACAATGTAGAAACCTTCATAACCATTGTCTTTAATTGAAGTTGGCTTTTGTGCAGTAATAATTACAAATAATAGAACCAGACATATGTTCATTTCGACGCCTGTGCAGTTCATACGACCAAAATGTCGAGTTTCGTTGATGAAGTCCAATATATTATTCGCTATAAATATATACGCAGTCATGTAAGTGTAGCTCTATGTCATACCACCTTGGAGATTTGATAAGAGAAAATCAAGGAAGCTTTAGATCAGAA
Organism: Sinohyriopsis cumingii; assembly: GCA_028554795.2. Taxonomy (NCBI): domain Eukaryota; kingdom Metazoa; phylum Mollusca; class Bivalvia; order Unionida; family Unionidae; genus Sinohyriopsis; species Sinohyriopsis cumingii. The sequence continues at coordinate 55,468,692 of CM068828.1, forward strand.
ATTTTGGACTTTCCTTTTGATATGAAGGCAAGTTTTGAGAGTAATTCTTATTTGTCATTCATTTTAGCATGGAAATATAAATGAACGTTGTATCTCCTGCATCGATCTCTGATAAAAGTCTCTGCTTGAAATCACACTTCTGACTGTGAATGAGTCAGCCATCATGCTGAGAAAAAAAAGCACCAGGTACAAAATTGATGTTGTTGTTGTTGTGTTTAACGCCATTTTTCAGCACACGATAGGCTATGCATGGTGAACAGTATTAATGGTGGAGGAAGAACCCGGGAAACCCCCGGGAAGAACCACCGACCCACGAGAAGCTACTGGCAAGCTTTCTCACATACCCACAATGGCCGAATCCTAGACTCGAACCCACGCAGTCAGCGGTGAGTACAAAATTGATTTATGTCAGCTTGCCTAAGAGAGTTCAGAAGTTCATAGAGGACAGGTGATATCAAGTTATAATCTTGAATCAATCAATATTTCCAAATCATAACTTTGTCGATAAAAACTTATAGTTATCGTTAAAATATCATCGATAGCATAAAAAATGACAGACGTTATAAAGCTTACATAATTCATCGTCATTTATATAAAGTCTTTTCATTATAAGAGTTTGAGATTTTGCTTACTGGTTAGGGTTCCCCAGTATTTGCTTATGGCACTTGGGGGTCAATGGGACTTCCATGTTAAAAAAGTGAAAAGCAATTAGCCTCAGGGGGAATTTACCATTTCCCGTTCAAATATACTATAGGGACATGGGGAATTGAACATGGTGACGTCAAGGCACTGGCCACTAGGAGAAAAATTGCATTAGTGTTGCAAGTGGCTGATCTCAGTCGGGCAGTGAAGTAGTAAAAGTGTTCGAGTTGAATTCAATACGCGTTACTGTAGGTAGGTATGTGAAATGTTTGAATGGGACAAACAAAACATAGACATACACAAATAAGCAAAAACCTATACAACATAAAGATAGTTTTTGGGGGGCAAGGAGTAGATTATATGGTCATTTAACATGGTGGGGCAGTATAGAGTAAGGGGAAATTGAACATGGATGACGTCACGATACTGGACACTAGCTAAAAATGGCAACAATGTTACAAGTGGCTTAACTAAGTCGGGAAGTGAATTAGTAACAATGTTCGAGTTGACCTCAATACGCACTACTCTAGGCAGGTATGTCGGTATGGAAAAGGCGATGTGAAATGGATTTATAGAGGCAAGGGTTTATGAAAAGGTTTATAGGGACAAAAGTATTTATGGGTAGAAAGGTTTATAGGGTCAAAGTTGAAGGGTAATATTAAAGAGTTTTAAGTTTGAATTGTCAACACCCACACCCCCCACCCCCCACCTTCTCTTAGCTTAGAATGTAAGAGAAAGAGTTGAAGTCTCACAAACCTAGTATCCCTCACATCACAAAATATACAATCCCTCACACCAGCTATACCATCCAACATTCCAATACCATTCAACACCCCTTACACAGACTATCCCAAAATACCCTATGTTAGTTTTGAGTGTAACACATCTTTTATACCATCCAACACTTCACTAAAATACTCACAGAAGGAGTTTATGATAGAGTGAAGAATGGGATGGTGGATGGTATATAAGATATGTGAGACTATTTCATCTTATTCGCTTACACTCTAAGCTAACACAGAACACTTGTGATAGTGTGTGTGTACGGGGTGGTTGGATGGTATTGGGATGTTTAATGATTTAGTTAGTGTTGTGGATGGTATTTTTATGGTGTGGTGGATAGTTTTGTTTGTTTTCATCTCCTTCTCTTACACTCTAAGCTAACACAGGACGTTTTTGGATAGTTTGTGTAGGTGATGGGTGGTATAGATGGTTTATTGGATAGTATTTATTTGTTTGTGCATGTCTATGTGTTGTTTGTCCCTATAAAAATATACAATAACTAGTATTGAGGTCAACTCGAATACAGTTACTAATTCACTGTGAGATTGAGATCGGCCACTTGTAACACTGTTGCCATTTTTCCCTAGTGGTCAGTACCTTGACGTCACCCATGTTCAATTTCCCTTGTCCCTATACTGTCCCACAATGTTAAACTCCTCTTGAGGCTATATTAGTATTTCACGTTTTTAACATGGAAGTCCCATTGACCCCCAAGACCCATAAAGAGTTACTTTCACCCTTTCTATTCATCATTACGTTACCCCGCAGCAGACGCGGATGCAGCGCGTGTAAATTCCACTGGGCGATATACACGAGCAGAAACGGAGTCGCGACTACGCTTTCGGTGATCAGTATCCCATGCAAGCGCCTCTACATAGTAAATCCACATGATATCCTCCGGTGGGAACCTAGTGCTGCCCTTTCGTGTTATGTATATATATATATATATAATGTGAGTTTAACCTGTGCGCATTGTTGTTGATTGTAGTTAAAAATAATAGTTACTTGTAAACAACGTGTTTACAATCCTAACTTTTGTCCATGATTGCAAGTTGCAAGTAATATGTTGACAGCTTTTTTGAAGTTTAGAATATTTTAGAGGCATAGCTATTCACTGTTTGATAGGAATATTTTCACTGGAATGACTCGCATCTAGTTCGAGTGAAAATATGTATAAATAGGGATTTGGTAAACAAATAATTGATTGATATCTTCGATCAGTTTCTTTAATCCATTCGTTATCAGATTTTACAGTTGTTTTCAGATTTATTTCGCGCGGAATTATGTTGCTAAATTATTCATTAGAATTACCAAGTGCTCATTGACGTTGGATTAACAAATTGTTTTGGAATTACTGAAAATTCAATAAATGACATTCTAGATTACACCATTGTAGCACATCGAGGCATTCAAGATTATTAGAATTCATTTGGATAGTTCTATACTTTTGAACTTGTGATAGAACATTTTGGATTTGGGGGGATTTAATTCACAAATCTGTAGGTGTCTTATGAATTGTCATTTTGTAGCTTAGAAAAAAATCTTTCTGGTGGTACAGTAAAAATTGACACCTTATATAATGGCTGCACATATTTGTTTTCTGTTGCAGATATTTTTCTTTTCAGTGATGATATGTTTTCTTCCACATCACTGAATCCAGCCCTCGCTGACTGAATTTTATCAATGATGAACTGTATATCTTTCGTGTTGATAGCAGAGCTTTTACATCTGGCCAATATTTGAAAGTATTCCATATGTGATGTAATCTGGTTGAGTTGATTCGAGATCATTCTTGGACTGCTTTTGCAGGGACGGAACCATGCAGGCTTGGTATTTCCTTAAAGGTATGCGGCGGAAGGTCAATTTGCTTTCTTAACATTTCTGTACGTTTCCACGTTTTATAATAAATTTACTCCGATGGGGAAGAGGACCTTTCCTTTATAAGAAATTTACGTCAATGGAGAGCGAGAGAAATGATAACGTTGATGTTGCCCCGGACTACATCTAACCCTTCAATGGAACCTTTGTTTGACCATAGTAATACCCGCACAAAGAACAATATTTACCTTAAACTCGGACGCGAGTGGTGTTAGGTCGGTGTGTTGCAATGTTGATGTGATTCTCAAATGTATGTATGACAGAATTGTCACATCGCATCTGCCTGCCTTCTACTTCTATGCTTTTGGAATAATTGTCAAAAACACTAACGTGCCGGGGCATGTTAAACTCTCGTACCTGAACTTGTTGATGACCATATGTGACAGCCTCTACAGCAATAGCAGTTGCGATATGGTGGCGATTTCCCCCATCAGCGTACGTACGTGAGATTTCATCCCAGGTTGCCCGTGAAGAATTATTATGCAATCGAGCTGCGGTTACACATAGATGCAACATTGACTCATCCCGAGGAAATACTAATAGTGCAAGTATAACTACTTTTCTAGAATCCCTTATTCCACGGTCTCGCACAAATGATTTGACTGCATTTCCAGTCGGTGTGACTGTATATAATAACAAACATCATCTACTGCATATTCGGTAATGACTTTGTGAAGTGTCATTTTTACTTTACTAGGGTCATAAATGGCAATACCTTCAAATAATGAAAGTCACTGACTCCACTGCCTTTGACGTGAACAGCGTCGTCGCTTTTGCTCCAACTCGAACACGGCCAGTTTATACACGTTAGTTCATCATTAAACCTGTAAGCCAAAGGTCGTTTGGGCACCACAGATAATAACACTTCCAAATCTCTCCATCTTTCCCTGTTCTTTACTGCCCCTTGTGTATCTCCAAACACCATGTCTGTCCACTATTTAATGTTGTCGTCCTACCTCTTTTTCTGTTTGCCTCTTCTTCTGCACCCTCTCGCTGTGTCCTGCGATATTATTTATGCCAGACCAGATGACCTTGAGATATGACCGTACCACTTCACTTTTTTTTCCACATTGATCAAGAGGCCCTCCTAGGGTCCATACCCTGTCAAAGGCCTTCTTGATATCTATGAAAAAACATGGTACAGATTTTGCTGATGCTGAAGGTATTTATCGCAAAGGGGTCTGAGAGTAAATATGTTTTTCTGCTGTGCCCCTTCCTTCTCGGAAGCCTGGCTGCACTTCAGCAATAATTTTCTCTGCTTGAGGCTTTAGAATTATCCTCAGCATGAACTTGCTGATCAGACCGATGTTTCTGTTGTTTTGGCATAGCTGTAGTTTCCTTTCTTGGGAAGAACGATGACCAAAGACTGGGTTGATGTGGTGGGCAATTTTTATGTTTGCCATATCTTGTTGCAGATTGTTGATGGGACTGTGACTATATGTTCTCCTGCTCTGCTTGTGTGTTGTCAACGCCAGCGAAGAATGGGGTTGTCACCAATTTCTTCTTCCTGAAGGCAGTGTAGTAATGTTGGATCTCCTTGAGTCTTATGATTGTACAATTCTGAGTAGTATTCTGTCCATCGCTTGAGGATCTCTTGATCTTCTGTTGGGAATTTTGCTGATTTGTCTTGGAAGGTGGTAGATTTCCTTTGTTTCATGGTTGTGAGATCTGTCACCAGTTGATATGCTTGATGTTGTTTCTGCTCAGACTGTCTTCGATTTCACAGCATTGTCTTTCTATCCAGCTATCCTATGTCTTTCTCATGCTTTTCCTGATCATGTTGTTTATCTCTCTGCATTTTGTTTAGCTCACTCTTTATCTTTTTTCCCTTTTTCGGTTCTTTTTTTATGTCATATAGTTCAAGGACATCTGTTGTGACCAAAGGTTCCTTTGTTCGGCGATGTTTGTCAATGATCTCGCTCGCTGTGCCAGTCACAGCTGTGTTGAATATGGTTGTTAAAGACTCAAGGTCGATTTCATGGTTACACAAGGTTATCAGAGGTGCAACATTGCCTACAATCATTGCTTGGAAGACTTCTGCAACGTTTGGATCTTTCAATTTTTCAAAGTCAAATCTGATTCTTGGATGGTTAGGCTTTTTAATCATTTATTTTGTGTATGCGAAACATTGTCATTAATAAATGATCACTTTCAATATCTGCTCCTGGCAAACGTCGTGCTAACTTAAGCTGTTAATGTCTTACAGTCAACAGGTGTGTTATGGTTATTTTGATCATGCTGTTGTGAATTTGCAAAACGACGTCCTAAAAAACTCAGTGTTGTTTCAGACACTTCTGCTTCTCAGAGAACAAAATAATTGTCACTGAAAGTTTATAGATATATTTGACTTTGTGTGCATTTCTCAAAGGTTTCTTCATTAATCAAGAGAAATTTAAATTTCGGCGAACAAGATTCGAGCCTAGAATCAAGAGAGTGGATCAATGATGTAAAGTTGTAACCGGTTAGACACACAGAACACGTACATATGGAAGAAAGGAACCCGTATACAATCTTAACATCCTTGGCAAAACACATAATGCACCCCTACCCGTTTCCGATGTTAAACAACCATTTTAGAATTGCCTTCCGTCGTCTGTTATTTTCTTCTAATGCAATGGCTCTTTCTGAAATGATTAAATTGCATATGACCTGTCTTATAAATCATGAATATCGCATACATGATAGCAGACACGATTATCAATCACAGTCGCGCCATGCAAGATATTTTGTTATATTTCAGAATTATAAATGGCACGTCCGCTAACAATAAATTAACTCGCTTTCACATCAGCAGTGGTTACATTTGACTGTTGGAAACCTTAATTTAAGAAAGTTCGACTCCTTTTTGAGACATAAAGACACACAGAAACGACAAGATATTCAAACGAATGTATAACTTCTATTATAATTACGTATTTCAATACGCGTATAATAATAGTTTCAGTACGCGTATAATGATGGTTTCATTAAGCGTAGAACTAGAGTAGACTATTGCTAAGTACTCTCTAGTTCCGTAACCAATTTCCACTTATTAACGCTTAATAAAATAAAAAATGAGACCCCCTCAATAATTAATCTCTCTCTCTCTCTCAGATACGTCATCGCAAATCACGTGTAAAATTCTTTAAAAAAATGGGTGTAGCGGAGTTTTGCCCATGGCAGGCAGCAATGTCTCTTGACCTATGATATAACAACAGACAAACGGACCCAAAAAGAGAAAGAAAGAGAATGCAAACAATATTATGATCAGTACCATTGGGAAGTAAAGTTTATAATGGCTTGGATCAACTCTAAATGACTTTAAATTTATGAATGACCACTTGTGGGTTTCTTTAAATTATTCCCCAACTCGCTTCGATATACTCGCCCTTATATCGAATGACCACGCTTAACTGTTTGGGACAAAAGCCATGCAATGTTTTTAGCCCTTGCTTTCATTTAAACCGACTATCATGTTTAAATCCAAGCTTCTTTTTATTTATTTAGTCAATATCGATGAAAACAGAAGCTCAAAAGAAGTAAATTAACAATTTATACAAGGATTCGGAATTACTACATTTTGTAGAGATCTCTCTGGAAAGGAATGTGTATTACTCACTCCATCTGCCATCAGACAGTTTCCTGTTGTCAATCGTGAACTTCGTCGGAACAAAACTATATGTATTGATATTTTGGTATAAATATAATATATGTATAGGCCGAATCTGTGATAAAATCAGTTATATAAAGTTTCCATTAAAAGGAAACTCGTCAAGCCTCTTTCCTTTGTTTATATAATACAATCCTTATGTTTCACTGGTCAACAGTGAAATCATTACTGACTTGAAAAGGCCCTAATCTGTAGTATTTTGGTGTGCCGAACACGAATATAACCGTGAAAAATTTGTATTGGCTCTCGTTTTGAAGAATATTCATATACCTCATTTTCTATGTTTCACTGTGTAAATTTCTCCAGTAGGACTGCAGCAACATCCGGAATAATGATGTAACATTGCATAATACCATCATGCTCACATCATCCACAGTTGATTGCATCATTTTCTGATGCAATGCAATACTAATGCCATGCGGCTGCTGAAGTAAGTTGACGTCAGCAGTGTACTATACATGTGTAGGCCTATTATACTAATGCCAGGCGGCTGCTGAAGCTGACGTAAGCAGTGTACTATATAAAGCCCAATCAGATAGGTTCAGCATTTAAAATATTTTAGACGTTGTGCGAGACAGTTCAAGCTACTGTTACATAAAACTTATTATTTTATCCATTTACGTACAATAAAGAACAGTAATGCCTCGAAAGTGTGTTAATACCGCGGACAATTTTTGCTATATTTGTGGGGAAGTGACATTTGCCAACCAGAAGAAAAGTATCAATTCTCAAGTGAAGAAGGCATATCATCTTTACTTCGGATGCAAGGTTGGTGACCAAGACAAGCCTTGGGCTCCGCATATATGCTGTGCTACATGTACAACACAGCTTTCACAGTGGTTGAATTGCAAAAGGTCATCAATGCCGTTTGCAGTCCCAATGGTGTGGAGAGAGCCAAGCAACCACCTAAATGACTGTTACTTCTGCTTGGTTCCTGCTCTTTCCGGCGGAATAACGAAGCGAAAGAAGTCGAGAATAGTCTACCCAAACATTCCGTCTGCATTGAGACCAGTTCCACATGGTGAGGGACTTCCTATTCCAGAACCTCCAGCAGAATATTCTCTTGATTCATCTGACGAAGACAAAGGTGAGTCGACCTGTTCTTCTCCTGGTCCATCAGCATGCAGTGATCCAGATTTTCACTGTGGTGCATCATCAACCCCACACAGAATAACACAGGAAGAACTAAATGACCTGATTCGTGATTTGGACTTATCAAAGAACAAGGCAGAATTGCTAGGATCAAGACTCCAACAATGGAATCTTCTAGAAGAAGATGTCACAATTACTGCATATCGAAAGCGCCACCAGCAATTGGAGCCTTTCTTCAGAAAGGAAAGTAATCTGATATTCTGTTCCGATATTGAGGGCCTCATGAATGCTTTAAAAATCACTCATGACCCACAAGAATGGAGACTATTTGTGGACTCTTCGAAACTGAGTCTCAAGGCTGTGCTTTTGCACAATGGAAACATTCTTCCATCTATTCCAGTAGCGTATGCTGTCCACATGAAAGAGACATACGATAACTTAAGGCAGCTACTGAATTCCATTGAGTATAACAAGTACAGCTGGCACCTCTGTGGTGATTTGAAGGTAGTTGCCCTTTTAATGGGACTGCAGCAAGGATATACAAAATACATGTGTTTCTTATGCGAGTGGGATAGCCGAGCAAGGGAAATGCACTACATGAGGAAGGAATGGACTCACAGGCAGAATGTAGCCATTGGAGAGAAGAATATCCAACACCCAGCTCTGGTTGAGGCTCAGAAAATCTTGCTACCACCCCTTCACATCAAACTAGGTTTGATGAAGAACTTCGTGAAAGCCATTGACCGGACTTTGCCAGCATTCCGATACCTGCATGAAAAATTCCCTCGACTCAGCGAAGCAAAGATTAAAGAGGGAGTTTTTGTGGGTCCTCAGATTCGAGAGCTTTTCAAAGATGACCGGTTCAACAACTTGCTGGAAGGTGACGCGAAACAAGCATGGAATGCTTTTCGCCTAGTTTCTACAAACTTCCTCGGAAATGTTAGGGCAGAAAACTATAAGGAACTAGTAGAAGACATGTTGATGAAGTATAAGAAACTTGGCTGCAATATGTCTCTAAAGATTCACTTCCTTCATTCCCATTTGGATTTCTTTCCTAGCAACTGTGGTATTGTTAGTGATGAACACGGCGAACGTTTTCATCAAGATATCGCAACAATGGAACAAAGATACCAGGGAAAATGGTCCACTACAATGCTGGCTGACTACTGCTGGACACTCCTCAGAGATGCTCCCGAACAGCTGTACAAGAGACAGGCGAAGAAATCTAAGATGTAGTCAATGACTTGATTTTTTATAGGTAGGCTATTACAGTTGACCTTTTACTATTGGAATGCATTTCGTTATGTAAACATTAATTTCTTGCAGATTACAAAAAAACTAGAGCCAATTTTGCAATTTGACTGTCATATTCGTGTTCAGCACATACAAATTGATAAGAATTGACTAATTTTATTTCAGTAACATGACTTTTGTAAAAATTTGTTGTCCAGTGTTTTCAAAGCAGACAAATCTGTTTAGCATGAAATACAGACTTAAAGTAAACAGACGTTAATCTTGAGAGTCGGACCACCCTGAAACAATGAAAGCAAGCAGGAATTCACCAGAATTTATGATACACTTGAGTCTTTTGAATACTGATATAATTCAACTGAGAAAATCAGGAACAAAATCATGTTGTTTCAGTCGTACTTTGACCGTGTGTTATTGATAATACCTTACATGTTATTAAGAAAAGGACTTCCCTGTGACGCAATGCTTTATCATCAGCCTGGGTATTTATTCTCCATTATTGCAGGCAAATATAAGACCATAAATGTCAATTAAAGTGATATGATGTCATCACGCTTATTATCATTATATTATTTCCCACCAAATGTAAAAAAATATTACTACCGAGAAATGGATAATTCACTCCAATTAACACTTAATTATAATAGAGAATGAGCTTCATAATTTGCATGGACGCAATTACTAGTGTTAATTGAGGCTGGATGGAAGCACAAGACTATAATTAGAGATTCAGGCTAAGTAAACGATATGCGAACAGCATTTCATCTTCACCAACACCACTGTCGTCGAAATCGTGGTATTTTTGTCATTAACATATTCCTTTTATTATTATCGTTATCATCATAATAATCATCACGATTCATTTTCTTCTTTTTCTTGTTCTTGTTCTTCTTCCTGTTCTTGTTTTTGATCTTGTTCTTCTTCTTATTATTATTTCAATTAATTAACAATAACATGATTATATATATGGATACATATATCTCGAAATTATTATTTCATTTAGAAAGTATAAGCAATGGTATCACGATACTGCATTAATGCACACGGGTATTACTACCTATACAATGCGATATCAACGGTGTAAAGTTTTAAACTGCCCTTTAGAAATCAATACAATTCCTGACATGAATCTAAATATGAAGGATACTCTGTGATCTTCGATACAAGACTATTTGCCATCACATGTAAGCCGACTGTCTTATTAATCAGTGGTTACTAGGTCCGACTTCAAATACGTTAATTCCCTTGAATGCATTGAAAGATTACAAAATTCTCTTCCTGGTAATGCTGTTATTACCACTGACTCATAAAGTTCGATTTTGTATTGATCTTTTTTTAGAGTCGATGCAATATCACAACGAAACATTAGTAGGTTAGTCAAGAAAGCGGGAGGGTATGCTATGCTGAGGAAGCCATTTTTATTTACATCATCAGTTTTGATCTTGAAAGTAAGTTGTCACCGACTTAAGGTATGATTGCCTGTAATGTTTATATTCCTTGAAAAACAATATAGTTGTCTAAATGACCTTTTAGTTTTAACTTAATTCCTAAATTATACAGATCTGTCTGCACTTAGTTAATATCACATTCTAGTTACCGAAGTAAACATATATAGAGCTTTAATTTCTCCTTAATTTGGAGCATCGAGATCTATATTGTTATCCTATTTCTAGGATGGTGAAACACGTCATCGTATGGCACTAGATTTAATTGATTCTACATTTTCTATCTCACATTACAACACACCAATTGGAACTGCAAAATAGATACTTACCGCATTTCTCAAACATATTATTTTTTTGGGAATCGTGACACAGTTGTAGAAAAAAGCTTGGTATGAATTCTTTATGCAGTAATTTGTGGGAATCGTCACAAAGTTGAAAATTAAAGGCTTGATATGAATTCCTTATGCAGGAATTTGTGGGAATCATCACAAAGTTCCAGATTTGCATATGTATCTTAATATTAGCTATTATTAAGCACGATTGTATTGTATGCAAAATGATATTGCATGCCAAGTTCACTTCACAGAAAAGGTAATAAATGATGACAAATTTTATTTAATCAGCGCATAAATCAATGAACAAATTGTTTAATACAATTCCAGAGGGGAGAGTGATGCGCCCATTTCTCAACAGATTCTCGTAAAAATGTCTCAGATGATATCTCTTTGCGGCCTGATATTCTCTGCACTATGTCTGCAAATACATGCAGGTAAATATCATTTACGCCACAAATACTATACTATACTATACTATACTATACTATACTATACTATACTATACTATACTATACTATACTATACTATGCTATGCTATGCTATGCTATGCTATGCTATGCTATGCCATACTATACTATACTATACTATACTATACTATACTATACTATACTATACTATACTATGCTATGCTATGCTATGCTATGGTATACCATACTATACTATACTATACTATACTATACTATACTATACCATACTATGCTATGCTATGCTATGGTATACCATACTATACTATACTATACTATGCTATGCTATGCTATGCTATGCTATGCTATACCATACTATACTATACTATACTATACTATACTATACTATACTATACGATACTATACTATACTATACTATACTATACTATACATTCATGCATGCTTGCATACATACATACATACATACATACATACATACATACATACATTTGTAGCATTAGTAATAATATATTGAACTTACCACACTAATTTGAATTTTACAGTCCTTGTTGTGATAAAGCCCTTTCAATGCAATACATATTCTCGGATGTCTTTACCTGTAATATGTTTCTATAATATTAATTTTATAATTATCGCAAAAGGGTTTGTTTGTACATATTTAAATAATGCCTACTACGGCACTTGTCTTTTTTTATATAAAAAACAATCATAACTCCGGCAAAGGGTCATTCGTATGAAATTAAAAGGAAGCGATTTATGCATCTTGGCTACGTTTTTGCTTCAGTGATATTATATTTACTTCATTCCCCACCACCGATACCAGATGCCAGACCCCCATTTCTTAAGCGCTCTTAAAAGCCATTGCTCAGTAATGTTTGACGTACGATTCAGCAGGTATAAATAGGTTTAATACAGAGGATATCCGTCGATCCTGAAATAATTTTTAAATGTATTGCAAGGATGTTAACAATACTAATAGTAACTGGATGGAGGAGAATGAAAAGGAAGATCTTTCAAAGATCTTATTTTTTACTCAGTACGAAAGAGCTGCTAATGTGTACATAATTTCTTATCGACAACATTTTTACTAAAAGCAATACTGGGAATATTTCTTGTTATCATGTTTGATCTGTGGGTGCTGTGGAATGGAATGGTTTCCTTATGATACATTTTTTACATTAAATTTTATTCGTATTTGTAATTAAGATAATTGTAGTACCATTTAAACTAGCTCGAGTCGTCACACGTCCCGCTTTAGTTTTCATCGCTATGCAATGGAAAGCCAATCTATTTGAAGTTAGGCCCAGACGGCATTTAAAGTAAAACATATATTATTATGCACAGAAAGTGTTTATTAGCCTTTATTTACATGTGCTTAATTCAGGATTTGTTTTTGATATATTTGAAATGTTAAACGATGTATCTGTCTTTGTTGTTTGCTGTACCGTGGATTCTGTACCACATAACATATCATACTCCATCCTTCGTCATATTTCTTTCAAAACACTGCAGCACTATCAGCTTACTATAATAAGAAAACAACTCTTTCATACAGGATCTTTCGATGGGTGTATGTCCAACATCATCCTGCCACATTTGGTGCAGAGAGATAAATCCTACACCGTTAAATCTGGTGAACAGTTTGTGTCAGATGACACCCTCATCGAAGGTTGGTACAAGGTTCCAAGTGGATTTCAGGTGTCCACCAGCGCTAACAACATATACATAGGATCATGTGGAACGTACTTCCCGATGTGGCTCAATGGTACAATTGACATCAATTTGATTTTGTTTCTAGATTATTGAAATACGAACGAATTATCATTCAATTTGAAGCAAAATCCGCTTTATTGTTCTTACATTGATGGAATAAAGTTCTTAGCGTATTTTTGTTACTTTAGTCGTCGTAAAGAACACATCAGTCTGAAAAAAGAATTGCTTCTGACTATCATAAACATACATGTATATATGTGTGTGTGTGTCTGTGTGTGTGTGTGTGTGTGTGCTGATTATCTTTTATATATTACTTGTATGTGGCACTTTTTTAGTCTTTTATTTGATGCCTCAATGAGAAACCTACAGTTTGTATAATTTCATTCCCAAATCAAATGAATACGCACCAAAAATATTAGAGTGTCAAAACAAAACAAAATACACATATTTTTTCAATTCTTTTGAGGTTCTCATCCATCTACAACTGGAGAGGAAGTGGAGGTAACTGCTTGTATAAAAACATACTTTCAACTTTGTGAATCCCCCTTTCCGGTGAAAATCAAAAGTTGTGGGAGTCACTATGCTTATTATTTAACCAGCACCCATGTCAATTCAGCCTACTGCATCGGTGTGTATGACCAATTGGCATTCTTACGTTCTTTAGTTCCATTGAAAGGAGATTACATTAGTTATTTTCACTACTACAGAATAGCAATATAAACGGTCAAGTGATCTTAATGAATACACAGCACGTTAAATACGTAAATGTGTTTACAAAATCTATAATGATCCTAATAAGACATCAGCATTAACATTATATTTTTCAATGTCACTAATTTGATATCCAGGATAATGGGATATTGCAAGTCATGAAACAATAATAAAAATTAATAGACTAGAAATAAATAAATAAATAAATAAATAAATAAATAAATAAATAAATAAATAAGTGAAACTTTTGTTTGGACTTCTTACAGTAAGAGATAGCTTTTGAATATTTTTATTAACTTAAGGACATAGTCTTATTGTCTCTGTTGTATTAATATGTCACGCAGAATTTCCATATAAGTGTAGTTCCAACAGCATGCTGCCCGACACGATCAAACGAGAAAAAAGTCACGTCACTGGCGCAAACGAAACCTTTGTATCAGACGATGCACTTCACGAAGGATGGTATTCCGTTACAAGTGGATTTCAACTCTCTTCCAGCGCCACAGACCTGAAGATAGGATCATGTGGAACCTATTATCCGATATGGATTAATGGTGGAAAGAAAAAACTTCTTACACTTGTTCTTTGACAAAAAACTCTCTTTACTTTCATTTCTTTGTGGATCAGATCAACTAATATAGATTGTAATAAGGAGATATATCCTTCTTAGAAAAAAAATAATTCAAGTGATTAAAAGCAAAATTGTTCTCTCCATATTTCTTTTTACTATTAAAATTATTCATTTGCGTATCTCCTATGATATAAAGTTATTCTCATTCTTATCAGTTGATTAAATATACGTAACAAATAATATGTATTAACTACACAGAAAACTTGCAAAATTCAAACTTTATTTAATATAAATATCCTTGAAACCGAATTGTTTCTGGTTCCCATTTTGTCTTTCTTTAGTTTCAAGATGCTGTTATTCATTCAAAATTAACCCTATTATTTGAAATTCCGAGAGAAGTTTTCGGTCAGAAAGTCCGTTTAACTATGAAATGTACACTGTAAAGCTGGGCCCTATTCAAACCATGTGAGCACCAAATGTAAACGTGAACAGTTCAAAAGTAGCGTAGAAAAAACACCCAACAAACCAACATTGAAATGCAAGAAAATCATAAGCACAGTTAACATTTGTTAGCGATGAATGTTTGTCAAATCATATCAACAAGTACTTGTGTGTGAGAGGTCACATGAACACATCTCATTCTTAGGTGAAAATATTAAGTAAATAGACATATCAAAACAGAACCTTTCAATTTGGTCACGAGAGATTTCAGTCTTGACAGGCTTGACTGAACATTGAGTACCTATCAGGCAAATCTATTGATTTAAATGCGCAAATTTGTATTTTTTTAAATCCAGGTACTCATCCGTCAAAAGCTGGCGATGAGATGACAACCCTTGCTTGTATAAGGACGTTCTTTACGCCGTGTGGCCCTTCATTTGCAGTCAGGATTAAAAACTGTGGATATTACTATGCGTATTATCTACAAAACACAACGCTTAATTCAGCTTACTGCATAGGTAAAAGTACCACTGTAAGAATTATAAAATAAACTTGCTAGAATGGAAACCATTTGTATTTTGACAAGTGTTATTATATAGTGACCATTCACCCTTTTCTACACACATTAGAAACGAGATCTTTCTAATTATCAACTACATGTACCAACACATATTATCTTATCCAGTTTGTATTCCGTACTTTATTTTTCTGTCACACCTTTGCCCTTGATATCTTCATTTGTTCATTAACTTTACTGTCTTTTATAGTTAAGTTATTATTGGTACTGTGGATTAAATTTATTAGAACAAAACAAGAACATTGTACCTAACACACTGGCAGCAAAGAATAACAGTGAATGTTTGTATCAATAAAAATATTTCAGCGAAGACGTAATTAGCAAGATTGTGTCAAGAAGGAATCAAACTTATTATTTACATGGTTTATGTATTCATTCAGAGCGACACGAGATATATACAACAGTATATTCAACAGTTTCCTCCAACACAACTTTGCGGAATACCAGCGAGCTGAATTTGAGGGGTACTACTCCGTCTCGTCCAAACAGTACCGCTCAAACGAAGACTGAAAACTATTCTGATAATTTGCTCATTCTAAAAACGGTGGTGATTGTCATCTCGACAGTGGTTATATTACCTATGGCTGTTATTGCCTTGCTAATTCTATGGAAGAACAAAACCCGCAGAAACAGGTAAGCTGAAAAATCCATGTACATAGACGATCCATCTTTATGGTACGAATGAGTATGAATACAGTAAAAGCTACACGTATACAAGAAAACTAAGCATTCTTTTCATATAATATTACGACTCTATATACTTAAACTAAGTAATAGAAGAGAGTGAAAACCATCAAGTTTTGTAAAATTCAACAAATAATTTATTTTCGTAGAACACAAATTGAAAAATTAAAAATAAATTACAGCATGGTGAGTGAAATCATAAATAGGCCTAAAAGTTATATCACAAATCCCAAAGTACTGAGTATTTCGAATGAGTTCTAGTGGCATTTTGAATGAATTCCAATATATTGTGTTGATGTGCCAATAGCTAGGAATAGTTTGACATGATAAAAGTCTTGATGTATCACAATGTTAAAACCCAAATTGTCTTTAAATGAATTCACATTATTCCCACAGCCACTTAATCCAAATTTATGGGCATCTTGTAATTCCAACGAATAACTGAAATACATTAAATCCTCTCAACTGAACATCACTAAATGACTCCACTAAGACTGATCTTTATGACAGGAATTACTAATTCGCGGCTAAATATCCATTACATGAAACACTAAGACGCGATTTCAGAACCAGAAAGGAAGTCGAATAATCATTTCCGGAATATTCTTCTTGTCAACCAATGAGAAATTAAGTCACCTGGTTTTCCAAGGGATAAACTCATGATCTGAACTTAAATCCCATCAAATTCTTCAGCAAGATTTCTTCTTCAGCTTCCATGATAAAAAAGGCCACATTAACATTTTACTCAAACCAAATGATATCATCCCAAAGTAAGAACACACAATGTACTAAATGGACATATTATCTATTCAATATGCTGTCTATTCATGAATAAAAAATGAAACACATAATGTAGATATCCATAAGAATATGTATGTTTCGTGCACCCTTATTTTAAACAATTATAGTTACTCATCCTTTTTCATCATTGTTTTAGAAAAAAAATTGATTTTACATTTTCCCAGATACAAAGTCCAAACGTTTGTTGCATTTCATATATCAAATACAAAACAGTTCTTCAGTGACATGCTCAACATTTTGTTCCCCACGCTGCCACTCAACTTTCTACTAAGCTTATCTTTAATTCGCACTTCCGTCCAATTTATCGACAAATTAAATCATAAAAGATGCCTTATTATTTTATTTCAGGTTTATAAATGTCCTTCCTTTAGAGAAGAAAATCATGCCAGTATGTTTCATCGAGAGTTCTGACAGGTTGGACAAAAGGATCATTCTGATGTCGGACCCAGTTATTTTCGCAGACATGGATGCCGGAAATCATATCCCGACTAAAACCTAATAAAGCAAAAAGTGACTTTGTTCTGTTGTTCTAGCCTGTATAGATTAAACTTAGTGATGAACACCATAGGCAATCTTCTGTAACAATTTGAACCAAATCCCAAGAATCAGTGTGGAAATGCTATTTGGACGTCAAAATATGTGTTTCAGCCACAATTATGTCCCCTACTGATGTTTCCTGGACCGTGTTTTAACTGCAGTGAACTGAAGGACAAAATGATATAATCCTTTATAGTCTGTTTCATAGCCTGTTTTATAGTCTGTTTCATAATTCGTCTAATTTTTGTTTTAGAGTCTATTTGATAGTTTGTTTTCATAATGTTGTAAAGTCTGTTTCATGGTCTATCTGATACTCTGGATTAGACTCTGTTAGCCGTTGTTTTCACATTAATTAAGTGCAGGCTTCATCTCAGATAATTATAACATTTGGGGCAATTTGAGTGTGTAACTTTTCTAACATATCATTCAACTCAATAACTTTCATTTATACTACAAAATATTCCAGATTTGTTTTATTTCCTCCATGTAGCTCAGTAGTTTATACATTATTTCCAAATTCTATCGAAGTTCGTTTGATATGTTTCTTGATTTTTAGATTTTCTTGTTTCAAGCTGACTGAAAAAGATATTCAAAATAATATCCAGTAAAAGTTTCACAAGCGCCATGGCAACGTATTTCGTATATAAACTGTAGATGTGATCAACAAAAGTGAAATATTATCGACACACACATACTACACGCATGTTATATTAATACCACCAAAACACATATGACATTTTATATATGATAGAGGCGCACACTTTTAATTTTTTGAGATAGCCTTATTATGCAAACACAGCTTGTCACATATACAGTTAACACATATTTAATATCTGTAACAAAAATTGACAGTAAATAAACAACAGCTTCAGAATAGAAAACTGATGAATGGGCCATTTTTAAAAACAAGTCGTTGCACTGATTGCAGTGCTGCGATAGGATATGGTCGATAATTGGTGGTATAGTGTGTTTTGGACTTTCTGGCTTCCTTGAAGACAATGATATCCTAAAAGGTGTCTTATTAACTATACAGCATAGAAAAACCAAGGAATGACAAATATATATTAATATATTATGGTTCTACAATTGCATAAATTTTGCATTCATTATTTTAACGAGGTACTACTATTTGTGGATTTCGTAATCTTATGAGGTCAATAATTTGAAGACCAAACAAAATTTAGTCATTAAAAGAGGAAAAACATGCTTGAGAAAATGCATTTCTTTGCAAAACCACAAAAACTGACAATTGACAAAATAAATGAATATAAAACTATTTAGCTTAAGTCCCGCTCGACGAAGTCGGTAGAGTTCTATATTAATCAAATTACCCACCCGTCCCTCCGTCAACAGTCTAAATTGAAGGGGGGATAATTTGGTTTCAACCAGTTTGCTTACTTATATTGATCAGGCAAATGGCATGTTTGACCTGCAGCGCGGTAGAAGATCATTTAGAAGAGTTACCGCCCCTGAGTATTTGTCTCCTTAACTTTGGTTTCCGCGACGTAACGTTACCAAAATGGTTTTGTTGACATGCATCTATATATTGATAAAATCGTTCGTGACCAATTTCCAGCATTCCACAGCGCCATTTACAAAAGGCATGGCTAATTTTCCATCCTTCACAGTTTGCCTTCCGCAGCAATGCTTTACCAAGAAGTGTTGGATTCCAACGAAACCTGGAATGCATTTTTGTTCTAATGGGATTTTTGAATCACTTTCATCTTAAACATTTCACGTCATCATTTACACTAGGATGACTTCCTTCTCTCGATTGCGCTTCTGTCTAACTTTGGTCTACAGAATAACTTTCCTAAGGATTAGTAGATTTTAGTTAAATTTGGTACGCATCTATTATTGAGACTTCAAACGAATTTTGGATTCCATCGTTCCAATATGTCATTTAGAGAAGTTATGGCATCTAATCTCTAATTTTCATAACCTTCGTTTCCGCAGTTAATTCTGTCAAGAACTCTTCGATTTTTTAAAACGTTTTTTGTGAAGTATTACACATCAACGAAACTTCAAAGTACTTGATTTGTAAGATTTATATGTCATTTTTTTTATGCCAGTTATTACCATTTCTTGAAGCGTTCATAAACTCGGGTTCCAAAGCATAACTGTATCGAAGATTTTGGAGTCAGCGCTGTATTAATTAAATCTTGAAGAAACTTTAATTTTCAGTCATCTACATCTCACGAGATTCACCGTAAGTGAAACATATTAAAAGAAAAATGTGGAGTGGTGGCCTTTTCTTAAGTTTTAGCTTTTGCATCTCATCAACATCATGAATAATTTCATCTGAAGTGAATTTTATGTCCAGTTTTATGTTGTTTTTGTCTTACACAAATTTGCTTCTCAGCATTTGACATCATTATTTTGTAGCATTGTGACGCAGTATTACTGGATACACGCTATTTATTTCCACAAAGGTCCTTTCTTAAGGCCAATATATGGATATTGTAGCAAGTGGATCCCCTTGCAATGCATCAAATCTCAAACTGATCTAGTCCAATTTGTCCCCAACAGATACAGTTGAAATTCCAATCTTAGACATTTTAGTTTGTATTTAGAAAAATCTCTCTCCAAACTGAAAACATATCTTTCCTAGCCATAAAGTTTGGTAATTGTAACTGGTGGAATACTCGAGTTATTGTGCGGAAACCAGATTATCATCAGTCAGACTGGCGGACACAGACATTATACCATAATACGTTCAGATTTTAGTGGGCGTATAGAAAGGGATTGAATATTTTGATTTGGTCAATTGTCTTGCAAGCTGTACATTAGCAAATTCGTTTTCCTTGCAATACTTTGTCTGGAATAGGCTCTATATTGGCCAGGCAGGTTTTGAAGAAAAGTCGTCTGCAGAGTGAATCGAAATATCATGTATGTCAGGATCCTTTCTGTTGAAAACTGGCATGTCAGCGCCATTTGTAAATAGTTGAAACTTTTGCAACATTATGCTTGGCAACAAATACTTTTAAAATCGATGAACTCATATTTTGAGAATTTCGGCAAATATTTATAACTGTCATATCAATAACTGTCAATCAAATGCGGCATGTATTCGCTTATGAGTCAAATTGCAAACAGTACACACCCAATTCTGCCGTCGCATAATGCGCCAGCAGATTTGGGTCTATGCAGTTTGTTAGGAGTAACCAGTGAAACAAACAACATAAACTCTGATTTGCCAGCGCACTATGCGAAGGCAGATCCCGGTCTTTGTTGTTTGCAGTTGGCTTGACATATCAGTAAGTATATACGGTACTGTTCATATATCTCTTACAGAATCTTTAATATTACGTAGATTGTAATTTTACCAAAATAAGTTAGTCACATTTTTACACTACAGCAATAAACTTTTAATTTCCCAAACTTTCTTTTCTTACTTTACTTTAACCATATTGTTTAGCTTTGTGGAAATTGTATGCCATGATAAATTCATTTATATGAATATAAACATTTAAATGGCATTCCGGACAATATTTGATATAAATAATCGATCTACTTCAAATCCAGATTGCTTCTGTGTTTCAGTATTTATGCTAAGGCCTAAACATTTATTGTAGTAATAAATGAGATTCACGGCTAATTTCTGGTACGCTTCCTAGCAATCAAGAGTGAGGACACACTGATAATTTCTGGTACGATTCTGAGCCATCAAGAGTAAGAACGCGCTTCTAATTTCGGGGACTTTTCAGAGCGATCAAGAGTGAGGACACACTGATAATTTCTGGTACGATTCTGAGCCATCAAGAGTAAGAACGCGCTTCTAATTTCGGGGACTTTTCAGAGCGATCAAGAGTGAGATTATACTTTGAGATAAAATATATTCAGTATTATTTATTTGATTCCTTTCATATTTTGATTTCTCCCATCGTGTGATCTAGTGCATCTGTACACAGAAGAAAACCACATGGGGAGAGGGGATTAGCTTGTATGCAGCACCTCCTAATGTCATACCAAGGTGACCCATGTCAATTTACAATAATGCTTGATTTAATATGTTTTAAAACCAGTTTTATACAATATCTGAAATCTCCATCCACAATGTTTGCAAGTGTAATAATTTATCAAAGAAAGGTCTTGCAACAGAGTCGAAGCATTTTCAAAGTCAATTACCAAAAAAATCCAGGTATGTTATATTGCTTGTAGACATTACAATATCATAAAGAATAATAGCATTTACCCTATGTATTGATCTTTAATGAAACCAGTTTGATCAATTGTAATAATTAGTGTAAGAATGTACTTTGATCTCCTTGAAATAAATGTCGATGCAATTTTTATGATCTGCATCATATATAGAAGTGGGTATCCAATTATGAAAATATTCTTTATATCTGTCCTCTTTTGGAAGACAAGTTATTGCGTCTTATTGCGTACCCTCCACCCGCTGAAATGTGTTAAATGGTTGATCTTTCATTAGTCTGCTATCGAAAATCAGTTCTTTAAATTAATTAGTCAAACTCCAAACAAATTAGTTAGTTTTATATGAGGATATTAATATTCCACGATGATGTAATATAATACATACTTAACATTATCTTTGCCAACAATACGACGAAACGCATATCATTCCAGTTTTATTATTGGGATTGAATCCATCCGCAATTCATCTCCATCTCCATAAATTGCGTTGGACGTACATTCGGTCTAAGGTGAAGTCGAATTATAACCAATTATCTTCAACACACAACACACAACACCTCATTCAGGTAGTTTTATCATTCTAAAGCTGCATTCCATTGAAACATATCGCAAATTGAGATCAAGGCATGTCACTATGCCGTCTCTCCTAATTAAAAAAGTCTTGAAAAATGTTCTTTTTTAAAATGTGCACCAAAGTAAAGAAAAGTGGAGAAATCCACGGGGGGGGGGGGGGGGGGCACGTAACTGTTGGCATAGCGAGATAAAATGTAAATCTGCTGTGTTTTCCAGGAAATCGTCTGTCACGCACGTGTAAATAAATGGGCGAAAGATCACAGTGTTACATGCACACTCGTAATTAAATGTAGTTTGGCAAAACAAGTGTTGAGCATATATTAACGCTGTCCCAGTATCACTACCATAACACTGGTATCTGTTCCCGTACCACTTACATAACATTCGTATCTGTCTAATTATCACTACTATAACAGTCGTATCTGTCCCAGCACCACTACTATTGCTTTTGTATCTGTCCCAGTATCATTACCATAACATTCGTATCTGTCCCAGTATCACTACCATAATATTTGTATCTCACATTAAACCTGCTCTTTTCCAAAAGGTGTATTTTCAAAGACCTAAGAGATCACTCATACTGTGCATGTATTCAATTTGAGGAAGGTTAGTAGGTCTTCAAAATTACCATACTATTCTAGTCCACAACACGATTTTCCTCCAAAACAAACCAGCTGAACTGGATGACGTTGGTAAATTCGGTAGTAAACAATCGCTTTATATGAACAATTGATAAGGCATTCGTCTTGTTAATTTACGTAGGTTTTGGGAGAGAAAAAAAGCCATTTAATGAGGGTCTTCTCTCGTGTCAGCGTCTCTTGCAATCATCCGCTTGCTGGTAGTAATTAGACCGCTCCAGTGACCTAGTGGTTAGAGCGTCCGAGAGGTCGCGGGTTCGAACCCCGGCCGAGTCATACCAAAGACGTATTTAAATAGTACTAGCAGCTGCCTCGCTTGAAGCTCAGCATTAAGAGGTTAGTGTTAAGAATGGTCGGCCGGGTGTTAGCATAATATGACTGGGTGGGACGTGATGCTACATGTCTGCAGCATGATGCCCCAGTGCTAGACATCGCTACAAAACTGTCCCATTGCAGACATTGTAGCGATATGACTGAAAATATTTTAAAGCTACATTAAAAATCACACACACACACACACACACACACACACACACACACACACACACACACACACACACAGAGGCAGTAATTAGTACGATTCACAGTCGCTTTATAGGCTTCTTTGTCTTTAGATATTAAGGATTAATTAAAGTCTACAGTGACACTTATACATTTGAATACGTTTTTATTTTATACTAATGCAATAATGTTGAAGGTGAAATGTTTCATTAAGTTGTTATCTTTTTTTTAAAAGCGCCAAAGAAATTGGAAGGTTACGTAACTTTTTTTCCTCTCCTTGCATTGTAAATTTCAATAAATTTAAAATACTATTCTCTGAGTATGTTGCTAGCTTCTTCGCTTGGAAAATGAGATACAACTTCGTTCTAGAAATAAAAAAAAAATAAAAAAATAAAAGGGACTCGAGTTTCTTGCATTGATGGTATTATATGATCACATCATTCAGATAGATCCCAGTCCAGCACAATACAATCCATTTGCTTGAGTATAATCAAATAAAGCCAACTCTGCTCTGCTGGACAATGCACGGGCACATCAGGGTCTACTCTGCTGGACAATGCACGGGCACATCAGGGTCTACTCTGCTGATTGGGCATCATCATAAAAGTTTATTACAAACCCATTTAAATGGCTGATCTTGTGTTTTGATACGGAAATTCAATCAGCATTTTCGTATCTCACACCTAGGTGGAAGTATTCAGGTTTTTCACTGACGTCCTCTCGTCCCTTCAGTATAACCAATCAAACTTTTATAACTCTCGATGTATTTTGAATTCCATTCACACAGTCCAGCGGAAAATAATTTGAAAGGACAAAACGGATGGGGTTATGTAAGAAAAACACACAACTGCCTTTTATTTTTTGTTTTTATTACAAAAAAAAAATGAAAAAAAAAGGATTCGTTTGATAAGGTGGGTAAATAAGTCTCGATCTGACATTAGCTTTGGGACAAAGCTGGTAGCAAATCGGCAATGTGCAATCACTTTCGGTTCTGAGATATCGTGACTGGAGTTAGTGAGTTATTTGTGTGTGTTAAATTTTCAATAAAATTTTCTGCGGTGCTTCCATCATATACACACAATGAAATATATTTTGAATGAATCAGCAAAAGATCCGAAACAATTCGAATCCTTTTATTAGCTGCATTTGCTTTAAAATGATCATTTATAAATTTAAAATAAAGTTAATGTTATAACCATAAGTTGAACACGTCACATATACATTTCAAATTATTTAAAAACCCTATATAGCTGGAAAAAAACCTACGTAAAATGAAATATTTATTGTTTTTATCAAGTCGCATTGTCATAAAATTGAGCACAAGTGTCCATAACTGAACTATTGCTTCAAATTATCAAACGTTTAATCTTCTATGACGTCGCCAAATCCCCTGCGTGTTCCAGTAAGAAAAACATGCCCTACGCGCCCTTATGCATGTATTCCAATATGCAGAATAGGCTCTAGGCGACTTTATGCATATGTTCCGATAAACAGAAATAGATCACAAGCGCCCTTATGCATGTGTACCGATAAGAAGAATAGGCCTTAAACGCCCTTATGCATGTGGTGAGGAGCGACTAATAGAGGTAGCCTGTTTCCTGTCACATGCGTCCTTCGATGGCTTTCAAAATGGGCAGGTCGTTAAGACTTAAAATGATTGTGCTTTATGTAACAAAAGACTGATGAGCTATTTAAGGACTTTTACCCATTTTGGTCTTCATTTTTGTTTTGTATGTTTTTTTGTATGGTTGTTCTATCAATGTCCCTACCATTGGTCTTTGCCTCAAGATGGGTATTTACTTTTAGTTAGAGTGGTTGAAGAAGTTGGCAATATAGTTATGATTGTGCTGATGTGCGTGAAGATCTAAATATACAGAAAACTTTACTAATTGATCATATTAGTATCATGCAGGGTTATCTTCTTATTTGTATTTTAACTTACATGCAAAATTAAAAGAAATTAGCACACTAAGAGCATGATTTTTAATTTTAAAATTCGAATTCTAAATTCTACTCAGAGACCGCCGTGACTTGCAGCCCAGGAGGTGAAGGTCAGACTATATTTGTAACTGGGTAATTTCTGTAAGAATTTCGCAGAAATCACAGGTGTAGTTCTACGAGCTGCTAGAGTGATAAAACTTGTCTAGATTTAGATTGATAATGGTTGTCTGGCTGTTAGATTGATAATGGTTGGTTAGCCACTAGACTGATAATGGTTGGCTAGCTGTTAGTATATACTTGGTGATTTGTTGTTAGATTGATAATGATTGGCCAGCTGTTAGATTGATAATGGTTGGCTAGTCGTTAACTTAATAATAATGATTGGTTACCAAAGTTGAACATAAGTTTCATGCTGTGAGGGATTCCAAATCACATTCTTTAAATAATATGTCGTACCAACACTGAAATGTGACTTCAGGAGATGAACTACAAGCAAAACTAATAATTTTTATGCAAGTCATTTTCTTCACCATTCACGAAGGAAACTGTTGGAACGCTGTTTAATGATTCATAGCATACTATCATATCATGGAAAAGTTAGCATTGCATTAAACGATCATAATTTTTAAAAAAGCAACAAATAACCATTTTTTACCACAATAGAAATTAAATTAGTTGATATTATGCACCATAAATGTCTTCAAATGTCCCTGCAATTTCTTGTGCTATAAAACTTTAAGGAATACATTTTCTACATAATAACATATAATAATAATAATAATAATAATAATAATAATAATAATTCTTGAGTTAAGTAAATTGATCACAGTGCTACTGACACATTATGGAAAATGCTCATAGAAGCAATGTCGATGAAGAGCTTATATTGTAATAAATTTGAAGTATGCGCATTTGATTATAGCGCCCCATTTTAAGGAATTCTTAGATTTTTGTGATTACTTATCTGATTATTGGAATTTGGTGCAATGGAAATATTCCTTAGCACGAAATAATTTGCCAATTACTAGAAGCAAACGTCACGGAGTGTTAGTGAGTTTCCATGATGTCATGGTTCACTTTTAGTGAATTCAGGTCAAAACCGCATGAGGGTGTCCCTGGAGTACCATATTCCCTATTCAAATCTCGTGGTGTACATTGGTGGGTTGACTGCAGTGGCAGTATTTACGGTAGGAAACCGATAAATTACACAATGGAATCAATAAGAAGGGACTCGGCAAATACCGTTTATGTAGCCATGGTGGCAAATATGATGCAGTTGTATTTGCGAAATGTGCCTTGAAACCATGAACTGACTGGCCTAAGGTGACGTAGTTAAAATAGTACCCTGTGTTAGGAGACAGTTGTATAGTTTCTACGGCTTGAACTGCTGACGGTACGGAAAGTTGATGAAGAGAAACCATGCAGATGTGCAGTTGATGCATATTTGGCAAGTTGTGAGATTTGTGGTCTTGCATTGATTAAAGTAAAATTTTATGTGACACGTCGGGCTTTCTAATTTACTACTAAAGTTGTATAGAAGTCTTTGGAAATTTGGGTTAAACTTGTGACTTCTAGCGGCAATCGCGCCAGGGTTTGATACCACTTGGTCAAGCAAATACCCCTGGCTTATAACAATATATGTGACCAATACTACATTCCACAACCTCAGGTCTCACAGATTTATAGCTTAGTTCAAATAGCAGCTGTTACAATAGTAAAAAAACAACATAGAAAATGTAGCGGATAAAACCAAATTTGAAACAAATGCTTATTCATATTTTATTTTTTGTGGCTTCTCTTCTTTGTCTCTAGTTTCACAGATGAGTGCGAATATTACTATCCTATTAGTGGTTGTACAAAATTCTATACGCAAAGGCGCATAATATAGATTTGAGGACGTCCCTGAAGTTCCTTCCCTCCTCTTTTTAACCATATTGGTACCCTAGCATTCTCATGCAGTCAACATCTTTACGGAACAATACGTTATCACGTTTCACAAGTTTTATTGATTTATTTATTTATTAACATGCCGTAAACTCGATTTTGTATTTACACCACTGATCAATATCTATGCAATGGGTTACATTTCTACCTCGATAATGTCACTGTGAAATTCCCCATGTTTTACCATAGGGACATTATATCGTTAATGTCACTGTAAAATTCCCCATGTTCTACCATAAGGACGTTGTATCGATACTATCACTCTAAAATTTCCCATATTATACCTTGGGGACATTGTATCGATAACGTCACTGTAAAATTCCCCATGGTATACCGTTGGGACATGGTATCGACAATATCATTGTAAAATTCTCCATGTTGTACTATGGGACTTTTCACCGACCATGTAACTTTAAAATTCCCCATGTTATAACATAGGAACATATTACCGATAGGTGAGTAGGTGTAGAGCAGAGAAAGACATCGATATGATTTCTTTGATATCATTATCATGGGCAGATTGTTTTAACATTTATGTTGATGGAGCATTTCTGAAGTAAAGAGATGTTGAGACTTAAATGAAATAAAGTCTTTCATTTAATGTTTTATTTAAAAGCTAAATGGCGTCATTTTATTTTAAATGTTTGTATTTGTCCTTAAAGGATTGGCTTCTTTTCTGACCAGTTACAAAACTTTATTTTGTACCTTAACATGAAAAAATGAATAGGTACAAAGGTGACGTAGTTTTAACATTTAAAAGTTCGAAGTATTGTCTGAATTCTCATTACACAAAGCTTTGAACAAGATTAATGTAAAGTTCCAATTGCTTCTATAGCTTTAAGTCGTGCATTATTAGATATCAAATACAACTGTGTAACACGTAAATGTTTGATCTTTAATTATTTGATCAAATGGCACGTGATATTGGCTGGGTATTAAGGAAGTAAAAATGACTTGAAAAATACACATTTTGGGAAATAAGTTCAGAGTCCAGAGCCTGGATTCAATTTCTGACCGGAGTCTACTAAGGTAAGTTACACCTAGGTTAAGTTTTGTTTCCTAATTTATATTAGTACTGTAATATTAATCGTTAATATATTAAAATATTTGCTTACGTTAAAGATATGATAGTCAAAGAAGAGTATGACCGATTCATGGAAGCCTACAAGCAACAGCAATATAAAATATCATTGAAAGTCAGGAATCATAAAACTGTGGGGTACTTTCTTGGGGTGGTGGGGGTAGATCTTTCGTTACACATGCACTAACACTAAAAGTACGTGTGCTCTGTAATTTGAGGGGGAAAACGCATGGTCATTTCTGCATGATTTATCACCGTGCATTATCTGTTAGACCCGGAAAAGAAGAAGACATGGAAAGGGTTTATGATGTCATATACACATGGAGGAAAAGTCAAAGTTCGAGAGTATTCATCACCATATTTCCAACCAAATTAATCAAAGTTAAAGAAATTTGGATTCTTTACTAAGGTTTTTTTTATAGGTAATACGAGAGGTAGGCCTATACACTAATTTGTAGTAGATGGATTAGTACATGAAAGACGTGGCACTCTTTGTAAAATGAAAGGTCCCATTCCTTCAAATTGTTGATCCTTTAAGCATCGAGATGATTAAAAAAATTCTAGTTTTGAAAGGTTTTTGGATCTCGTATTTAGGTTTACCATTGAAACCGAAAAGGAGCAGATCTTCAGGTTTGTTAGTAATCGATTATACTTCAGAAAGAAGTCACGTTTCAGGACACATGCTGTGGGGGAAAAGAGTAAGCTTCCTTGTTCTTTCTCATTCTATACCATTCATCCTCAGAAATTCACGCGAGCGCGGTATAGTGACAAGAGCTTTATTCCTTCCATGATACTCTGTGTGTTCTTTTATACCATCGATGTTGAACTTGTCGTTATAGTCTTTACTTGTTCTTATAACTGGAGCCCCAGTTTTGCTTCATTGGCATTTGTTTTAGAATTGTATATAGATTACCTGGTATAAACTAACTTATTTTTAATTTTCTAAAAAATGTAGACTTAAAAGTAATTTACAGCACACTAGATTTATCTGACATCTTCTATCTGTTTAGAAAGTGCTTCTGTGTATAGTTTTATGTAATGATTTCCCTAACTATCCCATAATTAACATAGTCAGATATTTTCTTTTTTGTATCGTCACACACTCGCTCTTACTGCGTATATTATTTTTTAAACCGATGATATTGGTTACAGCTGTAAAGGGTTCGAAGGATTCGAGATTGACTATCGCAACAAACAGGCAATAATTGACCAACCAAAAAGGCCAATACATTGCTCGGTTCGAAATTATATTCAGGTACAAAAATTAATTTAAACATAAAATTCATTGCCATATTAATGAAACAATTTGGATTGGGTAACAAGTTCTCCAATTTAGCCCTTCCCCTACACAAAAGCATTTACCATAATACGAGAGAGAGAGAGTATTGTAATGTGAGTATAAATGCAATGATATATGTGATGCATTCATATTGAAAGGTATCATTTACGAACATGTGAGGAGAATCACGAATATCGTCTGGTTTCTTTAATAAAATCTTGAACAATACAATTGAGATCAGAAGACAGCTGAGATCAGCCTTGAAGGAGAAGGTCAATCGTCGCATGAATAAATAGATGAGTGAAGTTTAGATTTAAAAAAAAGAAGAAAAAATGAGATGCCAGATTATCAAAGCAATCAAACACATAACTGCCCAATCAGATGCCAGACTATCGAAACAATAATATACATAACTGACCAATCGGATGCCAGACTATCGAAAACAGACACATACCTGACCAATCAGATGCTTATTCAGTAGTCTCTTCGGATTCATATGACATAAATCAAGGCATTTAGAAATTAACATAGATATGCATAAATATACAGTAGGTGTTATTTTTTTAAATCATAAATGAGGATGCGTGACAACATGGCGTAAAAATAGATTTTGAGAAAAAAAATATTATCATACAAATTAGAGATTGTATTTCATTACCTACCGGCAAACTAGCTAACGTTAATGATTATATATATATATAAATCATGGCGAATAACAGTCCTTTCAAGTGTACTGAATCCAGCAAGGGATCACGTGTGTCAGTGAATGATTAAGATAAATGCAATAAACTTTAAACTTTACATGACTATTTCTACAGGTATTAAACCTTTAAATTTATTATGTTTCGACTAGTTCATTTCAACTTGTTGCGGAATGCTGAATATAAAATATTTTCCAGCATCCTCAACAAGTTGAAATATACTAGTTGAAAAATAATACATTTAAAGGTTTAATTCCTATAGAATAATCATGTAAAGTTTTGCAAACGCAACGGTTTTTCTGTTTTCTTTGTTTGTCTATTCCATGTTTTGTATTTGTCTTTAAAAAAGACTCATTAAGAGTTGAAAGTGCTCAGGCTAGTTAGATATTAGTTTTGCACTGTGCTTTGTCAGTTTATTGCATATATATATATATATATATATATATATATATATATATATATATATATATATATATATATATATATATAGTAAGGAACCATAGTGTATTTTCTCCGTTTTTGTTTGATGGTATTCAATTATTTACCAATTAGAGTGAGTTTCTTTCTATAAATGAAAGTCGGTATAATAACGTGTCCTTTTTGTCATTATTGCAGACAATTTATGAAGATCCTCACCATGGAGAAAATAGGCCTAGTGACAATCATGCTCGCTACATCATCTCTCGGAAACTTAAGTAAATATCGTAAATCGTTAGTGAGGACTGGTTTTAACATTTAAAATCAAAACTTTACCGACTGTCCAACTTTTGAAACTTTCAATTAGATATATCAACTGTCATTGCTTTCCGTCCCGTCTAGATTATTTTTTGTATGTTCCGAAAAAAGAATACATGCCACTAAATGAAATTTCTGTAAATGCTGCTTCATTCCACTCCTAACAAATAATTGTAATAATAATTGTAGTGACTTGCACCGGCGCGAGAGTTTTAAAATTCGTGCCTGACTGGATTGCCATAAATTGCCTTACAAACATATGAACGACGTGATTTTTTTTCTCTAGTCTCTGTATATAAAGTTTTTTTTTAAAAATCTAAGTCGTATGGTTTGGCAACGTATTTATATTTTACCTTGTATTTTATATACAGTTCTAAAATTTCGACAATGATAAATTTACCACGTGAACACACGTTGACTAGTGTGTTACCTGAGGCAAAACTGAACAACCATCTTTTATTTGGAAAGGTAAATAAAGAGTTTGGTTTTTCAGAACAAAAAATAGGTCGTTTACTTTATGATATTTAACTTCTAGTGCGTCCACATTTTATGGAACGTACCGAATAATTTTGATTGGAAAGCACGAGGTTTGCTTTTTACAGTAGGTACAGGGCTTGATGACGGATGCACATCTGATTGGGCTGTCCTTCCGAATTCATCAAAGAGAGAAATATCTAATGTAGCCGACAGCGGCGAAACATTTGTGTCAGATGCTTCAATAGTGGACGGCTGGTATACAGTTGCAACGGGATACGTGTTGACAAATACTGATGCTAATTTACATATTGGTTCATGTGGCACATACTACCCGATATGGATAAATGGTAAGATCGATATAACACACACACACACACACACACAGACACACACACACTTCCTATCTTCGCAATGGTAAATGCAACTTCGCAAATGAAAAGGCTCAATATATTGATTATTAAGACAAGGCATGCCTTTTCCTATTTTTGGGAAGCACTTTAATTTAAAACCCCAATCTTTTTAAACAAATTCTTAAACGTGGAATTTTGCAGACACCGTATTGAAATAAATGACCTTTTCTTCCACCTACAGTGCGTATGAAGTAGCTCTGAATCTTCGAAATTTGAACAATGTATCCATTTGTTCTGACAATAACTTTCTCTAAGAGCTATTTTCACCGAAGTGAAAAAAGGTTAATTAAAAAACTTATATAACCTTTAATCATTGAATCTTTCCTTTACCAAATGATGACAAATGAATCTATATGTACGCGCAATAAAAAATGAACACATGCATTTGTCGAAAGTGGCGCATTTTACAAATGATAATTGCCAAAAGCTGGACCTGAGAAGTCAAATGCTAGAAAGCATGGCCAGTTCTAAACCAGAAAATATATTATTACATGGTTTCGTACTTCCGGCGATATCAACTTAAGCTTACCATAGCCTGACGAATTTTGAATGATTAAGGAGAATCAACCACCATATTCAGGTAAATGCTAATAGACCCCGCCTAATATTGGATCGATGGGACATTTATCACCTCACTAACTCATCTACAAGTTTAGTCAACTTTAGAAAAAAAAACAGACTTATTTTCTTATAGTTGACTAGTAGATTTAGGACCTCCAGTTCATTTTTTTGCAAAGCATTTTGCGACTGCCATGCTCGACCTAAATTCGACGAAATAGAAGACAAATGCCGTAATTGGCTATTTGCCCAAGATGATTACAAGCTAAGAAAAAGTTTCTTTTTTTTCAGCCAGTCTCCAAAAAAGCTTAAGAAAGGCTAGGAGGGAAAAAACAGAACACAAAAAGCAGAAGTCAATTATAACTTTAGGAGCGATAAACTCCAATCAAAAGTATAAGACTTTTAGAACAAACCGATATGTTTTGCCATCATGGTATCATTTAATAGTCCTTTGTTTCAGGAACGTATCCGACAAGAAATGGTGAAACGGTTGCCGCTTGGGCATGCACAAAGACTTATTTCAATTCATGTGACCCTTTGTTTGACATCACGATAGAATGTTGTGGATCCTACTACGTATATTATTTGAAGAATACCACAGTCAACTCAGCTTATTGTCTGGGTAAGATAAGTACACTTGTCTTTATCAGGGAATGTCTAGGTAAGAAAAATATACTAGTCGTTACATGAGAATATCTGGGTAAGATAAATACAATTGTCTTTACCAGGGAATGTCTAGGTGAGACAAAGACACTTGTCTTTACCATGAAACGTCTAGGTAAGATATATATATATATATATATATATATATATATATATATATATATATATACACACACACACTTGTCTTTATTGGGTGATGTATGAGTGTGATGTATGAGGGAATTCTGTTAAGATAATTACACTAGCCTTTACCTTGGAATCCCGGGGTACGGTCTTTACCAAGGGATGCCAGGGTTATATAAATACACTGACCTTTAATTGGTAATATCCGGGTAATATAAATACCCTTGTCTTTACCAGGTTATGTCTGAGTGAGATAACTACACCTTTCTTTTCAGGAGAATCGCTAGGTAAGATAAATGTACTTGGTTTTACTGGCTAATCTCTGGGCGTGATAAATCTCTGGGTAAAATGAGTCAGCCAGTCTTTACCGGGCGATAAACGGGTGAGTTGAATACACTTTTCTTTACCGGGAAACATATGGGTACGATAAATACGCTTGTCTTTACCAGGGAATGTTTGGGGAAAATATATACACTAATCTTTACCACGGGATTTCTGGGTGAGATAAATATTTGTTTTTACGGGGGTAGGGAAGAGGAACAATCGCATATATAATTTCATAGATCTTTGTTATGAACAGAATATAACTTCATTAGAAGTAAGAGAAGCTAAGATGAAAGTTACTGGTACATATTGGTACTAGAACGTTTCAGTGCTTAACAATTTATTAATTTGTTTCATAAATTGTTTCATTAGATCAGTAGATTGACATAATAAAAGCATGTTTTTGTAATGGTATAGGATGGCAAATTTCATATGCGACGACACCAAATGTAATCTTTTTAAGTTGCCATGACAACGTTCTACAGTATGTAATATTTCATTTTGGCATTCTCAGTGAAAACGCTTATGATATTATATTTTGTGGATTATTGTAGACTCTTATAATGTACAAAATAATTTTGAAAGTGAGAACACTAAAGCACATGCTGGGTATTTGCTTTTGTGTTATGCGTCTCATAATCCTCGACAGTACGCCAAGAACTCCTTACTGTCTTTTCCTTTGATTCCAAAACTATAATTTACATGCATATCCAGGGCGATTCACCTTAGCAGAAATGAATGCGCTGTAAATCTATCTATAGCTGTACCTGAGTATCAATTTTTTTAATTTAATGAGAATCTCATTTTTCCAGTTATTACAATTTGAAGAAATGATAAAACTGTTCTAATGTTGAAGTAAGTAAACTTTACTCAGCTTCTTATTGTTCGAGTTAAGTTTAGCAACTGCAGTTATCGTAGATCAGCATAGATTTACATATTAATGAAAACAACACTTAACTATCATGTGTAAATTAAAAACAACATTAAGTTATACAATGGCTAACTTGGACAGACACGAATCAACTCACTATGCTGAAAATGTGCCACAATTGTGTCAGATAAATTTCTGAACTGAGCATTGTAATAGTAGATGCGTGAGTGATAAAGGCATTGGACACTTTACATGTCTACTGGACAATTCAGCCACACTCATTGATCACCAGCTTTAATATCAATCATTTTTTACACGTGTAACCACTTTCATGGCTTGTAATACAATGGACTCTATTCACCAGTTAGTAATATTTCAATTCAATGTAGCGGATTCTGTTTCCCCATCACCAGCTGCAAACTATAAAAATATTACTATGTTGATACATTTGGAATGAAACACAAATACATTTATTTGCCAAAAACCTCAGCTCTTCACTTTCATAAAAATCGCAAAGAATATTTGTCAATCAGCACGTAAAATGAATGTTAAATCATTGGAAACTTACACCCTTTGGATAGACTGTTTCGATGTGTTAACATGCATTTATTGGATTATTCGTTAATTAAACTTCAGTACTGTTAGTATAAATAAGTTTCTGGACTTTGATCGTTTTTTCAACTTTCTTGTTTAACTAACATGACTTTGTATTAATACATTTACAATATTGTATAAACTCATCCACAATTGATCTTATTTACTTTCTTTTCGAAACTGACAATACGAACAATAATTATGATTTACCATCAAAAGTAGTTCATTGTCCGATTTGAAAAAAAGATTCTAAAAACCAAAAGATCACTATCGAATAGTAATTTACAAATTTACAAATTTGAACGTGATGCTATCCAAAAAGTGTATGTACTTTATGAATGAATAATACATTTGAAATTATACACTGTAGCTATGGTTTTCTTTTCCAAATAGGAACAGCACAAACCTGCAATAATGGCAGCTCTTGTTCTATAGTATCTGGTACAGTGACAGGAACAAACTGCACGAATGGTAAGGCCACCCCACATACGTTCTGTCGATTACGATAAAGTAATGTCAGATATGTTGTATATACTAAATGAACTATTTAACATATAAACGATGCAAATACACATGGAAGTAAATAGACAGTTAATATCCTTAACGAAATCAGCATAACGTGTGTGTGTGTGTGTGTGTAACATGTTCGGATTTAGAGGAAATATCTTGAAATATTTTGTTTTCTAAAAGCTTTCATATTATATATATATATATATATATATATATATATATATATATATATATATATATATATATATATATATATATGAACGATACGATTTACAATTATGTATATAAAAGATTCAAGATTGAAACCTCTTTCAAACCTATTTGTGAAACGCATGTAAGTCTTGATCGATTGATCGAACTGCAAGGAATAAGCTAGAATAAGCTTTACAAGCAAAGTGCCACATTATTTCGCCATATACGATGAGCATGTAACGGTCTTCTTATAAATTTTATCAGCAATGTCTTCCATATTTATATTTGTCAATTATTTTGGTGTGTTCTTAATATATCAATAAACCCAGTGTAAAGAATGTAGTCACCAGTCTAGCTTAATCTAGACTAACTTTGGTCGAAGTAGGTATGAGCGTATAAGACTTTGTTCCAAGATGAAAGGGTTCATTAGAGCAAAACAAAGTTTAAGCATCACAATTAAGATAACTAAAACGTGAACTAAGATTGCTATGAAAATAAATTTGACATGAATCATATATGATTTAAGAAAGAAACACTAACGTTGCTAAAAGGTATAATCGGTATTACCTACTTCTATTCTAATATGCGTATTCTTTATTGTACGCACTAGAAACACAGATGCATACTTTCCTCCTTAAATTTGCAAAGTTACAATATCAAATACCATTAAATTCATGTCTAATTTATGCTACATCTTAATGCAAAATCTTTCATTAAGCATTCACTTTAATCTTTGTCCATACAAATATGTATTTACTGACACAAACGCAAACTTTCATATATCCATAAATACATACGTACACATGTATCTACCGTCATACTTACATATGTAACTACCTACCTAAACATCCGCCCATTCACCTGTCTATGCAGGCTTATATATATATGCATATTTGTTCTTTCATAGGATCTAATGACTATATTTTCACAGATGTGGACGAATGTGAAGCAAGACCATGTAGGCATCACAGCACATGCATCAACTCTTATGGTTCCTACAGGTGTCAGTGTACAGAGGGCTGGTCAGGAGAAACCTGTGGATCAGGTACTGTTCAACAGAATATATTCTTGTTTCTTTCAGCGAATAAAATCTAAAGTTTCACTCTTAATATATCATAGTGTAAATTTGCATTTGGAAAACAATTTACAAGATACAAGTTAGAATTTTGTTTATTATTAATCAAATTTGAACTGCAAAAAAGTTCGTGAGGTGTAATTTGTAAAAACAAAGAAAGAAAGATGACTGAATCTGGTACAAATATTAAGACTGATACATACATACATACATACGGTGTAATTTGTTTTTAATGTTCGTTCAAAGTCTTCATTTTGTTTTATTTACTAAAAAGTAAAGACAATATAAAAATAAAAATAAAAATAAAAACAACACGTGAGTAATTTCTCCTGTGCGTGGCTAAATAAAAAAGAAAGGATCCCCTTTTTCCGTGCTGAATATAAATAAGAATCTCTCTTTTGCCTAATACAGTTCATCGATAGCACTGGAGTAACGTCTATCCATCTAGTAATATGAGCTAAACAGTTAACAACGGTTTCTAAAGTTTTTCTTAACTGAAGTAGTGAAACAACATGCGAGAAACATTTCATTGCCGTCTCGACAAGAAATTAGGTAATTCAACTAAATGTGAATAGGCTACAGGGCGATGCAAAAATAACTTCTCTGGTTTTATTTTTATTTTCTACTCTCTATGAGTCGAATAAGAGTCACGTGTCTGCCACGACACCCATCATTATGACTGGTCGGCCTGGTGTCAGGATAATATGACTGGGTGGGACTTCATGCTACATGTCTGCGGCATGATGTTCCAGTGCTAGATATCACTATAAACTGTCACACTGCAGACATCGTAGCGATGTGATTGAAACTGTTTTTAAAGCTACGTTGAAAATCCAAAACACACACACACACACACTCTTATAAATTGTATGATATAACTGAACAATTGTTAAAGCTACGTTAAAAAAAAATCAAAATATAAACTGTATTAACATGCCGCGATGCGAGAAGCAAAGATGTGATCAATGTACACTAATAGAACAAACCCCAAAACTATATGCCC
Organism: Sinohyriopsis cumingii; assembly: GCA_028554795.2. Taxonomy (NCBI): domain Eukaryota; kingdom Metazoa; phylum Mollusca; class Bivalvia; order Unionida; family Unionidae; genus Sinohyriopsis; species Sinohyriopsis cumingii. The sequence continues at coordinate 55,506,578 of CM068828.1, forward strand.
AGTGAAGACAGAATAATTTGTCTGTATCAATTTTTTTTTCAAATTTGTTCATCTTAGGTCTATGGAAAACTGAATTTATTGCTTCTATCAAATGTATTTACTTTTCATATTTTGTTTACTATGCTTCTCAATATCCGTTATCGCTCCTATCATCCACCCAAAAGATTTCTAAATAAAATAAACCACGCATCAGTATGAATACATTTATAATGCAATGAATAGTTATCGCCGTATAATCTCTACGGCGATGTTTATATTACTTCAGTATTTCCTTTCAGATGTAAATGAATGCAGCTTCCGACCATGTCAACATAACGGAACATGCATCAATATATATGGATCATTTGCCTGTTGGTGTGCAGATGGGTGGACGGGTGAAACGTGCGAGCAAGGTATTTCATCGTACAAACAGGCAAATGTCGTCATTACAGTTGTAACACAACTTGATGCTCTGCGAAATGTACCTTAATAAGGAAATAGGGCAGAAGGGAACTTGATACAGATTAAATCTTGACGATCATGGAACAAATACAGAAAATAATAAGAAATATAAATTCTTCAAAATATAGCATATCTGAACAACAGAGAACGGAGACACATATATGTATACGTTGATAATGGTCTTTCGGGTAAAGAGAGAAACAAACCAACATATTCAGTATATTTTAGGGAACGTAGTTTATTTCGGAAACCCTGAGAAGCAAGCAAATAATGATTGACAAAAAAGAATATCTTATAAGTATAGGACATCGAATTTAGTAACTTATTACAGGTGGAACTATTTTATTTTATTCCAACTTTATTGCATATAAACAAACACACACACACACACACACACACCCACACACACACACACACACACAAACACACACATATATATATATATATATATATATATATATATATATATATATATATATATATATATAGAGAGAGAGACAGAGAGAGAGAGAGAGAGAGAGAGAGAGAGAGAGATGTAACACTTAATTTTGAACAAATTATTTGTACTTTTGAACACCTTAGTGCAGCTCAGACGTAATTTTTCACACCTTAGTGAAGATCAACTACATTAAATAGATCAACTAGACCTGTCTAGGCAAAGTAGCACTGTAGGTACTAGTTGGTAAAGATCGAGGATGAAGTTAGAATTTCCATGAGTGAGCGAAATTTATAGCCAGTGTAAATGAATCTGGACACAAGCGATTTCCTATCGCACGAGATATTTGTATCAAGAGTTTCCTGTCAGCTTCCCCAACAAATTATGATGCCTCTTTCCAATTTATGCTGTAATATTGTTGTAGATATAAATGAATGCCAAAAAGACCCATGTAAAAGCTCGGGTACTTGTATCAATACGAATGGCTCATACCACTGCGCATGTCAGGAAGGATTCGCAGGAGCGGATTGCTCAGGTGGTGAGTAACAGCTCTTATGAGCTTATGTGATATCAAACGTCTCAGTATTATTTAGCTTTGTTACTTCGAATTTTATTTCAATACATGGTTCTTATATGTTATTGTTAAATTTTGCCCGACAATGAAATAAAGTCTTCAAAAAAAGTCAGCTAACAAAACATTTATTTAAAAACTCGACTATGTCATTATATCATCATCATCATCATCACGATCATCATAAAATTAGGTTTGATACATTATAGATTTAAGCGACAGAAAATTCCCTTTAAACATAGTTTCGTCTATATATTCATTTGCAATGTTCTGTTCTTCATATCAAAAGTGTATAACTTACATCGCATGTTCATATTGATATATAATTATAGGATTACTACAATCGAATTAAAATAAAATGGCAAGAGGAAAGTCGGTTTGACCGCATAGCGTTCAAACAAGTACGTATATTAAAATGTACACTATTCTTGTGAGATCCATTTCGAACCATATGTCAGACGCGACCAAGGAAATTTCAGCCAATCGAATGCAAAAATATCCACTCGAAATGTGGAACATAAATTTTAATCAGCAACAAGGAGGAATGTAACTTTTAATTAGAAACAAGGTGGAACAAAAGATTTGTATGTATTTTATTTTGTATACGGAGTTTTATGCACAAAATGAATAAAAGCCCGATTTTAAAATATTAAAATGGAATGATTGATAGGGAAGATTCCTTCTAGTTAGTTAGATTCATTCGAATCTATGCAGTATGATCAATGATTCTTCTTAAAAGCATATATTTTTTTCCGTTTTATAAATGAGATCCATTTCACTGTTTCTCCTATCTTACTAGTACATGTATTTCAGATGTCGATGAGTGTAAATTCATAAAATGCGAGCACAATGGCTTGTGCGTTAACTCATACGGTTCATATCAATGTTTATGTTCAGAGGGATGGACGGGCAGAATCTGTGAAACAGGTGAGACACAATCCGTTGTATATATTTCGTTTAAAGTTTAATGGAGAAAAGCGTGCAGTCATGCGAGATAGTGTTTTCAGATTGATAATCTATAGTTGAATGCCATTTTGATAAAATGCAGGAATGGAATGAATACTTGTTTTGATGCATGGTGTAATAATATTTACACTTCTGGTGAAACCCTAATGCCCTTGATATTGTAATGCTTTAGCTTGCAAGAAGGCTGTATAAAATCTATGCAAACTGGTATTTGATCGAGCATTACTGGTACCTTAAAAAAGTCATTACTTTGTAATGAAGTCTATGTCAATAAGACGCATTGCTAAGAGATCGTCGTTTCAAGAATCTGTCAGACAATACACTTATATTCCATCATGCAGTGATTACAGGACAATTCAACTGATTGAATATATACACGTATACTAATGCTAATGATGGGGAAAATGTTTCATGTTCCAGTTACTTTGGAGGGAAATAATGTTTAGTTGGCAAGACAGTTAAATAATCATTAAGTGTTGAGAGAAGTGAAGAGAGCTATGAAAATTAGATACAATCTTGCCTAAGTACAGTTTTCAAGGACCACAACATCTTACATGCATAGTTCGTGCACTATGTATATATAGTCTGGATACACATGACCTCCTATCGCACGAGAAATTTATCAAGGGTTTCCTGACACTTCCTCACCAAATAATTATGCTATTTTCTTAAGTATCTTATAAAATTGTTGTAGTTATGAATGAATGCCAAAAAGACCTACGTAAAAACTGGGGTACTTGTATCAATACGAATGGCTCATACCACTGCGCATGTCAGGAAGGATTCGAAGCAGCCGACTGCCTAAGCGGTGACAAAAGGCATGGTTTTGTGCGATATAAGAATGCCACTGCATCATTTAACGTTTCTAATTAGGAAATCTTAATTCAATATATGGTCAATTTTTGTCATTTTTGGCGACATTGAAATAAAGGCTTGGAAAAAAGTTTGATGACAAAACATATATCTAAAATATTCAACATGGAATTTAATAATAATAATAATAATAATAATAATTATTATTATTATTATTATTATTATTATTATACAAAATGGTTTGATACATTATGAATTTAAGCAACAGATTATTTCTTTTAAATATTATTCTCGTCTCAGACGCTTGCATTCTTTCTTTCTTCATACCAAAAGCAGTGTTTTAACTTATATTGTACTTTTCAAATTCCTATAATTTTGTGGATAATAAAAACAAGTTAAAATAAACAACCACAGAAAAGTCGAACTGGCTCAAAAGGGTTCAAACATATACATGGACAAAAATGTACACTACTCTCTGACATCCATTTCGAACCTAATATCAGTCATGACCAAGGAAATGATGGACATATGAAATAACAAAATCCACTCGAAATGTTGAAATTAAATTTTCAGAAACGACGAATTGGAAAACAGATTCCAATGCATTTTATTTTTATATATTTTTTATGAAATATAAAAGAATTATATCGAATTTTATTCATGTAAGTTAAACAATGAACAAAACCCCTATTTAAGAAATGGTTAAATGGAATAATTGTTAGGGAAGATTTCTTCTGGTTACTTAAACTGAGACGAAACTGAAGTTTGATCTGTGATTCTTCTTAAAATCATATAGTTCCGTTTAATAAGTTACATCCATTTTACTTTGTCCTACCTTAATAATGCCTATATTTCAGATGTCAATGAGTGTAAATTCATAAAATGCGAGCACAATGGCGTGTGCGTCAACTCATATGGTTCTTACAGATGTTCATGTTCAGAGGGATGGACGGGTAGAATCTGTGAAACAGGTGGGACAACGGTTGATTACCTATTATTTCATTTAACAGTTAGTGGCGAAAAACACGCAGACCTGCAAATTATTATCTTTAAATTGATAATCTATATTCTCATGCCATTTGATCAAATGCGTGGTAAGGACGAGTACGTACTTTGAGAGCTGATTCAATAAGGATACGTTGATGGTGAAGCCCTAATTCCCTTACTACCAATTAAAAAATATAGTAATGCTTTGGTTTTAAAAAGATTTTTCAAACAACGCAAATCGGTCTTTGATCATGTATTAATTAGTGTTACCTTAAATGAGTCATTACTTTGCAATTAAATGTCATTACTTTGCATATGTCAATGAGACGCGTTGTGAACAGGACCTCACTTCAAGAGTCTGACAATATATACGCTTATGTTTGAAAATGGAATCAATACAGGAAAATTAAAATGATTAATTCAGAAAGGCATCAAGGGCAAAAACAAAGCATTGAATGACATATTTATTGACAAAAAATAAGTGTCTGACGGATAATACTAAGAACTCTCTTGTCCCAGCATCCTAGATGGGATGGCAATTGACACATTTCACAACAAACGTTTCAGACGAGTTGCGGTTCATGATACCAATCGCTAAAAATCAAAACTAGGCTATCGCTGCTGGGTGAATATTCTTTATATTGACTTGGAAGTGGAGATCGGCGTGTTGAATTCTGAATAATATCACGACATTATATTCATGTACCTTTAGTTGTGGAAAACCAGATATCATCATCATCATCATCCCCAATATGATGTTTTAAAAAAATAATACACACAGCCAAGCAAATGAAGTATTTCTCTTAGAAATTGGTTTTATACTAAAAATCTGTTGTGGAATGCATTTTATCTTATTTATTCTACACCAGTTTAAGCAAGTTCGTTTTAAGTTTTAATAATATTTGTCAAGATATGTTTAGAGGTATCAAATCATGTTTAGGCTTATGTAGTTTAAATAAACTGTAACTACAATCATCGGAAAAACAATCACATGGACAGATAACCACCATTGCCATTACAATGATTTCTCATGAACAGGAAGAGAAACATTATTTGTCGTGCGTATGATAGGAATATTTTTAATGAAATCAACTTACATTCCTTGTATCACTAAATACGCTGATTCTGGCACGTGAATATTGTGCCATCAAACAGCGTTTTGTCATTAGACAAAAAAAAAAGAAGCTTTAACAGCTCCTTGAAAGGAATCAATGCAACTTTTGCTGAGATCTTTACACTCATAAGCAGCAGGACAGCATCTCCGCTAATCGATTGACATTTCCAACTTATCGATGCTTATGGCAATATCCGATACGGAGGTCGCAACAGCATGGGTAAATGAAATACCCTAGCACCTGGGTGTTAACTCGAGCATTGCAATGGGAACTCTGCCCATTTTCCATTTGGATTTCGTGACCCGAATTGAAAGCACATTGGTACAATATATAAACTGGTCTTAGCACCAAGAAAGAAGGCTGAGACAGTTCCACTCTAATTATTAATAACAGCCATTAACTGATCTTCTACAATTAATAAAGATGAGCAGAAGATAACATTCGGCCTGAACAAAGCTAATGTTATGTCGCTGCCACTGCGACTTCTGTTTATGATCTTTATGCGTTTCTTACAGTCAAAATATGCAAATTACACACAGAATGTACTTGATGATACGCAGTACGCACAATTTTATTTCAACAACTTGGAAAACCAATGACGGACGAATAACGCAATACTAAAAAAGTTTTGCAGTTTGCGAAGTTTCGTAACAGAATATCAATTCAGTGAATAACTCTTCAGTATATAAATAATTTATGATATTTACACAAATATAAATTTACAATAAAGAAAATGTGCTGTCCACGTCATGAGCATTAAAGCTTGTTTTTTTTTTTTCGTTCTTTTTTCATTCAGTTAAACAGTTTTCATTAAAACCAGATTTATAAATTTACTTTCAGTTACAGCTGAACAGCAGACTGGCATAGACAGAACACACGTATCTTACATTTTCTGGATTCTGTTCGGAGTTCTATTTTTGGTTGTTCTTATTTTGATCATTATTCAAATTGTTCAATGTTGTCGTCGACCAAATGTGAAACAGTCAAGCAAAAATGGTAATCGTCATTATGATATTGTACATTAAAATAATCATTGAAAAACTTTTCTGATGCCTTTAATCAATCAATCAGTCAATCAATCAGCCAATCAATCAATCAATCCTACGTTTTCTTCCGACAACAAAACACGCAGAATATTATAAATTACGATTGAACTCTGTTTTGTATTGACTGCTTTAAAGAATAATTCTCTTTGTTTCACACTAGTCATGTTTGAAACATCTATCGGTGTCTATGTAAAGTTTTTAATTATGAACAAAATATAGAAATGTAAGCGCTTGTGGGTCTTTTCCTTCAAAATGATCAGCGCAATCCAATTGGGAGAATCAAAGAAAAGATTTGCATTGACTTAAAAGAACGATAAACGTAATCACGAGCATCATGTAAAATGAAGAGAAACTAGTTTCTTTTTAGATAAAATGCTAGAAACATAAATAGTACATTGCTTATACGATGGTGGAAGTCTCGATTTACCATTTTAATGCTGACATTCCGGACTTCTCTGGAAATGGCCAGACTTGTAAAAAGCGGCACGATACCATATAAATGGTTTGCGTATTTTCTTTTCGTGTAATCACGTGGCTATCTTAATCAACTCAAATAATGGTGCACTAATCAAGAAAAGATCTACCCAATTTGCACAATAATTATTAAGCATCATTTGTTTGATACATCGACATTACATATATTTATTCTTTATATTCCAGTCAAATCCTTTGAGGGTGACAGGTATGTGAATTCCTTGAATGGTTTCTCTTCTTTTTGTTTTGGATGATTATATAAAATGCTATTAATTTCAAAATCATCGGATTTTAAAATTACTACTTCAGGATAATTACATCGTGTTCTTATGAATTATATTTATTTATCCTGTTAGTCGAAAATTCCTGGTGATTTACGTCATTCATATTAACGATAACCTCTATAAATGACAATAAAAATGCTAGATTCAAAATGTAGTAGTGGTTGTGTGTGTGTGTGTGTGTGTGTCTAAATAATTACATTTTGGTAAATCTGTTACATAGAATAGTTTCTGCAAGAATTAAAGCTTTAAAATATGTGACAATGTTTACACAGTTAAATCAACTGTACCTGCTTCCTATCTAACTGGCCGATGTATTCTTTGCACGTCGGACAATTTACTATTTTATTTAAACTTGTGCAACAGATAATTCATCCGACTTTTTCACACATATTAGCTTTCCCCTTCGTGTCAGAAACTGGAAAATATTAGTAAATTAAAATTTCAAAACTTCAATATAGCTTATTTTCAATATTTAGCTTGTAATAATCGATAATTATAATCCGCTTCAAATCAGGAACGATAATTATATTTACCGTCAAAACAGAAACGGTAATCAACAGTTCAGGCCAACATAACTTTATATATATATATATATATATATATATATATATATATATATATATATATATATATATATAAACTTAAGATCCGGTAGGTTGCAGCAAAGCCATTTATCACCGTGACATTTTCACAAACCTGACTTTGATCTTTGATTTATATTCTTCAAAAAAACTAAACATTTTGATTAATTAATTTTCGTATTTCAGTTAATAAAATTCTAAATATGGAGATCGCCATAAGCCCAAGAGAACACTGGCCTAAGTCTAGGTCCATTATTTTGCAGTGTAATCTTGTATTATAAAATTAATGCATGGCACGTGCCGTCTTAGTCTACACTAGACTTAGTTTATCCACGTTACTGTAAGATAGATCTCCATTTTTAATGCGAATATAGCAAATGTTCTGACTGTTTAATATTTGTACTATCCAATAAGGTATGGACAGGATATTCAAAACTATGAACAACATTCATCAGAACTTGCAAGAATAGATTCTGAGAGCCATCACTATCAGACTCTAGGAGAGGAAAGTACAAGAGGTAGGTATAATGTATTCACATTGTTCTTTAGGAAAGGCATGCCATCCATTATTTCTTCTTCTTCTTCGCCTTCTTCTTATCATCTTATCATTATTATTATTGCCGTGAACAGGCTGGCTAAATATGGGATTCAATTTTAATTTTCTTTTAATTTCTGCCAAAAGTAGCGTTAGAAAACCAGATTTGATCCATTTTTGACTATTTTGAGCAATATATATATATATATATATATATATATATATATATATATATATATATATATATATATATATATATATATATAAAGTTCTTTATATCTACGAAACATTAATAACGCATATACTGTTTAAACTTTGACTACTAATCCGATGCATTTAATCTTGTTTAATTGCATTTCAGATTCAAGTAGAAGATATGTCAACCAGAATATAACGTAAACAATAATATTGTTAGCAAGCATCTTTTGAAGGTTGCTTTGTTGAGGTTCTTTGGTGCTTATCGTCTAGCTAGAATATAAACAGTCCGTGTCTGCACGACAAGACAAATTATTTACGTCGTACATTTTAATTGCACTATCAAATGCCATTTCTTGCATTCCCCAAAAAGTACAAGAATTGCATATCTCTCTGTAATGTGAACAACTCTCATATTACGTTATGCATTGCTATATTTACATCGTATTCCCGCACCAAACATGAATAAGAACAAGTTCTAGGTTTTTATAATTTCAACTTTTTCAATACACTTTATTCACAGAACATTCGAACAAATCAGTTTTCAAACTTTTTTAATGATAAAATTTATAAGCTACATGTTTAAATGGAATTATGTCTGTATCTTATATGGTTATTCTAGTTTAAAATTTTATGAGTTTCTGGAATTATTAAGGTTTGATTTCCGTTTTTCAAAATATTATGCTAATATAATATAATAAGTCTCTATTATACAGGAACCATACTGAACAAAAACAAATCAGGATGCATACAAAGAGACCTTACACTGTGGGGAACATCTAACCTTAATTACTACTATCAATATATCAGGCAAGCTGTCTTCAAAAAATAGTTTATTTCCATTTCTGGCTAGAGTGAAGCTTAATGTTTATGTTAATAATACTCTTTAAGTTACTCCCTCTTCTCAAACCAAATATGAGCCTTTGACCATAATGTCTTAATTGAGCTTTGACTATTTTCTTGTCAATGAAATTGACGTGCCCTACAACCGTAAAGCAACATTAACATGTATCATTATGCCATCAATGTAAGCCGTTGCTTTGCCACAAAGTAGAGATATCCTTTATAAAATTAAATGAAAATAGCGCAGAAGATTTATCTGTAACCTTCGGGGTAAAGTACTTCCTCTACTGGTGTTTGATATAAACTTAACTGTGTCAGCATCGCTTCCAACAATCAATATTGTTGATCTATTGAGCTCTTTTCGGAACACCGTTTAGAAACACTAAGTTTGACGCAATGGTCATTGAATGAGATGTCAGACATGTAGTCGGTTACTTGTACGCCAATATTATAGTATATTATGTAAATCACGTGGCTGGGAAAGATATGTGATTCAAAGAGAGGAGCAGTTGTAAAAGTCATATCAAACAGAATATATGTAATTGTTTGACCAGGCAGCTTTCTCAACCCAAACGAGCTCATCAAAAAGTTATTCTCTCCACAATGTCTCATTATGAGACAAGGCATTGAACGTGTAGGTGTATTAAGGTAATCATCTACCTGTCCATTCATGTTTCGAAATCGATAATGCAATAAATAAACCTTTTTACTGTGAATCCTTACAAAACATATAATAAATAAAAGACGCTTCTTTCCTCGAGCTCGGATTTTTAGGATGAAACAAAACATCGTTAATGGACAACTTTCCTAATCTGCAGGAATTAAAATTTAAAAAGAACATACATAAAAATGAATATTTGCAACGAATGCATACAAATACATACTCCTAAAAAAATGCATATCACTCAAAGCTTTCTTTCAAGTGGAGCCATGTAAAATCAGTAAAATATAAAAAGGGCAAATGATAAATTTTCCTGAAGCATGTTATGTCACCAACATTCATTTCCTATCCTTCATTGCTGTATTTCAATAGGAAAAGACACTCATGTTGGTGTAATATATATTGTAGTAAATATTGAACAGACTCAACAACATATATTATTCTTCATTAGTGAACTGCGCACGTGCTCGACCTTTATATGTGTGCTTGTGTATGTGTTATTCACTCCTTGTAATCTGATTAATGCAATTATCTTCCTTTATTTTAAAGAATATATCAATGCATATATTATAATGGTCAATCTTGAATGGCATTTGTAAATATTTCACCCAGGATAATGGTGTATTTAATCATGGAGTGATTAAACGATTTAAATATCGACTGAATCAGTTTTACGCACCATTCTCAGAGGAATAGACCTGATGTGCCATGCTAAATGTCACCAGATGATACTAACTAGTTTGCTGCGATATAGACGTCGAGATGGTGTTCAGTTGAGAAAGTCTTTAAGGTTTAAAATTAGTGTATTTTACACTGTATTTTATGGCTTATACCTATTATTATCATGATCATTGCTTTGAATTTATTTTTTATATTTTATATTTTAATTTTGTAATTTTTTTTTTTGCGTCGCAGCGGCGGTGGTGGTGCAATATTTGTATTATCAGTTTGCGTGGACTTTCTTACTGTGAAGTCTGGCAACGTGATTGCCATTTTTTTCCAACTAGCGATTGCTCTGTATTATCTATACAGGACTGTGCTGATGTGGCGTTAAACTAGAAACACATGTATACACAGCTTCACTCAAGGCTCTCGCCTTTACAGACCACTTTTGTCTCAATTCTTTCTGCGTTTGTTCTAGTCTTGGGCTCGGCCAATGTGGTTACGTGAGAAAGTTTGCTAGTAGCTTTCCATGGTCGGCGGTTCTTCCTGCAATTTACCTGTTCTTCCTCCACCAGGTATACTGGCCGCCATGTATAGCCTATCATGTGCTGAAAAATGGCGTTGGACCCATAAAGCTTCATTATTATCGTGTTACTATTTATACTTACATGTAAAATTAAACGAATCTGGAAGAATATATGTATATGGTTTTTAGTTCTAAAATTCTAAGATTGGATTCATTATTGTGTTCAGACAGGTTCGCGATTTACGTTTCGTGAGGTGGCAAACGGATTATATCTGTAACAACTGTTTTATTTTCTGTGTGTGTGTGTGTATGTGGGTGTATGATTTGGATTGTTAACGTAGCTTTAAAAAAATTCAGTCATATCGCTACGATGTCTGCAGTGTGGCAGTTTATAGTGATGTCTCCCACTGAGGCATCATGCCGCAGATATGTAGCATGATGTCCCACCCAGTCACATTATCCTGACACCAGGCCGACCAGTCCTAACACTAACCTCTTAATGCAGAACGCCTTGCGAGGCAGCTGTTTTTTTTAAAAGTCTTTGGGATGACTCGGCCGGGTATCAAACCCACGACCTCCCTCATCCGAGGCGGAAGCTGCAACCACTAGGCGATCGGAGCGGACCATTTTATTTTCTGTCGAGTTTCGCGGAAACCATAAGTGTAGTTGCAGGATCTGTCATTTTGATAATGACCAGACTACAATCTAGCTTGAAAAAACTGTTATGCCATGAAAGGATTTCAAAAATAATATTGGATTAATTATATACTAAACCAAAAATGAAATGCCCGACTTTTTGACATTAAGTAAAAACTAGTACTTTTACGAGTTATGTCTAGAGCACATACATAGCGTCTGCTCTTTCTAATCCACTACTAAAAACAGGATGCAGTTATGTAAGAAACGCCCAGCACCGAAAACTAATTTGCATGAGCGCTGCATGAGCAAATTACATCCATAAAATTCTAAGAATCACATGCCGTTTTCAAGCACAACACTGATCTGATGGGGACGATCTTAAAAAGAGTGAACATAAAACCCAGATGCACCAAAAGTTGCGTACACTTTTGGTAACAGTACCATGGATATATATATATATATATATATATATATATATATATATATATATATATATATATATATATATATATATATATATATATATCTCAAGCGAGCATGTGCATTGTTTGGATGTTGTTAGTGAATTGGTGCAAGAACCGCCAGACCGCGCGTACATTTTCACCACTTTACTTTTTAAAAAAAAAACAAAATGTTAACATAAAGATTGGAATTCTTTTTTCCAACTTGTTTAAACGCCACTTCTATAACATTGTTCTTTTAACATCAGATTTGCATTACATGATTAAAAGTAGTTATACTCGCACAAAAAGAATAATACAATTATCAAGTGTAAAGAAGAAATAATAATTACTCGAAATAGAAGTATACAACGCGGCTACTTCTCTTTAGTTACTATATCTCACCAATAGATGACGCCAACCGGATTTGATGGACATTATCCCCACAAGACGAAGTACGTGTTTCTTTTTGTCGAAAAATAAAACACTATAAACTATGGATAGGGAACATTTAGATGAAACTACTGAAAACTTATTTACTGTTCAGCCTTATATCGATATGCTTGCACGATGCATTAGATTGTGTCGCTTTCAAAACTGTTCCGTTTTTTAAAATTATTTTCAAAATTCCATTAATAAAGGTAAAAAGGAATCAATGCTGGCTTCCCTATGTCGGCCAACTTTGTAAAAAAAAAAAGAAGAAAAGAAATCAGTACACTTTAAGAATCCATAGGAACCAAAGTTAGCTTCCTTATGTCGGCTGACTTCGTAAAAAAACAATTGGCACACTTAAAAGAATCGAGTCAGTTTCCAGCATTGGCTTGCTTTTTAATAAAATAACCGTTGCATTTGATATACTGTTGGTATGTTTAAGCAGTGAGTTTATTGCTCACTGCCAGTTGTGTTTATTCATCACCAGGGCTTCTATTTGTTGCCACATACCTTAAATATTCTCAGCATGTTTTTTAATGTTTCTAATTTCATGGTGTTTGTTTTTGTAATCATATCATTATATGTTTTTTTTTATCTTATAGGTGTTGTCTAATTTTGTAAAGCGCTTAGAGCTTCTAAAGATTAGGCGCTGTACGAAGTCCTCATTATTATTATCATTATTATATGTAATCATAATTGATACAAACGTTCATTGATGGTCGTATCGTAAATATTATACACAGCACTAATTTGCTTTAATAATACTTTTGTAACCCATGCTAGTGAAAAGATTATCATTTTCACTCACAGTGAATATATTTTCAAATAATGATTTTTACGAGATACCGCCCTATAGTTAACATTGATACAATACAATCTTGGTCATTTTGCATGTCCAAGAGTAGCACCTCCTATTTTTATATATAATTCTTTTGAGTTCATATTAGTTATAATAATGCTAAATAAACAGTTTGACCAAAGTCTACACTCTGCACGTTCATAAAGTATTATGATTATTTTAAACATTAATATTTTACATCTGCAGTAACATTACTTTACTGTAATCCTTTATTTTATATATTTTACTTACGCTCTTTCTATTCCTCTTCGCATATGCACCATATAGATTTCTACAGGATTTAGGACTTTCCCATCCATTTGATCCCACAGCTTCAGTCCACCTTTTTGTGGTAAACAGGGTCTTTAGGAAAAAGAAAGAACCCTTTTGTCCCATCATTACTCGTTTGGTTACATTCATATGCAACACAGTGCACCATTTTTGCTGTACATAACCACTATCGTAAGATATATCACATAGACATTAATGTGGGAAAATTAAACACTTGAATGACTAGGTTGAATAGAAGAGATAAATGTACATCATATCCGTTTTTGAAAGGCGTAAACTACCAATTGTTTACGGCGATTGCCGAATAATTGTTTCAATTAAAAAAGTGGATTTTTAAGTCTAATTAAACATATAGGGTGGAAAGAGAATCTGAAATATCATTTTTTAGAAGCTCTGACTTAATTCCAAGATTTGTATTTAGCTGCAACTTCTGTTATATAAATGGAGGCTTGATCTGTTAACCAGGTCAAGAGAGTACTGTGGGGTTTTGCAACTGAAGCTGCAATCTTGTCTTCATCGTTCTTTCTGTCTATATACCGGCATGCATGGTCATGATACGATTGTTGAGGATCTATTTAAATTGGCAAAGATAATTTTTGGAAGGGGAGGGGTTAATAATTAAGGTGATAATTTGGGAAAGAGAAATCTGCAATACTGATTTTTTGCTGCTTCTGAATGAGGATGAATACGCATGCCCAATCATAGAACGAGATGTGTTCTCCATGTATACAAGGTTGGGTACTTGGACCTCAATGCGACATCATATACTGTGTTAGGAATGCATAGTAGTATACAGAAGAACAGGTTTCATTCATCTGAGATAAACTGATGGTTAATTTGCTTCAACACAAAAGCCTAATGAAAGGAAGGTGCTCAATGCTCCCAAACAAAGTTTACATTAAGTCTCAGACTCAGTATCCGACAGGCTTTTGCAGACAAGACTTGTGAGCTTACGGTCGATACATGGTCAAATGGAACTCTCATTTAAGTCCTGTAAAACCAGAGTATGACGAATAGAACTCTCTTTATCGCTGACATAAAGTGATAGAAACCAACGCGTGTACCGACAGACCCATTAACACTTTGTAAAACATCTGCGTTGTGGAGGCAGATCGTTAAGCTAGTGGTTCGAGTATAGTAAGAAGAATATCCAATGGTCAGTGCACAGCCCTCGTTCCTAATTTAATTTTGCGGCTTTTTAGTAACTTTGATAAGTTATCGGCGATTAATAATTCCATGGACAAATAAATTAACAAAATGTATTCTTGCACCCACACTGGCCTAGCCCGAGACTCGAAAACACGCAGCTAGAGATGAGATAGCAGTGATTGGTAAAGCAGAGCACTTCAGACCACTCAGTCACCAGGGGCCCTAAATCAAACTAAATACAAAGTTTGGTCAAAATGCAGTTGTACACGTACATGTCAGTGTATTTACAGGCTCAACTTTGTACAACAGTACAAGAAACAATCACTGAACTAGACACCCATGTGACAAACCGCTGTTTATCAAGCGATCATTCAACTAGACACCAATGTGACAAATCACTGTTTATCAAGCGATCACTGAACTAGACACAAATGTGATGAATCCCTGTTTATCAAGCGATCATTTAACTAGACACCAATGTGAAGAATCGCTGTTTATCAAGCGATCATTTAAGACATCAATGTGACGAATCACTGTTTATTAAGTGATCAATGAACTAGACACCAATGTGATGAATCGCTGTTTATCAAGCAATCACTGAACTAGACACCAGTGTGAAGAATCGCTGTTTATCAAGCGATTATTGAACTGAACACCAATGTGATGAATCGCTGTTTATCAAGCGATTATTGAACTGAACACCAATGTGATGAATTGCTGTTTATCAAGTGATTATTGAACTGAACACCAATGTGATGAATCACTGTTTATCAGGCGATCATTTAACTAGACACTGATGTGATGAATTAATGTTTATCAAGCAATCATTGAACATGAAACAGATGTGACGAATTGCTGTTTATCAAACTCCTTAGAGATATACCAAGATTGTGATCAAAATCTCTTCTGTTTGGTAAACGTACGGTGCATACAAGCCATTACATATTAATAGACCCATTTCACAATGGAGTCACTCCACAGATATTGCCATTACATATTAATTAACCCATTTCACAATGGAGTCGCTCCAGATATTGCCATTACATATTAATAGACCCATTTCACAACAAGGGCACACTACAGATATTGCCATTACATATTAATAGATCCATTTCACAATTGAAGGCACTCTACAGATATTGCCATTACACATTAATAGACCCATTTCACAACAGAGGCACTCGATGCATATTGCCATTACATATTAATAGACCCATTTCACAATGTAGGCACTCTACACATATTGCCATTACATATTAATAGACCCATTTCACAATGTAGGCACTCTACAGATATTGCCTTTACATATTAATAGACCCATTTCACAATGTAGGCACTCTACAGATATTGCCATTACAAATTAATAGACCCATTTCGCAATGGGGTCACTCTACAGATATTGCCATTACATATTAACAGACCCAATGCACAAGAGGTCACTCAACAGATATTGCCATTACAGATAAACAGACCCATTTCACAATAGGGTCACTCAACATATATTGCCATTACAGATAAATAAACCCATTTCACAATGGGGTTGCTCGACAGATATTGCCATTACCTATTAATAGACCCATTTCTTAATGGGGTCACTCTACAGATATTGCCATTACTGATAAACAGACCCATTTCACAATGGGGTCACTCAACATATATTGCCATTACAGATAAATAAACCCATTTCACAATGGGGTTACTCTACCGATATTGCCAATACATATTAATAGACCCAATTCACAAGGTGGCATTCTACAGATATTGTATACTTCTGAGAGAGTGACAGGTGTAAAGTGAAGTTTGCATCTGCAACATGCACAGTGAAGAGAATGTCGGCATACCTCTATGTTACTTTCATGTACTGTGTCTGAAATTGCTCTGGATGCTGTGCTTGTGGAAACTGTACATGATCTAAGTGCACAGCTAACCAAAACTGGCTGCCCCCACATGCTCGAAAGATCTACATGAATTAGTGTAAAGTACACTCTCTTCAGTACTTATTAAAATAAGAAAAAAGCATTTTGCCAGACTAGACAATACCAACTAGACTAGACAATACCAACTAAACTAGACAATACCAGCTAGACTAGACAATACCAACTACTGAAAGTGCAATAGAATAAATTACAAAATAAATAAAGAGACAAAAAAAATAGTTAAGAGTTCTTTTTCTACAATTTACCTCTCATGTCTAAAAAGTGAAAATGACCAAATGGAGCCAGCAAATTTTTCTTAAGTGAATATCTGAAATAAGGCCAATCTGTATACTCTATTATCCAAATTACACCCATTAGTCTTACAAACCAAATTATACCCATCAATCTTACACCCAAATTATACCCATCAATCTTACACCCAAATTATACCCATCAATCTTACACCCAAATTATACCCATCAATCTTACACCCAAATTATACCCATCAATCTTACACCCAAATTATACCCATCAATCTTACACCCAAATTATACCCATCAATCTTACACCCAAATTATACCCATCAATCTTACACCCAAATTATACCCATCAATCTTACACAAAAAGTTACAAGTTCTTTTAATAATACCCAAAATTTACATCTCTTTTTAAATAGTCAACATAGCCAATACTGAAATTAGGGAAATTATTTTTCTTTGAAACTCTAATCCTATGCAAAATATGAAAATGTTGAGTGCCACCTTAAAACAAATATGAAAATTTATTCAATTTGTTTTTCTTATTTTCATATCATCGTGCATAACAAAATGGTACATTAACTCTTTATGTTATGCATGAAAATAAGCAAATTATGCTTATTTTGCTCTTGCTTACACATTATGCCTTGAGGCAGTATTGTGTGTGATTGGATCTCAATTTTGAGGAAATCTGAAGTCTTACAATAATAGTGAAGTCAAATTTAAAACTTTTGCCTCAAGTGAAAGAAAAGAAAAATAGAGTGAAAATGTTTCTATTCATTCATTTGTAATGAAATTAAAGACAAAATGGTGACAATGGATTCACTTTCTTCCATATACTAGTCTTAGAAGAATAAGCAACCATTTCACCTTTGACCTCCATGAACCTGATCTGTTCCATCCCTTTTTAAACTGTAAAACTCATTAGTGACATCTCAGGAATAATTGTACAAATTTCATGCTACTGTCTTTCAGCATATCCTTGGTAGTTATTTTGAGAAAATGCAAAGTGCATGTTTAAAATAGCTCACAATTCATCATGGCAGGTCGGGCGGGGCTGGTGTGTGACTTTCATACTAATACTTTTTGATTGGGAAAAAACATGAAAATTATTCAAAAAGAGTGTTTTGATGCTTGCAACTTAAATGCTTCAGCTATACAACCAAAATTATATCGTAATAATATTACCTATGTGGTCTCTTTGGTGGAGCACTACAAACACTCTGTGTGATTTGGATTTTTAACGTAGCTTTTAACAATTTTTCAGTCATATCGCTATGATGTCTGCAGTGTGACAGTTTATAGTGATGTCTAACACTAGGGCATCATCCTGCAGGCATGTAGCATGATGTCCCACCCAGTCACATTATCCTGACACCAGGCCGACCAGTCCTAACACACATAAACATTATGTACTTCTGAGACAGTAACAGTATGGTTAAGTTATTTGCAATTACAAGATGCACAATGGACAGAATGTTGGCATTCTGGATCTGGGTCTGTGCAACAGTTACGAGTAATCATTAGAACAAACAACCTAGACCCTGATCTGCAGGGTCATTATGCAAAGGCAGATCAGGATCTTTGTTGTTTGCAGTTTGACTTAACTTATAAATGAATATATAAGGTAGTTGAGTAGGAGAAATGACATTCTTAAATAAAAATGAATTAATGATAGATACTGGATGATGGGCCATCACAGAGTCTCTGACCATAAGAAATAAATGTTGCATTTATCCTTGAACTTAATGAATGGAATAATATAAACAAATTAGGACATTATATTAGTTACATACTAACTGATAATAATCTCACTTTTTGCAGACTAATACGACAACTTGACATTGGAGGAAGATATAAAGAGTTAAAGTCCCAAGTAATGAAGACTGACAGAAAATAAAAAAGTCCCAAGTAATGAAGACTGACAGAAAATAAAAAAGCACAAAGCAATAAAAATAGTTTTAACAAAGAATTATGCATAGAAAATTATTTGACGACATGAAAATAAATGTACAAATGCCATATATATATACAGGATGCTGTACACAAAATCTATGAATAAAGTTAGCACATTCAAATGCAGATCTTTCTAAAACATTACACAAAAAAATTAAAATTACAGCTCTGCAATGGTATGATTGGTTTTCATCAGTAAATAAGAGAAATATTAACATGACATGGTTTTTCAAATATTTTAAACAACTAGTTTTTCTCAATACCCTCACCCTAAATCAAAACAACATAGTATCAAAAAGCAGTGGCCTATTGTTTATTCAGTTAACATGACACTGAATTATTTTTATTTTTCATCTATACTAATATCTTAAGTCTTATAAACTCCTCTTTTATATGTACAAATATCACACTCTAATTAACTCTAATTAAAACTATAGTTGTCTGTGGGTAAGACATAAGAAAATTTGTGAGGCAAGACTTTACAAGAACAAAGATGGTGGCACATGCTGAGCATGGATTTGCCATGTTTTTTTTTGTTTTGAGATTGCATTCAACTTGTTTTACTTATTGCACTGGTTCATCTGTTCGTATGGTGTTTTATGACTAGTCACATTTTACAGTGAGCAGAAAAATCCAAATTACTTGCTATGTATGTCCTCTTTTCTCCAATGTCATCCATTTTGGTTTATTTTGACTGTGATGATGTTACATAACACAGAAAAAGTGTAATATCTCATGACACCTAAAATACTAAAATATGGCATCCAGATATAAGGAGCTAACATGCACATACCCCAACCCACCAAATTAAATGGCTTTGGAAACACACAGGGAATGTTGTTTGCAAGGTACATTAGAAGTGTTTAAGAACATCTGACTTGTAAAGGACATGAATAACAAAAACAAAATCTTCCAGTACTCTTCACCTTTTATATTATATCCTGTCTGTTTGTATTCTATGAATATCAATTTTGTTTTATAAATCGATCATACATTATTGGGACATTTCACTGCAGATCTAATGACTGAAAAGCTTAGTACATAATTTATATGAGTATATTTTATAAAAAGTACATTAAAAGACTGGTATGTGAGGTGCAATCATTTGCAAATAAACTGGAATGTAATGTCAATAAACTTAACAATTCAACAGCTACTAAGTCAAAGAACGGAAGGAAAGAAATGTGCATCTAAATTCAAATTCAAAACACCTAAATTCAAATGACAAGAAATAATAATATAATTTGCTTCCACAAGAAAAAGTTCTAAAGAATTTGACATTTTGAGCAAAGTATGAAGACTCATTAAAGACACTGAGATTCACAACTTGTTTCCAAGAGAAAGTTTCATTCTATGAAGACAATGAACATGTAATGTGGGTAAACTCTAATTTACACTATATGCAGATCTAAGTTAAAAACTAACTCATCAATGGAAACATACCCTATAACCAGCAGAAAAACTGCAAATGACACATTATACACCCATGCCATGCCTAATGGTCAACTATGTCGACCAAAGAAATGGTAGGGTTGACTCGGGAGATGATTGACTAATGGGTCACACTGACCTCAATCTTCAGTCAATGTATACAAAATATAGTCTTAAACCTAATTTGAAGAAACTATCTTCTCATTAAGACTTATCATGAGCTTGGCCTCTGACCTTTAGACCCCCAAATCTATAGTTTTCTTTAATATCTGAAGCCATCCACAAAGTTTGCTGAATAAATTTAATCTAAAGCAAAAGTCGCAAAACCTGTTTAAGCTAAAACGACACTGACCTTTTGACCCCAAATCAACAGGCCTATTCCACAGCTTAAGTGCAAACACTCCACAAACTTTGGTACTTAAGTTACTGCATAGAAATCATACCCTAAATTGATATTTTTATAATATTAATAATATAAATTGATTCTTTACTGTCCAATGTGTAAATCATGCTCAAATTTTGGTGATGCCACATGGTCAGTAACTAAAACGTTTTGCACACAAACTTTTCTCTTCTTTTTGTTCAAGTGACCTTGACCCATAAAATCTGACACTGAAATCAAATGATTTCTTGTTTCATGTGCAACCATCCATTAAATTTGACAACAGTATATGGTGAAGAACTTGAGTCATTGTGCAGAAAACATATTTCTTTTATGTCCCAGTGACCCAGACCACTGATATCAAACCTGATAGGGTTCTTTCTTCCTCTTGCATCAAACATCAACACAGTTTGGTAACTGCAGATAGCGGAAAACTCATGTCAATGTGCAGAAATCATATTTCATCTTTTAGTCACAATGCAACTGACTTCTAACCTCAAATCCAAAGGTTTCTTCCTTACACCAAGTGCAAGCCAGCCACAAAGTTTGGTAAAGTCATTTACAAAGTTTGGTAACTGTAGATGATGAAGAAATAAAGTGACTGAACAGAAGCTATTTTTCTCCTTTAGTCATAGTAATTTTAACCTTTGACTCAGAAATCAATGAGGTTATTCCTTACCCTAAGTGCAAGTCATCCACAAACTTTGTATAAGACAAGAGTTACTATGCAGAAACAAACTTAGTTAGCAGATAAACGGACAGAGGTGGAGAAACAACATCAAACCAAAATACCCTTAAGGCAGGCATATACAAATATCTGATCTAATATAGACCAGTGTTTAATAAACTTTTCAAACAAAGCTAACCCAACTTAAACTTTTGTACAAAAGAAAAATTCAATCAATACGTGTCAATCTAGCCCTCTAAAATTACATAGGTGAAATCTTTGTGATAAACGTTTACTTATAATTAACTGTGTCTCTTTGACGAAGAGAAATACCATGATGAAATTAGATTTACACTTATATATTATACATTATCAAACAATTATACTCAAATAACTATTAGAAGCAAAATAATATTTTAAGCAGTGTAAATGCATGTAAGATAAACTACAAAGTCAGCATTCCATATTATAATAGAAACAACCTTAAACAAAATGAATAAACTGTATCAGTAATTGTAAACATGCCTGGATAAAAGATGACTCAAACTTCAACCTACGAGTAAGAAATTACGAATGAATAGTATGAAATTACTGATGAATAGTATCATGTGTTTAAAAGTAACTGGTCCAACTTATAATACTGTTCACTGCAGCCATACAAATGACCATGTTATAGTAAGGGAACCTTATATTGAGCGACGTTATAACATGACTGTCAAAATAGTGTATAAAACACAAAAAAATGGGTTTAATAGGATGTAAAAATCACATTTGTTCTCATTAACCAATAACTAAAATTAAAGAAAATGGTTTCAACAGCAGTGATCAAACAAATTAGAATAATTTCATGGAACCTACAATCAGACCCATGTTATACGAGGGACAACTGCATAATGAGAGACTTTATAGTAAGGGAAAACAAAGCACTCATAATCCAATGGATACGATTTCTCTACAGTTCACAATTATGTAAGGCAACTAGTACACTCTGCATTTACAACTAAGCTGTAATGGTGAAATAAAAATTAAATACAGAAAATCAGTTATATTATCATAAAAATACATATACAATTTTTGTTCATATTTATCATTAGCATATTTAGTTTAACATAACATTTTCCACTAATAAGAATGCTTGGAAAAAATGTACATTTGTCAGCACATTGCATGTCATATCGCAAGTCATTAAAAACTTATAAAGAATAGTAAAAAAAATATTCAAAATTATGCAGCGAGGGACAGACTGAAACTTGTGTTCAATTTAATACATTTTTAAATTTGACCATTTGCCTGAAATAATAACAAGCATGAAAAATAATAAATATGAAAACTATTTGTTAACATGTATGTATATGAAAAATTATGAAAACTTTTGTTCTGAGAACTAACATTGCACACTATTGTCTGGTCTTGACAAATAAATATTTAGTCCAATACAGTCAAACCTGCCCAAATGATCACTTTTATTTGATGGTCGCCTGGTTCAATAGCCATTTTCATCATCATCAAGGAATTTCTCTATAAAAGTCATATACTAAAAGGTCAACTGCTTTCTGGGGTCAACAGTAAAGGGATTCCATACCAGACCACGTTTTTATACTAAGCAGATCAATTGCAACCACTAAATAATAATAATAGCAGTCACTCAAGCATATCAACTGTTTTGACTCAATATAATAATAGCAGTCACTCAAGCATATCAACTGTGATGACTCAATATAATAATAGCAGTCACTCAAGCATATCAACTGTGATGACTCAATATAATAATAGCAGTCACTCAAGCATATCAACTGTGATGACTCAATATAATAATAGCAGTCACTCAAGCATATCAACTGTGATGACTCAATATAATAATAGCAGTCACCCAAGCATATCAATTGCGACCACTAAATAATAATAATGGTGGTATTTTGTGCACAACATTTGTTTGAAAACCAAGTTTCAGATGTCACCTTTGTTAAGAGTTAGGTTTTGTCATTCCCCAAAGCTGGCTGATTAAGAACAATTTGACTGTATTGTTAGTTATTATATTCACAAGAAGACAGAGCTCATGAAGCTTGAATCGGGGCTAAATATACTGTGTCCACAAATGACACATGGCTTTATAAAGTAAGGTTAAGTTTGACTAGCAATGATCTGAAACTTGATTTCAAACTCTGAGCCGCATAATATGTAAAATGTTATTTGAAAATTTTTAAATGTTTGGTAATTACTGACACAAGATGTACATGACAAATGAATAAAAGTCTGCCAGCCATAAAGTAATACACTGCAGGACATCTGTGCAATTATAGTTTTCACAGATGAACAAATTTGAACAAGTTTAATAAGATCTATGTTTAAAGGCTTTGAATTTTTAGCATCATTATAACATAGTAATTATGCAGATGTCTTCTCAGCAATTCTAAATGAACTGTCTCAAGATCAACAAAACTCTTGAGCCTGAATATTATCATCAGCCAATCAAAAAAGATGTTACAATGTAAAGTCTCTCATGATTAGCTGATCATTCCAAACTCAAGAGTTCATTGATTTCCAGGCATGGACCAATCACAATGCAGTGCAAATCTGAATGCAGACTCAAATGTAAAAAAAAAAATCCGATCTTCTAGCATTTGGCTCAGGCTCACACAGAGGACTGAATCTTCCAGCATTTAATTCAATTGCTGTGCTCAGAAAACTTCATGACTAAGGGTGCTCAGAGAGTTTTGTTACTAAGAGTGCTTTGTGACTAAGCATGCATAAAGAATTTCATCACTAAGGGTGCTCCAAGTTTTGTCAGTAAAAGCATTTTGTGACTGCATGCTCACAGAGTTGCATGACTATGGGTGCTCATAGAGTTTCATTACCAAATGGTGTTCAGTGACTAATAATGCTCAGAGAGTTTCATGACTTAGCGTGCTTAGACAGTATCATTTACTAAGGGTGCACTGTGACTAGGAACATTTAGATAATTACATGAATAAGTGTGCTTGGAGAGTTTTGTTACTAAGGGTTCTCTTTGACTGGTAGAGTTTAATGACAAAGGGTACTCGGCAAGCGTTGCTATTAAGTGTACTTGTGACTAAGTGCGACTTGAAGCATTTTGTTACTACTGCTGCTCAGGTTTGTGACTATAGGGATGGGGCTTCTGTACCTACAAGTAAGTTAAATTCTTAAAAATTCTTTGCACTGCCAACCAAAGTGAAGCCATGTTAAAAATTCCTAAATAAGCAAGCTAAAAGGAATAATATGTAAATTATGTAAATTACCTCTGCTCTAACAGTGAAATAATATTATGTTTTTCTTTTTAAATGCAGCCTCATTTTCAAATTATATGCTGCTGAAATAACTTTTATCACATGACATCCAGCATAAAAATGGTCAGCTATATCACATCCTGCTCTGTCATCTTGAACTTCCTTCAAAACCATGTAACTATTTCCCTGAAAACCTTTTGCAAATCTTTTCATCACCAAGACTCCTGAAATCTTCAATTTGTTCAACAAATTTTTCTCAAGCCATAAATATGCATATAATAGTTTTAAAATTTAATACATTTGGCAGTTATTGACATTTTCATGGAATATTTTCCTAAGAAATAAGCTGGGGATAAAGTTAAAATACTAACTACAAACTTTCTTTTCTACTTATTCAGTAAAAGCAGGGCAGCTCTAAAACTTTGTCAAATAAGACAGACAAAACAAAATCTAATGTAAAGCTGATATGAACATGGTTACAATGTCAATAAGACCTAATGCAAAGCTGACATGAACATGGTTACAATGTCAATAAGACATGATGCAAAGCTGACATGAACATGGTTACAATGTCAATAAGACCTAATGCAATGCTGACATGAACATGGCTACAATGTCAATAAGACATTATGCAAAGCTGACATGAACATGGCTACAATGTCAATAAGACCTAATGCAAAGCTGACATGAACATGGCTACAATGTCAATAAGACCTAATGCAAAGCTGACATGAACATGGTTACAATGTCAATAAGACCTAATGCAAAGCTGACATGAACATGGTTACAATGTCAATAAGACATGATGCAAAGCTGACATGAACATGGTTACAATGTCAATAAGACCTAATGCAAAGCTGACATGAACATGGCTACAATGTCAATAAGACCTAATGCAAAGCTGACATGAACATGGCTACAATGTCAATAAAACTGTGATCATTATGTAGGCCTAGCTTTGTGAAAACTGATGAAACAAGAACTATTTCTGAATAATTTGGATTTTTTTTGCAAGAAAGAATTTTTTAAAGAAAGCAATACTTACACATGCAATTATCACAAAAGAAAGTTCAGTGACTTTTTGTCACTAGTCTAGTATTGAGATCTAAAAAAAAACAGGTGTCCTCTAGGACCAGTTTCACATTCACTAAAAAGGATTCTTTTTTTCAACATGAATTAAACCATTCAGGTCAGACACCAAGTTGGATTGCACTTAAATGGAGGAATTTCCTGAAATTAACACAAAAACAAACAGAAATAAACCATGCATGTTACATGTACTTTGGATACATCAAAAGTGCTCTAAAATTTAATGATGAGTATGGTACAATTTTCACTCTCAAAATAACTTTAGACACATATTTATCATCATGTTTTGGGACTGACCAATGTCGAAATAAGGGGATGGCAGGTATCTTGTAATCTGAATCAATCAACATTGGCCTTTTATTTTGGAAAGTTTGCATAAGGCCTCTACACATGTACAAAAAGATACAGACTGCACAAAGTTTCATGAATGCTGGCATTAGCAGCATGAGATTTTTCTACAAAAATTTTAGGTCAAAACAGCTGTATGTGTTTATTTTATTTTATACCTTAAGAACTGTCAACAGATTTTTTAAAATGATATTCAATATCACAATTAGGTATGTAAAGACCTTTCAAAATATACTGGCAGCAAGCAATGTAACCTCATATTTCTATCAATTTCAGGAAAAATGTGATAAACAAAAATTATCAAATTTTCATATCCACATTTCAGCATCATTTTTGTTAGATATCCCTGGATAAATACATTGCATACTTTGATTATCCATCTTATGGTGTATACAAGAGTAACATGTTTCTGATGTTGAAAGACAAATACTGGGATTGTGATGGTGATAATTACATTAAAAAGTAATAGTTCGTATTATTACAGAAGTACGCATCATATACAATACCATGTAGCACAGTATTTACATGTTTAATGTACATGTGATTTCCATTAAAATCTATCTAAATATATAGAGTTCCAAATACTGTAGAACATTTAATACATAACAATTTAAATCTATGCATATAACATCAGGACAGAAGAAACCTTGTATGTTTCCATATAAATAACAGTACCAAACCCAATTAAAATTTAACCCCTTATTTTAACTGACATCTTGTTTCAATTTACAATTTGAAACTCTTCGTATTGATTTGGAATTTTATAGCACAGCCACACATTCAAGGTCACAGATTCAAGATCTACCAGCTTATTTAGTACAACAGGAGTTATATGCCTTGCCCCAAAACTCACCATAGTAGCACCCTTTCGGTCATGAATCCACCACACTAAACACTTAACCAATGTGGCTCCTAGAAACTTACTGACAAATTTTTAAAAAATTTTCCTGAACAATTCAAACTTCTGCTATTTCTAAAAATCAGAATTTTTTAAATTTAAACATTTCTTCCAATATTTTGGATTTTTAGTCTGTTCAGAAACATTATATTATAGATACTGGACATATCTCACATAATAAAGGTGGCTTTTAGAATTCCGGGAAAAGATCAAAGTTCATCAGAGAAAGGATCATGGCATAGAGTACTATCCAACAGTTTTATACTACCAATAAAAAGTAGCAGCCTTTTGTTTCTAAATGTTTTTAAATTCCATTTCCCTTAAAAACATTTGCTATTCATCATTTGAAGAAAAACATTTTATTCTGAAGCATGAAAACAACACAGATTTATTCTTAACATTTGTATATTTTCTTAATAATAAAGATATTGAAATAAGAACATTAACAGGATTTGATCGCTATCATTTTTGGCACAACATGGCATAACCAAATTTTAAAAATATTTAATACGACAGGAAAATGAGGTACACATGCTATTTTTCAAGATGATTTAAGTGAGACTACAAAACAAATTTGCAAAATGCAATGTTAAGACTCCAGTCAAGTAAGAAAAAAGGATATGAATTTTGATTATCCATCACCGTTATGCTAGTTACCATATACAATCATGAATAAAATTGGATCCAACTGCAAAGTGCATAAACAGAGGTCCTCAAATGGGAATGATTTAATATTTAATTTATGAAACATGTTGATTAGTGTTTTTGCAAGCCTTGCAATAAAAAATTAGAAATTATTTGAGTTTAAAAAATTTGATAATAAATCATTACCCATTAGAGATTCTGTTTATCAAATAGTTTTTATTTTAATGGAAATAGCTTGGTAAGAAAGAAGAACAAATAATTTCATTTATTCCGGCTCAGACACTGTACCTATTCATTGTTTAATGTAAAAAAATAGCCCCATTCACAAGCTGAATTAATAATGTTCAGTTCTATAACTTGTAAGGTTTTAAAAGTATATACTCTGTTATAATTCAAAGAGCCACTGTTTGTCTAAATCAATAGAACATTTGACACACACATCATTTTCCAACACTGGATCTTTAATGGAAATTCCTGTGATGTCACATAGTTAACTTAGGCTTAGTTAGACAACCCATATACACTGATTTCGATGAAAATGTTTACAGTGTTTCCAAATAAAGTGTCTCAATT
The DNA here is from genome assembly GCA_028554795.2 of Sinohyriopsis cumingii. Lineage (NCBI taxonomy): Eukaryota > Metazoa > Mollusca > Bivalvia > Unionida > Unionidae > Sinohyriopsis > Sinohyriopsis cumingii. The sequence goes on from CM068828.1 coordinate 55,534,911, forward strand.
CCACTAAGACTCATGCAGTATTATATACAGCAGAAAAAGAAGCATTTCAGTTGTTGGATATTCATGTGAAAGGATGATTACTGGACGTGAGGGGATGATTACTGGAAGCAGCAATTGTACTAAATCAAGAATAAAGATTTTGCTGAATACAGAACTTTTAGGTTAAATGTATTTGTGACCTTATATCTGCATTGTCAGATTTGAAACAATGCTGTGGTTGGGTAACATCCTATCAGTTGGGAGACTAGCATTTATCTGTATTCTTCTCTAAACATGTGAGTTGATTTACTCTGACAGGCTAAAAATTTAAACCAATTTGGTCATTGGTATAGTGTGCCAGTTACATGTTTATACCCTGCCCACCTCTATCTACTGACCAATACCCTTAATTTTATTTGTGACTAGTTGTTGTTGTTGTATGGTTTAACGCCATTTTTCAGCACACGATAGGCTATACATGGCGGCCAGTATTAATGGTGGAGGAAGAACCCAGGAAAACCCCAGAAAGAACCACCGACCCATGAGAAGCTACTGGCAAGCTTTCTCACATACCCACACTGGCCGAATCCGAGACTCGAACCCATGAAGTCAGAGGTGAGATGGCAGTGATCCGTAATGGAGAGCGCTTTAGACCACTCGGCCACTCGGGGCCCCTTATTTGTGACTAGTCCCTATGGCATAAACTGGCCATATCCCCAAGGAAATTCATTCGAAAAATGGATGCCAAAATGTTGATAGCAATAGTAAAATACAAATGTTCTATAAGGCTTGGTAAAAAAAATTCCCATGGTCACATCCAATCAGTAAAACGATCAGCGCTAAATTTCATGGACTTATTTTGATCAATCAGATAAACACAGACTGATATGTTAACATGTTGACATAGCAAAAATATATAAAGTCTATCAACTATATGATAAATTCAGATCTGCGACTGCATAATACACTGGCCAATCAAGATCTTTCATTGTTTACAGTTTGATCTGACTTACTTACACATGAATGTATATGGTATGGAAGCATGTATGCTAAAGAATATGATAATAAAATGTATGGTGATAGATGAACAAAGGTCTCTGAGTTACTCATGCTTATTAAAAACATTCTTTATTTATTTATTTACTTAATACCACGTACAGATAAAAACAGCTCTTCTATTTTCTATGATATGATTTTTCATAATTTCAGTGACCACAATGTGGTAATTTCCTGTGAATTTAAAAATGTCAAACATCCAAATATTTTAGAAAAGGCAATTCCTAAAAATTGAAGAATAACAAAGAAATTTGTTTCAAGAGTTTGAATTTTTACATGTTTTACTGGCATTAGAGAAACAAACTGTCTAAGATTAATGCTCATTTTCATTAGTACTTAATGCATATGAATAACTATATGAAAAAAATACTGTGATTTTCAGCTCATTCTACAGTATTAAGATCTGAAAATTTAAAGACATTCTCTTGATTAAAAATTTAATTACAAAAACTGCAATCTGATGAAATACCAAAACAGCCTGTCAAACAGCATCTACGCAAGCCAAGGTTCCAATGTTTTAACCCTATCTACACCTTGGCAGATCAATAGGATATTTCAGTGCTTCGGGACTGTGAATTTCATTGGATGCAACGGCAGGCCACCACATCATCAAAATCAAGTTCTTCAAATTTGAACACTATTCCTACATGACTGAGACAAGGGGAGCACACAACTGGAATGGACTTATAAATAATCAATTTTCCACTGCTAGTCCATGTTTGTTCAAATACATTCTTTACCTCAAATACTCCTGTAATGGATTCTTTCTGGTATGCTGTTATAATTTTGACGTTAAATGTACAAAATATCCTTTTGAAGTCAATTGCCTCCAACATTTTTGTCCCATGCATAAGCACCACTGTTATATGCTATTGGTTAGTTGGCATTACATACTAAGGGAGACAAATCATGTCATCCAATAGAACAAACCAGTGAAATATCCTTTCATTCTGCCAAAGTGTTGATAGGGTTGACATACTGGAACCTTGCCTAGCAAAGATGGTAAAACAGGTAATATGATATTGGCCATTTATGGCTGAATCACATCGGAAAAAAGAGATTTTTAATGCTTAAAATCAATCAACTAAAAGACACATGATACAAAAACTCCCATACTTTACAATAATCAAAATCGGAAAATGAGTGATTTTTAATGCATAACATCAATCAACTACATAACACTTGATACAAAAATTCACACTTTACAATAATCAAGATCAGAAAAAAGAGATTTTTAATGCATAACATCAATCAGCTAAAAGACACATGATACAAAAACTCCTGGACTTTACAATAACCAAGATCTATAATAACATATGAGTATATCGGACACAGCTACACAAGTCTACCACATTTTTAAGCTGGACTATACTTGTTCACCTTTTCCAGCTCCACTCAAATTGATCCTCAGGCTCAGTCGATGTCCACCTTCAAAACCGAAGTCGTCAGCACCATCTTCTAAAACCTATTGGCAGAAATGATTGTTTTGATCCATGTACTGTTGTTGTCAAATAATAATTTTCCATTATACATGGAACCTTTAAGTCCTGTAGTTCTCAAATAGTACGTTTCCATTATAAACAGATATATTTTTTAAAAAGTACTTTTCAATTACACATATAACAGGTATTCTGTAAAAATATTTTGATAAAAGACTAGTATGCATTTATGCCTCTTTCCAAACTCTATTTTGAAAATCATTTGACATGCAGTAATGAGAGAATAACACATCTTATGAAACTACAGGTGCAATTAATGGGAATGGGTTAATTGATAGACAATATTTTTTTTGAGTGTTTGGTGGAGCATATATATTTTTTAATACAACCCTAAAAGTCTGAAAATCTGCTATCAAATTAATTGCAGTTCCACATCAAATATCATTATAAATTACAAAACAGATGTATAAACAACGAATAAGTAAACTGTTTCTATAGTAATAACTGAAATTAAAACAGTTTGACGTTTAATAACAACAAATATATTTTATTAAATAAATACTACTTATGGTCTTCCCACTGTAGTTTGATATACAATACACTTAATTAGTAATTCCGTGATCAACATGTGATTTTTTTAAAAAATGTGATTTTGTGATACTAAAGGTTTTTGTAGTTTCTTTACCATGAGCTAAGGTGAAAACAAGATTTTCAAGATGGCCCTATGGTGGCCATAAGAAGTGTCAGATTAGTAATATTTCCAAATAGGCCCAAACAACCACCATACGTCTTCTGTTGAAAACCTCATTTCAGTAAGATCTGCCATTCTGGACAAGTACCAAAACAACAATTTTCAAGACAGCTGCCATGTCAGGTCATAATGGGAAACAGATTGGCACCATTTTCATTTAGAATCAACTAGCTAAACATCATGAGAAGTCTTTTTGTGAAAAAACCCATCTTGATACCACCATTCAGAAGCAGTAGTATTACAGTAAAACCTGTCTTGAAAGACCACCCTTTTTGCCAAAAAAATTATGGACACTTAATGCAGGTGGTCTCTCATAACAGGTCACAATGCTATATAATCAATAAATTTGTGCATTAAGAATATCGTTTCTCATGACAGGTGGTCTCACAGAAGAGTGGTCTTTCAGGACAGGTTTCACTGTAACAGATTTTTAGAAGCCATTCTGATGGCAATATTTGATGTCCGAGCAGCAAAGTTTTATGCCTAAGACCAACTAGATAAGACAATACGTTTTGTGGTGAAAACTCCATTTCAACATGACTCATTGTTCAGAAGGTGTAGTGAAAATGAGATTTTCAAGACAGCTACCATGGTGGCCGTATTGGATATCAAACTGGCACCATTTTCAGCAAGAGACAACTAGATATCAAACAAAGTCTTTTAGTGATAATCCATGTAGACATGACTATCCATTCAAGAGGAGTGGCAATAACAAGATTTTCAAAATGGCTGCTGTGACACTAATATTGGATCTCCAAGCAGTATCATTTTCATTTGGGATCAAAGTATTCTGTTGAAGACCCTGTGTTGATACTACCATCCATTCTGGAAAGGGAGCAATAACAAGATCTTCATGATGGACACATCAACAACCATATTTTTGTTGTCCAAGTAGTACCATTTTCACTCAAGACCAAATAGATCTGACAAGAAGTCTTCTAGTAAAAAACCCATATTTTAAGGACTTTTCATTCACAAGGAGGAGCGATACTGTAACAATGTTTTCAAGATGGTTGGTATGGTAGACAAACTGAAGGTCAAATCATCACCATTTTCATTTAGGGCCAATCAGAGATCGTATGAAGCCTTTCCGTGAAAAGCCCATGCTGATATGACCATACATTCAGGAGGAGTAGAAATAACAATTTTCAAGAGACAGCTATCATAGCTACACTGGATGTCTGTACAGCAATATTTTCATTTAGGATCAATGTTTTCTGATGAAAAATCTTTTGTCAGTATGACCATCCATTCAGGAAGGGTAGCAATAACAAGACTTTGAAGATGGTCACTTTGGCAGCCATAACTGCTCTCTGAACAACTTCATTTTCACTTAGGACCAACTAGATGTCTTCTTGTTCTTGTTGTTTTGGGTTTAAACGCTATTTTCCATGGCAAACAGTATATCTGGTGGAGAAAGAACCCGGGAAAATCCTGTTAAGAACCACTGACCCATAGAGAGCTACTGGCAAGCTTTATCACAAAACCACACTGGCCAAGCCAGAGTCTGGAACCCACAAAGAGGTAAGTTAGCAGTGATTTGTAAACATGAGTGCTTTAGACCACTGGGAAATCCAGGGCCCCAAAGATGTGATTTGTGATTTTGATTTTTAACGTAGCTTTAACAATTTTTCAGTCATATCGCTACGATGTCTGCAATGTGGCAGTTTATAGTGATGTCTAGCACTGGGGCATCATGTCGCAGACATGTAGCATGATGTCCCACCCAGTCACATTATCCTGACACCAGGCCGACCAGTCCTAACACTAACCTCTTAATGCTGAATGTTAGTACCATTTTTGAAGTCTCTGGTATGACTCGGCCGGGGATCAAACCCACGACCTCCCGCATCCGAGGCGGACACTCTAACCACTAAGCCACCGGAGCGGTCTTAAAGTTTGCTTTTGGACTGGTTTGGGTAACCCTAAGATAATATGACTTCCTGGTCAGGAGGAGAACAATATTTTCAAGATGGCTGCCATGGTGGCTTATTAGTTCTCAGACCAGTTTTACTCAAGACCAGTGAGACATCATATGAAATCTTTTATTTGATATGATCATCCATTCAGAAGATTTTCAAGATGGCCACTCTGATGGCCATATTGAATGTCTGAGTGGTACTATTCTTATCTAGGTTCTACTAGACATCACAACATCTTCATTGATTCAGGAGGAGTAGCCACAAAATTGTTTTAGCGATGACCATACTGGATATCCAAGCTGCATATCATTTTGATTTTTAAAGAACTAGACCATGAATGTGTTTAAAGTTTAATAGCTATTCACCTGGCAGCTAAGAGGAGTATCAAAAACATACTTTGTGCTTAAGGAATTATGCATAATGAACAACAGAAGAGCTCACAGTCAGTCAGTCTTTGTTAGCTTGTCTCATCCCTATCAAAGCTAGATTCAGCAAAGCTTGAAAAGCAGTGATATCATGACAGTAAAATATCAAGAACTAAAATGCCCTTTATCAAAAGGTGTCTTATATATGGACATGTCTGCTAAGGCAGGTTTTTCTCTAAACAAGAAATGATAGTCTTTTGATTGAACTTACTACAGTATCATGGCATATAGGTACACAACCCCTCCATCATAATAGTTACAGTACATTACCCTTACTATCATGGCATATAGGTACACAACCCCACCATCATAATAATAGTTACAGTACATTACCCTTACTATCATGGCATATAGGTATTTAGAATCAATCTCATACCAGGACAAAGAGGCCATGGACTGCACATCATGCCCACCTCACAGGAAAAGCTTCAACCAAAACATTAATAAAATTATTCAAGTGAGCACCATGACTTGCTTTTCACTCTGACCCACAAGGATTTGGTTAATTTCCAATATGTTCTTCATTAGATAAAATTTGAAAGGTTTGAGTGAGTGTGTGTGTGTGTGTGATTTGCATTTTTAACGTAGCTTTAACAATTTTCAGTCATATTGCTACAATGTCTGCAGTGTGACAGTTTACAGTGATGTCTAGCACTGGGGCATCATGCCGCAGACATGTAGCATGATGTCCCACCCAGTCACATTATCCTGACACAGGCCGACCAGTCCTAACACTAACCTCCTAATGCTGACTGCCAAGCAAGGCAGCTGTTGGTACCATTTTTGTAAGTCTTTGGTATGACTCGGACAGGGATCGAACCCACAACCTCCTGCATCCAAGATAAAGGTATTAACATTTGGCAATATATATAAATCTTGTTGAGTATATTTGATTTAATTTAATTGTTTGTTTGTTAGTTTTAATTTTTTTTATATATTCTATTACATGCAATTGTAATGTAACTTTATTTACTGGATTTTGACATTTTCCAGAAATTCAGTTTGACCTGACTGTTTTCATAAACACCCAATAACAGAAACTTTGTATCTAATGCTGATCTAGTTCGTGCCCTTGATTCAGAATCAGTAAGAGTTGAAGTAAACAACTTTTAATAAAAAAAATTGTATATTCTTTCTCACAGTAAAATTCATAAAGTAAAATCGAGGCCATACTTTTGGAGTACATGGCAAATAACATGTAGCAATTGTTTCAAACTGGTTTTTCCTGTGGACTGACCCACATCAGGGCATCTGTTTTGCGCCATGGCTAGATTTATTATTGGGAAGGAATAGTCCTTCTTGCCATAACACTTGAGAAGTCAAAGTGTTTTATGTTGTAACAAGTTTTTTTGGCTAATTAGTTTGTTTTCTTCAAATTATTTGGATTCCAAGAGATTATTTTTCCTTGGAAATACTTGTGCTCTAAATTAATTCTTGGACAAAGAGATTTATAGAAATTTGCACAGAATTCAAATGCTGGAATATTATTTTCTGTGCTTCAACAAAGAACTGCTAACACATCAGTATGACGATGACCACAGCATATGTCATTGCCTTCCAGTTTGGATTTCATCGGGAAATCAAACTTAGTTTCAACAGGACATTTTATTACAAGGACTTCTATTTTTTAATTCTTGGATTATTTTTGGATTTGATTCGTAGAACCATAAGTTCTTTTTTCATTTTTGCCTTGTTTTTCTAGGGAAATAAATTATTTGTTAAATTTTACAAAGCTTGTTGTCTTCACTCTTTTCTTGTTACTGTTTTAAAGAGCCTAAAACGTAACAATATATATAATGAAAAAGATAAATGTAACACGTATACAATCCCTAAAACATATCAACAAAAAGTGTGTTATATAAACTACATTCCCTCATAATGTCCAACGTTTTCTGAGGTGGTACATTGCCACAGAGTTTCTTCATGTAACAACTATACATTATATGAAGTCTCTATGTCAATATGACTTTCCATTTGGATGCAGTGATAACAGGATTTTCAACATGGTTGCTATGGTGTTCACGCTGGAGGTCAGACTGGTATCGTTTCCATTCAGAACCAACTAGATAGCATAAGAAGTCATTTGGTAAAAGCCATGTTAATATGACAATAGAAATAAGGTGAAGCAACCATCATACATTTTGTTTCTGAACATGGCAAGCATTATAACCATACTAGATGTTAGATCAGCACCATTTTTATGTACATAATAAGAAGTCTTTTGGTGAAAACCCTATGTCATTACAACTTTTCTATCTTGGGAAGAATAGCAAAAAGATTTTCAAGATGGCTGCCATTCTTGTCAAATTGGATGTTAGATAGGCACCATTTTCATTTAAGACCAATTAGACATCATTAGAATCATTCTGGTGAAAATCCCATGACAATATAACCATACATTCAGGACGATCAGTGATAAGAAGATTTTCAAGATGTCCATTATGGCAGTCATACTGTATGTAACACTGGCACCATTTTAATTTACGACCAACTAAATATGATAAGTCTTTTGGTGAAAGCTCCATGTCAGTATGGCGATCCATTCAAGAGGAGTAGCAATAACAAGATTTTCAGGATGGCCACCAAGATGGCTGTCAAATCAGCATCATTTTCATTGAGGACAAACCAGACACCATAACAAGTCTTCTGGTTAAAATCCCATTTAGGACCAACCTAGCACCATAACAAGTCTTCTGGTGAAAATCCCATTTAGGACCAACCAGACACCATAACAATTCTGGTGAAAATCCCATGTTGATACAAGTTTAAGATGAGTAGTGATAAGCAATATTTTCAAGATGGCTGCCATGCTGGTTATTTTGGTTATCAGATAGATAGCATTATCACTGAGGACTGAGTTCAGTCTTTTGGTGAAAACCCAATGTTGATATGACCATTCATTTGGGAGGAATAATTAGATTTTCAAAATGGACACCATAGTAGCTCTATTATAGGACACGTCGGCCCATTTTCAGTCATTACCAACTAGACATCATAAGTCTTTTGGTGACAACCCCTTGTTGATGTAACATTCCATTCAGGAATAAGTGTGATACTATTTGCAAGCTGACTGCCATGGTGGTAATACTTGATGTCATATAACCACCATTTTCATTTTGGATCAACTTGACATCTGAAAAAGTCTTTTAGTTAAAACCATATGTTGATCTGATCACACGTTCCTAAGTAGCCATAAAAAGATTTTCAAGATGGCAGCTGGATGTCCAAAGGGTACCATTTTTGTTCAGAACCAACTCAACCTTTCAATCAATGTTCATGCAAAGTTTAATGGCAATCCTCTAAGAAGTTTCAGAGAAATAGCTATAACAAACTTGTTCTAATGGATGGACATATGACAGACAATGGACCTCAAACTCAAACTTTTGCTGACTTAACTAGAATTAAACAAAGTTTTGGATAAAAAGAGAAATAATAACTATGATAAGTGATCGCTAGTGCATTAGTACTAATAATAATTATGGAGAAAATTAGATTCAAAAAAATGATTAGGAAAAACATATAGTTGATATGCTATGAAAATTAACATTTTTTTAAATGTGCTATGTGTAGATAAAAACGTAACACACATATCTTTTGGTGGTAAAACTCCAAATATAGAAATTTTTTTTATACCTTTTTGCCCCATATCTGCTATTATAAAACTACTAAAGGTGTACAACAACGAACACCAATCCAACTAAACAGCCACAGATTTAATGGACAAAACAGAAAGCAAAGAAGTTTCAAGGTTCTGTCTCAAAAGGGCATTAGAATAATTATGTGTAGAAAGGGCTACAAATTTAACCAGCAACTTTTACCTTAAAAGGCAGAATCTTTTATTCACCTCTCTACCTTAGACAGCCTTTGAGTTGCAAAGCAGATGAAAAACCTGTGACTTGTTGAAGATATAAATCATAAAGCCGAGACAACACATATTCTAGTGACAATACATAAGTCAAGTGAAACAGCTACCACCTTATAGAGATGAAGGAAGAATGGGACAAAACTCAAATCTATTCACCCATGATCTTGACCTCAATGATAAAGCCCCCCTCCCCCAGTGTATGCAAGACATGATAACATATAGGTATAAGGGGTTTCATTTTTTTAATCTAAAATGGCCCTTAAGGTATTCACTGGAAGGTAAAGTTATAAAAAAAACTTTAGACTCCGGAGTTGTGAACTTGATCTTTATGACAGGAGCCCCTAGATACTACACAACTTCTGGCCTTCATATATCTGCACACAATACTGTATCCCTTAACTGTCTTTCAATCTAATAAAGACAGAGATCAGCCAAAAGTATCACATGGTCCAAAAGGGAAGTTATAAATCAAAACTGGTCAATGATGAACATGCATTTAGAAATATTGAAAATCCAATTACTCTATTTAACATAAAAATTATAAAAATATAATTTAGTACTCTTCAATAAGGAAATGTAACAGACAATAATCTCAACTCCTCTGGAAACAAATGACAAAAATTTGAATGGGATAACTTGCATGTATGTTAAGAGCAGCAGTGCTGTTTGGAAGCTCAGTTTACGAGATTGAAAAATAACAAATGTTTTTTGACTATGACAACACTGATGACTGGATTGGTTTGGTGTTTTAAGTTTCTTGACTATGATAACGTTGATGGCTGGCTTGGTTTGGTGTTTTAAGTTTCTTGACTATGATAATGTTGATGGCTGGATTGGTTTGGTGTTTTACGTTTGTTGACTATGACAATGTTGATGGCTGGATTGGTTTGGTGTTTTACGTTTGTTGACTATGACAATGTTGATGACTGGATTGGTTTGGTGTTTTATGTTTCTTGACTATGATAACATTGATGGCTGGATTGGTTTGGTGTTTTATGTTTCTTGACTATGATAATGTTGAGGGCTGGCTTGGTTTGGTGTTTTACGTTTGTTGGCTATGATAACATTGATGACTGGATTGGTTTGGTGTTTTATGTTTGTTAACTATGATAATGTTGATGGCTGGATTGGTTTGGAGTTTTAAGCAACACCAGTAGCTACTCAGTGCCGAACTGACTGGATCAAAGTGTCTTATCCTAGGACACAATGGAAACAGACACAGGCTGATCCAATGAGAGGATATGAGCCCATACCCTTTGGGTAACAAGTCCAGCAATTATATCAACTATTGCTCTTGCCTCCATTAGTCAACTCTTATCACATACAGGAGGGTGCATCATGCCTACACTACCTTCCAAAGCCTGCAGGGGGTGACAGTTGGTGAATTAAATCAAGTCCTGTCTTGTTGCATCCAGACATAACTTGTTGTACATTTGTAAAATTTTTATATTAAAAGTTAAGAAGAAAATCTTGAATGATTCTGCCTGGATAATAATTTCACAAGAAGATGAGAGATTTGTCCATATGACATGGTTGCCGCTGCCAATTATATGCAATAAAAGGGTGGTTCTAAACAGGGGCCATAACTTTGTGAAAGCCTGATATCAAGTTTGGTTGAAGTCCACATAGTCCTTGAAAAGTTACTGAGCAAAACCAAAAGCTTACAGAGACAGGATTTGAAAGGAGGGGCAGAATGGCTCACCATGGGTAATGGTATACTAGCCTTTCCACTGATAGCATGAAATCCCTGAAAAGTTAATAAGCAGAAACAAAACTTGAAAGAGAAAGGATGTGATAGGATGGGAAAAAATTGACCAACATGGGTAATACTATATACACTTTTCCGCTGATGGGGGGGGTATATTTCACATTTGTCTTTAGATGATGGCCTGCATGAATCTTTACATCAAAAGAATGGAGGTATTATGGCAAAATTATAAACAGTCAGATTTCTGGTCTGCTTACATGCAAGTTTCAACAATTTACTGTTAATTCCACATTTTCATGGATTTTGTGATTGCTACATACACTGTACCACAAAGTTAAATACCTAGGGAGCAATTATCCCTCTGTATAAAGAACAGAGTACTCACTTCCTCAATCCATGAACAATGATCTTTCTATGGAAACAATATGCTTAATTTTTCAATCCATACATACTGATCCTTCCGTGGAAAGGTCAGGCCCCTTTCCTCAATAAATGAACAAATGATAATTCCGTGGAAAGGACAGCTCTCCTTATTCAATCCATGAACAATTGATCCCTGTGTGAAAAGAATACGCCCCTTTCTTCAAGCCATGAACATTGGTCCCTCTGTGGTAAGAACAGGACCGCTTCCTTAAACCAAAAACATTGATCCTTCTGTGGAATGAATCAGCCCCCTTCCTCAATAAATGAACAAAGATCCTTCTGTGGAGAGAACAGCCCTCCTTACTCAATCCATGAATCTGTGGAAGGAAAAAGCCCCCTTCCACAAGCCATGAACAATGGTCCCTTTTTATTAAGAACAGGCCACCTTTCTCAATCCAAGAACATTGATATCTCTACGGAAAGAAACAGCCCCCATAATCAATTCATGAACAATGAACCCTTTGTGGAAAGAACAGGTCTCCATCCTCAATCCAAACAATAATGCTTCTGTGAAACGAATAGGTCCCCTTCCTCAATCCATGAACAATTATCCTTCTGTGGAAAGAATAGGCCCCCTTCCTTAATCCATTTACAGTGATCCTTATATGGAAAGAATATGATCCCTTCATCAGTAGGCCCCCTCCCTCAATCCATGAACAATAATCCATCTGTGGAAAGAATATGATCCCCTCCTCAATCCACTAACAGTGATCCTTCTATGCAAAGAATAGGTTCCCTGCCTCAATCCATGAACAATAATCCTTCAGTGGAAAGATTCAGCCACCTTTCTCAATCCATGAACTTAGGTGCAAATGAAAAGGGCATTTGTCATGAAGCCACAAAATGATACCCACAAAGAAAGATGAATTTGCAGTAGGCATGACTCAGCATATTTAGTGTTAGATATTTCAAAAATTTCGATGAAAAGATTCATATATACAAGTGACAGAAATAGTACATATATACATGTGATAGAAATTGTACACATATACAAGTGAGAGAATGTTATACAGCAAGCAATCAAGTGCCACTATAAAGTTAATAAAACCTGAAAAGCTAATCAACTTACCTCTAAACTGCATGAAGTTCAACCTAACAGATCAATGCAAAATTATTAAAAATCAAAATATAGCAAAACTTTCAAAACCAAATACAAAAACAGAATTAAGTAACGGATCAATGGTAATTACAGGAAGCTGGTTAGAGTTCTGCAATGGGTAAATGGATAACTTTCTTTTATCACTGCATTCTTTGTTACTACAGATACATATAAAACTGCCAAGATTGCCAAAGTTGAAGAAAGCTTCAGCCCTTTTAGTCTAGCGGTATGTGGACCTAACTATCACACAGAAGATCCAAGTCTGTATGCAAGTCTATCACACAGAAGATCCAAGACTGTATGTGAGTCTAACTATCAGACAGAAGATCCAAGTCTGTATGCAAGTCTAACTATAACACAGAAGATCCAAGTCTGTATGTGAGTCTGTCACACAGAAGATCCAAGTCTGTATGTGAGTCTAACTATCACACAGAAGATCCAAATCTGTATGTGAGTCTAATTATCACACAGAAGATCCAAGTCTGTATGCGAGTCTAACTATCACACAGAAGATCCAAGTCTGTATGCAAGTCTAACTGTCACACAGAAGATCCAAGTCTGTATGTGAGTCTGTCACACAGAAGATCAAAGTCTGTATGCAAGTCTGTCACACAGAAGATCCAAGTCTGTATGCAAGTCTAACTGTCACACAGAAGATCCAAGTCTGTATGCAAGTCTATCACACAGAAGATCTAAGTCTGTATGCAATTCTAACTATCACACAGAAGATCCAAGTCTGTATGCGAGTCTAACTGTCACACAGAACATTCAAGTCTATATGTAGGCCTAACTGTCACATGGAATATTCAAGTCTGTATGTTAGCCAAACTGTCACACAGAAGATTCAAGTCTGTATGTTAGCCTAACTGTCACACGGAAGATTCGAGTCTGTATGTGAGCCAAACTGTCACAAGGAAGAGTCAAGTCGATGCAGACTAACAGTTATGCAGAACATTCAAGTCAGTATGTTAGCCTAACTGTTACATAGAAGATTCACATCTATATGTAGGCCTAACTGTCACATGGAAGATTCAAGTCTGTATGTTAGCCTAACTGTTACATGGAAGATTCAGGTCTGTATGTTAGCCTAACTGTCACATGGAACATTCAAGTCTATATGTAGGCCTAACTGTCACATGGAAGATTCAAGTCTGTATGTTAGCCTAACTGTCACATAGAAGATTCAAGTCTGTATGTTAGCCAAACTGTTACATGGAAGATTCAAGTCTGTATGTTAGCCTAACTGTCACATGGAAGATTCAAGTCTGTATGTTAGCCTAACTGTTACATGGAAGATTCAAGTCTGTATGTTAGCCTAACTGTTACACAGAAGATTCAAGTCTGTATGTTAGCCTAACTGTTACATGGAAGATTCAAGTCTGTATGTTAGCCTAACTGTTACATGGAAGGTTCAAGTCTATATGTCAGCCTAACTGTTACACGGAAGATTCAAGTCTGTATGTTAGCCTAACTGTCACATGGAAAATTCAAGTCTGTATGGTAGCCAAACTGTTACAAGGAAGATTCAAGCCTGTCAAGTCAGCCACACTGTCATACAGCAGATTCAAGTCTGAATTCTAACTACAGTTAGTCTCTCAATTCACGTTTTGAAAACTGAATTAATCCCTGAATCAAGAAAACAAATTGGAGCTATAAATGTAAAAGTAACCCATGAAACCCTGAAATTGTATTGTTTTATCCAAATCTCATTGTAAGAACTATATTACCTTTACTACTGGTATCACTGCAAATTATGCCATCAACCAACATAATTGTTTTCAAAACAAACTAGTCCTTGAAACTTTCAAACTAAATTTAAGCGTTGAAAGATTTAAAAAAATAAATTGTCAACTTTTTAATTTAATTCTCCCTGTATTTTCAGCTGTTCAAAGTGCCATTTCATAAGAGCCTTAAAAAAATACGTATAATTTAATCAACATCATACAGAAGAAAAACAGGTGGAAGAGTGACCATAGGTAAACATGTGACAATGAGTTACATACCTGATTTTAAAATATTTAATTGAACAGAGAGAGAGAGAGAGAGAGAGGGACAGACAGAGAGACATAATTAATGAAAGATAATAAGAGTCATATATCTCAACCATTTCTATTTAAACAAATATTCAGATTTTACTATTACTCTAGTCATATATTTTAATCAATGACTGAGTGATGTATATACACAAGTTTTATATGAGTATATAAAATATTATCACTGGATCAGCCTCTTTGACTTAATAAATCCAACAATACATTTTCATGGGATATAATGCATTTGAAAAATATGATGCACCTTCTCTATAATTAAACTGCTGTACTTGGGGAGTAATTATGTATGACATCACAATAACAAAATATTATGATGTCATAATAAATGATTTCTGCAACATGTGGAATCACTGTCATTTTAATTCCTAGTTTGTCAAATTGTTCTGTTCAAGGCATTCTATTCAAAAGTCTGTACTGAAACCATCTCCAGTAGGAATCGATTTTATTCAAAGTTACAAAGATTTGTCTTTTTCTTTCACACAGTACTTATATCTTTGTTGTATATTAAGACTCTCTATACTTGTACAATCCTTAACATATTTCATGATTAATGGTACTGGGTACCTTGTTATAGGGCTAATTGATTTTTCTTCCACATATTTCATGATTTATTTTATTGGGTACCTTATAGGGCCAGTTGGTGTCTCATCCACACATTTCATGATTAATGGTACTTGGTACTTTATTACAGGGCTGATTGGATTCTCTTCCACACATTTCATGATTAATGGTACTGGGTACTTTATTACAGGGCTGATTGGATTCTCTTCCACACATTTTATGATTAATGGTACTGGGTTCTTTATTACAGGACTGACTGGATTCTCTTCCACACATTTCATGATTAATGGTACTGGGTACTTTATTACAGGGCTGATTGGATTCTCTTCCACACATTTCATGATTAATGGTACTGGGTACTTTATTACAGGGCTGATTGGATTCTCTTCCACACATTTCATGATTAATGGTACTGGGTACTTTATTACAGGGCTGATTGGATTCTCTTCCACACATTTCATGATTAATGGTACTGGGTACTTTATTACTGGGCTGATTGGATTCTCTTCCACACATTTCATGATTAATGGTACTGGGTACTTTATTACAGGGCTGATTGGATTCTCTTCCACACATTTCATGATTAATGGTACTGGGTACTTTATTACAGGGCTGATTGGATTCTCTTCCACACATTTCATGATTAATGGTACTGGGTACTTTATTACAGGGCTGATTGGATTCTCTTCCACACATTTCATGATTAATGGTACTGGGTACTTTATTACAGGGCTGATTGGATTCTCTTCCACACATTTCATGATTAATAGTACTGTTCTCTTCCACATAATGGATGACCAATGTTACTTGGAACCTTATTATAGGATCAATTAGTTTCTCTTAAACATATTTCATGATTAATGTTACTTGGTACCTTGTTATTGGGTCTATTGGCTTCTCATCCAAGTATTGAGCAGGTAACTTATATTAAATATTTAAATTGCCTAATAACACCATACAAATTAAGAAAATTACACTTAATATTGTACCTTAATTCAGAAATAGTTACATCT
This sequence comes from Sinohyriopsis cumingii, assembly GCA_028554795.2. Classification (NCBI taxonomy): domain Eukaryota; kingdom Metazoa; phylum Mollusca; class Bivalvia; order Unionida; family Unionidae; genus Sinohyriopsis; species Sinohyriopsis cumingii. The sequence continues at coordinate 55,551,203 of CM068828.1, forward strand.
AGTACATTTAAAGTCCCTTGATTTAGTAACAGTCCTATCTTGTACCTTTAAAGTTCCTTGATTTAAAAACAGTCCCATCTAGTATATTTAAAGTTCCTTAATTTAGTAATAATCCCAGATTGTACCTTTAAAAACAGTTCTATCTTGTTCCTTTAAAGTTCCTTGATTTAAAAAGTTATATCTTGTACCTTTAAAGTTCCTTGATATAAAAACAGTCCTATCTTGTACCTTTAAAATTCTTTGATTTAAAAACAGTTCTATCTTGTACCTTTAAAGTTCCTTGATTTAAAAAGTTATATTATCTTGTACCTTTAAAGTTCCTTGATTTAAAAACAGTTCTATCTTGTACCTTTAAAGTTCCTTGATTTAAAAACAGTCCCCTCTTGTACCTTTAAAGTTCCTTGATTTAAAAACAGTCCCAACTTGTATCTTTAAAGTTCCTTGATTTAAAAACAGTCCTATCTTGTACCTTTAAAGTTCCTTGATTTAAAAACAGTTCTATCTTGTACCTTTAAAGTTCCTTGATTTAAAAACAGTTCTATCTTGTACCTTTAAAGTTCCTTGATTTAAAAACAGTTCCATCTTGTACCTTTAAAGTTCCTTGATTTAAAAACAGTTCTATCTTGTACCTTTAAAGTTCCTTGATTTAAAAACAGTTCTATCTTGTACCTTTAAAGTTCCTTGATTTAAAAACAGTTCTATCTTGTACCTTTAAAGTTCCTTGATTTAAAAACAGTTCCATCTTGTACCTTTAAAGTTCCTTGATTTAAAAACAGTTCCATCTTGTACCTTTAAAGTTCTTTGATTTAAAAACAGTCTCATCTAATATATTTAAAGTTCCTTGATTCAGTAATAATCCCATATTGTACCTTTAAAGTTCCATGATTTAAAAATAGTCCAATCTTGTACCTTTCAGGTTCCTATGAAGAATATAATACATTTTTTACCTATTATCTTATTCATTAGGACTTCAACAAATACTGATCATTACTAATTCAAGGAATATTGCAAGGAGAAATACACATTTATCCTTATTTATAACTGTGTAATGTTTTGTTTCAATAATTACAACTTCAATAGTATCAACATATGCTTTATCTTACAGCAGAGAGTTACTAAATTTCCAAAACGATATTTCTCTCCTAAATTATTAAACTTAAATGACATTTGATCTGTTTGGTAGCCATGTTCTATATGGACAAGATGAAACTGTTAAAGAAACAAGTTTTCCAATGTCAAAAAGAAAATAAATAGAGTCCTGCTTGCTTGAAAGGGGTAGTTCTCCAAGTCAAACACCTTTCTGCACAGTTAATTCTCTCTAATGTAATCTGCTTATTGTAGACTGTAACATCTAATGTGAAAAAAATTCTCAGTTACATGAATTTTAATTTTAAACTCTTGACTGATTTATTCCAATACTAAACAAGCAATTATATCCACAAATACTTCTTATAAAGTTCTGATCTTATTTCAATAAAATGATTTTTTATATACATAAACAAACAATATACCAAGTATTTGTTTTTTAAGAAAGTTTAAAACATTCCTTCTTTTCTCTCTATTGCCACAACATTGTAATTAATGGCTGCCATGGTGGACATATTGGATTTCAGACTGACAACATTTTCAAAGGGGACCAAACAGACATCATAAGAAGTCTTCTCTTGAAAACCCCATGCTGACAATATCAGATGCCATATCAGTACTGTTTTCATTCAGGATCAACAAGACATGACAAGAAGACTTTTTGTGAAAACTCAATGTCAATATGAACGTCCATCTAGGAGTAGTACTGACAGCAAGATTTCCAAGATGGCCACTACTGTGGCCATAATGGAGGTCAAATCAGCAGCCTTTCATACGGGACCAACTAGACATCATAAGAAGTCTTCCCATGAAATCCCATGTTGATATGATAATCAATTCATGAGGTGTAGCAATAATAGCATTCTCATAACGGCTGCCATGGCGCTGGCCACATGGGATGTAAGATAGATTGGCACCATTCTCATTTAGGTCCAAGTATACATTATCAGAAATATTTTAGTGTAAGCTTCATTTTGAAATAATCTGTTAAAATATTCAAGATAGCCATGTGGTGGTCATAAGAGATGTTCACTGGCATCATTTGCATTTGAAACCAACTAGATATCTCAAGTAAGAAGTCTTCATGCAAAACCCCCCATGTCAATCTGACTTCCATATTAGACATCAGTCTGGCATCAATATTATTTAGGATCAACTAGACAGGAAATGAAGTCTTAAAGTGAAAACCCTGTGTTAATTTGACCATCTATTCAAAAGGAGTTGAAATATTAAGATTTTAAGATGCTGGATGTCCAAGCAGGACTGTCGTCATTTAAGATCAAGTCAAAACTGTAAGAAGTATTCTAGCAAAAACCCATTGTCAACTTTCCATTCATCAAAAAGCTAGTGATAACAAGATTTTCATGATGGCTGCATTGGTGCCCATACTAGACTTCAAATCAGCACCATTTTCACTTAGGACCACCTGAATTGTATAATAAGTCTAAACATGAAAAGGTATATTGATAACTTTCCATTCTGAAGGAATAGCAATAACAAGATTTTCAAGGTGGTTGCCATGACAGCCATTGGATGCCAGATTCATTTTGTCAATTGTCCATGTTGATATGGTCATCCATTCAGGAGTAGCAATAAGATTTTCAAAATGGCTGCTGTACCTGCCATACTGGATATCCAGGTAGCACCATCTTTAATTGAGACCAACTACACATTCTCTGCCATGCTTACAGACGTCTTCCTTGACTATGATATTAGATTCTATATTGGATATTAGACTGATGGCAAGATCTTCAATTCAAGACCTTTCCCCTGAAAACATGTAAGCTCAGTATTAAGTAATTATGTACAATAACTTGTCTTGAAAGACCACAGCTATGAGAGGGATCAAATCCTTGGTGCACACATACTTATTTTATACACTGTGTGACTTGTCATGAGAAACAACTTGTCTTGAGGAACAATGAGTTACTTGACAGAATGGGTGGTCCTTCATGGTAATGAGTTACTTGACAGAAGAGGTGGTCCTTCATGGTAATGAGTTACTTGACAGAAGGGGTGGTCCTTTATGGTAATGAGTTACTTAACAGAAGGGGTGGTCCTTCATGGTAATGAATTACTTGATAGAAGGGGTGGTCCTTCATGGTAATGAGTTACTTGACAGAAGGGGCGGTCCTTCATTGTAAGTTCTACTAAGTGCACAAGCATTCACACACACCTGTGGTTGAAAACACTTTATCCCAAACCAGATATGCTAACTGTTAGTTAACAACACACAAAGGAGGAAAGTATACTCAGAATGTAATAGTTCTGCAGTCTCCCGAGGTATAATTACAGTATATGTCTCCTATGTACATTTACAGTATGTCTTCAAAACATAATAACAGTATATCTCTCCAAAGTATATATCCTGTATTTTTTCAAAGCATATTTATATTATGTCTCCAAAGAATAATTACAGTATGTTTCCAAAGTATAATTGCAGTCTATCTCCAAAGTATAATTACAGTATATCTCTCCAAAGTATAATTACAGTATGTTTCCAAAGTATAATTACAGTGTCTATCTCCAAAGTATAATTACAGTATGTTTCCAAAGTATAATTACAGTATGTTTCCAAAGTATAATTACAGTGTCTATCTCCAAAGAATAATTACAGTATGTTTCCAAAGTATAATTGCAGTGTCTATCTCCAAAGTATAATTACAGTATATCTCTCCAAGGTATAATTACAGTCTACAAAGTATAATTACAGTATGTTTCCAAAGTATATTTACAGTATATCTCTCAAAAGTATATTTACAGCATATCTCTCCAAGGCATATTTACAGTATAAATCTCCAAAGTATACTTTCTGATGTAGAGAACAATTTGCTGTACCTGGCGACATGTACTGCAATGTGTCGAGAAACACCATTATTACCATACAAATCTGAGTAAATTACAAAAAAATTTAATTCTCTGAGAAAAACAATAAACAATTTCTCACTTGTAGTTTAAGTATTTTCATGATGTCCGGCTACACATACATTTATAATGATGATATACCAAGAAATGCAGCTGTCATGGGCCAAGGAAATTAACTGGTATATACAGCAGTCCCCCTCTTGACCAGCCCAACTTGACCAGCAGCCACCCGCTCCTTACGGCCAGAATCTGTTGGCACCGATGAGTTTGTGTTCAAAAGCACCCCTCACGAAAGGCCACCCCGCTAACATGACCAGCGGCCAGCATATTTGTGCAATAATATAAAATGTACCCCTCACAAGTGGCCGCATTTTATTTTATTATGTATCCAGAACCAGTATTTTATTCATAACGTGTATTAAGTAATCCGATTTCTGTTTCCTGAAGTCAGGTTTTCATTACTGAAAGTGTCGACTAAAGTACATGTAACACTAAGGTTAATATTATATCATTTACGCCTCGCGAGAAGCCACATTTATTCCATAAAACCGAGAAAATCTAAATTTTAATCCATACTAAAGGGTAAGTACATGTAATCCAATTAGCTTTACTGTTGTGTTATCATGAGCTGTCTGGTTTAGTTACTCTGATAATTGTCAAGATTACAACTATTGAACAGTAGTAACAGCTGAGAAGTGGCAGTATCGATGTACAATACACAAGTCAGCAGGAAAATGGTTTGATAGCCTTTATGGCTTCCCTTAGTAAGATATTAAGCTTGTTCACTTTGATAATTAGTGGCTATTACTACTGACAACGAGGTCAAATCTGCGTGATGTTAATGGTACATATATCAAAGTCGTTTTGGCTTCTCTTACTTGGTGTAAAGAAATGTATAAAAACAATAGGGTACCAGACTGCAACTAATGAATCACGTGACAAGATCACTTCCTTTCAAAACACATGGCAATTTGCCTAAATGCAGAAATATTGTGTTATCAGTCTTGTAGATGGCAACATTGGAATAAGTTACTGCAAAAAGATCAACATGTCATCGAAGAAAAGAAAAAATCTTAGTTTAGAAGAGAAAATGAAAGTAATTCAACTGACCGAAAAAGGGGAGAGTTCATGGACCCATGCAGAAAAAATTGATGTCAGAAAGACTCAAATATACAATATCATGAAAGATAGGGAAACAATTCTGTGGGAATGGGAAAGTGGAATGGACATAAAAAGGAAGATTGTTAGAGCCAGATGTTTGTATTTAGATTTGAATGACAAGGTTTTTGAATGGTTTTGCACTGCGCTTGCTAAGAAAATTTCACTCACTGGTCAAATGAGTCAAGAAAAAGCAACAATTTTGTCAGCTGAAATGGGATATGATGACTTTACCACAACTAATGGATGGTTGCACAGATTTCAAGTCCGACACAATATTAAGTGTTCTGTCCTTAGTGGAGAATCAGCTGATGTTAATAATGAAGTTGTCGAAGACTGGAACAAAAGACTGAATGATATATGCAGGGTATATGACAGCAAGGATAATTTTAATTGTGACAAGACATTATTACAAAGACAGTTTTAAAACTATATCAATGGCTATTCATAACATTCTTTTGAAAATGATGAAAGTTTGTTTCACGTTGATTTCACAACATGCAAGTTATGTTTAAATGAAAATATTAAATGTTTTGGAATTAAATGTAGTTGTGACTTTCTTCATTTGTATTTACTTTCTGCACTTGTCTTTCCCTCTAGAAAGGCCACCCTCATTATAAGGCCACTTCCCTGGGGTGGCCTTATAAGAGGGGGACTACTGTAGTACAAAGTATCCTAAAGTAAAATTATTTCCATAGACCTCAACAGAATTATCCAAGCTTCACACATTCATGGATCAAAAACTCAAATGAATTGTCAAGATATATGTTATATGATTAATTTTTTAGACAAATGGAGGTATCTTAAATTTATATATACATATATTTTAAACTCCCATTTTACACAATATTTATTTTTTAAAATATTTTATTCTATAAAAAAAGAAAAAGCAAACAAAATATGCTCTCACTATGTAATTCATGATGACAATTTGAGATATCAAGTGACATATATGAAATAATTACTCTTGAAGTCGATGTGGACTCAAGGAACTATACCATTCAAGTATATCCCCTCCCCACTTTTACAAGTGGAAAAGCAACAGACAATCCTGCACCAATGATAGGGGCATATCCTCAATGGTAATAGCTAGCATAATAGGGGCATCTCCTCATTGACAATAGCTAGCATAAAAGGGGCAAATCCTCACTGACAGTAGCTAGCATAATAGGGGCAAATCCTCACTGACAACAGCTAGCATATTAGGGGCAAATCCTCACTGGAAATAGCATAACATGGGCATATCTTATTGGCAATAGCTAGCATAACAGGGCCATCTCCTCACTGGAAATAGCATAACATGGGCATCTCTTATTGGCAATAGCTAGCATAAACCTTGCCATAATTATGCTGATAAATGTCATCACTTTCATCAAGGGCTCCCACCTGAGAGTCAGTGTGGCTTCAGGAAAAGATGAGGGATCAAAGACATGTCTGTAGTTTGTCAACTCCATGTGAAATTTCTGAAACAGTACTTCAACCCATAATTGAATTTCATCAACCGGATAAAATCCTTGACACAGTCATGAAGGCCTCCGGAAGATCATTGCAAAATCTGGCTGCCCAGAGAAATTTATCATAATAGTTTGTAAATTTCATGATGGCATGCTTGCTTGCATTGTGGATGATGGTTAGTCATCTGAACCAATCTTAGTCACCAATGGAGTAAAACAAGTCTGTGTCGGCCCCAAACCTTTTAAGTATGATGCTCTCTGCCACACTTACTGATGCCTTATATGACAATGATGCTGGGATCGACATCAGCTATCAGACTCAATACAATCTGTTGAATCTGATGAGATTACGAATAAAGATGCAGTTACAGGATGTGACTGTTTAGGATCTACTGACAAATGAATGCATGGACAATTTCTGCTCAGCTTTTGTCAATTTTGGCCTCACAACCAGTATCAAGAAGACATTTGTGATGCAACAACTCGCACCAGGAAAGCCTTATGTAGAGTCTGCCATCACAGTTAGTGGTTAAATCCTCCAGGTAGTAAACAGCATTACATGGTCTTATGTAGTTCACACTGACGAAAAACTAATTCCACAATCACAAAAGCATATGCATCCTTCAGCAGACTATGCACAAATGTGTGGGAGTGCAGAGGTATAAGTCTGGAAACAAAATGGAAGATCTACAGATCTGGATCATGTACAGAAGCCTTGCCAAGAAGATGAACCCTTTTTATATAAGCTGCCTGAGGAATCTGATGATATGTCAGGACAAGGTTACTGAGCTTCTCACATGGGCAGGCATTCCAAGTATTCACACCCTGATGATGAAATTACAGACGAGATGGGCAGGCTGTATCACCAGGACATTAGATGACTTCTAAGGATCTTCTATAGTGTGCTGAAGGAGTGGAAAGTGAACTCAAGGGGGTCAGAAGAAATGCTTCAAAGACTCCCTCAAGTTATCACTGAAATACTTCAACAATGACCCTGAGTGCACCTTCTATTTCAAACATATCAAGTTTGATCCCAAAGATTGATCTTACAACTTTTCAACACCCAATAAATTTTCCGAAAGGTCGTGTTTGCACTGAAAAGTACTGGTCTCAGAATTTTTGGGAACATGCACAGCAGAACCGGAAGCCATGTTGTTAGATAATTATATGAGATGATATTCACGTGAAAAACTGACATGGTAAAAGTGTGCACCTTAAAAATTAATAAATGGTTTCATGCAAAATACACATTAAACATACAGTCTATTTTACCAGCGTGTAAATATTTTTAAAATTTAAATCTGTAACCTATTTACAGTTTTTGTGGTCTTAAACTTTTGAATAAAATTTTTTAAAGTCATCTGGATTTATGAATTCTTTTTATACAGCAGAAATAGCTGTGCCTGTAGAGTTAAATCTGTGTAAATATTTGTAACATCAGGCCTCATTACAAAATTACATTTGCAGTCTTAGATGTAGAAACGGGTAAAGCATCTGTTTGTATTATTAGACCTTATTACAAAATTACATTTGCAGTTTGACACTTGACATACAGAAACAGGTAAAGCATAAAACATCACAATAAGTCAACATGTATCAAGCAAACAGTAAGTCTATGGGTGATCCTTATGTAACTTTAAAATATAGATAATATGTGAAATAAGCACATTCTATCCTTCAGATATTTATGTATCAAACTGAAATAAGCACATTCTAGCCTTCAGGTATTTATGTATCAAACTGAAATAAGCACATTCTAGCCCTCAGATATTTATGTCTCAAACTGAAATAAGCACATTCTAGCCTTCAGATATTTATGTCTCAAACTGAAATAAGCACATTCTAGCCCTCAGATATTTATGTCTCAAACTGAAATAAGTACACTCTAGCCTTCAGGTATTTATGTCTCAAACTGAAATAAGCACATTCTAGCCTTCAGATATTTATGTCTCAAACTGAAATAAGCACATTCTAGCCTTTAGATATTTATGTCTCAAACTGAAATAAGCACATTCTAGCCTTCAGATATTTATGTCTCAAACTGAAATAAGCAAATTCTAGCCCTCAGATATTTATGTCTCAAACTGAAATAAGCACATTCTAGCCTTCAGGTATTTATGTCTCAAACTGAAATAAGCACATTCTAGCCCTCAGATATTTATGTCTCAAACTGAAATAAGCACATTCTAGCCTTCAGATATTTATGTCTCAAACTGAAATAAGCACATTCTAGCCCTCAGATATTTATGTCTCAAACTGAAATAAGTACACTCTAGCCTTCAGGTATTTATGTCTCAAACTGAAATAAGCACATTCTAGCCTTCAGATATTTATGTCTCAAACTGAAATAAGCACATTCTAGCCTTTAGATATTTATGTCTCAAACTGAAATAAGCACATTCTAGCCTTCAGATATTTATGTCTCAAACTGAAATAAGCAAATTCTAGCCCTCAGATATTTATGTCTCAAACTGAAATAAGCACATTCTAGCCTTCAGGTATTTATGTCTCAAACTGAAATAAGCACATTCTAGCCCTCAGATATTTATGTCTCAAACTGAAATAAGCACACTCTAGCCTTCAGGTATTTATGTATCAAACTGAAATAAGCAAATTCTAGCCCTCAGATATTTATGTCTCAAACTGAAATAAGCACATTCTAGCCCTCAGATATTTATGTCTCAAACTGAAATAAGCACACTCTAGCCTTCAGATATTTATGTATCAAACTGAAATAAGCAAATTCTAGCCCTCTGATATTTATGTCTCAAACTGAAATAAGCACACTCTAGCCTTCAGGTATTTATGTCTCAAACTGAAATAAGTACATTCTAGCCTTCAGGTATTTATGTATCAAACTGAAATAAGCACACTAGCCTTCAGGTATTTATGTATCAAACTGAAAAAAGCACACCCTAGCCTTCAGGTATTTATGTATCAAACTGAAATAAACAAATTCTAGCCTTTAGATATTTATTATCAAACTAATGTGATTGTATTTGCATGAGGAAAAATAGAGTTTAAAACAAATTTCTCTGGATAAAAATCCCAATTCCTAATGCAGTGATAAATGAGGCACTTTATTTACTTTGTTTTATTCCTTATTTTTCATATCTTTTCATCCTTGACTCAATCACAGCAGTAAATAAACACTGAAATTTACAAACAAATGGTCATGATACATTTCACTTTCAACAGATGCAGATAAATATTTATTCATATGACTTCCACTAATTTTTTAAAAAGCATACATAATCTACTTGCTTATAAGTTCAATCCAACAGCAAACAACACACACCCTGATCTGCTGTCATATAATGAGCTTGCAGATCTTCGTCTATGTTTATTCTACTGATTACTCCTAAAAATTGCATACAGCCAGATCCGCTATCACATTATGCAATGACAGACTTGGATCTATGCAGTTGGATCCAACTTGCACACAAATATAAATATATATATATATATATATATATATATATATATATATATATATATATATATATATATATATTAGATAAATAAGTATATAATAGATTTTATAGTAACTATTTAAGTACATAATTACATAGATCTTAAAGTAGCTAATTATGTATATTATTATGTAGATTTTATAGTGGCTAATTTAGTATATAATTATGTAGATCTTATAGTAGATAATTAAATATACAAGTATATTATTATGTAGACTTCATAGTAACTAATTAAGTATCATGCAGACTTTATGGTAGATAATCAAATACATAATTGAGTGCATTTTACAGTAGATAATTAAGTATGTAATTATGTGGACTTTATGGTAGATAATTAAGTATTATGAGGTTTTTATAGTAGATAATCAAATATATAATTGTGTGCATTTTATAGTAGATAATTAAGTATGTAATTATGTGGACTTTATAGTAGATAATTAAGCATTATGTGGTTTTTATAGTAGATAATCAAATATATAATTGTGTGCATTTTATAGTAGATAATTAAGTATGTAATTATGTGGACTTTATAGTACATAATTAAGCATTATGTGGTTTTTATAGTAGATAATTAAGTATGATGTGGATTTTATAGTACATAATTAAGTATATAATTATGTAGATTATATACTAGATAATCAAATATATAACTGTGTGCATTTTGCAGTAGATAATTAAGTATGTAATTATGTGGACTTTATGGTAGATAATTAAGCATTATGTGGTTTTTATAGTAGATAATCAAATATATAATTGTGTGCATTTTATAGTAGATAATTAAGTATGTAATTATGTGGACTTTATAGTAGATAATTAAGCATTATGTGGTTTTTATAGTAGATAATCAAATATATAATTGTGTGCATTTTATAGTAGATAATTAAGTATGTAATTATGTGGACTTTATAGTAGATAATTAAGCATTATGTGGTTTTTATAGTAGATAATTAAGTATGATGTGGATTTTATAGTACATAATTATGTATATAATTATGTAGATTATATACTAGATAATCAAATATATAACTGTGTGCATTTTGCAGTAGATAATTAAGTATGTAATTATGTGGACTTTATGGTAGATAATTAAGAATTATGTGGATTTTATAGTAGATAATTAAGTATGATGTGGATTTTATAGTACATAATTAAGTATATAATTATGTAGATTATATACTAGATAATCAAATATATAACTGTGTGCATTTTGCAGTAGATAATTAAGTATGTAATTATGTGGACTTTATGGTAGATAATTAAGCATTATGTGGTTTTTATAGTAGATAATCAAATATATAATTGTGTGCATTTTATAGTAGATAATTAAGTATGTAATTATGTGGACTTTATAGTAGATAATTAAGAATTATGTGGATTTTATAGTAGATAATTAAGTATATAATTATGTAGATTATATAGCAGATAATTAAGATAATTAAGTATATAATTAAGAGCAGCACACACCATGAAAAGACCTGATCCACAGAGATTACAGTTTCGCATTAGATAGACTGCAATCTTAACATGATGGAAATATTTTAAAAAGTCCACAGAACTGAGAAACTGCTAATGAATATGAAAACACTGATTGCTTTAAAAGTGTATCTATGCATATACTTCTGCACGAAAAATTTTCAGTTAGTGACTGCAAAAAAGAAAGTAAAAATCTTTTCTGATCGTGAAGTTCAGTAAAGCTGTTCTGTTCTGTGTTGCTATTAATACAAAAAGAACAGTCTCTTCAAATCTTGAACAAGTGAGAAATGGTTAGAGTCGCATGCACTGACTCTTGATCCCAGACAAAGTCATCAGCATTGTGTGCACTGACTCTTGATCCTGTCCAAAAAGACTACAGTCGCATGCATTGACTCTTGCCTTTGGACCAGAATTTTAGATGCAGCAGCTGTTACATTTGAAGGAAATGAACATCAAGCCAATTGATGGGTTATGTACATAAGCAGAGTGCATAACTTGCTTGAGCAATGAGGCTTAAATGTGCATATATATATATATATATATATATATATATATATATATATATATATATATCTGGCATGAGGATTTCATTGTTACAAACTTCACCTGGTGTGGTCCTAGTGAGCATTTGTGCGTTGCATGCCTGCAGGTCAAGGGTCAAAGGACTAACATTTTGTCATCATTAATGGTATCAACATCTTGCATTTCCACATGGACAACCTCAAGAAGTAAAAACATGAAAATAAAAATAAACAGCAATTAAAAATAAAAGCCAGCCATAAAAAAACATAAAACTTAATTTTCACAAAATTTGTAAACATGTATTCCCTCACTGCAAGCAATGCAGATCGAGAAAGTCTTAAGTTCCCAAATATCAAAAACTGTAGGACAAATTTATAATTGCTACAATGGCATGAAAATCTATTCAGGTCTTATATTTATGGATACAAATAGGCAATCCAAATTTAATTTGTCTATCACTCATGATATTTGCTAATTTGTGTTCACAAGTATTATTCCCCAGTTTAAAATAGCTATAATGATCTGATAATTTATTCAGGTCATCTATGTATGAATATAAACATGCCTACCAAATTTTATCCGTCTACCTTAAGTGGCTTTGTTTAATTGTCCTAACAAAGCTTTTGCCAAAAAGGGTCTATGCCCAAAAGTTGAAAAATTAACCTATCAGGTCATCTGCGTGTGATCACAAATATGTTTTCTTAATTTATTTTTCTACCCAAAGGTTTTACATAATTATGCTAACAAGATTTTTTCATCCAGAAAGGTTTAAAATGTGAGCTAAATTGAAAAATTGCTGTAATGGCCTGAAAATTAATTAGGCCATCTGCTCATGACTGTGAAAAATCTGTAAAATTAAATGGCTCTCAGTCCAATAGTTTTTAGGTTATCATGATAAAGTTTGTAACCTTTTATAGACCTATGTCCAATAATTTTTGAGTTATCATGATAAAGTTTGTAACCTTTAATGGCCCTATAGGCCCTATGTCCAATTATGTTTGAGTTATCATGATAAAGTTTATAACATTTCATGGCCCTATGTCCAATAATTTTTGAGTTATCATGATGAAGTTTATAACATTTCATGGCCCTATGACTAATAAGGTTTGAGTTAAAATTTATAACATTTAAAGGCTCTATGTCCAATAATTTCTGAGTCATGATAAAGTGTATAACATTTAAAGGCTCTATGTCCAATAATTTTTTATTTATGATAAAGTATATAACATTTAAAGGCCCTATGTCCAATAATTTTTGAGTTATCATGATAAAGTTTATAACATTTAAAGGCCCTATGTCCAACAGATTTTGAGTTATGATAAAGTGTATCACATTTAAAGGCTCTATGTCTAATACTGTGTGTGCTGTCACATTTCAATGGAACTGGGATGGATGTAAGGTAGAACAGCAGTAAAGCCCATTTAACACATGTTATTACAGTGGGGGCACAGAAAAAACTTGTGGTAATTTGCAATGCATTTTATAATTTTTAAACAATTACTCTATATTATCATGCAACTTTTAGACAACTTTGTTTTTACTTTAGGTGGCATGTCAGACCTATAGCATATAATTTACTTCAGAGAAATATCTTGTGCAACAAATGGTTAATGCAAAAAACATGTCTGCATACTTATGCAGCTGCTTATCCAAGAGCCTGACCTCTGACATGCTTTTGAAGGTCAAAAGGACAAATGCTTCAAGGACAGACATACACAATTTTTATTAAAACTATAATGCTATATCAAGAAATTCATGTGATAATGATGCTTTTAATTGAGATAAAATGAAATTGTGATACTTCATACTTATTTCCAGCACTTTACTGACATATCTGAAAGAAATTTCATTTGTAAATGACCTATCGGTAATGGACACATCCATGTCATTTAAAGGAAATGTCACAAAAATATTTTTAACTTTTGTGAATTCAGTCCAGCTGTGATATTCACAAAATAAAATATTTAATTACATATCCACATCATGTATATTTCATATATCTTATGCTGTTTCTCTTACTTCAAAAAGAATTATAAAAACTAGTGTACAAAAAAATAATATACAACTTATTTCTAAAATTATACAAACTTTATGCTCACTAAAACTTTGCAATAAAAAATACTTAACATTACTTCAGGTATGTGCAAAGATCTGCCATTTTATTATGGAACGAGAATTAAAGTATTAAGAAAAACAATGAAGCTTTAAACACATGTTCATAATTACTGCATTCAAAACAAAGGAATGCTTTGTGATGGCTAAGTCCCAAACTCAGGAAATTCTTAAGTTTATCAAAAAAAGCATACCGTAACGTCGGGGCATAAAATTTACTTTTTTGTAAGCTGCAATATTTTCAATGAGCAAAATTCAGGATATTTTCAATCTCCATTAGAATATTTCAATAGAACTGAAATTATGATACAAAATAACACCAGCAAAAAACTTCTAGTTCTATTTTTTTTCAGCTAGCAATTTACACATCAAAACTTGAACAATCAAAATGCTATCTTGCTAGAGTAAATTTTGAGCCTTGAACATGGAAAAATAATTATACTTCATCAAATATTTTAAAAAATTGCAAAGTGAACATTTTCAAAACAATTAACAATTAAAGGATCAATAACGGTACCTTCCAATACTAATTCCCTAAGAAATCAATCCTGCATTTACACCTGTTCCTAGCTACCAACTGTGTTTGGCACAGTAACCTTCAAATGGCACCATTACTTTGTTAATTAAAGTATGCAGTCTGACACTTGCACATTGTTCAGTGTGATTAATCCCTTGCTTGTGGCAGCCATACAAGCTTCCTTGCCAGCTTGTGTACCAGACCTGTCAAGGTTTCTAACTGATACTATGAGTGCAGCCTAGTCAATAAAATAATTAAAAGAAGGCTATCTTGAATGACATAGGTATATTGGGGGTTTAAAACTAATCTTATAAAAGAAGGCTATATCAGACAGGTATATCAGGGTGTATAAAATTAAGCTTATTAAAAGAAGGCTATCTTGAATGACATAGGTATATTGGGGCATAGAATTAAGCTTTTTAAAAGAAGGCCATCTTGCTTCAGACAGGTGTATAAGCGGGCATAAAATTAAGCTTATTAAAATGCCATCTTGCTTCAGACAGGTATATCAGGGGGCATAAAATATAGCTTATCAAAAGAATGCTATTTTGCATGACATAGGTATATTGGGGGCATAAAATTAAGCTAAGAGTCACAGTTAAAATAATGGAGATCATATTCTGAGGACTCCTGATGTCTACCCTATATACGTATTTGTATGTCTGTTCCACTTGCAAACTGCATAGACCTAGATTTGCCATCACATAATGTACCGGCAAATATAAGACTATGAAGTTTGTCAAGAGTAATCAGTAGAACAAATAAACAGACCTTGATCCACCAGCACATTATGTGATGGAAGATCAGGGTCTAAGCTGTTTGCAGTTTGATTTAACTAATACGTGGGATGATATGGTAATTGACATCAATAATCATCATTAAATGGAACTTAACGAGGTCTAATTATTTCTTACTGAAACATTTCCTTGGCATGTAAAATTGACAATGGCCAAAATAAAGGACTTTGTACATGTATGATTCATTTCCCATTGTATGATAAATAACTAATTTCCTTAAAAATGCAAACAAGCTAACTTCCCATGCACATTTATATAAATGCATTGCAGACTGCATCAACTGTAACAACTTACCTCCAAAGGATCCTGTGTTGTCCCATCAGTTGGGGAATTCAGTGAGGGACTAACATAACTATTTTCTCCAATGGATGTCTCGCTGTGATCAATAATCATTTCTGCATCTGAATCCCCATCTGTTCCTCCTCCAACAGTACCCTAAAATGAACCATATAATGATTTCAACCGTAACTATATATATATCATTATTTAAAAATAATCTTTACAAAACTGGCTCTTCTTTTGCTACTGCAAATCTTGTCATGAATAATTACAATGAATGAAGGTATCACCAGCAGAACTGTTTTGGTCTTGGCAAAATGCATGCAAGACTGTAAACAAACCTGTGATTCCCAAGCTGTCCACTGAAATAATATATCTTAATTCTTAATTTTAATTTGTAAAATTTATGGAATAAAGGATGTTGTTACAGTTTTGGCAAATGATAAATCATGACACTGTTAGACATAAAAACTTGCTGAAATTGTTTTCACTGGTCATCAAATTATTAAAAATACTAGGCTTCATGTGATACTAATTTCATGGAGAAAGAAGATGCTGCTATTCATATTTTTTTACAAACACACAGTGCATAATAATCTGACTATTTTTCTACATTTTCTTTTCTTTTCATATCACTAGAGAATTTATATTAACATTTAAAAATTGGAGAAATTAGCTTAATTTTCTTTTAACTGATTTTTCTATCGTTGTTTCATCAGCTGAGCAATATCCAAGAGAGAAGCTTAGGTCTGTTACCTGTGAAAGCTGTTCTGATGTTGTCAACAACTTAGCAATTGGTAGACAGCATTTGGGTAAAGTATCCATCAAAGTTGGTCGACTGTTGGTTAGGAATGGTTTCATATACCTGGAGAAAAGAAAGGCATCATTTTTTAAAGATGTTCATGCATGAATCCCTTTGCCAATAGGAGCAGAAATGGTGCAGCTGACAATAAAATAATCACTCTAGTCTGAAAGTTAGGTCCATGTGACCAAATTTTGGTCTTACTCTTCTAGAGATGCATTCACAAAACCAATTTTCATGAGTGCCGATGAAATAATGTCCAAGACACTAATGGTGTAACAAATGGAAAGCTGAAAAATAAAAGTCACTTTGGCATTTCAATCAGGCCTCAGTGACCTAGTTTTGGAACTGGTTCAGTTATCCTCCTTGAGAGATATTAACATACCATGTTTCCTGAATATAGATGAAATAGGGTAAAACATAATGAAGGTATAATGAATGAATACCTGAAAACATAGAAGTCACTCAAGCTAGAAAACTAAGTCACAATGATATAACTTTAAATATAGTAGGATTAATCACCTTGATATAATTGCATAAAAAAATTTCATGAGAGTAGGTGAAATATAATCCGATATACTTAGGGTGTAATGAACAGATTGCTATGAATACTATACTCATTCATGTGTGAAAATTGAGTGACACTGATCTAGATTTTATACGATTGAGATGCATCTACAAATCAATTTTCAAGAGTGCAGGTAAAACATGGTCCAATATGTGTGTAACAAATAAATAGCTAAAAACATTAAAAAAATCACTGAAGTATGTAAATTAGATCACACTGGCCTAGTTTTGGTATGATTGAGTCAATTTCCTTGAGATGAATATAAAAGCAATGTTCATGAGTGTAGGTGAAATAGGATCCAAGATATTAATTTTGGCAAAGTCAAAATCAATGACAGTACTCTATATGCTACACAGTAGAGTAAAAAAAGAAAAAAAATGGTTGTAAGAAGTGACATCACTCACCCATCATACTTTAAAATATTCAATCTGTGCTTTATAATTCAAAATAGTGAAAGTAGAGCAGCACATTATCCTTACAGCTTCCTTTCTGGTTTTCAAGACAGGAAACAATTATTTTTCATATGGGAGACAACTCATTGTAGATTGATAATTTGTGTTGGCTGGATTGACTCATTAATAATTGCATAATTTTACTGCACAGGTTCCGGTATTGACTTTATTCTGTACTTGTTAACATATACAGGTAAAACCCATTATAATGTGATGCTTGTGGTCCAAAGAATCACATCACGATATAAGCAGGATCATGTCAATATATTTTCTGAATAACTTCCCAAGAGAAAATGTGCATTGAAATGTTAATGTCATCAGTTTTAACTAACCTCTTGATCATATAATCTGCTAAGGATATGAATAATCGGCTTTTCTGAGAGCATGTATTTAGGTTGTTAAAAGAGAGATCAACTTAAATTAAAAAATAGGAGCCATACTGCTGATGCGTTATAAGCAGAAACGCATGATAACGAATCGTGTTATAACCGTAGTTATAATTTTCTGCACTGGCTTTGCTAGTTTTGCACAAGCATGAAATTCTAAAGGAACTGGAATCTGAATCACTCCATATTACTTTTAAAAAATGTACAATATTTTCTCTTCATAGCCAACATACTTTTTCAACCATTCTCTCTTTCTGTGTCTCCTTTTTTCCATAATATATACAAATTTGTAATTAAAAATATTATTAGCAGATTATTTTCACAGCAGGTTTACTTTCAAGAAGAAAAAAACTGCAGGGGTTGTTTTATTTACATTCACAACCAGCTTATTTTGAAAAATTTTATCGACGGTAGTTTACCTAAAAATCTGTATGTACAATATGAGCTAAGTTTATAATAAAGGTTGAGTTATAAAACTAAGGTCTAGCTCTCTTAGATGAGTTAGTGGTTTTAGTGCAAACTGGACTGTACTGGATTTAGTATACTAACATAACTCAAACTGATACCAGGTTTTACACAGATTTGACTGACTGCATTTTGTCTGCTTGTTTAATATCAAATTTATACCAGGTTTTACACATTTCACTGCAATGCATTTTAGTACACTCGTGTCATATAAAACAGATGAGATTAAGTACAGGTTTGATTCTATTATATTGGGTATACTCATTTCATATCAAACATATACGATATTAAGAACATGTTTGATTACATAAGGTATATTAACTTCATATCAAACTGATACCATATTTCACATGATTCTTATTCTATTGTATTTGGTATACTCAATTCATATCAAACTGATACCAGATTTAGTACAGGTTTGATTGTATTGTATTTGGTATTTTCATTTCATATCAAACTGATATTGGATTTAGTACAGATTGGATTGTATCGCATTGGCTATACTCACTTCATATCAAACTGATACCAGATTTAGTACAGGTTTGATTGTATTGTATTTGGTATATTCACGTCATATCAAACTGATACCAGATCCAGTACAGTGTATTGGATATGCTCACTTCAGATCAAATGGATATCAGATATCAAAATGGTTTCACTGTACTGCATTTGGTATACCCACTTCATATCAAACAGAGACAGAATTTAGTACAGGTTTGACTGTACCACATATGGTATACTCACTTCATATCAAAATTATACCAGATTTTGATCAGATAGGCCTTTCCAAAGCTCCTTATTTTAATATCTTGATCAGCTTGTTCTGGTCCCTAAAATAAATAAATAAAGCATTGATTCTCCTTACATGGCAGGTATTGTTCTACTAGTATTTATTAGGACCAAAATAAAGGAAAAGTAGTTGATGTTCTAAAAAATATTTCCAACACATCTAGTTCATGGGAGATATGAATAAAAGCTGTATCAGAATATTAAATCTGTGTTCTAAAACAAGGAAAAACACATCTAGTTCATGGGAGGTATAAAAGCTGTATCAGAATATTAAATCTGTGTTCTAAATCAAGGAAAAACATTTATTAAATTTGGATCAGCATATTAAGCACCTTTCTGATTTATGAGTTTCAGATATCATGAGATTCTCTAGAAAATCACAGCAGCCATGAAACGTTTGATTATCTTATTTTGACAAACACATATGGTATTATGTTGCCCTGTCTACATAAACATTTGACTGCCTTATTTATATATCAACATTCTGCATGCAGATGGTACTGAAGTGTGTAAATATTTTCTTGATAACAATCCTAATAATAGTACACTATCTAGTGAAGATATTAGCAAAATAATAAAACTTATCTTGGAAAATAATCATTTTCAATTTAATAATACGAATTACATCCAAATAATGGGTAGTCCTATGGCTCCTTCATACGCTTCCCTTTTCATGGGTAAATTAGAAAATGATTTTCTTCAAAATGAAAAGTTTGATTCATCTGTTTGGTTCAGATTTTTTGATGACATATTTATGATCTGGAACCATTCAACTGAAGAACTGAAAAAATGTATTGATCGCCTAAATCATTTTCACCCAACGATTAAATTTACTTTTACTGCATCTAGTACGCATGTTTCATTTTTAGATGTAAATGTAATAAAAAATATTGAAAAATATTGATAACACTATCTCTACAAATATTCATATCAAGGAAACTAATATCCACCAATATGTGGAATATTCTTCATGTCATCCCATGTCATGTAAAAACAGTATACCATATAGCCAGGCCAAAAGATGCCAACACATTATTCAGATGATTGTCAATTACAAAATTAGTTGAACAAATTACAAACATATTTCCAAAATAGAAATTATCCCACACATATAATTGATTCTGCACTGAACAAAGCCCATAATCTTACTCAACATGAGGCTTTAAACACAGCAGAATGTAAAATAGAGAAAAATATAATTCCTTTCACAATACAATATAATCCTTGAATACCTAATATAGGTCGTATAATTAATAAATATTATAGTCTCCTAAATTGATCAAATAAACCAGTATAAAATCACTTTACAAAAATAAACCAATTCTCGCTTACAGAAGACCCAAGAATTTGCAAGATTTTCTAATTAGAACTAAACAGACAGAAAATGATAAAAAAAGAAAGTTTTCATCATCTGAATGTAACAGACACCGATGCTCTCATGTGCAAACATAAGAGAAAGTACTTTTTTCAGTAGTGCTAATATAAAAGAGGTATTTTTTCTACGTGAAACACTAACTGCATACCAACTGATGTGATTTATTTGATAACCTGTAAAACAAGTAGCATGCAATATTTTGGAAAAACACTTCAACAAGTTTCTAAGAGAATGAATAATCATTGCTTTCATATAAAATATTACAGAGATCCTCTGTTTTCCTCTAATATTTCAACACACTTTAACACCAATAATCACTCTCTACTCGATTTTTCTTTCATGCCAATAGATATTGTGCATGGTGACATGAACAGACTCATAAAAGAAACTTACTGGATTCATAAGTTTGATACTTTGTATCCTAGCAGCCTTAATATGAATGCGCTATGTATATGTAATTGCATATTATTTTTTTTAATTGATATATTGTATATCATTTATACCAATATAATTATACGTATGACTGTTTGTCTCTATTTTATTCTATTATTTTACTGATTCAGGTTTCATTAGAGACTTGTGTATCTTTTTGATCCTGTCATACATATATAAAATAATTATGACAAAGAATATCATTTATGATGTTGCATAATGACGTAATTGTTATTTTCAAATAAAAGACATCATCCATTTTCTTTCAAAACATTTTTTAACTGATGAAGCATAAATGTGAAACTATTTGCACAAAATGTTTGGTGTATTTTTTATATACCAACACAGAAATATAGACATTAACAAAGGACACATACTCGCATACATACATCAGGACTGTCACACCACACAGAATATAGACATTAACAAAGGACACATACTCACATACATACATCAGGACTTCACACAGAAATATAGACATTAACAAAGGACACATACTCACATACATACAGCATGCTTATCAGCTTTTCTACAGCCATTGAAAAAATCAATGCATTTAAATCATGTAAAAAAAACCATCTCATCTAAAACAATTTGGTATCAATTATGGTACAAGGGAACTGAATGATCTACAGTGAATTACAGTACAAGGGAACACAATAACTTGCACTGAATTCCAGTAAAAGAGAATAGATTGATCTACACTAAATTACTATATAATGGAACTGACTGACATACACTAATTTACCATATAATGAACTGATTGACCTACACTAAATTACTACATAATGGAACTAATTGACCTAAACTGACTTATGGTACATAGCATTATAGAAAATGACTGACCTACAATGAAATAAACTAATGACCTCAGAAACTAGGCATCTCTTTACCAGAAAAGAATAATCCTTTAACCTTGGGCATACAAATATAAAGAGTCTGTAGCCAAAATAGTTTCCACTTGCAAATATCAGATTGACATCTATACTGCTGTACATGTAATAGTCATTTTTCAAAAACTGGTCTTTGGTAATTTCCATAGATTTAGTTGAATACATTAAATTAGAAAATGTCTGACAATTTATCAATAAATCTTGAAATATTTTATAAATATATGATGATTAATAGGATTAAAAAAACAGGTGCTACATAATATTTTGCAACTTGGATTTAAACTGTCATGATTATTATATGGTCTATATATATTAACTGGACTCCTAAAGAATTGGCTCATTTGATATCAAATAGATATTGCTTTTAAAAATGAGTTTCAATTCCAAATAGATAAATTCATTGTCTTGGAAATTTGCTTTATACTTTTAACACATAAAGGTACATCATGTACAAAATAAGTTCATACAGGATTTTCATAACTGCGAACTTATTTATGACCATGGCTAATCAACAGAAAACATTGATATTTAAAGGGGATATACCTCTAGTAGTGGCACTATCTGAAGTGCTGGATGATTGGATTCACTCCCTGTGCACTGAAATGAACATTTTATACACTCTCTACTGACAGAAAATGTTAAGAAATATAGAAATGTTTTAAGAATGTAAAGTTTTGAAAAATGATGAATATAAACCATAATTCACATCTTCGTAATAAAACCCTCAGATATTTAAAATGTATTCATCACTGATTAAGCTATTTAAAGGACAGCCTATGACGATGACAATCATGTCTAAAAGTAAATTTTCTAAAATAAAACTGGAGGAAAAAAATACCACCATCTTGAAATCATCAGAAATCCTAAACTGGCCAAGATTATCACTTTTTCAAATTCTTGAATATGATTCCAAAAGAGATACCAAGTTCTCTGGCCACAGATGCAACCATGACCACAATACTTATAGACCGAATTCTCTCTCTATTATACAAGTCTTGTCAGAAGATCTCTACTTTATAGAAGTAATCTTCAGCTGTAGAGATATGTGAAAATAAAATCCATAATCTTTTTCTTGCTTTCAATTCAATGTGATAAACTGTTTAACATTTAAAAATATTCTATAAAGTCACACCTGTTACATAATACTATTCCACTGTATAGAATACAGTAAGACATTTTACATTTTTGGACAAGTTGAAATAAATTATATGTTGCATGTATTAAATAATAAGGCATGTTTGAGTTGCATAATCCAGTGTGATTATTCTTGTTGGAGACAGATTCAACTAAGAACATAGTCACAGTAATAGTAATCTCATAGTGCTTTTAAAATTAAAGAATTTAATGTGTCATGGAGATAGTTTAAGTGTGCACATGCATAATGTATTTCATTATTTTTGCACCTAAATGTCTCATATATTACATGGCTCAGTCTTTGTAGTTTTAGCTGTCATGGGGAGTTGTTTTCTGTAACCTGGATACTGCAGTCATTAATGACACTTGTTCACGGGATCATACTGGTTTACTCAATGTGAAGCAACAAAGGTTTTGGACCAAGATGTACATAGAATTGGGAGGTTCTTAGGATACCCTTCAACAAGCTACGAGAGGACCAGGCAATTCCACACATCAATCATATCTGTTGATAATTCCATACATCAATCAGATGTTGATAATGTTGCATGCATTGATCATATGTGTTGATAAATTCCAAACACTGATCATACCTGCTGACAGATCCATTCATCAGTAATTTTTGTTGAAAAGTTCCATACACTGATCACATCCATTGACAAATGAAATCATTTTGTAACTATCTGCAAAAATTCCATGCTTTGATTGTATCCATGAAGGAACAATATCATTTTGTTATATCCATTGTTGAACTTTGTGCACATGTGTAAAATGTCAGACTTATTCATTCATGTGTATTCCATCTAAACACCTCTTTTGCTTAACAACGTTAAGTATTTTCACTACAATGAATACCATCTAGTTTCACCCTGTTACAATTACTAATTTCAGTTTCATCCTGTTACAATTACTAATTTCAGTTTCATCCTGTTACAATTACTAATTTCAGTTTCATCCTGTTACAATTACTAATTTCAGTTTCATCCTGTTACAATTACTAATTTCAGTTTCATCCTGTTACAATTACTAATTACAGTTTCATCCTGTTACAATTACTAATTTCAGTTTCATCCTGTTACAATTACTAATTTCAGTTTCATCCTGTTACAATTACTAATTTCAGTTTCATCCTGTTACAATTACTAATTACAGTTTCATCCTGTTACAATTACTAATTACAGTTTCATCCTGTTACAATTACTAATTTCAGTTTCATCCTGTTACAATTACTAATTACAGTTTCATCCTGTTACAATTACTAATTACAGTTTCATCCTGTTACAATTACTAATTTCAGTTTCATCCTGTCACAATTACTCATTACAAACCTTTGTATTTCTAAAGCATGTATCCCTGTAGTGCCGTATTTAAACCTCAACCCTAAATTTTGAGCCTCTTAGGTAGGTCCTTGGGGTAAGGACTTCCCCAAGGCAAACAGACAGCTGGGTAAGTCTATTTTCTCATGCTAGCAAAGCATGGTTATCAGGTGGGAATCTAAATAAGTTTTATGCTCTGACACTGGGGCTCAATCACTTTTGGGTTAATGATGAATCCTGGGGTCAAAGTCAGTCCCATGTATAAATTTGCGGGTATCAAGCATTGAAATGGACCCTACTAAATAAAATGAGTTATTTTTTCCACTTTATTTTACCACTACCACCCGTTTTTCCTCCTCCACTACCCACTAATAAAACTTTTATAAAATATGTTGAAATAATGTCTTCCTCTGTGTTTAGGCAAAATATTCTAACTGCCTACAGGCCTTGAAATATTTATGTTCCTCAAATTTGCAATTCATGTGCACCTGAAATGCATTTATTTAATGTGTATGTTTAAGATTAAAATCTAAATGCTCATTGTTGATCATCTCCGAATCAATTGTTCATGCATTTATTTAGTATTTGTGTTTTAGCAACAACCTCAGTGCTCACTGTTGATCATTTCTGAATCAACTGTTCATGAATTTATTTAGTATTTGTGTTTTAGCAACAATCTCAGTGCTCATTGTTGATCATTTCTGAATCAACTGTTCATGCATTTATTTTAGTATTTGTGTTTTAGCAACAATCTCAGTGCTAATTGTTGATCATCTCTGAATCAACTGTTCATGAATTTATTTAGTATTTGTGTTTTAGCAACAATCTCAGTGCTCATTGTTGATCATTTCTGAATCAACTGTTCATGCATTTATTTTAGTATTTGTGTTTTAGCAACAATCTCAGTGCTAATTGTTGATCATCTCTGAATCAACTGTTCATGCATTTATTTAGTATTTGTGTTTTGGCAACAATCTCAGTGCTCATTGTTGATCATCTCTGAATCAACTGTTCATGCATTTATTTAGTATTTGTGTTTTGGCAACAATCTCAGTGCTCATTGTTGATCATCTCTGAATCAACTGTTCATGCATTTATTTTAGTATTTGTGTTTTAGCAACAATCTCAGTGCTCATTGTTCATCATTTCTGAATCAACTGTTCATGAATTTATTTAGTATTTGTGTTTTAGCAACAATCTCAGTGCTAATTGTTGATCATCTCTGAATCAACTGTTCATGCATTTATTTAGTATTTGTGTTTTGGCAACAATCTCAGTGCTCATTGTTGATCATCTCTGAATCAACTGTTCATACATTTATTTTAGTATTTGTGTTTTAGCAACCATCTCAGTGCACATTGTTGATCATCTCTGAATCAACTGTTCATTCATTTATTTTAGTATTTGTGTTTTAGCAACAATCTCAGTGCTCATTGTTGATCATCTCTCAATCAACTGTTCATGCATTTATTTGGTATGTGTTTTAGCAACAATCTCAGTGCTCATTGTTGACTATTTCTAAATAAATTGTTCATGAATTTATTGTGTTTTAGCAACAATCTCAGTGCTCATTGCTAATCATCTCTGAATCAACTGTTCATGAATTTATTTTAGTATTTGTGTTTCAGCGACAGTCTCAGTGCTCATTGTTGATCATTTCTGAATAAACTGTTCATGCACTTATTTAGTATTTGTGTTTTAGCAACAATCCCAGTGCTCATTGTTGATCATCTCTGAATCAACTGTTCATGAATTTATTTAGTATTTGTGTTTTAGCAACAATCTCAGTGCTCATTGTTGATCATTTCTGAATCAACTGTTCATGAATTTATTATGTGTGTTTTGGCAACAATCTCAGTGCTCATTGTTGATCATCTCTCAATCAACTGTTCATGAATTTATTTAGTATTTGTGTTTTAGCAACAATCTCAGTGCTCATTGTTGATCATTTCTGAATAAACTGTTCATGCACTTATTTAGTATTTGTGTTTTAGCAACAATCCCAGTGCTCATTGTTGATCATCTCTGAATCAACTGTTCATGGAGTTATTTAGTGTTTGTGTTTTAGCAACAATCTTCATTGCTGAACATTTCTGCATTTACTGTTCATGCATTTATTTAGTGTTTGTGTTTTAGCAACAATCTCAGTGCTTATTGTTGAACATTTCTGCATTT
This sequence comes from Sinohyriopsis cumingii, assembly GCA_028554795.2. Classification (NCBI taxonomy): domain Eukaryota; kingdom Metazoa; phylum Mollusca; class Bivalvia; order Unionida; family Unionidae; genus Sinohyriopsis; species Sinohyriopsis cumingii. The sequence goes on from CM068828.1 coordinate 55,577,726, forward strand.
ACTGTTCATGCATTTATTTAGGATTTGTTTTTAAGCAAGAACCTCATTGTTTACATTTTTATCATCTATTGTTTACCTCATTTACTGTTCATCTATCAGTTATTTTGTATCTCATCATACACCATTCATCATTTATTGTTTATCTCATTGATCACCATTCAATTTTGTTCTTTACCTAATCATTTAATGTTTATCATTTATTGTTTACCTCAATATTTACTGTTTTTCATTTATTGTTTGCCTCATCATTTACTGTTTATCATTTAATAATTGTAATGCCAGTAGCTGGTAAAGGAAAGTAACATTTCCATTGGTCAAAATGTTACCACGTGATCAAAATGAATTGCATTTATTTCTGTAGGAACTGTAAGGAGAACTACTTTTCTAAGAATACCCACTTTTATAAATAGAGTCACGTGTACAGCATCAGATAAATACTGCTAGTTAAGGCAGATATGAAGTAAGCATTAAAGAAAAAGAACATTCTAACAATTTTAAAAAAATAATTGAATAAATTTGGCTGCCACTGGTTGAAGGGCTGGTATTATGATGACCTTATTACGATCAAGCATGACAATCCCAAGTGCTATAAATAGCTATATAACAGAAAACCCCAAAACATGTATTACTACGCTCAATTAAGATTTCTGTTTTGTAATAATGCAAACAAAATAACATAATGAATAAATGAAATTTCAATTATAAGAGTTTAATGTTTTTTGTGAGTTTATCATGGTATAAACTGTCAGTTGCCGACTCAGCTTACATAATGCCCTCTGGGCCTTATTTGCAGTGTGAGTTGGCAACTGACAGTTTATACCATGATAAACTCAGAAAAAACGTTAAACTCTTAATTGTTTACATCATCATTTACTGTTTATCATTTATTGTTTACATCATCATTTACAGTTTATCATTTATTGTTTACATCATCATATACAGCTTATCATTTATTGTTTACATCATCATTTACAGTTTATCATTTATTGTTTACATCATCATTTACAGTTTATCATTTATTGTTTACATCATCATTTACTGTTTATCATTTATTGTTTACATCATCATTTACTGTTTATCATTTACTGTTTACATCATCATTTACTGTTTATCATTTATTGTTGACATCATCATTTACTGTTTATCATTTATTGTTTACATCATCATTTAATGTTTATCATTTATTGTTTACATCATCATTTACAGTTTATCATTTATTGTTTACATCATCATATACAGCTTATCATTTATTGTTTATCTCATCATTTAGTTTATCATTTATTGTTTACATCATCCTTTACTGTTTTTCATTTATTGTTTACCTCATCATTTACTGATTTTCATTTATTCTTTACCGCATCATTTACAGTTTTTCATTTATTCTTTACCTCATCGTTTACTATTTTTTATTTATTGTTTACCTCATCATTTACTGGTTTTCATTTATTCTTTACCTCATCATTCACTCATTGTTTCACCTCATTTTGGAATAAGTGTGTATTACTTGTCAACAGCCATCCCTCATAAAGTTGTATAATTCAAGGAAAGTTGGTTGGAATATAGCATGCCAAACAAGTGTAGGTAAGAGCAAAATGCAACCAAAGAGAATAAAAGATTAAATATACGTCATCTCAAGCTTCTTGTAACGGTGTGGTAATAACAGAGTTGCATATCATCAATTTCATGATTCATGTAAGAACAGTGCCTAAGAAAAGAACATCAAATACAAAATGTAACCCAAGTCAAGGAAGCATAAAATGTGGGCCATAACGACTGACTTTGGCAATGTGCGAGTTGTGCTTATCAAGAATAGTTTATACACAGCATGCAAAAGACCTCTCAAGTCATGAGCTAAATGCCAAAACTAAGCCATTAACTTTGAAATGTAGGTCACAGTGACCTTTCTGCAAAGGTGTGGTAATAACAGATGTATATCATGATTTAGTTAAATGATTCAAGGATAAAAAAATTAAAACAAATTTAAGCATGAAATATGGGCCTCAATGACTTTATTTTATGTGGTACTCATAAAAATGCATTCACCTGCCAACCATAATGATTCCAGTATAACACTTTTATACAGGATGCAAAAAAGCCATGTATTATGATCTAATTGCAAAAACTCAACTAGTAAATTGTGAAATGTAGGTCACAGTGACCTCCTTTTGTTGCAAAGGTGCTGTACTAATAGTGCTTGAGAAAGAAACTTAAATTACAAACTTGAATCCAGGTCAGTGAAGCAAGAAATATGGATCACAATGACACACTTCCATAAGGGTACATTCATCAAAACATACTCCTCACTAAGTTTCACGATTCTTAGCATAAAAGTACATATACAAGGTTCTAAAAACCTATAACCTTAGCCAGTAAAATATAAGTTGTAGATCACAGTAACTTCCTTTTTCTAAAAGGGTGTGGTACAAACAAAGAAGCATACAATCATTTAGTTTGATTATTCTAGCATGAACAGCAATTAAGAAATAAACTTAAAACATAAAACTGAACTAAAGTCATACACAAATATATATTGGTCAAAGTGATATAATTTTGTGATGAGAGTGTAATACAAGTGAAGATGCATCCCTTCACCATGATCCATGACTTCAGAAAAAACATCACTTATACAAGATGCAAAACACCCAAACCAAATGCAAAAACGTATCAGAAAATTTACAAATAATGTACATGTCCAAAGTTAGTTATTTTTGTGGAAAAAGAGTTCTGATTGTTCACTGACCAACAATGCTTGTATTAACACAGAAAAATGATCAATCTGCTGATTAAACAAGATTGTCTGCTACGCTCACTTACTGTTTATTCAGTTAGAAACTGCAAAGCAAGATTAAAGTGAACTGATTTTCAAATAAAATAAATTGAATAAAACAACACTGTAATATAGTTGTTATGATAATATTTTTAGGAAAGTAAAATGTTGAAGCTAAGGTATAGGTTAGGCTTTAAAATGGATGAGTAGATACATGCATTTTACTTATGTGTATTCAATAAAAAAAAGATTTATTTTATTTAAATGTCTATTCAATAAAAGAGAATTTATTCACAGCAAAATTAACATTTACAAAGGCAAGCTGCCATGTTATTGACAGGATGCAAGTTCCATTTACACATGTATTCTATTTATATGTCACAATTGTGGCTTAAGTTTCTGAAAACCTTAGGTTTGGTTAAAAAAGAAAAAAAATTGTCTTTTTTGTGTGGGACAAGTGAATGCTGGAACACAGTGAATTTACGAGTGGGTGAACAAAGGATGTATTAAGCACATTCACAAACATGTGCATGTATCCACAGGTGCAGAGACACATGCATGCATATGCAGGCTTCTAATGCATCTTTTATGAGAAAATGTTGATTCATGTCTCCAAATACATGCACAAAAACTAAACCACTTTAAGAATACTTACTTAATCAAAATAGCACTTTGACATTACCACCAGTGAAAGCTCACTGATATGATGTGTGTGTGTGTGTGTGCGATTTGGATTTAGCTTTTAACAATTGTTCAGTCATATCACTAAGCTGTCTGCAGAGTGGCAGTTTATAGTGATGTCTAGCACTGGGTTTCATGCCACGGACATGTAACATCATGTCCCACCCAATCACAATACCCTGACACCAGGATGACCAGTCCAAAAACTAGCTTCTTGATGCTGAGCGCCAAGTGAGGTAAATGCTAGTACCATTTTAAAAAGTCTTTGGTATGAATCAGCCGGAGTTCAAACCCACAACCTCTGGAATCTGAGGTGGATGCTCTAACCACTTAGGCCACCAGAGTGGTGACTTAGAAATGATAATAAGTCAGAAACTGGAAAAGGAAATATTAGTGGAAAAACTTGGCTGTATATCTGACACTGATGTAAACAAATATGAGTAATAATACTTTCAATATCATTTTTGTATGGAGAAAAGACATGAGTTTATGTGTATGAGAGAAAAATGCATGCAAAAAATTAGTTATATTTTCATGATGAGAGAAATTTCCACATCTTGCTTTTAGAGAAACCCACAACCAGAAATCAAGACATAAGCCTGAGATTAAAGAAAAACAAACCGATGAGGTGTTCTCTGACTGTAGTTGTGCTTCTGATGAATTCTGCATGGTGCTATACTGTCTCTGGTATGATACAGCCTGGAACAAGAATATAAAGATATGCAAGGGTAAATGCATACAGGATCAATCTATTACTAATACAGGATCAAGTTGCTATAAATAAAGGATCAAGCTATCATAAATACAGGATCAATATAAAAAATATAGGATAAAGCTGTCATAAATATAAGATCAAGCAATTATAAATAAAGGATCAAATTGTTATAAATATAAGTTCAAACTATTATAAATAAAGGATCAAGCTATTATAAATACAGGATCAAGCTATTATAAATACAGGATAAAACTATTATAAATACAGGATCAAGCTATTATAAATACATGATCAAGCTATTATAAATACAGGATCAAAACACTATAAATATAAGAGCAAGCTATTATAAATATAGGACCAAGCCTGTCTCCTTATAAGTAACAAACATCACATATAGGTCTTATAACTTTCTTGTATCATAAGACCATTAAAATGGAGAAACTCTCATGCTTTTTCATAATTTACATGAATGTATCAAGATTTGGAACTTTATTACTAATGTTACACAAATCAGAAGCAATACCATGTACAGAAGTCCACTGCTATAACAAGCAATTCTGGGTCAAAATAAATTCATTGTTATGAGAAATTTGCCATACTGAAGCATTCACTTAATGTGTTAGGGCTTTCATCATTGACCTAGATGATGTCACAGCTCTATCGCAGTAAAATGTTATATCAAGTTGATTTGACCTACTTAACTATATCCAGATTCTTTCAACCCAGTGACATTATCCTGGCACCAGGCTGACCAGTCCTAACACTAAAGTTCTTAATGCAGAGTGCCAAGCGGGGCAGCTGTTAGTACCATTTTTTAAAAACTCTTTGATATGACTCAACTGGGGTTAAAACACGCAACCTCCCACATAGGAGGTGGACATTCTAACCACTAAACCATGGGAGCAAGTCTTTCCATGTTTTATCAAAATCAATTACAAATTTCTTCCTGAGTAGTAACAAGGTCAGCCAAACAGATTCAACATCACTACATTAGTATTCATATATCTCACCCATGATGAAACCCATAAAAAACCCAGGATAAGTCCATATTTAAGTTTGTTCAAAATCAGATAAAAAATATGACTCCCTGAGTGGTGACAAGCTCAGCCTAACAGATGTAAGATCAACTCACTAATATGCATGTATCTCACTCTACATGATCTAGATGATATAAGCATATATTCAAAGTGTGATAAGAATCAGACTGTAAATCTGGCCTCCAGGATGGTAAACAGGATCAGCCAATCAGATGCAAGATTATCTTGTTTATATGCATGGATCTCCCCCATCAATGAACCCACCAAGGACCTTGATGATATAAGTTTATATTTCAAGTATGCCTGGATCTTGCTAATTACCAAACTCATTCGAGATCTTAGTAATATAAATGTATATTTCAAGTCTGATCAAAATCATATGTGAAATACAGCCTCCAGGTGGTAACAAAGTCAGCCAATCATATGTGAAATACAGCCTCCAGAGTGGTAACAAAGTCAGCCAATCAGATGTGAAATACAGCCTCCAGAATGGCAACAAAGTCAGCCTATCAGATGTGAAATACAGCCTCCAGAGTGGTAACAAAGTCAGCCAATCAGATGTGAAATACAGCCTCCAGAGTGGTAACAAAGTCAGCCAATCATATGTGAAATACAGCCTCCAGAGTGGTAACAAAGTCAGCCAATCAGATGTGAAATACAGCCTCCAGAGTGGTAACAAAGTCAGCCAATCATATGTGAAATACAGCCTCCAGAGTGGTAACAAAGTCAGCCAATCAGATGTGAAATACAGCCTCCAGAATGGCAACAAAGTCAGCCTATCAGATGTGAAATACAGCCTCCAGAGTGGTAACAAAGTCAGCCAATCAGATGTGAAATACAGCCTCCAGAATGGCAACAAAGTCACCCAATCACATGCAAGATCACCCAAGTAATACAAGTTGATTTTGCTCATTATTGAACTCAACAGAGATCTTAATAATACAAGCATATATTCAAACTTGGATTAGAAAATATGCCTCCAGAGTTGTAACAAGGTTAGATAATTAAATATATAGTCATCTCATTAATATGCATGGCCCTTTCACGTTATGGCACTTGTCTGAGAACTTGGTAAAATAACCCATAACTGTAATTAAAATTGGATCAGAGACATTTACTTTTGAGCGGCACAATGGACAATGGATGCAGGGCCATACTATAAGCACATTAGACTTATTACTGTAAGAGCTAAAAACTGCAAATAATTACAATATATTTTAACGTTTTTAAATCTGAACATGTTTTTAAAACAAATGTTTTAGTATTAATTCCACCCAATGGAAAACTAGAAACTTTCATTGATTTTAATAAATTTAAGCAATAACTTTCTCTTGTGCACATGGAGTCAATAAAATCAAAGCAACCAAGGTCAGGTCAGTACCAAAAGACGAGTCAAGTGACCACATGTGGTGTGTGTGTACATCAGTAATGGCCTTAGCAAAGAGGGGCCCAAATTGGATCATTTTTGCGGAACCTCCTTGGATGTACATGCAGGGCCCTCTGTGAGCATGTCATTTGGAAATAAAACTTTTAAATAAGTTTTATATGATACTAAACTTAAAATTTTCTTCCACTGCTTTAAAATTACTATCTCTCTACAGATATATTTTTAAAAATTACTAATGCGTGGCACCTCTGTGAGAGCAGGGCCTGATCGAACTACCATTGCAGCAATGCATATATCAGTGTGGAACAGACTCTACCACAGAAGACCTTTATCTCATCCTGCTCCTTCAGCATGTTCCTTTTTATATTTTTCAAATTTACAGATGAAATTTTCAAAGATGAAACAGCCTCCTGACAGTGCATTTAACCTACACATTTCATTTCTGCCCTTAATTCTTTTATATATCAATGTTCAAAGTTATAATTCAACAAAAATACATCTAAGTACCCAATGTGTGTGAGATTAATTGGATCTTAACAGCAATCACTACTGACAGATCAATGGTCAGTTCTTGGATGTGGCAGACTGGTGGGTGGAGTGGTAGTAAAATCAATTCTACAGTCTGTGGAGTGGTAGTAAAATCAATTCTACAGTCTGTGGAGTGGTAGTAAAATCAATTCTACAGTCTGTGGAGTGGTAGTAAAATCAATTCTACAGTCTGTGGAGTGGTAGTAAAATCAATTCTACAGTCTGTGGAGTGGTAGTAAAATCAATTCTACAGTCTGTGGAGTGGTAGTAAAATCAATTCTACAGTCTGTGGAGTGGTAGTAAAATCAATTCTACAGTCTGTGGAGTGGTAGTAAAATCAATTCTACAGTCTGTATTTTCAGTTATGAAAGTAGCTGGCTGAAAACATTCAAGTCAATCTGAATCTGTGATGATGTGAGAAGATGATGTCGGAAGAAAAAAAGACAAGTGGTAGAACCATTTAAATATAACACGAAATTCCTTTGAATTTAACATTTCATTGGGGGTGTTGAGAGTGGGTGAAAGGGAGTGTTTTTGGAGTAGAAAAGCTAAAACTATTAAAAGAAAACATGCACCAACCATGAAATGAACTCTGGGCAATATCAGCCTGAAATATTAATCTGCAAAGTCTCTAATCAAATTACCTTATTCCAGAAATGCTTATACTGCAATAAATTAAAAAGTGGATCACTGATATTGATTCAAAATGAAGAGTTAAAAAAAGGGTTGGGGGATGGGATATCATATAAATATAACCCTCTTAAATGGACTGTAAATAGGATTTGACTGGATTCTGTCCTGGATGAGGAGGAGGGGAGGGGGAGGAAGGAATATGAAAATGCTGAATTGTAAAGTCAGGAGATAATATACAATAGTTAATAATCCTGGAATGAAGAATACTTACAGAATTCACTGTTTGCTCTTCTTCCTCGACTCCCACCCTGAAATGTAACCATTCATATAAAAATAAATATCCATCTACAATCCATCAGAGCATCCATTTGTACTTTCATAAAATCAAAGATACAGTCTACACATTATAATAATACTGAAACAGTTAATTGCTCATAACAAATAGTTGCTGAAATAACTGAAGAAAGAGAAAGCACTATGACTGAGTCAGGACATTGGTGGAGTTTGCAAGTGTCATATTTCTCCAGTTCACTTGATGCTAAGTGCTAATCTAATTAAATTATTTTAAAAAAATGGATTAGCTACCAAAATAGAATAAGACTTATTGAAAATACCCATACTCAGGTTATACATATTAGGCATGTGAGTCAAGTACCATCAATGTTCTATTAGATATGAGGCCATCATATTTAACAGACACCTGAGGGAGAAGTGAAAAAAAAAACACAGCCTAGGAGACAGACAATCTAAATATTACAAGTACAAGAAGTATCTAAAGAAAAGTGATCACTGATGTTTAATAAATGAAAATGCTTTTGATATGTTTCACATAATATATGAAAGAGCTGCAAATGGATGGAATTTGAAATCAGCTTAGGTAGCTATCCAATCTTTTATTCAGTTCAAATTTGTTCATAATTTTGCTAACAAATATAATTACATTTTTTACAAGTATTATGTTCTTATTTGTCATTAAATGTTGATGTTTTAAAGTATTAGGTCATATGTAATATTATTACTTAATCAAATCCAGTCAGAAGTCTAGCCTCCCTCAAGAATTCAAAGAGGTAGTGGAATTTGTCAGCCAAAGCATTGTTTTAACATCTGATACTTTTTATTTTCTATATTCTTCCAACTGGAGACCCATTTTATAAATTGTAAAAGTTTGTAATTTGGAGGCTTTTGCTACAACAGATAACCAATCTTGCTTGTGTTAATCACAGAGGAATATTTTAATACAATTTTCATGGAAGTAATGTTATCATTTCTAATATTTAACCATATATCATATCATCATACCTTTTGAAGAATTGTCTTTCTATGTGATATCAATTTCTAAGATTCCTTTATCCCCTTAGACTGTTGTTGATTTTCACAGTCCCTGGAAGTGATTGTCAGTGCTGAATAGCTTCCCTCACATAAGAAATAAGTTATCAAAAAGGCATATTAGAGATGGGTGCACCATAAAGTGACCCACTATTACAACTACAGCTATCAGAGAAGGCTGCATCACAAAATGTCCCACTATATAAAGACAACTACATCTATTAAAAATGGGTGAATCACAAAGGGCCCCACTCGCTACAGTTTGTATGGGAGGACCTTACACAAAGAAATGTTTGGGAAACCAAAGTTTGGGGGCATAACCCCCTAAATGATGACATGAAATGCTAGAAATCTAACTCAATCAAGATTTCATCAATATAAAGGTGCATGTCAATCTGGTTGAAATCCAACAATCCATGGTAAAGAAATTCTGCAGCAACTAAAGTCAAGAAAACAGGCACTCATGGGGCATAACTCCTGTAAATGGTAACATGGAATCAAACTCAATTTCTCATCAATATAAAACACCATACCAAATTTACATCAATTCCAACAAACCCTGGTAAAGGCTGTACTACAGAAGAACTCATGTGAAGAAATAAGGGGATATAACTCTAATAAACACATTTTAGAAGTCAGATAATTTCATTGAAGTATCATCCATATAATGCCACATTTGGTTGACATCCAAGAAACCTTGGCAAAGTTATGCTGTGGAAACCCAAGTTTGGAAGGTGAGAAATTAGGGGACATAACTCCTGCAAATAATTCTAAAAATGCTGAAAATCAAACTCATTCAAGGTCTCCTCACTATAAAACTGCATACCAAAGCTGATCTAAGTCCAGCTTTCCTTGCTGTGAAAATGAAAATTGGCAAATGGGGGATATAACTCCTGTAAATGAAGACATAAATGGCTAAAAATAAGAATAGTTCAAAATCTCAGAAATATAAAATTGAACACTAAATTTGGTTAAAATCCAACAATTCCAAATTTAGTTATCTTACATAACCCAAATTCTTGTGGGGCTGTTGGATGGACACAAATGGATACAAGATCTACACTAGGATGCTAATCAACAGAAATTTTCACCTCATTGTCTGTTATTCTGCTCAAAAATAGAATGAAAGTCTGACCATACAAAAGATTTATAACTTTGTAAATAAGATAAACTCTTGTGTTTTTTTGTTTTAATGAGCAATGTCAAGCAGTTTAAAAAGTTTTTATCATGCATTTTCATACATTTTTGTGTGTTTAATGATTATTTATACCAGTATATACATTCAAAATCTCTGATTTTACCATCAACACTTCACACATGAGCTAAAAGGAGTGCAATTTTTTTGTAACATTAGCTCAATTACAAGTGAGTTTTTACTCTGTGGATGTGTATAGACTGACTACTAGTGCAAGAACATTTGGTTTCATAGTTCGCCCTGTACAAGTAGGAAGAGAAGGCCTATTCCTCAAAACCTGTCACACTGTACAAGTAGGAACAGATGGCCTATACCTCAAAACCTGTCACACTGTACAAGTAGGAACAGATGGCCTATACCTCAAAACATGTCACACTGTACAAGTAGGAACAGATGGCCTATACCTCAAAACCTGTCACACTGTACAAGTAGGAACAGATGGCCTATACCTCAAAACATGTCACACTGTACAAATAGGAACAGATGGCCTATACCTCAAAACCTGTCACACTGTACAAGTACGAAGAGAAGGCCTATACCTCAAAACCTGTCACACTGTACAAGTAGGAAGAGAAGGCCTATTCCTCAAAACCTGTCACACTGTACAAGTAGGAACAGATGGCCTATACCTCAAAACCTGTCACACTGTACAAGTAGGAACTGATGGCCTATACCTCAAAACCTGTCACACTGTACAAGTAGGAAGAGAAGGCCTATACCTCAAAACTTGTCACCCTGTACAAGCTGGAATAGAGGGCTGATACCTCACAACTTGTCACCCTGTACAAGTAGGCCATATTTACACAGATACAAATCTGTTCTCAAGCCACAAATTCCATCTCCAGGGAAGATCAACATGATAAAATGTTCTGCACATGTACAGACCATCAACTAAAAGGCCAGAGGTTTCAACTTTGTATCCTGTAATGAAGCAGAAATTGATGTCACATGTGTGCTTACACACACACACACACACACACACACACACACACACACAAGCTCCATATTTTTTGTAAAAAGAACATGGATAACCAGTCAGCAACAGTACAATAACTCTATACACAGCTACATCTGACAATGGCCTAGCAGGTTTTTATTTGTTTATTTACAACACAGGTTGTAGCTTTAAAACCACTTATTTGGTCTGTACCCAAGAGGAAGATGCATATATCCATCCTACATGCAATACTGTCTGATTCTGTAACCCCTGAAACATATAACTTAGACAAGTCAGATATTTAGTGGCCCCAAATCCTTAATTAAACTGATGTAAATCCCTGATGAAACTGAAGCAAGTCCTTAATGAAATTGAAGCAAGACCTCAATGAAACTGATACAAATCCCTAATGAAACTGATACAAATCCCTGATGAAACTTATGCAAATCCTTAACTCATTTGGTCTTTGAGGTTTTTGTCGTTTTCGCCTGAAATGCGAGAAAGGAAAATTGGGGGGGGGGCAATTTTTGAATACATCATAATACATCAGCTTTCAACAGATTTTCCATGAGATTAATGCCTAGTTGTATTAGAAACATCGTTTTCCATTGGTTATTTTGCTTGTGCATGAACAGAAGGGTAAAAATTGGAGTTCTTGTTTCTTTATTGTTTTTTTTATTTTCACTTAATGGAACCATCATTTTCATATGGAGACCACTCTTTATTCCAAATGATCACCTTATCCTATTTTTTGTAAAGGTTCATCTGTCTGTGTGCAGTTCAGACCGGTCTGCCTTAGATCTGAGGCCAAAAGGTCTAAAATCCATTCACAAAATCGCATTCCGACCACAAGCAAATTTTGGGCGAAAAAAACCGGGTCCAAAAAATTATGTTTTTCCCTCTGTATTTTGTAGTGCAACTAGAACTTCCAGATTATTTGGTATCATTGTAGAGCTATATCTGTCTGCTTTCTTGTAATACCACCCACTTCGGTGTATCTTAAATGACCTTGATCCTGCAGAGCTTGGAAATAGGGTACAGCCTCATCACCCTACAGGCAGGATTGGGGCCAAATGAGTTAACCAAGTTTAGGGAAATTTCTTAGAAATTGTCAAAGAATGTCTATTTTTGTAATTTATGTTTAATACTGATGCACAAATGATCAAATAAATAAGTAATATTCAGATCTGGTGATGTCACCAAAATTCTCCCATTAACTCATTCTGCCCCAGAGTTTTTGTCATTTTTGCCTGAAATGCGAGTAGGAAAGACATTTTGGGTGCAATTTTTAAATACATCGTAATACATCAGCTTTCAACAGATTTTCCATGACACTAATGCCTAGTTGTATTAGAAACATCAGTTTTCCACTGGTTATTTTGCTTGTGCATGAGCAGAAGGGTAAAAATTGGAGTTCTTGAATTTTTTATTTTTTTTATTTTTGCTTAATGGACCCATCATTTTCATATGGAGACCACTCTTTATTCCAAATGCCCACCTTATCCTAGTTTTTGTAAAGGTTCACCTGTTTGTGTGCAGTTCATACCAGTCTGCCTCAGATCTGAGGCCAACAGGTCTAAAATCTGGACACAAAATCGCATTCCGACCACAAGCAAATTTTGGATGAAAAAAAAAGGTCCAAAAAATTATGTTTTTCCCTCTGTATTTTGTAGTGCAACTAGAACTTCCAGATTATTTGGTATCATTGTAGAGCTATATCTGTCTGCATTTTTGTAATACCACCCACTTTGGTTTATCTTAAATGACCCTGATGCTGCAGAGCTCGGAAATAGAGTACAGCCTCATCACACTTACAGGTGGGATTGGGGCCGAATGAGTTAATGAAACTGATGAAAATCCTTAATGAAATTGAAGCAAGATCCTAATGAAACTGATGAAAATCCTCAATGAAACTGATGCAAATCTCTGATGAAAATGATGAAAATCCTCAATGAAACTGATGAAAATCCTCAATGAAACTGATGCAAATCCCTAATGAAACTGATGCAAATCCCTGATGAAACTGATGCAAATCCCTAATGAAACTGATGCAAATCCCTGATGATACTGATGAAAATCCTCAATGAAACTGATGCAAATCCTTAATGAAACTGATGAAAATCCTCAATGAAACTGATGCAAATCCCTGATGAAAATCCTCAATGAAACTGATGCAAATCCCTAATGAAACTGATGCAAATCTGTAACTGCATCTATGAAAGATCACACACATTTCAAACCTCTTTCTTGGATTACAATGTATGTTTTGATGGAACAGCCCTTACTTCATCTGAAGCCGTTGGGTGTGGTACAACCTCCAGCCATAATCAAATCACAGCACTGTTATCATGTTCACAAGCATCATCAGCTATGAAGCCTCAGCTCAAATTCAAAATTAAATTTTTTAACACTGCAGTGTGAAAAATAATCTTACCGAATTTGTAGCCATTGTAACATGGGGGTGGTAAGGCCTCCACACAGTATCACAGTTACCAGCACAATCATCATGGTGGCAACCACCATCAGTTGGTGGGCTTCTGATTCTACATCCCTTATGGACAATGCAAAGGCTAAAGCACCTCTTAGGCCTAGAATATTGAACACAAATATTAATTACATTATGTCCTGTGATGGACTAAATGATCCTGAATAAACTCATTATTCAGAAAATAACATACATAATACTGATATACATAACAATATGCACTGCTTATCCTACTACCCTATGCTTAAGAACTCACAATTTTTGTAGTACTTGTGCTAGTACTCTATGGTTCACATCTCTCAATTTTTATATTACTTGTGCTAGTACCCTAGTACTTGTGCTTGTACCCTATGGTCCACTACTCTTAATTTGTATAGTATTTATGCTAGTGTTATGTACATTTAATTTGAATTATTTGTTGAAATTTTTTAATGATTATATGTTATGTATCTGCAATTTGTACTTCACCTTGTCCAAAATAAAGTTCATGGTGTACCTGACCAGTGACATTTATCTTGTAAACAACAAAATACATAGCTTAATATTTCTCTATCATTGTGAAATAAATATTCAAATCATTACTATTTGTAAATATGATCACTTCAATTTGAGTTTGTTACGTATATCTGATTTAATATATATTTATTATAATTTAATTGTTTGTCAGTTTTAAATATTTTTATATATTTTTCTTACATGCTATTGTAATGTAAATTTATTTACTAGAGATGATACTTTTTCAGAAAGTTGTTTGACCTTGATTGTTAGTTTATAAACACCAGGTGTTGATCTAAATTCTGACCTTGATTAAATTAGTAAACAAAGTTCTATTTTATTTTAAAATGATTGGCTGTTTCCAAGGTCATGATGGGCCTACATGGTTTAAGATGTAAACAACTTTTTAAAATTATTTATTTGAGAGAAAATCATTGGTCAAGACCATATTCTGTGTACCTGATATAAACATGATCACATGACCCCCCCCCTTTTGATTTCGTAATTCTGGTTTTTCCATAACTACGCATCTGTTAGTTTTAATAGAGATGTGTAGAGAGAGATTTCTCAGCTTTGGGATTTTTCAAACTGATGTCAAATTAATTTGTTGTAGCCAAATTTTGAGTTAATTATCTTCAGATCATTTGGATTTCAAAAGGATTAATTCTTTATTCTCTGGAAATATTTGAAGAGTGCTCACACAGATTTTGGAAAGACATTGTTTACAAGTTTAATCTGGATTTCCAATACTGGAGTGCCATTATTTGTATTTCTACAAGGAACTGTAGATAAGCACAGTACTGACTACAGCATATGTCATCGTCATCCATCTTGGATTTTACATCAGTATTCAAATTTGAAATTATTAGAACATTATTACTAGGACTTTTGTAATTTAATTTGTAGATTAAGATTAGATTTTTGGATTTGATTCTTGAAACCGTAAGTTCTTCTCCTTTTTCATTTTTACAGAATTTTCCAGGAAAATAAATTATTTGTTAAGTTTTAAAAAGCTTGTTGTTTCACTCTTTCTGTGTTATTGTTTATTTGAGCCTAAACACATAACAAGTTAAAGATAGTCTTGATTCTGACTTTAGAAACATCTAGAATGTAAATTTTTTCCTATATGTTCACCAAGTATTTTCAGAAAATGGTAATTGCGACCTAGGTCAAAAAAAGGGTATATAATCTTGCTTGCTTAAGAATTATTCATTCTTGCCTTAACATCTGAAGCAGAGTCAGCCTTATTGTTGTGTTCACTTTTTCATTTTAGTGGATTTATTTATTCCAATTATTATTCACGGGAATTACAAAGTTATACAAAATATTTTTTGGACAGAAACATTAATTTGGAGTTATAATGAATTTTGACAAGGACATTTTTAATTATATTATCATAATACATTAAATGACTGTTAACAAACTGCCACACTCCAGCCCAATGGCACATCAGCATGCTAAAGACTACAGGCACATCAACACTTTCAATATTTAACTTATTTGGAACACAACTGGAATTCAATTTGGAACTTCATACATTTGGACTTGTGATAGAACTTTTAGGACTATTTCGGATTTAATTCACAATTATGAATGTTCATTTTAAAGTTTTACTTTGTATTGTAGGGAAAAAATGATTTGTTGACTTTTACAAAATTTGTAGGGTTTGGTTATTTCTGTTAATTAGTTTAGGACCACAGAGTCATAACACATGTACCTATGTTCCATTACGCTCAGTTTGTGTAGTACTTATGCAAGTTCCCTATGGTCCACCACAGTCAATTAATACACCAGTTAATATCAGTAACTTAAAGTCCACTACTCCCAATTTGTATAGTACTTAGGCAAGTACCCTATGGTCCACTATACTCAATTTATATGTTACTTAATGTTAGTACCATATGGTCACTACCCTCAATTTTGTATTAAGTATCAAATTTTGCAAGGGTTGACACATCAAAGGTGTTCTTATATGCAAATCTTACCCTCAAACATCAAACATATTCTTGAATGTAAATCTTACCTGCAAACATCAAAGGTATTTTCTCAAAACAAGTCTTACCCGCAAACATCAAAAGTATTCTTGAATGCAAATCTTACCTACAAACATCAAAGGTAATCTTACATGCAAACATCAAAGACAACCTTACCTGCAAACATCAAAGGTATTCTTGAATGCAAATCTTACCTACAAACATCAAAAGGCAATCTTACCTGCAAACATCAAAGGTATTCTTGAAAGCAAAATTTACCTGCAAACATCATCATATGCTGCATCTTAAAATTGATCTTCTTTTTCCTTGCAGCATTCAGAAGTAGGCTCAAGGGGTAAATGTTAACTATCCTGGCTACAATAATAGCAAACTAATTGTCATTAAGGAAAATTCTGAAAAGATGCATGGTAGTTATGGATACTAAATACCTTCTAACATAAAACCCTTTCACACAACCTGAATTTTGGTTAGCTGTCATGTCAGAATGAAAATAATTACTTGAAATGATGTATGTACTTCAGTAGATAAATACTGTTTCCACTACTGCATAGTTTTCATTGATCCATGAGTGATGATACCTCTTTTCAAGTCATTATTTCATGATTAAAATTTGCAATTTCTCATACACAATTAGCAACCAACTGTAATAAAGATCCCAATCTGCTGTAACATAATGCACATGCAGAGTGGGGTCTATGCCATGCACACTAATTTGTAAGCAGAACGAAAGTGAAGACCTTAATTTGTTGACACATTATTTACCACATGATCTGGCCGCTCCATAAAGACTGTCTTATACTGAAGTGCTTTATTGTGTGATCCATGACAATATCTGTGTTATAGCAAGGACTGTCTTTTATCATGGTGCCTTATTGTGTGATCCATGACTATATCTGTGTTATAGCAAAAACTGTCTTATATCGAGGTGTTTATTGTGTGATCCATGACTATATCCGAGTTACAGCAAGGACTGTCTTATATCAAGGTGCTTTATTGTGAAATCCATGACTATACCTATGTTACATAGCAAGGATAGTCTTATACTGATATGCTTTATTGTGTGATCCATGATTATACCTATGTTATATAGCTAGAACCATCTTATATCGGGGTGCTTTATTGGAAGATCCATGACTATATCTATGTTATAGCAAGGACTGTCTTATATCGAGGTGCTTTATTGTGAGATCCATGACTATACATATGTTATATAGCAAGAACTGTCTTATATCAAAGTGCTTTATTGTGAAATCCATGACTATACTTTTGTTATATAGCAGGGGCTGCCTTATATTGAGGTGCTTTATTGTGTGATCCAAGACTGTACCTATGTTACATAGCAAGAAGTGTCTTATATCAAGGAGCTTTATTGTGAAATCTATGACTGTACCTATGTTATATAGCAGGGGCTGTCTTATATCAAGAATCTATATTGTGAGATCCACAACTATTTTATAGTAAGGACACTGAAGTGTTTTAAAGCTTCTCCATTGCAGCAACGAAAATAATTTGTTTTGCAAAACCACAATGTAATAAATGCATTCACAGTCCATTTACCACAATGTAATAAATGCATTCACAGCCCATGTACTAATTATAATGACTCTTCTTCAAAATGTGTCTGCTGCAATTATAGAGCAAATAGCTTTTGTAAAATAAAATTTGCTATTTTAAAATCTCCATAATTTTATATGAAAATTAAATTACTTCCTGAAAAACCATTTGAAACTGAGTTTTTTTTATCTTATGTTTTCATGAAATTTAAGTTCTGAATGTTTATTTTTATAACTGGATTTATATGATATTATTAGCATTCAAGACCAAAATGAAAAGCGATCCTTCAGTGGAGACCAAAAAAGAACAATGATCCTTCGATGAATACTAAAATGAGCCATGATCCTTCAGTGAAGACTGACATTAACTATGAACCTTCACAGAAGACCAAAATGAATATTGTTCCTTCAGAGAAGACATTGCAAAATGAACAGTGATCCTTCAGTGAAGACCAAAATGAACAGTGATCCTTAAGTGAAGTCATTTAGAAGCACATCTAAGAATTTTAGTAGGAAGAAAAATGTAAAACAGCAAAACTTGAGAACTTGAGAGTCATGAAAATAAATGACTCTATAATATATAAAAAAACAACCTCCAATATATGTAATGATGACAGGAAACTAACTTAAAACATTGATAAATTATCATGACTCCAGTTAGCATATAAGCAAGTACTGAAGCACTTTAGGACTTTCCAAACAAAGAAATGGTTACTGATGCCATACATACTCATTTAAAGGTCAGATCCAACTGAAAACTGCAAAGACCAAGATCTACTGTGGCATAATGTGCCAGAAGATCTGAGTCTATGCACTTTATTAGGATTAGTCAGTAGCACAAACAAGACAGACCCTGATCTGCTGGCACATTATATGATGGCAGGACAGGGACTATGCTGTTTGCAGTTGGACTTGACTTGTACATGAATACATGGTACTAGTGTTACATATAATAATAATAATAATGAGGACTTTGTATAGCGCCTAATCTTTAGAAACTCAAAGCGCTTTACGACATTAGACAACACCTATAAGACAAGAAACATAATATTATTATTACAAAAACAAACAACACGAAATTAGAAAAACATTAAAAAATAAAAAACATGCTGAGAATATTTCAGGTAGGAAACATTATTAGGTCTTTAAGTTTGTTCTTGCAGTCGAAATAAGTGAGTTTTGAGAGCCCTCTTGAATGTGATCAGTGTCTTTGTGTCTAAGTTCAGTGGACAATTCATTCCACGTTGCTGGGCCCTGGTATACAAAAGAACGCTGTCCATGTGACTTTGTTTTCATAGTGGGAATAATGAGTATACAATTGTCAGAAGAGGAGCGTAAAATATCTTGCTGGTGTGTACACATGGGTGCAGTCAGACAGGTATGTTGGATTAAAGTCTGACAGTGAAATGTAGCACAGAGAACAAATTTTGTGTTTGATTCTGGATCGAATGGATAGCCAGTGTAGGGTACAGAGCAGCGGGGAGGTGTGCTTTGATTGTGGTACTCTAAGTATGATCCGAGCAGCTGTGTTTTGAACTTTTTGAAGTTTCTGGAGTAGATATTGAGATGAACCAGACAGAATTGAGTTACAATAGTCCAGTCTTGAAAGTACTAATGAACACACAAGTGTTTTAGTGGCATCAACTGAAAGATATTTGCAAATTGAGCTGATGCATCTCAGCTCAAGATATGCAGCCTTGCATATGTTCATGACATGTTGGTGCAATGCGAGAGTACTGTCCAGAGTAACACCTAGGTTTCATACTGATTGTGTGAATTTAATGTTGGCGTTACTGATATTTACTGTTTGAGGTAAAGGATGTGAATGAGAAAGTCTTTGTGTTGTGATCAGAATGGCCTCAGTTTTATCATCATTCATCTGCAGCTTGTTACAAGTCATCCATGATTTCACATCAGAAATGCACCTCTCTACACCTTGGATGGTAGCATCAACTTCAGTTGGGTGGCTAGATTTGTATATTTGGGTGTCATCGGCGTACAATTGGTGAGACAGTGGATGATGATCTATGACACCTGAGAGCGACTGAGTGTACAGAATGAAGAGAACAGGTCCAAGAACAAACCCCTGTGGAACACCACAACATAGATCAACTGGGCTGGAGTGTATTCCATTTGCAGATACAATCTGTGTTCTGTTGACCAAGTAGGACTTGAACCACAGTAAGGCTGTATCATGAATGCCAAATACATGCTGGAGACGGTGAAGTAATATATCATGGTCTATTGTGTCAAATGCTGCAGACATATCAAGGAGGGTGAGGACTGTAATCTTTCCGCTATCCAACGCAGAGACAATGTCATTAACTACTTTTAGAAGAGTTGTTTCAGTACTGTGGGAAGGGCGATATGCAGATTGTACATTGCTAAAAAGACTATTTGAATTTACATGAGATACAAGCTGGGATACAACAACCTTTTATATATGAACACAAAAGGATACAAATGCTGCAAATATGAAGCCAGGATCCCACTTTGTCTTTTGTAGAGTAAACACAGAGACACCAATGTACAGGAATACAAAATTCTCTGCCAGGAAGTTACCAATTTCAAAAAGCTGAAAAAAGATCACATATCTGTCAATAATATTTTCTAAAAATGATCTTATTCAGGCAACTATTGCCTGATTTAAAAGCACCAATCAATGCAATGTAAAACAAAAGAGATATTTTGATCCTGTACTAAAAGAAACATTTATTCCATTAAAGGGCAATTTCTCTGTAATAACAAGAAGAAGCCACATGGCTGATATATACCCTACAGCAAAAGGCCAAAAGTATGGATTTGTATGCAATATATAAGCATGTATACAACTGAATGCGGGTGTCTTTCTTGGTCCACTAGTGTTAAATGTATGTCAAAGAACTCCATTCACTACAATCTGCTCCATAATGCCTTAAGTTCTGGGGTCATAACTCCTCTAAATGATGACTTGGAATGCTTGAAAACCAATTCCTTCAAGGAATCATCTAAAATCAGGCTGTCCATGACATGTGCAATGATTGGTAAGCTTTGGTGGTTATATGACACTAGAATGGACACATACATAGATAGATCGACGGATGGAAAGAAATGTTAAATCTTTTAAAATGGTCCCCAGGAAACTAGTACATGTTAGAAGTCCTCATTTTAACAAATGTGTACATTAGAAGATCATAATTTTTATGATACATTTTTCTCATTTATCAACAAGTATGTCCATGAAAGTGTTAATCTGTAAACCTATGGGGACTTGAATTATAACAATAGGGACCATGCATCGTAACCAACAGGGACCATGCATCATAACCAATAGGGACCTCACATTATAACCTATAGAGACCATGCATCATAACCTATAGGGACCATGCATCATAACCTATAGGGACCATGCATCATAACCTATAAGAACCTTGCATCATAACCAATAGGGACCTCACATCATAACATATAGGGATCATGCATCATAACCTATAAGGACCTTGCATCATAACCTATAAGGACCTTGCAGCATAACCTATAGGGACCTCACATCATAACCTATAGGGGACCATGCATCATAACCTATAGGGACCTTGCACCATAACCTATAGGGACCATGCATCATAACCTATAAGAACCTTGCATCATAACCGATAGGGACCTCACATCATAACCTATAGGGACCTCAAATAACCTATAGGGACCATGCATCATAACCTATAAGAAACTTGCATCATAACCGATAGGGACCTCACATCATAACCTATAGGGACCTTGCATCATAACCTATAGGTTCCCTGCATCATAACCTATAGGGACCATGCATCATAACCTATAGGGACCATGCATCATAACCTATAATGACCATGCATCATAACCAATAGGGACCTCACATCATAACCGATAGGGACCTCACATCATAACCTACAAGGACCATGCATCATAACCTATAGGGACTTCACATCGTAACCTATACGGACCTTGCATCATAACCTATAGGGCCCTCACATCATAACCTACAGGGCCCTCACATCATAACCTATAGGGCCCTTGCATCATAACCTATAGGCCCTCACATCATAACCTATAGGGACCTCACATCATAACCGATAGGGCCCTCACATCAATACCTATAGGGCAATTGCATCATAACCTATAGGCCCTCACATCATAACCTATAGGGACCATGCATCATAACCTATATGGACCTTGCATCATAACCTATAGGGACCTTGCATCATAACCGATAGGGACCTCACATCATAACCTGTAGGGACCATGCATCAAACCTATAGGGACCTCACATCATAACCTATAGGGACCATGCATCATAACCAATAGGGCCCTTGCATCATAACCTATAGGGCCCTCACATCATAACCTTTAGGGCCCTCACATCATAACCTATAAGGACCTTGCATCATAACCTATAGGGTCTTTGCATCTTAACCAATAGGGACCTTACATCATAAACTATAGGGCCCTTGCATGATAACCTACAGGGACCTTGCATCATACCCTATAGGGACCTTGCAACATAACCTATAGGGACCTTGCATCATAACCGATAGGGACTGCACATTATAACCTATAGTGCTCTCGCATCATACAGCTATAACAATCTATCTGCCAAACTCATTAATGACCAATTTTTTCTAGTAAAATATGTTTCTTTGAAAATACTTACCCAATCATAATACCTTAGCAGTACTACCACTACCTCGCAAATCCAGCCCTCCCATGTGGTGGTCGGGAAGAGTGATCTCCCCTTACCTATAAGACTCAGACCTGCCAACCCTGATGAGTCTGTCTCAGTAAGGCAATTGATTTTTTTCCATAAGTTTGAGCAGTTTTCAGTAAGGTGTAACAAAATATCATAAACTGCTATTGTAAAGCTGGAAAACATAATTAAAAGTTTGGTATTCAAAATGTGCAGTGAAGATAAACATTATGTTCAACTGAAAAATTGTAAAGTACATGTAGACTTTGTTTACCACTTGTACAGTTGCACAGATTTTAGTTCCAAACCCTATGCAGCTCCATGGCTTGTTGCTGTCTCTCAACTTGATGTAATTCTTGGAAATTCTTTTTTCCATTTCACATGATGGCGGCAATCATATTTCCCACCATGAGTCATACTCAAATTGGCATGTGTTTGTGTGTGTGATTAGTATTTTTAACGTAGCTTTAACAATTTTTCAGCCATATCGCCACGATGTCTGCAGTGTGGCAGTTTATAGCGATGTCTAGCACTGGGGCATCATGCCGCACACATGTAGCATGATGTCTCACCCAGTCACATTATCCTGACACCAGACCAACCAGTCCTAACACTAACCTCTTAATGCTGAGCACCTAGCAAGGCAGCTGTTAGCACCATTTTGTAAGTCTTTGGTATGACTCGATCAGGGTTTGAACTCACGACATCCTGATTCTGAGTCAGACCCTCTAACCAAATTGTCATGTGATGTCCAATAAACATAATTGTGTCCCTTCCAGCTTTTATTCACAAGAATCTGAATAATCTTCTTTATTTTCCCTGTGTTGATTCTTTAGACTTTTCAAGAGGCTTATTTTCTCTTTTGTCTTAAACATGCATCGCTTGCTGGATGCCATTAAAAAAAAAAGTCTATGATTAACAGTTTAATCACGCAGTTGCTTCCCATGAACAAATAGGTGCAGTTTAAAGTGTCTAATACGCTGCTGTAAAGTTAGTCTGGTTCCCTGACCAATTTCACTAATTCTAATATGAAACCTGGATCCAAATCAAACACGGATGAACAAATTTTCAAGATTTTTCGGCAATGATCATTTTTCTGTAGGTTTTGCTTTTATGCCTTAAGTCCATATTTTAAGGGTAATTTTCATAAGACTTACGGCAAAATCGGAAGAGTTGGTTGTTGTTGTTGTAGGGTTTAACACCATTTTTCAGCACACGATAGGCTATACATGGCGGCCAGTATTAATGGTGGAGGAAGAACCCAGGAAAACTCAGGAAAGAACCACCGACCAACGAGAAACTACTGGCAAGCTTTCTCACATATCCACATTAGCCGAATCCGAGACTCGAACCCACGCTGACAGAGGTGAGATGGCAGTGATCCGTAACGAAGAGCGCTTTAGACCACTCGGCCACTCTGGGCCCCATGCAAGAGTTGGCAGGTTTGTAAGACTTGTTGGCAATGAGTAAGTATATATCAGTTAATACTAATGTAACTGTGAGGAGGCTGGGAGTATGTATTTGTATTATGATTGGGTAAGTATTCTCAAAGAAACATATTTTACCAGAAAAACATAAAGCATGTCAATAACATTAGGTTATAGATTTAAACACAAACTTTTGCACAATATTTACCAGAATATAAAGTTTTTAGTTATATAAACTGAACAATGGCAATATTTGCAACTATTTTATTAGCAAAATCTTAATTTGATCAACCTTTTGAAGATCAAACTTTTTATAAATTCATTATCTTTCCATAAAAGAAGAATCTGTAAGTCATTCTTGGTGTAGTTTCCTATTTAATAATATAAAGTATGTTTAATGTCAATTTTTATTTTTAAGTACATCACTGTCAGGCCCTAGTGTATGACCAGGGATATGTGATTCTCTGCAGTTGGGTAATGTTGCATAATGATAGTAGTCCTTTACACCTAAACCATAAAGGGCCATAACTCCCATCAAATCCATTTGAATTTCTGCTGAAATAAAGCTACAAGCCAACAGTTACTCATTCATATTCCTTTATAAGCTTTGAATACATGAATATGGATGGATACATATCGTAAGATTGCAACAAATTATGCCAGGTCTTAACTTCAAATGCTGTCACCCAATGGAGTTTTGGGAATTTTAAATAGACCTGTTATGTTCTCCTGAATGTGCTAGGCAGCAACAAACAAATGGAAGCAGTAGTTCTGGCAATTCAGTGGGTAAAGTGCTGGTTAGATTCCTTCCATCAGATCAGCCTGGTGTGTCCTTACACCAACTGTCCAGGCACTAAATAACCAACGTGTGTTGCTGTGCCATAAAATCCGAAATACAAACAAAACCTGATCTTATGATTTATAGTATCACATGACTTTCAGTTGCTTTATCACAAAGTTTTAAAATACAGTCTATACTTGTTTATAAGTGAAGTCCAACCGTAAACTCAGAGATTAAGATCTGCCATCACTTAACACACTGGCAGATCTAGGTCTATGCAGACTGTCAGAAGTAATCAGGATAAAGAAAAAAAAATAGATTCTGATCTGTCAATGGATTATGAGATGGCAGATCAAGGTCTATTCAATTTGCAGATGGACTTGACTTGTATGCGAGCATTATATGGTATTCAATGACAACAATGGTGGTGCTGTCATTGCCAGCAAAGTGATTACTATGTGTAGCTATCCACTAATGAAGAAAAGACAAAATTCAAATTAATCTATCAAGCATAGTGTAATCCTTTAAAAAAAATCCAAATGGAGTAGGTACACTGACCTGCTTTGTTCTTTGTCTGGACTCAGAAGAGAGGTTATTGTATGTGTAATGGGCTTGTGTTATCCCACAAAACAGAACTGCTACAATGCCTGCAAAAGAAAAGGCCAAAATGTGAAAAAAATACAAAGTCCTTATATCAGACTTAGAATTTAACATGTGTTTCCAAATTATCTGACACTAAATAAATTTGTAAACATATATTTTTTTTAAACAACAATTTCTTCTGAAAAATATGACCTCTTCCATATTTAAATTGGAAAAACAAAAAAATCGTTCATTTTAAGTCTGGGGTGTTCTTATTCTACCTGACTCTGCAATTATATGGGTGGTTGTATTTTGTTGTTTTTGTTTTAAGAAAAGAGCCATTTTACTCCAAAGAAAATCAAACTGAGTTAACAGTATTAAAATATAAATTGTTCCAGTAGGTATTTTTCTCTCTCAAGTTACAATCAAATAACATAGCAACATCCCAAACAGATTACCTCTTGCTGCTTGGTGTTAGGAAAATCAAATAATGGCACATAAATCCAAATCAAATAATGGCACATAAATCCAAAGCTAGGACAAAATTTATTCAGTTGCACTGAAATAACAAGTTTTACAAAAAACACATGAGCAATCATCCCCCTGTCAATGACTGGGTCATAAACTTAGTTGTAACAACTTATACGCCCAACATTTCATTATACTCCTGAAAATGACAGGGTCTATAAATTTAGTTTGCATTATTAACTTAGTGCCAACAATTTATATCCCACCTTTTCACCATCTCCATGTCAATGACAGGGTCTGTAAACTTGCTTAGCATTTATCTACCTGTCAATGACTGTGTAAACGCTGCTCCAATAACTTACATGCCCAAATTTTCAACTGATTGGATGTTGACATGCAGTGCAAGTTGAAGACAAGTTATCTATGTACTTCTAGAAACCAACTGTTGGAATAAAATATGTCCATGACCATAATTTGTAACAGGCAGTTTCATTACGAATCATACCCACATCCGGTCTTCAAAAGTATTTAATTGGCACAATTACAGTATAGCTGCAGTTTCATTATGAATCATACCTCACATCTGGTCTTCAAAAGCATTTAATTGGCACAATTACAGTATAGCTGCAGTTTCATTATGAATCATACCTCACATCTGGTCTTCAAAAGCATTTAATTGGCACAATTACAGTATAGCTGCAGTTTCATTATGAATCATACCTCACATCTGGTCTTCAAAAGTATTTAATTGGCACAATTACAGTCTAGCTGCAGTTTCATTATGAATCATACCCCACATCTGGTCTTCAGAAGTATTTAATTGGCACAATTACAGTCTAACTGCAGTTTCATTATGAATCATACCCCACATCTAGTCTTCAAAAGTATTTAATTGGCACAATTACAGTCTAGCTGCAGTTTCATTATGAATCATACCCCACATCTGGTCTTCAAAAGTATTTAATTGGCACAATTACAGTCTAGCTGCAGTTTCATTATGAATCATACTCCACATCTGGTCTTCAAAAGTATTTAATTGGCACTATTACAGTCTAGCTAAGGATTATCTAATCACTTCAACCTTACAAATTTCAAACTAACAAACCTTGCTCAATCAGAGTAAACCTTTGTAATTTGGAAAATAAATTCGTCAACGGTGAGTGCAATGTTAAAGAATGCTATTTTAAGAAGACGGTGCAGCCTTATGTATATCACAAGGTTAACACTTGTGATGTGGATGCTCACACAGGTAAAAAAATAAAATGGTACATCTATACAGTATACAGCATGCAAAATACCAACTAATTTCTTTAACTTTGCACACACTGATAATGACTTTATTTTTCCCGATTACAAAAGTCTGCACTGATGGAATGAAGTTTGGAAGTTCTCTTAACATATCATGATCTGATAATGTATATGAAGGAGATGACTGAATTAGGGACTGCAGCCATGCAAAGCACGTGCAATCATTTTAGAAACCTTAACAAATGAACTGCACAACCAGTTCCCACAACAGAACATACTCTCAACAGCTCTGATATCAACATGTTGTGATTTCTGACAATGAGGAAACCAAAGAATGCAGAACAAACCAACATTATTGAAAGGGCATTCACTAGGACAGCAATGGGTATCAAAGTTAGGATGACTGCTGCCAAATTTATTTCTGATCTTTTAAAAAGTAAGTGAGAAAACATATCAATTCTCTTTTTCTGGATATTTTCAAAAATTTAAATGCAAAACATTCACACTTTTTCTGTCAATTTGAAGTGAGAATTCTCCTTATAGGTTTAGTATATGCATACTAATACTGCACATCCATTATAAGAATCACCATGACAACCACAGTGCATTATTTTCAGGTCACTATCCAGTTGCATAATCATGGCAAATTGATGCAGCTCTGTTCATGGATCGATGAAAGCAGTTAAATGCAGAAAACAGCAACAAGGCTAAGCCATAGACATGAAAGATCAATATTGACCAATTCATACATGATGTGCAAGATAAATCATGTCAATCATAAAGTTATGGAAACATCATCCCTCATGATTCTAAAACAGTGTTGTATACAGAAATACAGGATATGCAGAAAATACAACAACAACAACCATTTACCACAAAGAAGATTAACTTATACAAAATAAGTGGGAAAAGGGTTTTCAGTAGGAGCTGTCATGTTGATCTGTTGAGTATTTGTGCCCCAAAGAAGAACTCGATTGAAATCTGTACCCGACTCATACCTGGGGACTCAAATACCTGTGGCAGCGTCTGCATTAACTTACCGTTGCAGTGTAATTTCAGAGGTAGAATGATGCAACTGCTACTGTACACTACTTATTTAATTTACATGATCTGATGTGCCTACCTGTAAGGCCAGCAGATTCAGCAGCTTGGAATGACATGTAAGACATCAGGAAAAACATCCCTGTCTCCAGCAGTGGAAAATCTCTAATCTTGGTGAATTTGGTGAGGTAATGTTTGGTTAAGGAAGACAGCTATATCAAGCAATTTCACTGATCAATTTACCTTTGGGCCACAAGTCTAGCTCACACTCAAATCGTTTATCAATTAACTCAGGGGCTACATGTCTAACTTGCTCTCAAAACATTGATCAATTAACTCTCAAAATATTAATCAATTAATCCTGAGGCTTCCTGTCTAACCTGTTCTACACTAAACTGACGAATTAATTCAGAGACAACATGTCCAGCTAACTCTCAAAACATTGATCAATTAACCCTGGGGTCACATGTCTAACTTGTGCTAAATTCTAAATTTATAAATTAATGCAGAGGCTAGATGACTTACTCTTAAAACAATGATCAATTAACCCAGGGCCATATGACTAACTTGTTCTAAATAAATTAATTAATTAACCCAGAGGCTACATGTAACTTACTCTCAGAACATCGATCGATTAACCCAGGGTCACATGTCTAACTTGTGCTCAAAAATGACCAATTAACCCAGAGGTATCATGTCTAACTTACTCTTAAAATATAATCAATTAACCCAGGGGCTATTAATTTAGTTTCCACTAAAAGTATTGCTAAACATCTTGATATCTTGACATGTAGGCCCAAAGAGTAATGAATGTGTTGCAGAATAAACTGCATTATCATCATGCTGATGTGTCACAAGCATTATATTGCATTATATTGATTCATCCCAAGCATTATATTACATCATATTGATTCATCCCAGAGAATTATATTGCATCATATTGATTCATCCCATGCATTATATTGCATCATACTGATACATCCCAGAGAATTATATTGCATCATATTGATACATCCCAAGCATTATATTGCATCATATTGATTCATCCCAAGCATTATACTGCATCATATTGATACATCCCAGAGAATTATACTGCATCATATTGATTCATCCCAAGCATTATATTGCATCATACTGATACATCCCAAGCATTATATTGCATCATATTGATACATCCCAAGCATTATATTACATCATATTGATACCTCCCAGAGAATTATACTGCATCATATTGATTCATCCCAAATATCATATTGCATCATTTTGATACATCCCAGAGAATTATACTGCATCATTTTTGTTCATCCCAAGTATTGTAAAGCATCATATTGATTCATCCCAAGCATTATATTGCATCATACTGCTTCATCCCAAATATCATATTGCATAAATACATGACAGTAAATCTGGAATTGCCACATCCAGTAGTCATCCTTTCACATGAATATCCCAATAACTGGAAACGCTTACTGATGTAACTAACATGCATTAAGTATGAACACTGATCGTCTATCCTATAACATGAGTCAACTGTGACATCACATTGACATTCTGTGTTACAAAATGACTTTGTCTCTGTCAAATGTTCTTTTTATTGGGAAGGACAGTTGATCTTTGATTTATAATTTGTAAATAAAAAGTCTACTTTTAGATGTCAATTGTTATGAAATTGCACCTGTGACTATATTTTTAATCGCAAATAATGAAGAGTGCAGCATTTAATTAATTCAATATTAAATCATTACCCATTTGAGATCCTCTATATATTGATTTATTCCACATATCATACAGTATCATACTGATTCATCCCACATATCATACAGTACCATATTGATTTATCCCACATATCATACAGTATCATACTGATTTATCCCACATATCATACAGTACCATATTGATTTATCCCACATATACAGTATCATACTGATTCATCCCACATATCATGCAGTACCATGTTGATTTATCCCACATATCATATAGTATCATACTGATTCATCCCACATATCATACAGTACCAAACTAATTCATCCCACATATTATACAGTACCATGCTAATTCATCCCACATATCATACAGTACCATACTAATTCATCCCACATATCATACAGTACCAAACTAATTCATCCCACATATCATACAGTACCATACTAATTCATCCCACATATCATACAGTACCATACTGATGAATCCCACGTCATACAGTACCATACTGAGTTATCCCACATATCATGCAGTACCATACTGATGAATCCCACATGTCATACAGTACCATACTGAGTTATCCCACATATTGAAGAAAAGGCAACCAGAGCCACCAAACAAGACACTATACATCCTGCTTTTCCATGAAAATGGGGCCCAACAACAATAAGGCATTAGAATATACCAAAGTGGAAGATCAAGGGGTATTCCAGTATTAAATGAAAAGGAACAGTTTGAAAGTCTTTTCAAAGACGTCACCGACAATACCCATCAAATTTTAAATAGACTGGGCGTCTTAGAACACTTAGAAGTTAGAACACTCTGAATTACCCTCAACATCCATATTAAGGGAAGTGCGTCATTACCTTCACTCATAGCCCTAAGGAAGAAATAGTGTCCTCCATTCTCAAAACAATGGTAATGTGATTTACAGACCATAACATACATTAATACATACGATACTTAGGCCAAATATCAACCAATTATCCAATTCATCAGATTTATATATTAATCTTCTAACATGAAGGCCAGAGTCTTGACCCCAAGGTCAAAAGAATGTGCAGGCAAATTGCAGAAAATGAATCCTAAGTATGAAATAATCAAGTAGTTTAAGAATTTTAAGCAAGTGAAAAGCAAAACCTTAATGCAAATTTTATATGACTCTGACCTTTGCCACAGGGTAAAAGGGCTGGGTGAGCCAGAGTCAGAGAACCAAAGTGATTCATGCCAAGTATGATGAGAATCAAACTAAGGGTTCAGGAAATATATGCATACAAAACCTTTAACCAAAACTTTGATAAACTCTGAAAGCCATAGACACTGGTAATTAAAAATGTCTGCTATGTCTCACTTCCCACTATTGTGGTCTTGACTAAATGTGGTATAAAATCATGTATTTAGTAAATGTTGATATTATATTGGATTTGTGAGCCTCATTCATACATACAATAATGAAATGCTGATATTATTGATTTTGTGAATCTTGTTCACGTAACTGTCTGTCTGATCTATATACTCTGTACTTACATTTATACCTCAAACAAATGGTCGCAACCAAATAAATTGGGATAATCCCAATTATTTTGAGTCACTGATATTTTATGCTGGCTAAAAACAGGATCTGGATGCCAGTCACTCTATTCAAGGGAACCACTTTTATCTGATTTCCATTTCAGCAAACGGATGACTTTTTGCAATGATATCATTAAAACAAGCCAACAGACATGTGTAGAGTCTTTGTCATGGGCTGGATTTGTAAAACGAGTTGATGGATTCCTAACATATCAAGGTAGATTAAGACTTTTTAGAAGAAATGTAACTTTGCAATACCTGCCTCTTCTCCTCCTGGGACTGCATTAAGAACCTGAAACCTTCACTGTTATCTACTCATCATTCTAAAACCATCATACCAAATATGATCCCTCTTCCTCAACTGTTGAGGATACAGGCGTTCAGGTTGTAAAGAAAACAGTGATGGAAGGACAAATGGATGCACAGTGATGGAACGACAAATGGATGCACAGTGATGAAAGGACAAATGGATGCATAGATATACATGACCTAACACAATATATCTGCACTGCAGTGCAGATATAAAAAGGATATCAGAGATGTGATGCAGCCAATAACAGACCCTATGGCAAATGATCCAAAGAAGAAGCCCAAAAAGTTCAGAACAGCCATAAAGAAAGCTTCAGCACTGAACCCTTCCCCATTGGCAGCTTTTTTGCTGTACTCCTCAACTGACCTGCAGAGTAAATTATGTTGTACAAATAAAACATGGGATAACTGAAAAACAATAAAGGACTCATGGTACTAATTCAACTCCAATAGTAAACATATGGAAACATTATCATATTCAAAATTCAATAACTTAAAATTTCTGGGTGCTGATGATGAGACCTATAATTCTCCATGCACATCTAACCTTGATGCAAGCTTATGTGTGGAGAACACCATATGAGCCGCGGCATTTTGTTTATTTACATGTGCATGAAACACGTTATTGATTCTGCACCAAATGAATCAGGTGCTACTTTCATTATTGAGTACTCCCGAGTCAAGCCTGTAAAAATACTAAAATTGCATCAGTAGAAATCTGTCTATATGTTTTTTAAATTACATATAGGATAGGCTCTCAAAAGATACTTTTACTAAAATTTTAATTTTCATTATTAACCAATTATGGACCACCAAACCCATAAATACTCTATTATTTGTTCACCCATTTCTAGACTGGTTCACAGTTCTTCCGTATAATTAGTACCATGTGTCCTATACTTCCATCTACAAGACATGCTGCTTTATCTAATAAGGCAATATTAAACTGAGAATTTTGCTTAAAATCAGGAGAGAAAAAAAGAAGAGAAATGTGTAACAAGTATATTGGTGGATGTTTAACACAATACATAACTGAGATTGCATTCACAGCCATATGAGAAATTCACAAATCCCAAATGAGATTGTAACTAAGGTGAAACTTCAAATGCATTAGATATAAACTCTATGACATAAAAACCAATTCACAACCAAAAGGTAGACATGTAGTAATACAAAGGATGTACTGTACTTTTTAAAAAGACTGTCTTATAACAAAATAGCCTGAATCTGATGTGCAAAATTGAATTTACAAATATGTAAAGATAATCAATTAAATAGTTCAGAACTGGTGCTCATACAAATATTCCATGAAAATATTTTAAGTAGCTTCCAAGACACAGTGAGTGTCTATCAATTAAAAGTTTCCATTTCTTTTTACAAGATTCTGTATTATAAGGCATTGAAAATATGCATAAATCTCACTCATAGGTTTCAATCATCCAAAATCTTGATGGCATTTACCCATTTACAAAGTTTTATCAAAATCAGATGAAAAATAAAAAACATGCAAGATCATGTGCCTCATGTAAATTCATGGATTTTGCTCACAATCATACTCATTGGAGATCTTGATGACATAAGGTTATTCACCAGATTGGTAACAATCTCAACCAATCTGATACAATACTATCTCGTAAAGATGCGTATATCTGACTCAATCAAACTCACTCAACATCTGCATAAATATTTAACACGTTATATCAAAATCTAATCAGAACTAAAGTTGTTTGAATGTTGACATGACTAATAAGATGCGAGATCATCTGCCTCATTAAAACTGATGGATCTTACTCATAATCATAATCATATGAGATCTTGATGACATAAAAATTCTATCAAATAAAGACTCTAGTCCTCAAAACCGCAATCAATCAGATGAAAGAGCATGTCATTAGTATGCATATGTCTCACTTATAATAAAATTCATCCAACATCTTGATGATATTAGCTTATTCACCAAGTCTGATCAAAATCGGTAGAAATAACATGCTTTGAGTGGTAAGAAATGCAGTCAACCAGAAGCAGGGTTACCTCATTAATATGTGTATGAGATCTGTATGATCTAAGTCTATTTACCAAGTCTGATCAAATCAAATCAGAAAGTATACATTCTGGCAAGTGGGTAAAAGCTTAATCAATGAGCTGTGCATTATTAATATGCTTAGATCTCCCTCATTATTGATCTCATTCGAAAACTTGATATAAGCTGATATTCCAAGTTTAAGCAAAACTGAATTTAAAATATTGCCTCCAGAGTGGGTAACAAGCTCAATAGCTGCAAGATCAACTCTTGTGAATTTGTGAACTCATCCAAGCTGGGTTAAGGAAAGGACAAGTAACAACACTCTACTACAAGATGGATGCAGGTCCATACAATAAGCTAGCACGGCCTTAATGTCATGTGGGGTAACAACAAATAAAATACAAAAACAAGGGTTGTGTAAAACACTGTCTCACCACCAAAAAAAACTGCTTTATGATGTACCATCTCCCTCACAGGATTAAACAAAATTGTATGTTAAAAAAAGTCAAATAAAAACAAGTCATGTAGAGCTGATATACACAACCTCCTTAAAAAAAGTCATGTAGAGATGATACAACCCCCTCAATATGTAATGACTGACTGATTCATTACTGAATTTTTGTATACTACTTAAGACATTACTAAATTTGTATACTAATTAAGACATTACTAAATTATTTATACTACTTAAGACATTATTAAATTTGTATGCTACTTAAGACATTACTAAGTTTGTATAATACTTAAGACATTACTAAATTTGTATACTACTTAAGATATTACTAAATTATTTATACTACTTAAGACATTACTAAATTATTTATACTACTTAAGACATTACTAAATTATTTATACTACTTAAGACATTACTAAATTATTTATACTACTTAAGACATTACTAAATTATTTATAGTACTTAAGACATTACTAAATTATTTATACTACTTAAGACATTACTAAATTATTTATAGTACTTAAGACATTACTAAATTATTTATACTACTTAAGACATTACTAAATTATTTATAGTACTTAAGATATTACTAAATTATTTATACTACTTAAGACATTACTAAATTATTTATAGTACTTAAGACATTACTACATTATTTATACTACTTAAGACATTATTAAATTATTTATACTACTTAAGATATTACTAAATTATTTATACTACTTAAGATATTACTAAATTATTTATACTACTTAAGACATTACTAAATTATTTATAGTACTTAAGACATTACTAAATTATTTATACTACTTAAGACATTACTAAATTATTTATAGTACTTAAGACATTACTAAATTATTTATACTACTTAAGACATTACTAAATTATTTATAGTACTTAAGATATTACTAAATTATTTATACTACTTAAGACATTACTAAATTATTTATAGTACTTAAGACATTACTAAATTATTTATACTACTTAAGACATTACTAAATTATTTATAGTACTTAAGATATTACTAAATTATTTATACTACTTAAGACATTACTAAATTATTTATAGTACTTAAGACATTACTAAATTATTTATACTACTTAAGACATTACTAAATTATTTATAGTACTTAAGACATTACTAAATTATTTATACTACTTAAGACATTATTAAATTATTTATAGTACTTAAGATATTACTAAATTATTTATACTACTTAAGATATTACTAAATTATTTATACTACTTAAGACATTACTAAATTATTTATACTACTTAAGACATTACTAAATTATTTATAGTACTTAAGACATTACTAAATTATTTATACTACTTAAGATATTACTAAATTATTTATACTACTTAAGACATTACTAAATTATTTATACTACTTAAGACATTACTAAATTTTGTATACTACTTAAGACATTACTATATTATTTTTACTTAAAATATTACTGAATTTGTATAATACTTAAGACATTACTAAATTTGTATACTACTTAAGACATTACTAAATTATTTATACTACTTAAGACATTACTATATTATTTTTACTTAAAATATTACTGAATTTGTATAATACTTAAGACATTACTAAATTTGTATACTACTTAAGACATTACTAAATTATTTATAGTACTTAAGACATTACTAAATTTGTATACTACTTAAGACATTACTGAATTTGTATACTACTTAAGATATTACTAAATTATTTATACTACTTAAGACATTACTAAATTATTTATAGTACTTAAGACATTACTAAATTATTTATACTACTTAAGACATTACTAAATTATTTATAGTACTTAAGACATTACTAAATTTTGTATACTACTTAAGACATTACTATATTATTTTTACTTAAAATATTACTGAATTTGTATAATACTTAAGATATTACTAAATTATTTATACTACTTAAGACATTACTAAATTATTTATAGTACTTAAGACATTACTAAATTTTGTATACTACTTAAGACATTACTAAATTATTTATAGTACTTAAGACATTACTAAATTATTTATAGTACTTAAGACATTACTAAATTATTTATACTACTTAAGACATTACTATATTATTTTTACTTAAAATATTACTAAATTTGTATACTACTTAAGACATTACTAAACTTGCATACTACTTAAGACATTACTAAATTATTTATACTACTTAAGACATTACTAAATTATTTATAGTACTTAAGACATTACTAAATTTTGTATACTACTTAAGACATTACTATATTATTTTTACTTAAAATATTACTGAATTTGTATAATACTTAAGACATTACTAAATTTGTATACTACTTAAGACATTACTAAATTATTTATACTACTTAAGACATTACTAAATTTGTATACTACTTAAGATATTACTAAATTATTTATACTACTTAAGACATTACTAAATTATTTATAGTACTTAAGACATTACTAAATTTTGTATACTACTTAAGACATTACTAAATTATTTATAGTACTTAAGACATTACTAAATTATTTATAGTACTTAAGACATTACTAAATTATTTATACTACTTAAGACATTACTATATTATTTTTACTTAAAATATTACTAAATTTGTATACTACTTAAGACATTACTAAATTTGTATACTACTTAAGACATTACTAAATTTCTATACTACTTATGACATTACTAAATCTGTGTATTACTTAAGACATTATTAAATCTGTAAAATACTTAGGACATTACTAAATTTGTATGCTACTTAAGACATTACTAAATTATTTATACTACTTAAGACATTACTAAATTTGTATATTACTTAAGACATTACTAAATTTGTATACTAAAGACATTACTAAATTTGTATACTACTTAAGACATTACTAAATTATTTATACTACTTAAGACATTACTAAATTTGTAAACTACTTAAGACATAAATAAATTTGTATACTACTTAAGACATTACTAAATTATTTATACTATTTAAAATATTACTGAATTTGTATATTACTTAAGACATTACTGAATTATTTGTACTATTTAAAATATTACTAAATTTGTATATTACTTAAGACATTACTAAATTTGTATGCTACTTAAGACATTACTAAATTATTTATACTAATTAAGACATTACTAAATTTGTATGCTACTTAAGACATTACTAAATTATTTATACTAATTAAGACATTACTAAATTTGTATGCTACTTAAGACATTACTAAATTACTTATACTACTTAAGACATTACTGAATTATTTATACTATTTAAAATATTACTAAATTTGTATACTACTTAAGACATTACTAAATTTGTATGCTACTTAAGACATTACTAAATTATTTATACTACTTACGACATTACTAAATTTTTATACTACTTAAGACATTATTAAATTTGTATACTACTCAAGACATTACTAAATTTGAATACTGCAGCATTCTCAATATATATACTAATATTTCCTAGTTTATATATTGAGAATGCTGCAGAAGCCAGATCTGATGGCAGACTGGAATGATCTATACAAACTCAAAGGTCCTTCAAGACAGAATGGTTTCTTTAAAATTGCATCAAGTGGTTTTTGAAAAGTCATTAAAAAGATGTTCTACTTTTATTAATGGAGAACATAAATTACTGATCATGTTATTTTTATGATTAAACAGAATATTCAGCTATATGCATGAAATCTGAACAATCTTTAAGTCATTTTGTCTCTGTATGTTCTAACCTGATTAAAAAAGTAATAAAATATTTTGAAATTACTTAAGCAATTACTTTAGCATTTTGCATTAATATGATTCTGCAGTAAATACATTAAAGAATCAAACTTTATCAATGTAGGTTTCCACTTTCAGACTAATCATTACCTCTTAGGATCAGAATATGATTTATGTCCCATTGCAAAGTTTGACTAGCTTTTCAAGGCCAAAAGAACAAAATACATAAAGTGTCTTATTAAAAGAAAAACAAACTATTCTTAGTAAAAGAAGAGTAAACAGCATGCCATTGGCATAGGGAAGATTTGAGTCAATCCATCCAAGTCAAAAATCTATTTTCATGCATACTAAGAATATGACAAGCACTTTAAAAAGCAACTTCATATTTGGTGTAAAAGAAGAGCTCACTAAATATAGTGTCAATGTTATTAAGTATACGACAGGAGTTGACTATATATAGTATCAATGACATTAGGTATAAGACAGGAGCTGACTATATATAGTGTCAATGACATTAGGTATAAGGCAGGAGCTGACTATATATAGTGTCAATGACATTAGGTATAAGACAAGAGTTCACTATATATAGTGTCAATGACATTAGGTATAAGACTGGTGCTGATATATAGTGTCAATGACATTAGGTATAAGACAGGAGCTGACTACATACAGTGTCAATGACATTAGGTATAAGACAGGAGCTGACTATATATAGTGTCAATGTCATTAGGTATACGACAGGAGCTGACTATATATAGTGTCAATGTCATTATGTATAAGACAGGAGCTGACTATATATAGTGTCGATGACATTAGATTAAGACTGGTGCTGACTAAATGAATATAAAGAAGTATCAATGATTACCCAGATAGAACAATTGATACAGCATCATTCAAGACTGCCTCTCCAAACACCAGAGCATACAGATCAACATCCACATTCAGATCATGAAAAATTGCCAGCACAGTCACTGTTAAGGAAAGGTGTATCATGAGAAAATTATGTAATAATAATAATAATAATAACAATCATAATAATGTCGACTTAGATCATCGTCAAATCTTTAGAAGCTCTAAGTGCTTTACAATATTACATAATACATACAAACATATACAACAACAAGATTTCAAAAACAAACACAGTGAAATTACAAATAAGAATTATGCTAACAATAACTGAGGAACTAAACATTATTAAGTCTTTATATCTGTTCTTGTAGTCAAAATAGGTGAGTTTTAAGAGCATTCTTGAATGAGATCAGTGTCCTTGTGTCTAAGATCTATGGGCAATTCGTTTCATGGAGCTTGCCCCGGTAAAAAAAAGAGCATTGTCCATATGACTTCCATTTTAGCAGTGGTAACAATAAGAATGCAAGTGTAAGAAGAGGAAAGTAAGCTTCTAGATAGGGTCTTCTCATAGGTGAGGTCAGATAGGTATACTGGACAGGATCCAGTCAACAAAATGTAGCATAGTGAATAGATTTTGCATTTGATTCTGGATTGAATTGGTAGCCAGCAAAGCTTACAGAGCAGGGGAGGTGTGCTCAGTTCTTAGTACACTAAGGATGATCTAAGCAGCTGTGTTTTAACATTTTGAAGTTTCACTAGTAGATACTGAGATGAACCAGGTAGAAGTGAATTACAATAGTCCAGTCTTGAAGTACTAAGGAATACACAAGTGTTTTAGTGATATCAACTGAAAGGTAATTGCGAATGGAGCTGATGCATTGCAAATCCATATATGCAGCCTTGCATATGTTCATTAGATGTTGTTGTACTGAGAACGTACTGTCAAGAGTGACACCTAGGTTTTGTGCTGTTTAATGTTGCTGGTACTGTTTCTAACAAAGCCAAATTTTACACTCAACTGATGGATTTTGAATTCAGTGAAACCATGCTATTATTTATTGTTTTGATGTTTTCATTCATTACATAAAGATTTTGTCATCCAAAAGCATTAAAGATGACAATATATAGACTGCTGTGTATATAATTTGCCTCAGGTTTTGAGAATTTTTATTTATATATGATCCATTACATAGAAATGAATAGGAAACAGCACTGTCAAGGCTGTTCTAGTAAAATTTACTAGGGACCCAGGGAAGGCATTGTGAAAGATGCAATTGAAAATTATGTTATCATTTTCATATGAACTCTTTGAATTATCAGAAAACGCTGGTATATATTTTAACTAAAGTGCCTTTCCTAGGGCATGCATTTTTAAATGGAACAGCACTGACACCATATCACAATGAAATAAAAATCAGGTTAGTATTGAGATTTTCACAAAATCTACTCCAGTTAAAAATAAAGAGCACTATAAACAGCACAGTCTGCCTTCCATTTAACAGCCCACTATGCAGGCACTTCAAACATTAAATTTAATGTACAAAGAGAAATTACTTTCTTTCTGGACTTACCATGACCATGACTTCTGACCTTGTCACCACAGAATCTATAGGTTTCTTTATCACCCAAAATGGAAGCCATCCATACAGTTTGGGCAAGGAATTTACTTTAAAACAAACCTACAGAACTAATGTTACTGTGCAGAAATCAGTGATTTCCAATTTCATTTCTCAGAAACGCAAGCTTTAAACTTTTCCCCATAAGTTGTGAATTAAATCAATAAAACTGGTATGTAAGTATAAGATAGGGTCAGGCACATGCTTATGAACAAACAGCAATGAAATTTAAATATACAAGATCTTCAACACAAACGTTAACCTGCTGTCTATGGACCCTGATGCTGGCATCAACACCACCAGGGTAATA
Source organism: Sinohyriopsis cumingii (assembly GCA_028554795.2). Lineage (NCBI taxonomy): Eukaryota > Metazoa > Mollusca > Bivalvia > Unionida > Unionidae > Sinohyriopsis > Sinohyriopsis cumingii. Next base: position 55,618,247 of record CM068828.1, read on the forward strand.
TCATTAAGCACTCTTGTACTTCACACATGTTAACTTAAGCAAGAGGTTCAAGTGGGTCTGAGATCACTCACCTGCCTGAAATCTGCCTAACAGCCAAGCATTCTGTGAACCATTTTCCATTGATTATATATGTTATGAAATGAACTGTTCAAAGTTTCCTTGAGTTTGCTTATTTTTATCTATATACAACTGCACATCAGCATCATTGGTCCAATAATAATTAAAACACTTTTATTTAACTGTTGCATCAGTGTTTTCTATTTTTAGTAATGGCGACCATATTTGATACAGATAGACATCCTTTGTATAAATGTGAAAGGCCTTCAGGCTAGGATGCATTCTTTCAAATTTTAGCAAATTCTGTTGCATGGATTTTGAAAGAAAGTCATTTAAATATATTTCTATGTTAGCAACAGTGGTCATACCTCAAGGCAGATCAGCGTGAACTGAAAAAATACAAAAGAGCCTCATATTTGGTAGAATTCTCTTGAGCTTTAAAACAACCTATAAAGAACTGTGGACAGGTGATGCACAATGGATAAATGATTATATCATCAGCCCACTTGTCCTTACAGCCAAGTGAGCTAACATCTGATATTTAACCAAGATACCAACAAATCCCATGGGATGCCTGCAATGCTGAAAAAAAATGTAGAAGGGAAACTATGTTTAATAGTCATACCTGGGTCTGTAGCTGAGATTATAGCTCCAAAGAAAAAGCAGTCATTTAGATGAAAGTGGTCACTAACATTTGCATTCACTCGTGTCAGTCCATACATTATACCCCTGAAACAAGCATTAAATGAAGCTTAAACAACCAAGCATATCAGTGTAGTAATTAGAAATAAAGAGGTAGACTTTTGAAAATTTATATTATTATATGCTCATTTTTTTCTCTGATAAATTTAAATTGTCAGAAACGTGCAGTATTTTATGATACTGAACACCTTTATACTGCATGACATGTGCACAATATGTGTGCCGAAAAATAGTATAGTGTATTAGGAACTACTTTGTTAATAAACCATGTACACTTGTGTAGTAGACACTTTAACTTTTGGTTGACTAGATCTGTTTGTGAATGAACAAGCTGTTTCATCCCTTTGAAAGTACAGATGATAAGGATAACAATGTGGATGAGTTCACCGAGTCAGAAACTAAAGTTTCAAAGCATCATACAAATGAAATTGATACTTGCTAATGGACTGTTACACAAAAGCTGATAATAAGAATGGTAATAAATATATCTGCATCTTGAATTTCCTCTTAGCTAGAACCACAAATCCGAATGACATGTCCTGCAAAACCTGACACACAATGAAACTAACGGAATTTTGACTACACCCAACTGAAATCACATTTTCCTTACTGCACTGAATCGACCTAATAAATCTAGTTCATATAAATCAGTAAAGCAGAATTGAGTTAGATCAACATAAAAACAAAATTCATCCATTCCTGAAAAACTTAAAAAGTTTTTTCTATGCGTATTCATTCAAAATATGACTATAACTTTTTAAAACTAACATTGAGCATGCAATAAAGTTCAAAGGTCACTAGGTGGAGCTATGTGCACATTAATATTGTTATTGTGTAACGATGAATCTTTGGTTGTGTTTTTATTTTGAAATACAGGATAAATTAAATTACTTTGTTTCTTGTAGTGAATTTATTTATTATTAAGTTCTAGGTAGCAAAACAAAATGAGTATATACAGGGTTCATACTGAACTCTGAATGATAAATTCAAAGACTTTTCCCAAACTTTCAAAGACCACAAACAGATTTTCAAGACTTATTTTTGCTAACATTTTGTATACAGGTTATGAGAAAAGAAAGAATGCAAAATAATACAATACTGTTTAATGATGAAATTCAAAATATAAAATTACTTTATAATAATCTGGAAGATAGGTTAACATTCCTTATTATTTCAGAAATATGTAAATTATGCATTAGATTTAATACAAAATAAACTGTTCTCTTAACAGACATCAGCACTGCTTTAAATGCATTATTATAGTTGCTGTTTTTTCTCTTCAATCATTTTGGAAAGAGAAGCCACCACTGTCATCTTTTCCTCTGCTCTTGTCCTAAGAGCATTTGACTCTGTGACAAGCACAATAAGTCCTTTTAACTTTGCTTCTTCTGCCTTCTGAACAGAGGAAGCATGTAGGCTGGCAATGTCAGCTTCAAGACACAGCTTTTTGGCTTTAAGTTCTTCCACTTCATCCATGGCAAACTCCTGTTTCTTTCCTTTTCTAATTTTCTCCTCATGCTCCTCGTCTGCTTTCTTCTTATCCAGATAGGCATGGTACTAATGTCTTGCAGAGGAGGCAAATATCATCATTTCATTGCTAATGATGATTTCCAAAGATCCACCTGCTTTTCTCATTGTGTCAATGATTAGCCTTTGTGCTAGATTTTCTCTGCTGAGGTTCTCAACAGATACCTGTTTGTTGATAGAAAATCCTCTCTCTACTGTTGCCTGCAAATGTGACAACAACAACATTTTCTGAAGGACATTCCAAAGTTCAATGTATTCCTTTCTTTTGGAAAGGTCGGAACAAAACACTTCATCAAGTCTGTCATCTGTTCTATTGAAGCATTTCAAGGGATGATTGTCTATTGGATAACTTCATCTGCTAATTTTCCATACTGAGTCAATATTAAATCACATTGGGACTCTACTTCTCTTATTGCCTCACACATAATTCTGAGGAAATTAGAAAACAAAAATATTTATGGTGCTGACTTCCTGTGATGAAGGGTGTAGACGGCTTGCTTTTATAAAGAGTGCATGTGTTATTAAAGGCGCCGCCAAGGCCAACTTTGGATGGCCAAACAAATGCTCATTTGTTATTGTGGCGGCAATGAAATTGAATGGGTCATCAAAAGAAAGAAACCAGGAAAACTGGAACATGCTGATATAACCAGAACATTTTTGGAAGAAGTTGAGATAATAAAATGTTTTAGATGGCCACTATGGTGACCACAATAAGAATCAATTTGATCATCATGATTTTCATTTAGGAGCAAATGGACATCATGAGAAGGCTTTTAGTAAATGCTGATCTGACCATTCATTTAGGAGAAGGAGCAATAACAAGATCCTCCATTTGGCAGAAGTGGCAGCCACATCTGACATCAGATCTGCACCATTTAATTCAGGACAGTGGTTTCCAATGTCAGGTCACATCACAAAATGAGGGTTGTGGAGGAGGAAATGCTCAGTCAGGTCATCAGAAAAAGACTGGTTTTTCCTTTTTTCTGCTGAAAATTAGCATTAGATTTGAGAGGTTCACTTGGTGTCCAATTTAGGGTCATTGCCCAAAAATAAGTTGGAAACCACTAATTTAGGACCAGCCAGACATAAGAAGTCTTCCGGTTAAAAGACCATGTCAATATGACTTTCTGTTCAAAAACAAGACTTTTGATATGGCTGACATGCAGTCATAGTGAATGTCAGATCAGCACCATTTTCACACAGGAACAAATAGTCATCTTTATAAGTCTTTTAGTCAAACCCAATGTTAATATGACCATTTGTTCAAGAGAAGTGAGACAACTTTCAAGATGGCTACTGTTTCAGCTATATTTGACACCAGATTGTCACAATCTTCATTTAGGACCAGCTAGATATCACCAACATTCTTCTGGTGAAAACCATATCAAGATAATGAGATCTAAGAATAGCAAGATGTTTAAGATGGTTGCCATGGTGGCCATATCAGACATCAGATTGGCACTATTTTCAGTTAGGGCTAACTAAACATTATAACAAGTCTATTGTCAAAAACATGATGTCAATATGACTTTTCATTCAGACAGAGTAGCAAAAGCAATATTTTCAAGATAGCTGCTATTGCAGCCATATCTGACATCAGATCAGCATCATTTCCATTTTTTTAAAGCTGTCTTTTAGTGAAAACCCCATGATGATATGAACATCCATTCTGGAATAGTAGTTATAACATGATTTTAGAGATGTCTGCCATTGTGGCTATGTTGACTGCCACCATTTTCAGTAAGGACCAATTAGGATGAATATGTGTGTATAGTTTCATGGCAATCTTCCACGTAGTTAAGGAGAGATAGTGATTAAAAAAATTTGTGCTAATTAATGGATAATAGAAAGATGAAAAGCCATCCCATAGACACTTCTAGTCTTTGATAAGCAGAGCTAAAAATAGCAATTACAACAATGGACTTCTCAACTCAAGTTGGACTACAGAAAAGCTTTATCTGTAGCATGTCTGAAAGGTGCAAAACATCCTGTTTTTGCATGACACTAACTTCAACCACTTCAAGTTTTAGTAAATAAATGTGTAGCCATTAATGCCTATCAGGATTACTGTGAAGATATGCTCATGATGTGGAAATTAGAGAGTTTTTGCCATTGGTATGCATTATGCTGACAACAGAAGGTCATGTGATGAAAACCAGCAGTCATATAATGAAAGATAGCAGTCATGTGCAGTCACATAATGAAAGACATCAGTCATGTGATGAAATGCAGCAGTCATGTGATGAAAAACTGCAGTAACATGATGTAATACAGTACTGCAGTCACATGATGAAAGAGCAGTCATGTGATGAAAGACAGGAGCCATGTCATGAAAAGACTGCAGTCATGTGATGAAAGATGGCAATCATATCAAGAAAGACATTATAAAACAATCATACTTATATCAATTTAGAGTGTTACTAGTCAAGTGTTACTTATTTGTCAAGTGTTTCAAGTTTGATCAAGGTCTGTTAGGTAGTGATTTAAAATAAGATTTAAAGGTGTTTAATTTTTAGTAAGAGCATCCATATTTGATGGCAGATTGGCATAATCTGCATGAATTTAAAAGACCTAAACCCAGAATGCTTTCACTAAAATATGGTCAAATTCTGTTTAGTAGTTTCTGAAAAGGAGCTGTGTTAAAGAATTTTTCAGTTTTAGTAACAGTACCAGTGACTTTATCTAATGGCAAACTAACACTTTTTGTACAAATCTGAAAAGCCTTTACTGTGAAAATGTTTCTGTAAAATTTTGTCAATGTTGACTAAGCAGCTTCTGTTCAGAACTCACTAAAACCTTGTGTACTTTTTGTAATGGCAGCCGTATTAGTAGATTGGTATTATTTTTATAAATGTGAAAAACCTTTATGCCAGAATACATTCTGTTAAATTTAATCAAATTCTGTTCCATAACTGATGGTGGATTGGCACCATGTAAATAAATCTGAAAGACATTCATGCCAGGATACTTTCCATCAAATGTAAACTTTTGCTGAGCAGTGTTTGAGAAGAAGTCATCTGAATGTTTTTTTTCTTTTCTTAGTAACCATCAGGATCATGGCCCTATAGCCAGGAGTTCATATTCAAGGTCCAATACAAATTATGTCCAAAAATCAGACTGCTACCAGAATGCTTGTTCAGAGCTAACACAAATTCATGTAGTCCACTGAGCTAATTCATGTATATAAATATCATGACAGTCTGCACTTTTTCCTAAAATGTTAAAAAAAAAAAAGTTTTAAAACAAACAATTTCATATTAAAATGTTAAATTGCCTATCTTAGGCTTGTGAATTTAAGCTGGGTCATTATTTTCATTTCTCAGTGACCCTGTGGAACATAGGAAGAATTTTCTGAAGCCCTCTGGAACCTGAAAATTACCATCTCCTTATAATGAAGAGAATTAGTACCCACTCCTTGTACACTCACCCCACTACCAAGAAGGAAATAGTAGTTCCAAGAAAGGCATAAGTCATAATGGCTCCAATGTTTCGGAAGAAATGTCTCTGAAAATAAAAAAAGAATAAATTGTGTTTACCATAGATTTCATTTCACATGTCATTCTTAGAAATTAAATCTATGGTGCAACCTGTTTTAAAACCATCAATATAACAGAGTACTGTAACAATAGTTTTGACTAATAACACTGGTCAACAGTGAAATCATTACTGACTTGAAAAGGCCCTAATCTGTAGTATTTTGGTGTGCCGAACACGAATATAACCGTGAAAAATTTGTATTGGCTCTCGTTTTGAAGATATTCATATACCTCATTTTCTATGTTTCACTGTGTAAATTTCTCCAGTAGGACTGCAGCAACATCCGGAATAATGATGTAACATTGCATAATACCATCATGCTCACATCATCCACAGTTGATTGCATCATTTTCTGATGCAATGCAATACTAATGCCATGTGGCTGCTGAAGTAAGTTGACGTCAGCAGTGTACTATACATGTGTAGGCCTATTATACTAATGCCAGGCGGCTGCTGAAGCTGACGTAAGCAGTGTACTATATAAAGCCCAATCAGATAGGTTCAGCATTTAAAATATTTTAGACGTTGTCCGAGACAGTTCAAGCTACTGTTACATAAAACTTATTATTTTATCCATTTACGTACAATAAAGAACAGTAATGCCTCGAAAGTGTGTTAATACCGCGGACAATTTTTGCTATATTTGTGGGGAAGTGACATTTGCCAACCAGAAGAAAAGTATCAATTCTCAAGTGAAGAAGGCATATCATCTTTACTTCGGATGCAAGGTTGGTGACCAAGACAAGCCTTGGGCTCCGCATATATGCTGTGCTACATGTACAACACAGCTTTCACAGTGGTTGAATTGCAAAAGGTCATCAATGCCGTTTGCAGTCCCAATGGTGTGGAGAGAGCCAAGCAACCACCTAAATGACTGTTACTTCTGCTTGGTGCCTCCTCTTTCCGGCGGAATAACGAAGCGAAAGAAGTCGAGAATAGTCTACCCAAACATTCCGTCTGCATTGAGACCAGTTCCACATGGTGAGGGACTTCCTATTCCAGAACCTCCAGCAGAATATTCTCTTGATTCATCTGACGAAGACAAAGGTGAGTCGACCTGTTCTTCTCCTGGTCCATCAGCATGCAGTGATCCAGATTTTCACTGTGGTGCATCATCAACCCCACACAGAATAACACAGGAAGAACTAAATGACCTGATTCGTGATTTGGACTTATCAAAGAACAAGGCAGAATTGCTAGGATCAAGACTCCAACAATGGAATCTTCTAGAAGAAGATGTCACAATTACTGCATATCGAAAGCGCCACCAGCAATTGGAGCCTTTCTTCAGAAAGGAAAGTAATCTGATATTCTGTTCCGATATTGAGGGCCTCATGAATGCTTTAAAAATCACTCATGACCCACAAGAATGGAGACTATTTGTGGACTCTTCGAAACTGAGTCTCAAGGCTGTGCTTTTGCACAATGGAAACATTCTTCCATCTATTCCAGTAGCGTATGCTGTCCACATGAAAGAGACATACGATAACTTAAGGCAGCTACTGAATTCCATTGAGTATAACAAGTACAGCTGGCACCTCTGTGGTGATTTGAAGGTAGTTGCCCTTTTAATGGGACTGCAGCAAGGATATACAAAATACATGTGTTTCTTATGCGAGTGGGATAGCCGAGCAAGGGAAATGCACTACATGAGGAAGGAATGGACTCACAGGCAGAATGTAGCCATTGGAGAGAAGAATATCCAACACCCAGCTCTGGTTGAGGCTCAGAAAATCTTGCTACCACCCCTTCACATCAAACTAGGTTTGATGAAGAACTTCGTGAAAGCCATTGACCGGACTTTGCCAGCATTCCGATACCTGCATGAAAAATTCCCTCGACTCAGCGAAGCAAAGATTAAAGAGGGAGTTTTTGTGGGTCCTCAGATTCGAGAGCTTTTCAAAGATGACCGGTTCAACAACTTGCTGGAAGGTGACGCGAAACAAGCATGGAATGCTTTTCGCCTAGTTTCTACAAACTTCCTCGGAAATGTTAGGGCAGAAAACTATAAGGAACTAGTAGAAGACATGTTGATGAAGTATAAGAAACTTGGCTGCAATATGTCTCTAAAGATTCACTTCCTTCATTCCCATTTGGATTTCTTTCCTAGCAACTGTGGTATTGTTAGTGATGAACACGGCGAACGTTTTCATCAAGATATCGCAACAATGGAACAAAGATACCAGGGAAAATGGTCCACTACAATGCTGGCTGACTACTGCTGGACACTCCTCAGAGATGCTCCCGAACAGCTGTACAAGAGACAGGCGAAGAAATCTAAGATGTAGTCAATGACTTGATTTTTTATAGGTAGGCTATTACAGTTGACCTTTTACTATTGGAATGCATTTCGTTATGTAAACATTAATTTCTTGCAGATTACAAAAAAACTAGAGCCAATTTTGCAATTTGACTGTCATATTCGTGTTCAGCACATAAAAATTGATAAGAATTGACTAATTTTATTTCAGTAACATGACTTTTGTAAAAATTTGTTGTCCAGTGTAACAAGACAGAAGGAAGAGAGATGAGAGGCTAATAAAATGAGATATTATAAACATGAGGAAAACAGACACTCAGTGGAAATGTATTGATTTAGTCTAATCATAATTTGCCTTCATTGATACAGTCTAGACCTGCCATTACCTGTATTGATTAGTCCTAATTTGTTTACATTGACTTAGTCTAGTCCTGCATTACCTGAATTGATTAGTCCTAATATGCTTACACTGATATAGTCTAGACCTGCCCTTACCTGTATTGATTAGTCCTAATTTGCTTACACTGATATAGTCTAGACCTGCCATTACCTGTATTGATTAGTCCTAATTTGTTTACATTGACTTAGTCTAGTCCTGCATTACCTAAATTGATTAGTCCTAATTTTCCCTCACTGATATAGTTTAGACCTGCCATTACATGTATTGATTAGTCCTAATTTGCTTACATTAATTTAGTCCAGTCCTGCATTAACTGAATTGATTAGTAATTTGCCTATGTTGACTAAGTCACTTTTTATTACAATAAAACCTGCTTACTGTATTTACTGTAAATGTTGGGACAAAATATTTGTTGGGATACCATAATTTAATTTTTAAAGTAATTTTTTGTGCACTGTATGTTCTGGGACACATATATTTTTTGAAGTCATAATTTGTGGGATACCTTTTAAATTATTCAAAAATTACATATCAGAAATGCACTCCAACTTAAATTTTATTTTAAAAAATATAAAACTGTACTTGATGTAAAACTTTAATCCACTGCATCATCATCATTTCATCAACCCACCCTTCTCCTGTACATGTACGATCCATTCTTTTGGTGTATGAATATATTTTAGCTTTCTCATGCCATGAAAAATTATCACTGGAGGCAACACATCTCCTGAAATGGAAACTGCAAGGACTAAAGTCATATTTGTAAAAAAATCTGCGTCGGTTGTGCTAGTTCTCATACTTTTAACCCCCATCATATCAACAGTCCATCCAGGAATGAGATCAAAGTACACGGATGTTAATGACCATATTTTTGGTGAATTCATCTTCTTTTCTTCTGGTTCACGAATTCATCAAATGATTTTATTTTCTACAAATTTTCTGAGCAATGCTAGGTCATCAATGTCTGTGCATGAAGCAGTATGTTGTGTCATTTTAAAAACTGTTCCATTGTTTCAATTTATTTTCAATATTCCTGTGAATACTGGTGAAAAAGAACCAAAGTAAACTTCCTTATGTTAGCACACTTAAAAGAATCTAAATTTGTCTTGCGAGGCCAGCTTGCTTTGTAATAAAAAAACCTTTGTATTGATATCCTTTATAAAAGATTGACATAAAATTATCTAAAATCAGCTTCCAAGGTTGGCTTGCTTTGTAATAAAAATATCCTATGTCTTTGATATCCTGTTGGCATATTCAAACAATGAGTTTACTGCTTGCTGCCAGTTGTGTTTATTCACCACCCGGGCTTTTATCTGCTTGGAATCTGTGGTCATAATTAATACATATGGGCACTGATGTCTGCAGGTAAATAGTATACACAGCAATAACTTGTTTTCTTAATAATTTTTGTGACCCATGCTGGCAAAGATTGTCATTTGCACTCAAGTGAATGAATTTTAAAATAATGATTTTTACTTGCAAGATACTGTCATATAGTTGACCTAGATATAATACTCTTGGTTATTCTGCATCTAACACAGTGTCATGTGTGAATGGCAGATGCCTTCAGGTAATCAGCTGATTATTTCCCACTTGTTTGTGATTTTGTTGGATCCAGTTTTCAGTCAGACAACATGTTCAAACCTTTGAGTACAAGGTACACGATTTGTTTCTCTATGTCCGCATCAATGAACAATGTGTCATGTATTATCTGACATAAGCGATTCACGCTACACTATGGATGCCTACGCTACATATACACTATATCAGGGGTGGGCAAACTACGGCCCAGCAAGGGCTTTCATGCAGCCCGCCAAGGGTTTTCATGCGACCTAGGAACAAGTCATCATTTGCACTGACTGTTTATGTTACTCTGTTTATCAGATAAATGCGCTTCTTTTGAAGTTTAAGTTTAAGTTTTCAAATATTAACAACATATTAACAACTGAAAATTAATTAGATGTTATTTAGAAAAACCTTTTGTTTTTGCTATTTCAAATATTACTTATTTTGCTTAATGAACTATGTGGCTCGCGACAAGGTGTAAATTTGGTGAAAATAAAGAGGAATAAATGTAAATAAAACAATGTTAGTTTCTTTCATTTTATTATCAAATAAACGTTTTGCTTATCTATTTTACTGCATCATGCTGGGAGGGGGGGCACACAAATTCAACACAAATATATTTTGTTTCTTAGGTCTTGGGACATATGACCTATTCACCATAAGTTCTGGGACAGGAAAAAAAATATTATATTATTGTGTCCCAATAAAGGTAAATGAATGTGGCAAAGTTTTCTCTTTTACATAAATAATATCAATGACAAAACAATGATGTCATTGGAACATAGTCTTATTTCAGAGATTGTCTCAGGGAGAGCTTTGACCAAATCATTCACTTGATCCACATGAATTCAAATTGTACAACAGTGATACAAACATTATTAGTGTGTAATTTAAAGTACTTCAGGTCAGTCTTTCTCTGAAAAGTGATCTCTTAATCTAAATTTCACAGCTTTATTTTGTTACCAAGAAATAAAAAAGACTTTTGTTTACCCTCTTCATGCTGTATCCTGCTTCAAATATGATGATTGGCAACATAATATTGAAGAATATCTCTGAATCAAAAGTAACCTGCAGAATAATAATAATAATAATAATAATAATAATAATCATAATAATAATAATACAAGGCTCAAATGAGCCTGAGATCAATCACCTGGCTGGCATCTACCTAAAAGTACAAACATGGCAGCTGGCTGATAAATCTGGATCAGAATGATGCTTTCTGACATTTAAAAGTTTTTTTCATCCATGATTTAGTAACAACAGCCATAATGGATGGCAGATCTGCATCGTTTATGAAAACTTTTAACGTTTTATATCTGAATTCTTTCTATGAACTCTGGTCAACTTCTGTTTTTGAAACGTGGTTAAAAGGTGTTTCTAGCATGGTTCCCATGCTCTTCTAAAAATAAATTTCCAGGTCATTTCGAGGAGTTTTCCAGGATGAAATTAATTTTTTCAAGGTTCACATATGACCATTACTGAATGGAATTAAAGACTATTTTATATTATAAAACACGGATTTTCTAAATCTAAAGACGTTTCTCTTTCAAGACTCTCCAAAACATTTATCACAGGTTTGAAAAGAAACAAAACTAAATTATGTTCATTATGTTGTTCCCACTTAGCAACATAATGCAGGTCAGCACAATGAAGTTAGAATTTTTTATTCTGTTATTGTTGTTCTAGGGTTTAACGCCATTTTTCAGCACAAGATAGGCTATACATGGCAGCCAGTATAACTGGTGGAGGAAGAACCCTGGAAAACCCAGGGAAGAACACCGACCCACGAGAAGCTACTGGCAGGCTTTTCCACGTACCCATGCTAGCCGAGCCTTGGACTCAAACCCACGCAGACAGAGGTGAGATGGCAGTGATCCAAAATGGTGAGCGCTTTAGACCACTCAGCCACTTGGGGCCCCATTTTTTTAATTCTTTACAGTGAAATGAATTTACATGCCAATTTATAGGAATATAATCAAATTTGTTTTGCATGATACATACTGTGGTTTTGTACATGATCATGCAAAACGAATTTGATCATATTTTTATTTTTTTGTGGCAGCTACTATTTTTGATGGCATAATCAGCATCATTTGAACCAATCTGAAAAGTCCTTCTGCCAGAGCACTATCTATCTCATTTGGTCAAATTCTGTTAAACATAATAAAAACAATAACAATGGGGCCCAAGTGGCCAAGCGGTCTAAAGCGCTCTCCCTTAGAGATCACTGCCATCTCACCTCTGTCTGAGTGGGTTCGAGTCTAGGATTCAGCCAATGTGGGTATGCGAGTAAGCTTGCCAATAGTTTCTCATGGGTCAGTGGTTCTTCCCAGGGTTTTCCCAGGCTCTTCCTCAACCCTTAATACTGGAAGCCATGCATAGCTTATAGTGTGCTGAAAAATGGCGTTAAATCACATAACATAAACAATAATAATACCCCCAGTAAATAATAATAATAATAATAATAATAATAATTGTCATCATCATAAATGGTGGATACTGTACCTGCACTACGTATGTGAATTATTGTATCTGATTAGCCATCTGGCAATTTGTATCCCCTGTACCAATTTAAATATGAAAAGGAACAATTTAAACAAAATGCACAAAACTTAAGTTGTTTCATTCGTTAATGTATGACTTCTAACCTGACCATTGCCAGGGGGTCACTAACACTGTTTACTTTTGGGGATATCAAACTAAACAGGAGATTCTTTATTTGCATTTATTTGCATGGCTGCCATATTTGCATGAGCAAGTGTACTTTTTCAAACTATAAAAGTGATTTTGTTTACCGTCTTTGATAAGTGCTAAATTATTCCATTAATGTCTGTAACTTTGGCATTACATCTCTTTGAATAAACTTTTGTAAAAGTTATACTACTTGCCGTTTCAATATTTTTGTTTTTAGAGATCTATCAAAGTTGTACATTACAAATACTAGATGCAGACAACAGTTTTTAACTTCTATGTATCACTGAAAATGGATTTTTCCAGGGAACAAGAAAACAGGCTCGTTGTTTACCCTGAACTTCTGTTTAGTATGAAATGCAAACAAAAGTATCAGGGTCCCCATTGCAACAATCTGGTTAGAAACTGTAAATTAATTAACGAAAATACTAAGTTTTGTGCACTTTCTAATCCTTAATGCTTTCCATTTTTTAAATTCTAAGAGGGTTCCAAGCTGCCAGGGTGGCTGACAAATACTATAGCATTTTATAATATTTCAAGTGAACTTCTTGCTTTACATGCATGACTTCTATGCAATCAATATGTATAATTATTATATACTGTACATGTTCAATATGCATAATTCTTGTATATACACTGAATAAATATAATTATTGTACATGCACTCAGTGTGTATAATTCTTGTATATACACTGTATATATATAATTATTGTACATGCACTCAATATGTATAATTCTTGTATACACAATGTATACATAAAATTATTGTACATGTACTCAATATGTATAGTTATTGTATATGCACTCAATATGTATAATTACTGTCTACTTAATTGTACTATCTTTGATAATCATGATAACTTAACATGAAAAGTAAAATCAATTTTTTTAGTCAAATATGTTTCTTGAATAATACTTGTACAATCATAAATACTTTAGAAGAACTGCTACTACATCAAATCCAGCACTCTCCAGTTAAAGCTGTTTTGCTAAATAGCTAAAGGTTATCTGCTCACCTAGGTGGAAGTTAGAGTGATCTCCCTTTGATACAGGGATTGGTGCGAAATCTTATGAATTGATCAGGCAAACTCTATATATGGATCTAACTGTGAAGAGGCTGGGAGGGTGTTTGTGTATTATGATTGGGTAGGTATTTTCAAAGAAACTGGAACAAAAGGTTTCTTCTTCAAATACATTACCCAATCATAATGCCTTAGGAGAATAGGTAAATGGTGGAGGGAGATACATCCCCATACCCTGGAGAGACCATCTCTGGTCCCCTAAGGTATATGAGACAGCTTCTAGATAACCTGAATGGAAAATAGATTCTATAATGTCGGCGAGCGGCTTTGAAAGGGTAAAGGTTCTTCCTGATTGAATTCAGCTTTTTTGGACAAAAGATCTCATAAAAAATGGAGAAGTTTACTCAAATCTCCATCTCATGGCAGGGATAATTACAGTTAGAGAACAGTTTTTCTCATATGCAATGTCTGTGGCAACTGTCCTAACTATGTGAGTAAATATTCAATGCAAATTAATTGGTATGGGTTTAATCTGATATGCGGAACAGATAGCCCTTTTTGTCTTTCTGCTCTTTGAAGGCAAATGAGTCCCTTAACTTCCTCTATGCAACAACCCACTCTTCCTGAAATACCACTTCAGACCTTGCACTGGGTCCTGTAGGTGACTTTGAGATGAAGTGCCCAAAGATGACAGGAATTATTACCAATATCGGAATACCCAAGAATGGTAGCCTGTTCTTATCAATGAAAGCTGGGGTCTTCAAGAGTGATACTGATCCATATTGTTGGTACTGCATGTAGATGGGTTAACCAACACAAAATGTATTCAATGATTCTGCCTGCCGATTGCCAAAGCAGTGAGGCAGAACTTATGAGGTGAACTAACTAAGCACTTGAGAGCAGTTCAAATGGTATCTTGTTCAGCCAGGTTAATCACCATTATAAATTCCACTTGGGCAATGATCCAGTGTCATTTACTAGGTGAAATCCAAAATGAACAGAAGATTGAATAGGTCTTTAGTTTGTCTGATATCCTCTCTTCCATGATAACAATGTGCCAGTGTGTACTCCATTGATAATATATTCCACTGCCTTCAAACACCTCTAAGGTGGATGGCAATCTCACTTGCAATTCTCTACCACTTGTAAGAACTGTTTGTTCTTAAGGCTGTATTTCAATAAAATCCGAACATCCAGTTTAGTAATTCTGGGTTAGGATGAAACACCTGCAATCACAGTTGCTTTATGCTGATGAGGGAATATCTAGATTCCTGACAATTATGTTGCAAGATTGATGAGGAAGATCCAAGATTCCCATCTGAGTGGAGCAATCAGGATGAGACACTGATTCTTTTGATTCCTGTATTATCTCCAGAACCCAAGAAGTGTATACAATGGGCTATTCCAATCCTTAGAAAGAACACTGATTATCCAGACCTTTTAAAACCAAGACTGGTGAGACAAAAGTTAGGATTTGGCATTCTACCTTGTCGCCAATAGGTCCATCATAAGTCAACCCCACTGTGCAACGATTAAATAAAAACTGATGGATGATGAGCCCATTCCATTTGCATAAATTTCCTGCTTACATGACATTGATCAGTCTTGGATATGTCAAATTTAAACAAAGACTTGTCATTGAAGATACCATTTTAGAAAATCCCAAACAAGAATATAATGGTCTTGGGACTTGGTTCTACTTTACTGTTGAGACAAGTCACAAAAGTGGAGTTTTCTGACAGAATGAACTCCATTCCCATGCAGGTTCTCCAGGCACAGATGAAAAGCTTTCAAAACAGTTTTCATCTCAAGAATGTTGATATGTAAATAATGATCCTGACTGGGCCACATTCCTATGGCATCCTGAAATTGTAGGAGACTTGCTCCCCCCAGTCCTGTGTTTGCATTGGTACTATCTTGATTGTTGGGGATTGTACCTGCAGAGGCATCCCCAATGCAAGTCCAGAGTGGTATCCATGCTTCTGAAATGCAAGTCATATTGTGCAGATTGTTAAAGTTGGTCCAATGATCAAGGTCTGGTCTCCATTTGGACTACAGAATCATTGTTATGGCAGCCCAAGAAAGCAACCTAAGACATAGACATCTGCTGCAGCATTGAGCAAAGAGTGAAACTCAGCAAGCATATGAATTTTCATTCAGATGGATTACTCTGTATAGATAATGAATCTATCATTGCATTAATTCAATTCTAATTCCTGAGGGGAAACATTCGCACCTGAATATTGGTTCCAGACCTAGTCAACCTTACCTTGAAAGGGTACAATGTTGTAAACGTTTTTCTTGAGTAGATTGAGAATAAGAAGGAGGGTATTCCATGAAATCATGTCTTGCTATAGAAAATAACTAGCCTTATGTTTTGTAGACTGTTGTTTGCAATCACAAAAATTCTGGAAGCCGTCCAAGTGGGGACATGAAGCCACACCTCTTCCAAGTCTGCACTGATTGCAAAGTCTCTACAATGGACAATATTAGAACCCATTGCTGCATCCAATCACACACCCAAGTGCATAAAAGAGTTGACTGAATGTGCTTAGGTTGATGATCAAGTGACAAGTGCTGCACTGTAGCTGAAAGTACTCTGGGCAAAGGAGTGCACTGAACATGATATAGATTACTCCTGAAACCATTTATCAGATCCACATGTCATGGTAAATTTTCACCTTTCAGAAAATAAAAATTGAAGCCTTCTTCCTAGTGGGATCTGTGATAAGAGGAGGTGTGGGGGCAGGAAGAGCTTAGCAGCACTATGTGGGTTAGACTGATCCATGAGAGTGCCTGTATGAACTTTGCATCGTCTGCAGAAGTGCTTAGCAGCACTATGTGGGTTAGACTGATCCATGAGAGTGCCTTTATGAACTTTGCATTGTCTGCCGGAAATGCTTAGCAGCACTATGTGGGTTAGACTAATCCATGAGAGTGCCTAAATAGATTTTGCATCATCTGCAGGAAGAGCTTAGCAGCACTATGGGGGTTAGACTGATCCAAGACAGTGCCTGAATGAACTTTTCACCGTCCACAGGAAGTGCTTAGCAGCACTATGTGGGTTAATCTGCTGCATAACTGCTTTCACGAATTGGATACTTGGGTATTAAGACACTAGACCGGGAATTGTATGCAGTAAGTGCCTTGCAGCACTAGGCAACTCATAGAACTGGACAAGTTCAGATACTGTATGATCAATTGTGGTTGTGGCTCACTGCAATCAGAGTTATATGACAGTCCAGTCATGAAGGAACATGTCCATCTTGACTGGCATGACATCAAGTTCTTGAGGTTCAGATGGGGTACAGAATATTGATCCATGTAGCTGGTCCATAATTCTGATATGCGAGACTGTAACTGAGGCTGTTGCTCTCATACCCCAGTAAATAAATGACATGGTTTCGGACCCTTGTGTGCAAGCTGATGTTCTCATCCCTCTAGTTATGCTTCTGCACCTTGCCCTTAGTGCCTGAAGAATTGCCACTCACTGAAAGTACCTAATTCAATCAATCCAACATGTATTTAAGGAATGACAACCAGAGAAAACTACATGTTGAGTGTTTTTTCAGACTGGACTCACTCATGGTCTAAATATCTACGACAAAACAGAATTGACAATATACATGTATACACATCATGTATTGATGACCTGTTTCTTGACCTTATGAGTGTCCATGCAGAGTTACCCAATTTTATAAATACCTGTAATGGGCAAATGTGACCTATACAGGTAGAGAATTAGAGTACTGATATTAATACTACAAACCTGATGCAAAATAATCAATTCTAGTAACAAGTAACCTATCAGAAGGTCAATTCTGACAGCCGATATAGGTAAAATCACTTATGCATCACTTATAGTAACTACATGTACAAAGTGGAAGCTGAATAATCAATTTTAATAATAACTTACCTGTATGAAGGCCAATTTTTCATTGCATATACAGGTAAAATCAATGAAGCATTGCCCACTGTAATTACACAAGAGTTGGACACTACTGAGTAAATAATGTATAGAAAACTTACCTGTACTTATCCAACCACAGCAGTAGCTATACATTAAAATAAACGAGCTTTCTACATTACACACAAAACCTGCACATAAAAAAGAAACCAATACTTACAAAGTAGACACTGAAATATCCATTATGAGACCATGCTAACTGTAGGAAAGGCCAAATGATGTTCTATAGAGGTGAAATCAGTAAGGTGTCATGCATATGAAATTAGATGCTAAGACAATTTAATAAAGAAACTTAACTGCATGTGTCCTGACTCACTGCAAATTACACAGCAATACTAAATGAGTTTTCTATATCACGCACCACACATGGATGTATTAATATGGCTATAGCAATGTGTGGGAACGACCAGCGCAGGTATATAGGCAACTATGTGAATGTGAAGATAGCAAAGTGATAACACTGAAAGTTAGGAAACTTTGCCATCTATGATAGGAAGAACAGAAAAGTTGGAATTTAAATATGACTATACCATATTTGCTGGCCTATAATGTGATGCAGAGCATAAGTCGAAACTGTAAATTTCATAAATTGTTATTCCTTCATCCATATATAAGTCAAGTCTGAGTTTAGGACAGGGTCTGATCAATACCTCAGCTTTGTTTGTTATACACTTTGTTCCACACTGCATCACATAGGTAACTCAGTACAGCTTTGTTTGTTACAAACTTTGTTCCACACTGCATAAGTAAATCAGTACAGCTTTGTTTGTTATACACTTTGTTCCACACTGCATCACATAAGTAACTCAGTAGATTTTTTCAGGTAAGCACATTAAATATAGCTAAAAGTACCAAATTCAATCACATGAAGTATTTTAAATGAATTATATACTTTTTAGCTACAATTAATGATGCTGATGATGTTGACCTAAAATATTACAGAGTTACAGATAGGATAAAATTTACAATGCAGTAAAAGCATGCAAGTTTTAACCTGGGAGTGCCAGATATGTGAAGTACATGTAGTAGTAATTCTCGAGGTATATATTATGATTGTGTAATGTGTTTGAAGAAATACTGGTTCAACAACATAGCTCTCGCTCAATGTAATGCCTTTCATTATAATGCAATTCCCAAAATACCACAGTAATGAAGGAGGCCCCTGACCAAACATATAAAATACTTTTAAATAAAAATATAAACAATAAATTTAAGATTTTCAACCTCCATTAGCTAAAAAAAAAGTAATCCAAAAGAATTTGGTCTAGCAAATACATGAATGTGTCAATCAAATAATGTATAATGTATGAAGAGTTTGACTTGAATTTGTCTATCAAATAATGTATGATGGGTCTGACTTGAATTGAGCCATCAAATAATGTATGATGGGTTTGACTTGAATTCGTCTATCAAATAATGTATGATGGTTTGACTTGAACTGAGCCATCAAATAATGTATGATGGGTCTGACTTGAATTGAGCCATCAAATAATGTATGATGGGTTTGACTTGAATTCGTCTATCAAATAATGTATGATGGTTTGACTTGAACTGAGCCATCAAATAATGTATGATGGGTCTGACTTGAATTGAGCCATCAAATAATGTATGATGGGTTTGACTTGAATTCGTCTATCAAATAATGTATGATGGGTTTGACTTGAATTGAGCCATCAAATAATGTATGATGGGTCTGACTTGAATTCGTCTATTAAATAATGTATGATGGGTTTGACTTGAATCGGTCAATCAAATAAATATCATGGGTTCAATGCAAACAACAGGAAGCTAAGTATTACAACTTCATTTCCAGTTTAAAACATTTTTCTTTTGACAAATTTACATGTAAACCATGATTTGAATGTATATACATGAAGTTACAGGAATTAAAATGATTTCTATATTTCCAACTGGCATTCATCAGCTAAAAAACAAACATGTTCATATAACTGTTTATTATTCTTGCTACAATGTTGTTGGCCCATAATGTGCTTGGCGTTTATCGACCACATATACATGTAGCTGAAAATAAGTTTTCCCACTCTAGTGCAAAGATTGCCACACCATTGCTAATCAAGTCACCTGGGTCATAATTCTGACATAGCATATTCTAACAAACATTCCAACCAAACTGCATGAAACTGGCTAAGATATTCTCGAGAAATTAAAAAGGGATTTCCTATATGGTTCCAACTAAGCTATTATGTTATATACTTATGCAATGTTTGCTACTGTGCTATCATGTTATATAATTATAGAATGGTTTGCCAGGGTGCTATCATTTTATGAACTATGCCATGATTTGCCACTCTACTATCATGATATATAATTATGCAATGGTATGTCACTCTACTATCATAATATAATTATGCAATGGTGTGTCACTCTACTATCATGATGTATAATTATGCAATGGTGTCACTCTACTATCATGATATATAATTATGCAGTGGTGTCACTCTACTATCATGATATATAATTATGCAATGGTGTGCCACACTACTATCATGATGTATAATATGCAATGGTGTGTCACTCTACTATCATGATGTATAAATTATACAATGGTGTGCCACTCTACTATCATGATATATAATTATGCAATGGTGTGTCACACTACTATCATGATGCATAATTATGCAATGGTGTGCCACTCTACTATCATGATGTATAAATTATACAATGGTGTGCCATTCTACTATCATGATATATAATTATGCAATGGTGTATCACTCTACTATCATGATATATAATTATGCAATGATGTGTCACTCTACTATCATGATATATAATTATGCAATGGTGTGCCACTCTACTACACCTCTCCCTCGATAACTCGCACACAACGGAGTCCACAAACACAGGCCGCACTATAAGCGATGGCGTGAGGGACCTCCAAAAGTACCCAAAAAAATGCTCACACATTGTGAAAACCAGGGGGGGTAGGGAATTGGGCTGTTTAAAGAATGAAATCACATTTTACAGTCCTGTCAATAATTGTTAATAATGTGCTTTTCCTAATGAAGTTGTCTGTTATTCTGTACAAATAACATTTATTTTAAAATATCCAACATGTGAAAGATCGTTTCTACTGGCTTCAACAACCATCACGTGTACATGAAATCATCTGTGTATTACGTCACTGCTTTTTGTTTTGCTGATTAGTCTGGTTCCTGGAGTGGTATTTAATTGTATAGTGCCAAGTCAGGAGTCAAAGCAGCAGGGAACTAGACTAACTGTTGATACACCGCCAAACCAGATTTTTCTTTCTTCAAAAACTAGCGACATTTATTTTGTGAGACAATCATCTACATCAAAACTCAATTTTTGTATTGTTCAATTAGTAGAATATTGATGTCACAATTTCATTGGAAGTAACAGTGAAACTTCTTAACGTCCTTGAGCATAACTCTAATTGCCAATTCAGGAATTCTCTGAGACTCGCTTGCCCACAATGGTCCATATCTGTGAAACCAAACTTAAGGTTTAATTATGTTACATACACAATAAAATTTGTAATAGTGTTCAACTGATCAACAGAAATGAGTTCACCTGACATACGACATTTTATAGTTTAGGTACATAGTATTAGAATGCCTTTTAGTTTTAACTTTTCTTTTATTTCACATTTTGTATTTGATTCAAAAGACGTAATTAGTGTGATAATACAAAGGAGGCCAGCTTTTAATTCCGTGCAACAATATGATAAATACATCTGCAAGTCAGTTATCTAAACACGGTCAGCATTTAATTACAGGGCCGGAGCTACCATATAGGCAAATCAGGCAGTCGCCTAGGGCGCTGATTTCAGGGGGCACATTTTTAATTTTTTTTATTGTTTATAACTTTTGAAATTGATATTTTCGGGGGGGGGCCACCAGAATCTAACCTTGCCTAGGGCGCCAGATAGTCTGGCCGGGTCTGGTGCCGGCCCTGCTTAATTAGGTTCTCAGAGAAATACTTGTGGACATAGTTGTTACGGTAGATTGATGCATTTATGATGATTACACTTAAGATGAACTAAGAAAGAATTAAAACACAAATTTCGCTTTTAAAAATTATTTACCTGGCATTTAAATATTAATGTACAACATACACTAGGCATAAGTGACATTTTAATTGACAAAAATTTCCTTGGATATCTTTAATTATGGTATGCTAAGAATGTCATTTGGAAAGAAAATGTACCCATTTATATGACTTCTAATTAAAAGCTGATAATTTCAAAATGTTGATTAAATTAACAGGTCCTATCTACCATTTTCAACCACAAAACGACTGACATATAAATGTTTCAGTTACCAATTTTGATCGCGATTTTCTTCAAGTTCAAGAAATAGGGATAAAGTTATTGGTATTTTCTGGTTTAAAAAGTGGAATCCACACCTGATTCTGCGTTATAAGCAGGTTCGTGAGTTATCAAGGGAGTGGTGTACCATGTTCTATAAATTTGGCCATGGTGTGCCATTCTATTATCATGTTATATAATTATGCAACGGTGTACCACTCACCTATCATGTTCTATAATTATGCATTCCACTATCAAGTGCTATTATATAATGCTTACCGTCTTCTCCAAGGGAACCTCTTCAAGTGCAACTTTTTTAACTAAACCAACTAAATCATATTTGAGTGTTTGGTTGTATCTTGTAATGTAAATAGTCTCAGGATTTTCAGATAAGTTGAAGTTCCTTAAAGTTGCCTCTGCAATTATTTCTTTCACTGGACTGTTGGAGTACCTTATTATTGCACCCACAATTAAACCTGCACAACACAAAAACAAAGCTATATGAGTAACAAATTGATTATGATTATTTTAAAACTAAAGCATGGAAGCATGGATTAGTAATATATGTGATTGTACTGACCTGTGATGGACTGGTAATGACAAACTCAATGACAGTGGGAATAATCTAATGCTGTAGCTCTTCAGTGACTTACTGCCTTACAAAACACTCATGACAATGGAAGTATTTATTTTTATTTCGAAAATAAACAACTGATGCTGGCTGAGAAAAGGAACAGAAAAGTAGTGGATGAGAACTATTTTATGAAAACAGATTTTAATTTCAATTCTGCAATGGTACGATATTTTTGACTCATAAGACAACCAAAAGGAAAATTCACTTACTTCTTCAATTTGTGTCCTTCCTGGCCATCATAGGACCAACAGGAATCTAACATTTTACAGTTATATATAAACAATGAACACATCAAGATGACATTTTTCTTGACAGTCTAATGAGGATCCATATTAGATGAAAAGGAGGACCCAGATGAAATTAAAAACATGTCCAGTTTTCAGTCACTAAAAAGGAACATGACCTGGTCTGGTTTGATACTTTTGACATAGTAACACACGTAGGTTATTTGGTGCCAAGGAAAATAGAACAATGTGCCTTATCCAAGGACTCAACATGGCAACCAGGCCAGGCTGATCTGATGGTAGCATTCTAACCCAAATCTTTTCATTCAAAAGTCCAGCACACCAACCACTGATCTACTGCAGCTCGCAGAAAAAGTAAAAATACAATAACTTTAACTGAATATGATGGCTGGACCAATTTTATTTAATGGAAGTAAAATCCGTATTCATCTTATATTGAGATATGCATGCATATTTAAAAAGTACAGCTATATTTAACATTTAATTCATCACATAGCCCATGTGATCAACATAAGAGTAAATAAACTTAATTTACCAGATCAAGAAAAAAGTACAGAGCTTGGGAGAGAAAAAAAACACAACAAAAATAAACTATTTTCAAAAATGGATAATTTGATTTATATCATGCAGAGCTCTATCTAGCACTTGATGTACATAATCTGCATACAAGTCAGATCCAACTGCAAACTACATAGATACATATCTGTCATTGCATAATGTGCCAGGACATCTATGTTTAAGCAGTTTGTAAGGAATAATCAGTAGAAAACAACAAAGACCCTGATCTGCCAGTGCATTATGAGATGGCACATCAGTGTCTATGTTACTTACACCTGAACCTGGTTTTTAAGTGAATTCAGTATGTTCAAAGCCAAAGAAAAAATTCGTACATGATATGAAGTGCAAGGAAATGGAAAACATGAGTAGCACATTGGCCTCTGTCACTATAGGTCCTAAGTTTAAGCCAGTCACAGGGCCTGTGCTTCCTGGGTATACAATACTCCATCTATCAAATACACTGCTAACTACACAAGAAGTCTCTTTGAGAAAAACACAGTATTGATATGACCATCCAATCAGGACAAGTAGCAATAACAAGACTTTCAAGATGGCCGACAGAGCGATCATACTGGATGTCACATGAACACCATTTTCAATTAGGACCAACTAGACATCATAAGAAATCTTCTGGTGAAAACCCCATGTTGGTACAACCATCCATTCAGGAGTAGTAGCAAAAAGATTTTCAAGATGGTTGCTGTGGTGGCCATATTAGATGTAGAAGCAGCACGATTTTCATCCAGGACCAACTATACCATGGGATAAATGTGTGTGTGAACTTTGAAGGCCATCTTCCAAAATAGTTTATGTAGCGATAACAAACTTGTGCCAACAGATGGATGAATGACAGATGACGCATGTTGGACTGATCATGGAAAACACATCATCCCATAAGTCCTGGGGCCTTGAGTGGCCCATTGGTCTAAAGCACTCTTCGTTACGGATCCCTGCCATCTCACCTCTGTTTGCGTGGGTTCGAGTCTCGGGTTCAGCCAATGTGGGTATGTGAGAAAGCTTGCCAGTAGCTTCTCGTGGATTGGTGGTTCTTTCCGAGGTTTTCCTCCACCATTAATACTGTCCACCATGTATAGCCTATCATGTGCTGAAAAATGGTGTTAAACGCTACAAAAACAACAACACCAACTAATAAGTCCTTTGGGTCAATAAATATCAAATAATGACAATCATTAGAAAGAATTTATTTGTTAAAATGTGCATTCAGACACTAAAATGCTATTTTGGCCTATTTTCTCACTTTCACATATATAAACCATATCAAGAATTCAATGTAAATAGATCAGATCCCTATTTTTTGTCAAAATTATAGATAACCCCAGAAAAATAAACTGCAGTTCTTTGAAACAGTACATGGTGACCATAGAGAGCACTACTTTACTAAATGTGTAGGTATGTGTTCTGCCATGTTATGAATAATATTATAAATAAATGTCTTTTTGAACTCTCTACTCATAAATACTACAATGTTATGAATAATATTATAAATAAATGTCTTTTTGAACTCTCTATTCATAAATACTACAATGTTATGAATAATATTATAAATAAATGTCTTTTTGAACTCTCTACTCATAAATAGACAGGTCTTTGAGCACTAATCAATGCGTAAAACTGGACTTGTGTGTATTCTTGCTGAGTTCCAATGTTGACTTTTGCATGCTGGACAACTCTAGAGGGGTATATAGCGCATCTGAGTTGACCATTTGGAGTCTTTTTGTGACAAGAAATATTTTAAATAGGAGGTCTTTTGTAACTGACAATATTAAAAACAAGAGGTCTTTACCATGGCATATAACCCAGTGTTTATTTAGCAGTGCACCTCCAATGGAACTCTGTCCACTGTAAGTGTTACCACCTACCAGTAATTACCTAACATAGTATTTCAACATAACCGATTTGACATTTGTCATTCTTATTGCTCCATCATAAAGCCTAAAATCAATGGTCAGTGCTCCCTGCAGGATTCTGAACCCCACAAAGAAATTTCTATATATAAAAAAATAGAGTACATTATATACAAAACTGCACACCAATTGGGCCAGAGATTACTTATCTGTTGCACATTGAATGAGCCATGAGGATATGCAAGCATCTGACTAAAGCAAATTAATTGCCAAAAACACTATTAAATCTTGTCTACTTACTTTTTGACAACTGGTGTCATGAGCAGCTATATTTTCCACAGCTTTGTCTAAGCTGTTATAATTTGAATGGCAAACACACTGACGAAATTTGGTCAAAAATCAGAATTATTTACTCTTTATGTATCATCAACAAGAAAGATATTCTCAAAACAATCTCGATTCATTTATGCACACATCAGTGTGACATTTGTATTCTGTTAGCACTGCTCAGTTCATATTGACTTTACATCAACATAAGTTTGGCCAATAAGATGTAAACAGTAGTCATGCAAATGTCAATCACTGGCAAATACCATAAATTTGTGTGCACTCAGCAGGAAATTATTAATCTAGAGTATTCAAGACTGATACCCCAACCCAAATCAATATGTGTAAAACAAAATACAGGCTGGCATTTACATGCATCAAAAATGGGTTGCTTTTAAATTTCATTCATCATAAACTATGGGTACACAGCTATTGAAAACCCCGTATGTTTTAACAGAATTCTAAACCGTCTCATAGCTATTTGTCCCTCTAATTCATCATAACCTAAGGGTACACAGCTGTTGAAAACCCAGCTATGTTTTAAAAATTTTTAAGATCGTCTCATAACTATTTGTCCCTCAAATTCATCAACATCAGCAGATATTAACAATGGATAACTTACAGAACAGTTTTAATATCTGGGTATTCTAAGGTGATCTTTTATTCAGCTAATGTGAAAACTCTATCATGTAATGAGCTAGTTTATTTTGTAGTACTTCCTAAAGCCCAAGTAATGTGTAAAGATATTATTGAAATATTTTTCTGTAAATAAATCAATTTACTTGAGGCACAAAGTATAAGGACTTGAATTTTAATTTAGTACTGTGATATATCTATCAAAGAAGAGGGAGCCATTCATTGCAGTGAATAAAGTAAGTGATACAACTGATGGCTTATTATGTCAACAAGAAATCTCATACTGTTTCACAGTAGGTGAGACTACTATAAGAAAGACATATACAAATAGTTTTTCCCCCAACAATCAACATTCAGTGACCTTATTCCAAACTCTGTTTTTCTTTTATTGGATTTATTTTTCCACCCTCATTTCATGTGATCATGTGACTAGTCTTGGCCTTGTTAAAATCTGCAAACAATGAATGTGTGAGTCAATATTTGTTACTGAGATACAGACTCTGGTGCCAATGCTGAAATCAGCTAGATTTCTTACTGGGTCAAGCATACATAATTTTCATGAGTACCCTCCTTAGGACCAGCAACAAGGGTGTAAAATACACAGGGCTTGAATTAGAATTTGTCAATAATGAGAAGCATTACCAAAAATCATTTTTTTAAAATAAACCTATATAAATTTGACCGATCCTTCTATAATTAAACAGAAGCTACTAATGCAACATTTATTATTCTTTAAAATTAACTCAAAACACACAATCATATTTCTGTCCCCTCAGTGCAAAAAGTGCACATCACAGCCTCTCCAGAGTCAAACTTCAGCCATTGATATTAAAAATTTCAGCATTTCTAGTACATTCTTAGTCTTTAATCTTGATCATACTTTTGATCATGTGTTCTCTTATCATCAACTAATTTCTGCCACTTTCTTGGTAACTGCACACCCTGCAAATAGTTCCACAGGTTTACAATTGTCATCATACAAAATACAGTAAATATTTACAAACAAAGACATAAATACTTAAACACCTTGTTCTGATTATTCTGCATATTCACTGAGCTGGCGAATGCAATCTTTTCCAACTGGTCAATACTAGCCTGTAGCCTTTCATTTTTTGTTATCATCAGTAATGAAATCAGTTCTTGCAAGTTCAACATGTGCATGATTGTTGTAACAATCAATAAATATAATAACACCAGTTTACTTGATGAGTGGATGAGTAGTTTAATGCTTGCCAAGAGATTTTAGTATACTTGTCAAGTGCAGGACGTTGCTTGGTACAATAAACAGTTATATTAACCATTACTACTTCTAAACTATTATGATAACATGAAGTAATTCACTCCTCCAATGGATTAGTGACAGATGGTTTTCAGTGATCCAGAAGCAATGTCAGTAACTGCAGGGAAACTGATTGTCATTAAAATCGAGCACAGAAAAAATATCCAATAATAATAATTGTGTTTTGTTTTGTTTGTGATTTGGATTTTTAACATAGCTTTAACAATTTTTCAGTCATATCACTACAATGTCTGCAATGTGGCAGTTTATAGTGATGTCTAGCACTGGGGCATCATGCCACAGACATGCAGCATGATGTCCCACCCAGTTAGATTATCCTGATACCAGGCTGACCAGACATAATACTAACCTGCTAATGCTGAGTGCCTAGTGAGGCAGCAGTTGGTACCATTTTTTAAGTCTTTGGTATGACTCGGCTGGGGTTTGAACCAACAACTATCA
This sequence comes from Sinohyriopsis cumingii, assembly GCA_028554795.2. Classification (NCBI taxonomy): domain Eukaryota; kingdom Metazoa; phylum Mollusca; class Bivalvia; order Unionida; family Unionidae; genus Sinohyriopsis; species Sinohyriopsis cumingii. The sequence continues at coordinate 55,646,273 of CM068828.1, forward strand.
GATCCAAGGTGGACGCTCCCCCAAATACATAGCTGGTTGACTTGTTCTAGACCTCACTCTTAAAAGTAAACCAAACCTTTGTTAACAGCAATCTAACCCTCAGATCATTGCAGGTAATGCAGTAGGCAATTTTGGCACAATAAAGTTCTTCATTAATTTTAATGGAAAATAACATGAATTCGATGCCAATAAAATGTACCAGTGAAATAGAATTTTAATCAACAGTGTTCCATCAAAAGAAGCAAGAGTAACATTCTCTGACATCATGCTTGTATATAACTGTCCAAAAAAATTATCTAACGGGGTAGTCCTACAATGTAAGACATAGCACATGTTTTTGTTTTAGTGCTATGCCTTACTATTCAAATAACGGCCTTGTATAGCGTGTTTGATGTCGTTGACATCAGAATGAGTAATCAAAGTTTCAGGAGCATCTCACACACACGTGGCAACCTATATCAATACTCTTCCACTAATTTATGTGTAATTAATATACTTATTGTGCTGTCTTTATCATGCAGGGCTCGAAATTAGCGGTAGTCCGTTAGCCCGAGGCTAGTAGATTTCCGGTCGGGCTAGTAACTTTCATAATGTTAATAGTCCGATGGGCTAGTAAGTTTCGGTTATCAACAGTTAGCGTTTGGTTTTTGCCATTCCCTAATAAAGATTTGACTTCAGCAGAAGAACCAAAGCAATGACCATTGTAAACACAGTCATAAAATATTAGCATGAAAAGATGAAGTCAATTTATGCCTCGAAAATGTGCGTTAGAAGCCATCCAATTTTGTGTATTTCACTTAACAGTGCCAGTTATGGTCCCGTCATTAACAATGGGACTTGGGTAATTGATCCTAATTAGTCTGATAGCAGAATGTCGTATATTTGTTGGGAATTAAAATCTCTGAGCATGGGCATCTAAGATTTGAAAATTTTCCGCCTTATTAATTTCAGCAATACACTGAGGTCTGATTAATTAGGAAAAATTACCAAACTTACACTATTAATGATGAGACTGTAATTGGAGCTGTTAAATACATCGCGACGAGTCAGATGGATTTGTTTAATGGGAACACACCTTTTCCAAGCTGAAACTAAAATCATCTTCTGATGCTAATGTTTTATAACATTGTTTACAATAGCCACTGCTTTGATCCTGCAGAACATCCGCTGAAGTCAAGTCTTTATTAGGGAGAGGCCATTTAATTTTAGGGGAAGTTGGGGCAAAGGCACGTGTTTTGAAACGTGTTTCTTGCTCTGACTTTCTGATATAAAGGACACTGTGCCATTCCTTTTCTCACTTTAACTAATTTGCATCAGCTATACTGTAACATCTTGTATTTCAACAAAAGGCACAATTCCCTCCTTATAAAACAAGCAAAATGTGGCATTTTATAGAAAGTGTTTAGCCACAGGAAAAAAGCAAAAGTTGAATGAAAATGACATGAAAGATAGGAATAAGTCTTATGATAGGGAAAAGCATAATCAAATGTTTCAGAAGACATGGACAAAAGAGAGGGAATGGATGAATTATGATGAGGAAAAGAATGTTATGCGGTCTAACTGGTGTACGGAATTTGCAAAAACAAACACAGAGAAAACATCCAGTTTTGTTGCCGGTTGTTCGAACTCTAAAACTGAATCAGTAAACGTACATGAAAGCTGTGGGCAACACAAAGAGAATTAGAATTCGCGAAGGAGGAGAGATTAAATAATCGTTCCTGGCAATTGATAATGTAGAAAAGGCAGAAGGGATCCCGAAGGTGATCACCACTGCACTGCAATGTTTTACGGAGACGGGTAAGTAGACCAGAACAAACCCCATATGGACCCCGAGTGCAGGCAGAGGATGAGAAAGGAACCTGGATCCCTTTCTGGAATTGGATCCAGGTTATCTTGAGAAACAAGAAATGTGAATTGACTGATTGATGATTTGAAGCGAGATTTATACTTCTGTACTTCTGCATTTCATATGATAATGTTATTTATGAAATAAAATTGTTGTTAATCTCAATACAAGTCTGTGACATTGTTTAGTGGACAGGACTAATAAAGATTTGGCAGGACTAGTAAATTTCTCAGTATACTAGTCCTTCTGGCTACAAAGAAATTTGTGTTAAATTCGAGCCCTGTCGTGGCGTTAAGAAAATATGATACTAGCAAATGGAGGCATTTTTACGTTCCGTTGATATACATTTGAATATGTTGCAATGCGACAGTAGTCGAAGTATGTCGAAGTAAGTTCAAGGAGGTACATGTTAGAGATATGTTTCTTGGAGCATAATATATTTTTTATTCGTTTCGTTAAATAATATTTCAACTTAACCTGATTTCGACATTCCCAGCTTTCATCGCTTTCCAGCCAACTGAAATGAAGGCCAATAAAAGTTGAAAACAGGTCTATTTCTTCTGCGAGAATTTAAATTTATTAGAGAAAAAATCTTTAAGTAAAGTCCGACTAAAACATTATGACTTTACTTTATAGAAAAGTGAAGTTATTTTAGTTGTCAGTTGTGTGAAATATTCCTGAAAATTTGACTTTCGTAACGATGTTAGTCGATATCAAAACAAGCTATACAGCGCCGTTACTTAGGCTGTAAGACCTTGACGCCCACAACATAAACATCGGCGTCATGGTCTTACATGTAGGACTCTCTAACCGGGTAACTCTAACATGCAAAAAAATTTGTTTTCTGTGGAAAGCATCTCGCTGTACATTTTAATAAGGGTGTCAGTGCGCCAAATTACCATAGATCATTGATAGGCCGGTCTCGTGCACATATCTAAACCGACGGTGCTTGAACAGCCAGATAGTCAAAACAGTTAGGAGAAGAAGTGCCAGCAACATCAAAATCGTCAAGCTATCCGTCTGATGCGTTTTTGTTACTTGTTCCTCAGTTTTTGCCTCTGCCACTGCATCTGATGGAGTCAATGGAACATCAGGACTATTAGCCATCCTCACTGTCATAACTGTCATGAGGAAGCTAAAAAACATCAAAATTTTCCTGGACGTAGCCATCTTGAAATAACGCCCCCTATGTTAATGTGTTAAGATAAACATATTCCTTTAGAGTTTATATCCTATAATTACAAACATATTTCGAGTATACAAAATTATTCGGTATCTTGTAACTTACTAATTATATTCTTGTTTAACTCGTTAACATTGTTGTCAGGGTGGTTCGGTTTCATTCCCCTTTTAATAACTGGAATTACATAGCAGTTGTGTATATATAAATATATATAATTTTTCTAAATAAGATATCATATAAGTGATTTTGCACTATTTAAAAACCACCGAAAGACGAAATAGAGGCCAGTTACCGGTCAGTGTTAAAGGGTACGTGGATGGCTTTTATGGTCCATCTGTATAACAAAAACAGAATTCGTCTTTTCAGAAGTACCAAATTGGACGCGAGTGAAACATTGTAAGAAATATAAATTCTGATGAAATTAAATATTTCTCGCTTCTTGCCCTCTTGTAATTGGATGCAAATTTTAAAGTCTGGGCAAAAAATGAACCAACTGGAAATTACGTCGATGTTTTACCTGTTTCGTATGAATATAGTGAATAATCGAAATGCTTACGGTAGCCAGTTCAACAAGAAACTTGCGTCTTTGCAATTTCAATTTACTTTTTATTTACGATAAATATGAATGCAAACTTTGAATTGCATAAATATGCCTGAAACTGAGCAACAGAGTAATTACGAATGCCACATATATCAAATTACAATATATATGAGAGAGAGAGAGAGAGAGAGAGAGAGCGTAAACGTTTACTTGGTAAACGATCTTATTACACAACAAACGATTAAATTTACCTACTGCTTTAAATTACTGCCGATCAAAATCGCATTACTCCATGGAGGATACATTACACTGCATTAAAAAGATGCCATTCCATGGGCGACAGCAGTAAATTGCTTTCTGTTACCTCATAAGTACTAGAGGATGGCACCTTAGGAAAGAACGGGTGGGGGGGTGGGGTCCCATGTTGAATAGGGTTAAATAATCAGGGTACAAAGGAACAATGAACATGGGCAAAGTAATGGTATAAATACACAAAAGGTTGTGTGTTGATGGGAATAAACGGGAAATTAAAATTAAGCCGCCAAGAAGTGATTGTCTGCTCTCGAATTTATATGCTGTATCATGACACGCGTTGCACACGAGGAGTTTGTCTGTTTGGAACAAGTTGGTTCTGTTTCGGAGGGAAATAAAATGTGTTCGAGTTGGTCAGTCGGGAAAATATGAGCTGGTATGCGCTCTAAATGAACTGCCGTAGAGGAATCATGCATTTATACTGAGCACCAAGGGTAGGATGAAAAAGGAGAATGAATCACCCTATCTACTGTCCATCTATCTATTGTCCAAAGCCCAACGTTCAGACCACTTATAAAGTTACAATCTGTACCGTATTATATTATCTTCCTATCCTTCAATTACCCTTCTCTTTAAAAATAAAATTACCATTCTCATGATCATTACATATCAATATCCGTATCTACTATCCACTTCCTAGTGATCTAATATCCAGCACCCACATATGAACTATCCATCAACCAATAATAAATTATCAACACCTAGCTATCTAGTATCGACCGATCAATTACCTATTATTTAACACCCAATTATGTAATATCTAACATCCAATTATATACTATCCATCACCCTATGATATGTTGTCAATTATCTACCATAAGAATCCAGTTATCTGATATCCATCATCCAGTGTTATACTATCAACCATCCAGTTATATACCATCAACACCCAATTAGCTACTATCCATCAACCAGGGATATACTATCCATCAACCAATAATCTACTATCAACCCAAAGTTATCTACTATCCAGCACTCAGTGATTTACTATCCACAAAACAATTCTCTACTGTCCATTACCCAGTACCCAGTAATCTACTATACTCAAACCAGTTATCAACTATCAACACCCCATTATATACTGTCCAGAGCCAAGTTATTTACTATCCGCTAAACAATTATCTACTATCTAATACCTATTTATTTGTTATCCACTAACCAAGTTATCTACAACCAACTCTCTCTGGAACACTAATAAAGTTAAAATATATTCCCACTTCTGTAATATCCCCACCCAACATATATCCTCCTTTTCAAAAAGAAAACTATCATCCTCATGATCCTTGCATATCAACACCCACTCATCTACTGACTCCACAGCTTTAGATGTAAAATAAGCAGTATAAAATACCATTTAGATCAACAAAACAAACTTCATTATCTTTTTACCACCCTATAATCGTAATTATAAAGTAAAAAAGCTCTACCACCGTCTATAATGTCCTTACCGTTAACTACTCTCTTATGTTTGAACAAAACTACCATCCCACGCACACAGGGTAGGAGAGAGAGAATGGGATATCCTATGCCAATCAAATTCAATTAATAATGAAACAATCATATCATTTCCACGGAAAACAGAAACTAATCAACGACGTTCTGTGTTGCAGAATTATTAGCCATTGTTATGTTGTTATGGGGTTTAACGCCATTTTTTATAGCAGGCGTCAAGCTATACATGGTGGACAGCATAACTGGTGGATGATAAACCCGGGACACCGACCAACACGAAGCTACTGGCAAGATTTCTCATGTACTGGCCAAGTCTGAGACTCGAACTCACAAAGAGGTGTGATGGCAGTGATCCTTAACGGTGAGCACTTTAGACCACCCGGACACTCGCTGCCAGAATTATTAGTCAAAGTTTATGTTTGCCATTGTAAAGGTTATCTAGCATGGAGGAGAATTGCCGCCTTAATTCTGTGTATATTTATCAGTATATGCTATATATTCTATTTTGCATTATTCTATTTTGAATTTTCTATGTTCGTAAGAAGTACAGTCAGGATTGCATCTGAACATCTGTCAATAGTACTTGCTATATTTGATATGCATGATATTGGAATGCTGCAATTTCGTACCTTCAGCTTCCATGTACATACATTCTGACAGTCCATTTCATTACATATTAATCACCATAACGGTAAAAATACACAACATTGCAGAAGTTAGAATGGAGCACAGTGCAAGTTACAAATAGAATGATATCATAATGCTGGTTGGAATATTGTAATCAACACCATCTGTTGTCCTAAGTGTGCATTATTGTAATGACCCAATATGACAACGGACGGAGCTGTTAGATTAATCACTTAAGAGGTAGAACTGTCCTGACTCCATTATATTGCAGATTCAAAGCATGAGAGAGAGAGAGAGAGATAGAGAGAGAGAGAGAGAGAGAGATGATCTGGAATCAGATACTTTTCATTGCAATTTCACTAAAATAGGTTAATCATCAGATATAGTTGCTTATTATAATAAGATTTAGAACACGCTTGAGTGTCATTCTGTGATTCACACGTTCTGTCTGTTCGTCCGTTTTGTCTGTAAATATAACTCGTTCCAAATAGCCTCCAAACTTATTTCATGTGTTGTTGATATTGAAATTCGTCTTAAAGGGGTATCTGTTTTTTGTTGGATACAACTCTCTAATATTACGTATGTTTCGGTTTCAAATAAGGTAATATGTAATAAAATGCATAGGAATTTGATAGGCTTATCTAATGAAGAAAGCCTAGGCTGACACCCTATCGTTTTAAAACTAATAGTATATTTTAGTTTATTTGATTGCATTTTGTTTTTATTTGTTTGATTCATCTCATGTAAACAGCAATTATAATGTAGAAATGGTGGATTGTTTTGCTGCTATTTTTATGACAAGTAGTTATACCTACCTGCAACATCGCAAATGCCTTTTGCCCGTTTCCCCACCACCGTCATTCCTTTTCAAGCATTTAGTTAAAAATATTGTTTGTTCTTGATGTTGTTTACTGTTTGTATTTGTTTTTGTTTATGGAACACACAGGTTTTGTGAAATAGTTAGAATCGAAACATTCCTCGCTTAAACGGTGTTCTGCTTATCTAAACTGTTGTGTGAAGTGCCGAATTTACCACATGAAACTTTGTTAACAAATCAATGATGACACTATGGAGTTTAACTTTTAAAATAAATATCATACTAACTATAAAGCGTTTATGAATTCTGTATGATTATCGTATTACTGACCAAGAAGTAAGATTTTAATTTTTTTCTTCAACTTTTTAGAGCCCTGAACATAGACTGAAAACTATATGAACATAGCCATGTGTTCGTTTATTTTCATAAACCGATTAAACATTTTTATGTCATAAATATTTTCGATTTGCTTTTATCTTAAAAAGAAAATCTCTATCACATGTAAAGTTATTCACGTAATCAGGCCTCTCTTGTCGTAATCAGGCCTCTGTTGTCGTAATCAGTCCTCTGTTGTCGTAATGAAACATTAGTCTATTGCATTTTGAGTCATGTTAGCAACCAACTAACGCTGAATTTCGTTTCTGTCAGAAAGATTTTAAAACATTGTATTAGTCTATATCTTTTCGTAATTATCTACTATCTAATACCCATTTATTTGTTATCCATCAACGCGACCTTAGATCGAGAGCAACCGATAATATCAAAAAAAAAAAAAAAAACGGAAGGAAATTTTGAAATGTTATTTTTAAGAAAAAAATATTCGTTAGGCTGTAAATCATTTTTGTTGTTGAAATAATCAATAAAATAGGGAAGTTGGCCAGGACGTGTCTTCTTTCTTGAACATACTGAATACATTAAACAGTAAAACATTCCGAAGTGTGACGATGAATGCTACGAATAGCGATAAGGATAAATTTTGTAACTTGTCAGATAATGGAATACCCCAGTCTTGTTAATATTACATACCTGTCCACTTATACAGTTGCTCTACTCTTTCTTTATAATTAATTATTATGGACAGTTATGAGAGGAATAGAACAGAATCAATGGGTCTCTATTTTCATTATGCATTTTTCGTGCATTTAATGCCGACAGGCCCGTATTATTCGATCACTGCAGATATCTACATTTCAAGCTTTTATAACTTCCCGTGGGTAGGGTCGGAGGTTCTTACTGGGGTTTTCCTGGGTTCTTCCTCCATCAGTTATACCGGCCGGCATGTACAGCCGATGGTGTGCTGAAAATGGCGTTAAGCCCACGACAGAAACACAACAACAAGAATAATCTTGGACAACATTTAACAGCGAACGTCCTTTTACAAAGAACAAACACGTATAATCGATAAACTTGTATTTGAATCATATCATTCGCTCTGTGCAGTCCTGTTACCAGTCTTCGGAAGAATTCACTTAACTTTACGTTTCGGATGCTGAATAATTAAATTGAGTCTGATAGTTTTTTAATTGCCCCCCCCCCTCCCAATTTTGACCCTTCACGAATCGAATAAAACTTTGCTATCTCACCTCTGTTTGCGTGGATTCGAGTCTCGGGTTCGGCCAATATAGATATGTGAGAAAGCTTGCCGGTAGCTTCACGTGGGTCGGTGGTTCTTTCCGGAGTTTTCCCGGTTTCTTCCTCCACCATTAATGCTGGCCGCTACGTATAGCCTATCTTGTGCTGAAAAATGGCGTTTAACCCTACAACAACAACAACAACAACAATTCACGAATCGATCATCCTTTTACTCCTCTAGAGTTAGTAACTGGTTCATTTTGAACCAGGCTGTTGTACAGTTGGTGGATTTATTCCCTTCCATATTTCATACATGTATGCTTTTTGCACATATCATATCATTTGTACATGTATATAAATATGCTTACTAGAATTCAGGTATCTAGCACTGTCAGAAATTTATACATTTCTGATTACACGGGGGAGGGTGTGCGTGTTTGTTTATGTGTGTCTTTGTACATCGATTCACCTCTATTTTGTACCTATTACAAAAGCGCTTTATTCTTCTGACCAATGTTTTAATGTAGTTAAACCAAACAACAACAACATAATTGTTCACATTTGGTTACTTTATTGTACACCTCTTCACATTTTCTATTTTAAATGTTTTGCTTAGTACAATTACATACGATATGTCATTTAAATAAAATCAAAATTCAGGATTTTAAAAGATTTTTAAAACTTGTGTTTAAAATGGCATTGAAATTCCATTAATTATTGACTTTTATGTGGGCTATAAAATAAGATGTGATCAACAAAATTTTAACTTATGAACGAATTCACAAACGGAATCACAACATTCTTTATGTGTGAAAGGATTTTTTTTCCGTTGATGACACCAATTTTAATAAATCATTTTTTCCCCTTCTTTCTCCAGCATAATGTACCTTCCCCCTCTGTAATCGTCGCCATAGAGATACGCCGGACGGATTAGTGGCCCCCGGTGACCAAGTTGCCAATAGCCATCTCCTTTACCGATCACTGCCATCTGATCCCAATCCGCGTGGGTCCGAGTCTGGGCTCAGCCAATGTGGGTATGCGAGATAGCTTGCCAGTAGCTTCCTGTGGGTCATTGCTTATTCCTGGAGTTTTCCCGGGTTCTTCCTCCTCCAGTTATGTTGGTCGCGATGAATGGACTATCTTGCGCTAAGAAATGTCATTACAAAAAAAAAACAATAAAAAAAAAAAAAAAAAAAAAAAAAAAACGCCAGCCTTCTCATGATTATAGTGTTAATAATCAGTAGTTCTCTAGAACAGTGACGCCACTAGGGGGATGCGGACAGCACCGAGTGACACCATCAAAGAGAGGGTGACACCAAAATGAATGTCTATAAAATTTTTGAATTTCTGTGCAGGAAAGATGTCAATGCGGGTGACACCATGAGATACTGCGCATGACTGTCTATACAATTTTTAAACTGTTATGCAGGAAGGGGGTCCATGGGGGTGACACCATGAGTTAACGCACATGACTGTCTATAAAAATGTTGAATTGTTGTGCAGGAAGGAGGTCCATGAGGGTGACACCACGAGTTACCCACTGGGTGACACCAACCCTAGTGACGCCACTGGACTCTTGAATACGTAATTTGCACGAACAGTGTCGGAACCAGTGCCGGATTTAGACATAGCGAGACCCTATGCTATGGGAAGCTGTAGAGGCCCTATTTGGTATAAAGAAATTTGAGAGGCCCCTGTGAGTTCAGAATGTGAAGCCCTAAGCTGTAGATTGTTTAGCTTATGCCTAAATCCGGCACTATTCGCAACGTTTGATTTCTTAACTGTATTTTCCATCTTTTTCTAAAACGCACAAATAGTGTCATTTAAAAAAAAAAAATAAGGACTCCTTTTCACCTTTCCAAATAATTACCTTATCCACAAAATTCTAATATCAATTTAGGGGAAGTAATTCAATATGTTTGTAGATTTGATGTAACGAGTAAACTCCCTTTTTCATAAAATATTATGTGCAGAAAAAAAAGACGTTGGCTGGTTTTCAACATCACTTTTAACATATTATTATGCAATGTCATGCGGACCGTATGGGAGCTAAATGCCTTTCCCAATTACACGCCACTGCAGACGACCTGGGCTGGCAAACAGGGATCTAAGACGTGGGAAATACGACTCTGACGCACCTGATGTACTGGGGCTCCAAGATAAGAATGAAGGAAAATTGAAACACAATATTTGACATGTACTTAACTCAGGGGCACTTTATCATATGACCACTCTCATACCCTCCACACGTTTTGTTATTCATATTGATCTGATACGTTATATAGTTCAGAATTTTAACCATTCTATTTACTCTATCCCCGATCTACCATGGTTAAGGTTAAAAACAACCGTGGTTAAGGTTCAAGACCCGATTCTTGTTTCTGTTGCCTGCTGAATGCCATTTTTTTCGCCACATGACAAGGCCGGATCAGGCAATGTGTTGGGGTGGGGGAATGGATTCCAAATTTTCAAAAGGGCCCTGACTTTCCTCGAAAGCAAAAGTCTATGTGTATATTTATACAAAGTGTGCATAATACCCAGTAAACGTGTGCAAGAGTAAAACGATGGTCAAATATCAAGTGACGTGTGACTGTACATTAGTGTGTGTGTGTGTGTGTGTGTGTGTGTGTTTTAGCATGGTGAGTGGAATTTCCGGAAACTAGGTTTTTATTCTGATTGCTTCAGACAGAGCATTTCTTCACTCAGGAAATCAATACAGTTATATACAAAACCAATCCGCGTCAAACTGCCATCTGATAACTAGATTCTGACGTTGGTAGTAGAGATAATAATCCAGGCATGGTGATGTTCAGGAAAAGTCGAATCGTAAATAAAGACTTTTCTCGAACTAGTCGCATCTCATTTCCAGATATTGGCAATGAAAGGTAAATACTGAAGTTAACGCCGTTCAACCTTTCAGGCAGACAACAAAATAACACAGCTAATAGAACTGGAGACTATATTTGCGATTGATATTTCCACTATTGCAGTGTGGCAAGAAGTCTAACCAAAATCAGAAACTTCCACTCCACCCATCTCCTCCGTAAAGTTCATAGTAAATGCTGTTGTATTTTCCAGCAAGAAGACATATAATCCCTTGATGAAAAGATAATATTTAACAAATTATCAGATTCTTAGATTAATGAAAATTGATGATCACCGGGAGCCATATATACTTTTTGCAAAAAAGGTTTCGAATTATATGTCTACATATTTCTTCATTTGTCTAAATACACTGTAGAGGCAAACGGGAAGAACTATATTAATACGCATTTTGACGCTGTTACCGTTTACCCATCGATTGTTTTACTCTGCATCATATTAACGGATTATGCTGATGTCACATTAAATGGCGATTGTTAATACGAATTGGCTTAACGGGTGGGTGGGTGTAGTATCGTGAGTTTAAAGTTATATAATATTAACTGTAAAAACTGATTAAAATGGTAGGTACAATTCGTTTTTCGGAAAATGCATTTAAGCAATATGATACTATATTACGCGCAACAAATCGTGGTATTGACATAGTATTGATCTATTGCATTGTAATTATGTTGTTGTATGAAGATTAATCAAGATGCAAGGAGCGTTACATTTTTTTCATATACGTTGGGCCTCGCGTACAATGCACGTGATAAATATCACGATGCCAAGCAATGGGCGCTGCCATATTGGTCTCCTTCCCGTCATTCCGATCCGCTGACTGACAGTCATATTACACGCACACCTGTAACCCCACGGCTATCAAACTTTCCATATTGATAGCTCAGTTAATGTCTGTACTGATAATAGCAAAGATAATTGCAAACCATTCCTGAAATGCATACTATAAAAGACTTACTTCTTGTTGACATTTTACGTTTTTTCATCACATCTTTCGTGGCATGTACCTCTGTAATTATTAATCAGCCAAAGTTTATATCTTTAAGTATCATCAGTCTTTCGTTCTTAAAACCAGACTAAAGGTAACGAAACATACTTGCCGTAAGCTACTGATGCTACATAAATCTTATGTGTATGCATAAATGGGATGTATATTGAATTTGATTCCAAATATGAGGACTATTCTAGTTGTGGTATGCATTTCCGCTAGTGTGTGAGAAGGCGCTTCATGCAAAACAATATTGCCTAATAAATTAAGAAAAAGACACATTTAAACAAGATTACAAATTGAGAGATATGACCAGCTGCATACCTTACAAGTTGGTACTTCGTTCATTTCTGATGGAAGTAGCGCAGCATGCTTAATAATGATAAATATGACATGTATTCATGTATATATCCATGTGCTGTTAGATTGTACGGCATGTCGAATAGGCCACGTACAGAAAGAGAGTTTACACTTTTATATATATATATATATATATATATATATACACACACACACACACACACACACACACACACACACACAATTAGTTATGTACATATTATTCTTGATTTAGTGACATGTTAAGTATTCGTGATAACTAGCCGTTTGTGTGTTGTCTTTGGTACGACATTCGAACACTGGATAAATTAAATTTTAACGTTGCACAGTTTAGTCATTTACAACGTATGCAGTGTCGAATTTTGAACTACAGAAATTTTAAAGTTGAATGCATTTAGCAATTAAAGTCTTATCACAGTTAAGCCAGAGAAGTCTTTGTGAAAGGTCACTTCGAACTTTCGTCGTGCATCTCCCACATGTCAGTGTAAACTTCAAAGGAACAATATTTCCAACCCAGTGAAAGTGACCGGGGTATCTTAACATGGTCCTTAGAAAGTACACATTTGAGAAACCAACCCCAACCGCTTGGTAGGAACCTATGTCCACATATCATATTTTCAAAGGAAAAATTGTCACGCACTGTCGTACACAGATTCTGAGCTGTCTAAATCTGATGAAAGAAATTATTTCTTTGGGAAAGATTAGGGACCACCGCCTACGATTGGGTAGAATAAATTAGGACGTACACTTTAGAGCAATCTGACTTTAAAGTGACGACCCTAGCGTAAATTCTTTAGCCTGGAAATTTCCTAGAAGAGGAAACTTTGTATCGATTCCGAAGCCTAAAGATTAGTGCTTTCCTCGTGAAACAAGAAAAGGGACCAGTTTGTCGTCGTGTAAAAAGAAAGGCTTGTTTAGTTCTAGGACGCACAAGTCCTGAAGGAAGGAAAGAAAATATATAGCGACAAGGTACGCAATTTTAGTTTCACGTAATATTCTATTATTTGATGCTTGTTTTATGCAAAAAAATGTTTGCTATGACTAGGTTTCCATATTATGTATCGTTTATTCAATTCATGGAAATGTGTTGATGTTAGAGTTATTATGCAATATATTTTATTCAATTTCATGTAAAGTGTTGATGATAGAATTGTTATGCAACTTACCTTTTGATTATACAGTTATTAGTCCATTGGTAGAATCCATTGCATACGATCCAAATGTTCATATGTGTAAGATTTCATATGGTTATATGAAATAACGTCCTTTGTTGTTAGGACGATACAGATCATCGTGAGTTAACGATAATTACCTAATTATATCTGATTTTGTAATGCTTGGATAATCTTGTAGTTAAGGAATGCCGTGAGTTACATTTCTTTTGAATTTCATGCAATAGTAATCGAACATGTAGTAGCATATGTAAATACTTAGTAGTCGTTCACGTGGTAATTTAAGACTAGCTGCTGGAAAGCTAGGTCAATGTCCTACCGTACTAAGTCAGAATTTACGCGATGTGTGGATGGCCACAGGCTCTGAATAACGATTAAGTGAATTGTATGTGACTCTGAACAGAAGGTATACAGTATTATGGGTAAATTTGTCCTTTAAGGAACAGCTTTCGGAGAGGAAGACGAGACAGTCCGAAGACAGGAGTACGGGGAAAAGAAAGAAAGAAGGACGAGGTCAGAATAGAAGGACCAGGAAGTCCATGAAGGGGCGGAACCTAGAGTTTTGGAAGAATGAACTAGGAGACGTCGATATACGGTCAAAGTGAATGTAGGTGATGCAATCGATGGTGGACATTGCGCTCTTTTCACCTCTCGTTATGATGATCTAATAAATCCAGATTAAATTCTACTTATATAATCTAACTTGAATTTGAATTGCCGGTATTAATTTGTTCTGATTAAATTTGTTATTTTCTTGTCAAAGGGGGCTCGTATTGTTTTATTTCTTCCCAGTATTCTCGCTCAGTTCTCTGTTGAAATTCCATTCTTCTTTCACTCCCGCCGGGCTATAATATGGAGGGAGGTCATCCTCTGGATAACGCCAGCCAAACCCAATTAACCAGCCCTCTTTCTACGAGGGCGACGTCACACAAGGTCACGGATGCTTTAGAAACCAGGACACAATCAATGATGCAGTTTAATGTGGCTGGGGGTCTACATAACGTTGAAATATTAGACCAAAGTCCTAGATTTCGTACATTTTGCCTTGAACCCATTAGGATACCAACAAAATGGTTAGATATTTAAACTCAAAATTCTTTAATTAATAAAGTTTCAAAAACTGAATTACTAATTGTGATATAATATATTGTTCAGCATGTACAGAAAGACATGAATAGAGAACATGAATATTCCAGACTATTAATTTTGGGGAACATCATAATGTGTGGGACTAAAGTTGTGACATTAATATTATTTCCGAAATACACTGAGAACTGTGTTGTAGTCTTCATCATGAAATACTGCTTATGGCACATACAGGTCTTCCTACCTTAGAACTACTGTCACGATTGTTCAGAAATGTCTAGAATCCATTTGGTTTGCAATAAGTATGTGCACAAAGAGTTCAGGTTCAATTTCTCCAAGTTCTATCTAAGTTTTCTTCACTTCTCCTTGCCACAAAATGGATTAATCAAAAGTGTCAGTAGCATCTAATTTTTACCACATGCAGACTCCATATTACTGTACACCGCAGCAAAGTCTGTGGACAAAATGGTATGGAATTGCCAATGCTAAATGTTGCATGATACTTAACTAAAATATATGGGACATCACTATTACCATAATCTTTAGCCATTTCTTAACAATCAGAGTACCTTCCCACCCACCTGTACTAAAGTGTGCATTTCCAGAAGTCCTTAAACCTTATACATACATGTTGAAATGATGTGACTCCACATCAAATACGTCACGTATATACAGTAGACCAGCTCAGTTAGGTTAAATAGCGAACTGCACAAGAGCTACTGGGACACATAAACTCCTTTGAAATCACCGGCTGTTCAGTTCTGCCCATTTTTAAACAAACCGACGAAATTATGATATAATTATGACTTTATGAATTTCTCTAATTGTGATTAAAAGTCAGTAACGTTCTGACGCATTACTCTCGGACAGCCATCGCATGAATCTAATCCGGCGAATTAACATTTATTTTCACCATTACGGGTCACAAAGTCTTTCTACAGGACACCATCAGGCGGAAGAAGCCTATTTCGCCAGATTCTACCCTGTAGTAAATAAGCGTTATGGTCTAATACTCGTACCGATCACGGAACAGCGTATGTATTATATTTTAATACGACCGAATCCAGCATTCGTCTCGGCTTTAATATTGGATGTGTGATGACGCCATCAACCGTCATTTCTACTATCCTAACTTTAACTAGAAATTTCTATTCAGGAAATTTATATAAAAATATCATATGATACAATCTGATATAAAAGACAAGTCAAACATTTTATTTTGTGAAATTACTTTCAAAGTGTTATTCATCCCGTGGCAGAATGGGCTACTTCTGTCTAATGCAGTTCTGCAGAAGAACTTTGTGGCCGAAATGGTGACAATATAGGTTAATTCCCGGATTAGATTCATGCAATGGTCGTCCGAGAGTTATGCGTTGATATGTTACTGTATTTTGAATGGATATGTGTAGCTTTTTAGTCTTTTGGCGATTCTGAAGCGATAAAATACGCATGACAAAAGTCGAATCGAGCGGAGGGATGGGGTCATGCTTGCACTCCTTGTATTAATTTATAGTTCCGATAAGGTGATTTCGTGTTGTCAGAGATTTCATCGAACTTTATTGATAAACTTCAGACTCCTGCGATTTGAATGAAAGGTATTTGTGCAAACCCAGACCGGCACTGGAAAATTGCTTATTTATCAGTCATTCAAGTTGTGTGCTCTCCTTGTCTCCATCACGTAGAACGGTGTTCAAATTTGAACATTTTAATTTTGATTGGATGCGGTGGCTTGTCGCTGCATTCAATGAAATTCACAGATCCGAAGCACAGAAATATCAGCTCGATATCCAATGTGTAGATAGGGTTATCGGAACCTTGGCTAGCGAAGATGGTATTTTTTTGTTTTTGTTCTGTAAGCAATGTTTTATGTACACAATATAGCACACCAAAGACTTTAAAGTATTTTTATTTTATTTTTTTGTCTCAGCGGCTCAAATTGTTTGAAATAGATCGATTGAGATTTAAAGCTGATACAAAAGCCCGAAGTGATCTAGATGATTGTTACGTCAGATGGCGAGACTGAGCATTCTGAAAGTAAATGGACACAACAAAGTTGTGCATGTCACTCTGCGGAAAGGTGTACGACTTATAATGTTGTAAGCGGCGTCAGTGTACGTCGTTTGGGATGTGTATTAACTCCGAACATGAAATCTGACATTGGGATGTTAAGCAGCCTAAAATGTTTCAGATTACATAACAGTACCTTCATAACTGAGATACATATTCGGAGATTTGTTGTACCCTAATTACAAAATACGGCTTGTTCACCTATTTGGTACTGTTTACAATATGCAATATAATCTCGAATTACTGAACTTATCGCGACTATTGGACTATTTTCCAAGCGCTTTAAACGTTGTTAAACCAATCATTGATAGGACCAAACACTTTGGTGAATAAAGCTTGAATGCATCTGTGTAGAAATAGCGAAACTATTATTCAAATATAGGATATAATTATTGGACAGTGCCTCATTAGGACATAATTTATGGATAATATTTCCCTAGGACATGGGGCCCCGAGTGGCCGAGTGGTCTAAAGCGCTCTTCGTTATGGATCACTGCCATCTCACCTCTGTCTGCGGCGGTTCGAGTCTAGGATTCAGCCAATGTGGTTATGTGAGAAAGCTTGCCAGTAGCTTCTCGTGGGTCGGTGGTTCTTTCCGGGGTTTTCTCGGGTTCTTCCTCCACCATTAATACTGGCCGCCATGTATAGCCTATCGTGTGCTGAAAAATGGCGTTAAACCCCACAACAACAACAACAACAAAAAATCCCTAGGACATAATTAATGGGTATATCTCTCTAAACATAATTCATGGATAGTATCTCTATCAGAATTGTTGTTGGATTTCATGCGTTTTTTCATCAAATGGTTTAAGCATTAGGTTGTTAGTCTCTAATCTGGATGCATATACGTTGATCTTTCGTAGGAGTGATGCAATCTTGTAATTAACTGTAATTTTCACGTGCATCACGTGCATTAATATTCAGTCGTGAATAGCGAAGCAGTTAACTGAGAAATACACACGAACCAGGACTAAAGAAAAAAAGCTTGGACTTCATATTCTGACACAAAAGGTAGGAAATGCACTGAATAATTCAGCCTAATATCTGCAACCTTTTCGCGTTCAGTGTCATATTTAAACGTCCAAGAACTAGAAACACGTCGTAATGAATTTTAGGTCACATATCGCATCGCTATGTTACGTCAAATACAACCATGAAAATATCCGCACTCTCTTGTATCGGTATTCTTTAATTTTTTTGCCCACGTGTTACCTGCTTGATTTCTTAATTGAAAGAGTAAAAATTATAATCTGTATTCACTATAATTGTAATTGACGGTCAAAAATCTCGTAATTGAAAAGCTGGAGGAGGATATTTCTTCAATATATCTAGATGCTCTTTCTATATACTGTTTTCGATGAATCGTCATCTTTCGTGATGAATCGTCATCTTTCGTGATGGATATTTCACAAACTAATAGCGATTAAACTTAATCTTCTAGTGGAATCACTACAGTCAGGATAGTCCAGCTATACAGCATCCCCATTCCGCGTTATGTTGATTGTCCAACTCCTTGCTCATTATGGGACCTGGGTGGCCGAGTGGTCTAAAGCGCTCTCCTTTACTGATCACTGCCATCTCGCCTCTGTGCGCGTGGACTAGTGTCTTGGACTTGGTCGATGTGGATATGTGAGAAAGTTTTCCAGTACCTTTCTGTGGGTCGGTGGTTCTTCCCCCGAGGGTTTCCTAGGTTCGTACTCCACCAGTTATACTGGCCGCCATGTTTAACCTTTCATGTGCTGAAAATTGGCTGTAAACCCACAAAAGCAAAACCTACACACACACACACACACACACACACACACACACATTCAGACCTGTAACATAAAAGCATTAAGAACAATATATTCGAAAATACTGCATGATCTTGGCCTATCAGGTTTATACTACAATGGATTCCTGGTTGACATTATACAAATCTACAAAATGCTTTCTCGTACTGATGTTATGAACATTGACAAATAACGTCTGTTATGATGGACTAGGGCAAGGAGACCACTCATTGAAACTTGAAAAATAGAACCGTACAAAAGAACACACACACACACACACACACACGCGCGCGCACACACACACACAGCTAAAACTGTAATACAAGAATATAATTGAGAAAAGCATGTACCATTGGTGCACATTTTTGGTTACTCGTATACCAAAAATTAGTTTCTGGTGTAGTTTTTCACCCTTCATGCAGCGTTCCCACTACACAGCGCTGTTCATGATATCCATGAAACGGACCCGCGCGATAAGTAAAGTCTCTTTATACCGAGGTATGTTAGAAAAGGCGGTGTCATAGTATTGCACAAAACAAACAAACCAAATAAGATGTTAAATGATGTGAAGCCACATTATATTGGATTCTCAAAGACCAAAAATGTGGAAAGCCATCACCGCCAGAAAAATATCACTGAAATAATATAAGCGACTTTAAAATAAGCCAATAAAACCTACAATGAAACAAATATAGTAAAATAGTAATATTAAAGCGCAGACAGTAAGATAAATATTCAAATCAAACGAGGGATGCACCAACGAAACAGACAGATGTCAAAAGAAACAAAGAAAATAAGAATGAAACAGGTAAACTTCCAATGAAATAAACTGTATTTAGACAATAATTTTTATCCTCAAATAAAACAAACGAGTCACAAACAAAACAGAAAAATATCTACAGAAACAAACAAAAAACTAACGAAACAAGCGAACGACAAACAAAGTAAATGGTATTTACACGAAAGAAACAAACACAAGCTGGTTAAGCTAACGTACAATGAAACAATCTAACAACAGAAATGTCAATAATAAAAAAAATCACCATACATATACAACACCCCTGCGCAAACACCGCTGAGAAATGAGCGAAACACGATAGCCAACTGATCAAAATATTTCAAAATGGCACATGACGTAAGAAGACAGGACATAACTAACGCTGTAAGGCTTCTCAACGATTTGTTATCACGAGGGCGGATGCCACCAAAAGTTGCGATGTCCCCAACGCCACCGTTAGTTAACTCCTGTTCTTCTACGTCATGTAAAATATTTTGCGCTCTTGGCTGTAATATCCACTGAAATGCAGGGGCGCCCTCTGTTCTTTCAACAGAGTTGATCATTTGACTATCGTGTTTCGTTCTTTTCTCAGCAGTGTTTGCGCATGGGTGTTGTATATATATGTTGATTTTTTTTATTGACATTCCTGTTATTACATTGCATCATTTGACGCTAGCTTAACCAGCTAGTGTTTGTTTCTTTCATGTAAATACGATTTACTTCTTCGTTTAACTTTTGCTTCTTTCTTCTTTTATTTATATGTTGTTTGTTTATATATATATATATATATATATATATATATATATATATATATATATATATATATAGATATATTTGTTTGTTTTGTTTGTGCCTCGTTTGTTTAATCTGAGTATTGATCTTATTGATTAAATACCGTTTATTTCGTTTGGCGTTTGCTTGTTTCATTGGTATGTTTTTGTTTCTTTAGAGATATGTCTGTTTTCATTGTGCCTCGTTTGTTTTATCTGAGTATTGATCTTGTTCTCTGAGATTTATCATTATTATTTTACAAGCATGTTTGTTTCATTGAGGGCTTTCTTGGTTTATTTTAAATTTACAAATATTATTTTAATTATATATTTTTGGCGGCGATGGCTTTCCATACAAAACAAAATTCTAAACGTGACCAAAAACATCCTTCCTTTGAGCAGCAGTGGTATGCTACTTTGCTTTAAAACGAGGGACCCCTTTACTGGTTATTTCGATTGCACTAAGAAGTTCATCTTTTCAACTTACAAATGTTTTCGTCAGTATTGATATATCGTCGAGGTACTCGTCAGAAAGAGCAACTCTCTATCTTTCCTGCTGATTTTTCCTTCTCTTACGAAGTTCACTCCCTCTGTAATGTATGCGAGTGCCTTTTATGACGGGTTAAAAGGGCTGATATATAAACTCAAGTTTGTTCAAAACACCCGTTAGTACCGAAACGGGACAATAATAAGCTGGCTTAACTTAATACGCGTAAATAATAGGAACCTAGCGGTTGCCAATATACTGTTCAAATTTAAATCTCATTTATATTAACTAAATCTGCCATGAACACCTAATCACAACCATTTTTATCTTGCCTGCAAAGCGTGGGCGACATATATATATATATATATATATATATATATATATATATATATATATATATATATATATAACTTTCACAACGGATATGTTATTGACACATGTTTTATTGTTAAACTACTGCACTGAGCTTCATTTTTCTGGCTTTGCTGGTTGTAGTCATAAAGTCGGATTAAATTGATCTGGACGGTAAAGCCTACCCCCGGCAAAAGTATGTCCCGGTGACTCGCTTTTCACGCTTTAGTGATTACATTGCATGTTCCATTTAGCTTGACTACTCTTTCGTTTTTTCACGTACAATAATGATACCTGATTGGTTCTTTCGTAGTGTCTGATCGTGCTCAAGTGATTACTGTATATTTTGCATTTACCTGGACATCTCGTTCACTTTGGTACGTACATTCATGATTCTTTATTGCTTTTTCACTGTGTTTCTACATATATACCCTGGCAAAAGAAGGTCACATTGAACCAGTTTTCTTGCTCTAGTGATCTTTTTTACTTTGTTGTTGCTTTTTTCCTTTGGTTATTTTTTTGGTTAGTATATGACGGTGAAACAAGCAAGAGGTATGTGCCATTTGTCGGAGTTTTGTTTAAATGTACGCATACCCTTGCAGGCATGTCTGACTTTTTTTAATTCAAATTATTTAGCGATGTTCCATCTCGCACCTTCTATCCGTTTCGTAGTCTGAAGAGCTATTTTGCTGTAGTACAGTTAGTATAATTAGTGTTGTGCTTTTACAAAGAATGTTTTGTCCTTTCACGATAACTGGAATCCGTACAATTGCACAACATATACAACAGTTCGTGAATGTTCGTTATTGATTCAGACACAAAACCAATGTCTGACATATTTCCAATTATTTATATACGTAACCTATAACACGTGTCATAAACCATGCACCTCTTTTTAAGATCGATTGAAAGGCACATATATAAAGGGTGAGAGGTGGAGCGGACGGATGCACAGACATAAATGGATAAATAGATAGGGAGATGGACGGAAAGACTGAGGGTATGTATGTATGCATGTATGTATGTACATGTGTGTGTGTGTGTGTGATTTAGATTTTTAACGTAGCTTTAACAATTTTCCGGTCATATCGTTACGATGTCTGTAGTGTGGCAGCTTAAAGTGATGTCTAGCACTGGGGCATCATGCCGCAGACATGTAGCATGATGTCCCACCGATTCACATTATCCTGACACCAGGCCGACCAGTCCTAACACTAACCTCTTAATGCTGAGCGCCTAGCGAGGCAACTGTTAGTACCATTTTTGTAAGTCTTTAGTATGACTCGGCCAGGGTTCGAACCCACGACCTCCCGCTTTCGAGGAGGACGCTGTAACCACTAGGTCACCGGAGCAGTGTATGTATGTATGTATGTATGTATGTATGTATGTATGTATGTATTAGTAAATAGGTAAGTAGGTAGGTAAATCAATTTGTACAATTGTACATGACTGGAAAAAGAAAACACGCAATACAAGCACAGTTTAATTTTCATATTAGAGTTTTAGATTTAAATTTCGAAGAATTGCTTATACATGATCACGTATGTACGGGACCGCATTCTCAATATTCTAATTTTATTTTCATGCTACAATATTAGATTAATATATGGAAGAATTGCTTTTATCATGAACACATATGTACGTGACTTCAGTGTCAGTATACTATTAACACGTAAGTGCATGATCCCAGTGTCAATGTGTGCTGCTCATACCAAGAACAGAACACGTATATGACCCCAATATCAATATACGATGAACACGTATGTACGTGACCACACTATGTATACCATTTACACGTACGTATGTCACCCCAGTGTCAACGTCTGCTGTTTATACAATGAATACGTATACACGTGACCTCAGTATCAATGCCTGCACTTAGAAGTGGAGTTGAACATAGAAAACTCGAGAAAACATTGAAGTTGAATAGCTTTGTTGTCTTGAATCAACATTTACAAGTTCTTGTTTTTCCCTTCCATAACATATCTAGATACATGTCCAAAATCGATAGTCTCTCCATACACTTGAATGAATATTTCTCTTAGGGCAATCGAAGTCACGTGATCGACGTCTGGTTACGACTGAGTAATCTATTATGGGATAATGGTACACTTGTAAATAAATCCTTGGACCTCAGTGTTGCTAATAAAGGCGTTATCTCAAAGTGCGGTCAACTACACGGCTCTATTGTAATGTTATTTAAATGGAATATTAACCTCAGGAAAGGAAGGCATTAAATACAGAGGTCTTTAACGGATTACTATTGTACTGTTCCAAGGGAATTCTGGTAAGTAATTATTTAAATAAATATTTTTGGGGCATTTGTAAATTATACAAGATAACTGCAAATCTGCAATTGTTTATACATATTTGATCAAATTTAAAATTTAATTTAAAATAACTTAAACACTATTGTTTTCCCACATTCTTTATAACTTGTACTAATAGTTTGAGTTCATTCTATTCTACAAGAGGAGGAAAACAGCTGTACCAACGGACGTGTGTTTTTATTGAAAACGTGTGTTACAAAAGTATTGTACCAGTTTAATGCCCGCTATAAAACACATGGACCCTACAAGAGGCCAATTTCGGTGCTGACAGATTTTAAGACGCCACTGTCAGACGTAATGCAACCTTTTGTTAGAGACGTACTTTATTTGTTAATTACTAACACAAAAGCGTGGGCTTGAGTCTCGGACTCAGCCACAATGGTTAGGCCTGCATGAGAAAGCTTACCAGTAGCTTCCAGCTGGTTGGTGGTTCTTATCGGGGAATATACATGTAGTCAAGCCTGTCTTGAAGTTTACGTATGCCAAGCAATCATCTGCCTTAAATATTCACTTTTTCCTTGTTCATTATATCAAATGATTTAAGCAACCCCTTGCCTTAGGATGCCATTTTCTTTATATTACACAGGTATCAACTATACATAGGTTTGACAATATACCTCGTCTCCACCCGTACATATGGATGTATATCTCTATTTTTTATATTTTGTTTTTGTTGGTTTCTTTCTACAAGTCCGTCGCTGTCGCCAAATTGAAGTACCACTTACCATTTCGGGGCCTAAAGCGCTCTCCGTTACGGATCACTGCCATCTCACCTCTGTCTGCGTGGGTTCGAGTCTAAGATTCGGCCAATGTGGGTATGTGAGAAAGCTTGCCAGTAGCTTCTCGTGGGTCGGTGGTTCTTCCCGGGTTCTTCCTCCACCATTAATACTGGCCGCCATGCAAAGCCTATCGTGTGCTGAAAAATGGCGTTAAACCCCACAACAACAACAACAACAACTTACCATTTCTGTCGGACGCGAAAGAACCTCAGTGCACGTCCGATTTATTCACGGCTATTTATAGGAATGACAACGTTTCATACCAGCTGCTATGCTAAGAAATAGTATCACTCCTTTGTTGAAGGTACCATAATTTCCTGCCAAGATTTACATTAATTTGCTGTAAACAACATGTCTGAGCACTATCAGAGTCTCTTAAGGGTTAATGGAAACGGATGAGAGTTCTTAAAATTGCGCTGCAACTGTCTCCGTCTCCGTGTTTGTGTAACACGGCTGCATCATGCACTCGGCAAGCACGTTTCCCAAATGAGAGGATTTAGTACACAAACTACTAGTCCAGGGTTATACGGACTTTTTGGCTGATAAAAGCTCGTTCATTCCAGCTTTCTCATTTTGTAGATTGTTTCACTGTCTTCAGATGAGTTCAGATAAATGGAGTTCTGCTGCGTTTTATCTGCCATCAACGAGTCCCAGTATTTCTAATTATGTCTGAATTTTTCTGATTCCGCCTTATATCCCCCTTCCCCTCCCCTTCCCACTCCGTCCCTCTCTCTTGGAAGAAATTCAGTACGATTTTAAGCGAAGTTGGATATTGTTATCAATTTTCTGGCGACGATTTGATGTTCTAATTTTAGCAAACCAGATACCGTTGGGGATATTTCGTTGCACGGACGCAGGAGAGACATTGGATTCCGCAGAATACTTGCCGGTACATCGATCAGACATTGAATTAGTGTGTGGTAGACCTCTAGATTACTAAATCACATTTGGATTCAAGAAAACCATCTTATTACATTGACTTGTTTGATTTCTCGATTCAACCTACGATATGTCATTTACAAACTCCAAAATTACTTAAAAAACAAGTATAAACGTTAAATATACCCGTAGTAATATTTGCTTGTGTTGAGTGATTTATTGCTCCTTCGTCTGTACCACAATATGCCATTAAAGGATTTTGTATTACCACATACCTATCTCTGAAAAATATATGATCTAGCGTTATAAAAGAGAGATCGATCGATAAGTGTTTCACAACTGTTCAACACAAAAGAGCTGTAAGAGAGAAATGCCATACATACAATCATTTTGTACGAATGAATGAACCTCTAGCAATAATCTTATATTCTCCACGATTTGTTTATAACATGACAAAATAAAATTAGTAACAACAACAACAACAACAACAATAATAATAATAATAATAATAATAATAATAATAAGTTTTCTTACTCTTTAATACGACAATCAAACGTTTGGTAATTATCGGCGCTTTCTCATATTATTTTCTATATCATGCAGAGGAAAAGGGAGCTAACCGCCTTTCCCATAGAAACGAAGCGATAGTCGACCCGGACCTCGTTAGAGTGACAAATTCAAACCTTAACCGAACAGTAAACATAAATAAGACACTAAAAAGCGGTCACCTCCATTTTTGCGAGACATGTGTCTGTCTTAAATATTTCACATTGGAACGATCCATACAAATGCAACATGTAAAACAAAGAGAGAAGTGGGTGGGGTGGGGTCGCAGGTAGTAGTAATGAACTGTGCGATGTCGAGGACGGTATACCAAATTGTCAAAAATAACACCTTCTTCTCTTATAATCCCTGCTTGACGAAATGTCCAGAAATCTAAAATAAATTAAACAAAAGATACCTTTAGTTTCAAGAAGTCTGTGTGTGTGTGCGTGCGCATGCGTGTAGGCATATAAACTACAATCAGAAGAACTCATTGATAAATGTCGAGCATTTGCTCGTCAAAGCTCGCAAAAGCTGGACATTACTCATTTAGTTTAATAAATTCAATATTAAATCATTACCCATTTGATATCTTCTATTTCTCAAACGTCATAACAGATAAGAACTCTACAATTATATATAAATTTAGTACACGTATAGGTTCTATTTTTAGATATTATGAAATTAACATTGCGTAGGATTTATAAAAAGATGCTTACGTTCGTGTTGACAGTTATTAATAATAATGGTAGTGGTGAACATGTTGAGAAATTTTGGGTTGTTTTACATTGGACGGGTTTAGGTCAGGTGGGTTGATAGAAGAATTATTTCTCATTGGATGGGCTAGGTCACATGAATAGTTGTTTTGGAATATTGGATTGAGTTGTATCTGTCACATGGGGAATATTGCGACATATAATCGCAATAGGCTTTTGAAGGTGTGTATGATGAGAGAACCGATCAATCAGATTCATTCCTATTTGGATTCGTTCCCTTTTCGGATTCTTATTGGATATGTTGAAATCAGTCTGCAATTGTGTTTAATGTTGTCTTCACGATTATTCATTGGAAATAGAAAATGTTCATTAGACTATAATATTGTTCGTTTATTGTGAATTATTCAAAGGAGTTCCGGACGCCACGGTTCTGACACATAAGTACTGTTGCAGACCAGTACAGTAATACCTCGTGCATTCGCGTTTCTGGATTCGCGAATTCACGGATTCGCGAAATTTTCATTGGTACCCTCTACGTACATGTTTTCTTTATTTTATTGAATTGTACCTTCGTTATATGACTTCTGTGACATATGAAGTTTACCTAGTTTACCTTCCTGACAATGACAAAGAAAACGTCAGTCATTAAGTTTACAGTCCCATTCGTTACTTGGTTTTACCTTACTGTGAGTGCAAAAGAAAACGGCAGCCAATGAATTAGTATAGGGGTAATATTAGTATACCGTACTGTAAATGCGCTAGTGTGGCAAATACCCATTAGGCGATACTGTACTCTAGTTTTACGTCAACTATTTATTTCTCTTTTTAAGGGTAATGTATCAAGCTAACTTTTAAATGAAATTAAAGTGCTTTGGGAGCATAATTTGGGTCACATTTAGGGTTTAAACCCTAGAAATAAGCATTTATTAGCATTTTTAGTGACTCGTACCAAACATTCGCGATTCCTTCTGATCCGCGACTGGTTCTGGAACCTAACCTCGCGAATGTTCGAGGTATTACTGTATATTCTTTGATCTCAAATTTATAAGGAACATTTTATTCTTTTGGACTTCAATACAACTTTTTCAAGAATATTTTAGATATAATTCACAATAATGTAAGTTCCTCCTAACTTTTCATTTTTATAGCATTGATAATTAAAGATTCTGTTAAGTTTGACAAAACTTGCTGATTTTGCTTCTTTTGGTTACTTAGTTTATGACCATAGAGTCGTAAAATAAAAAACAAAACAAAGGAAAACCACTGTCGAGCCTGTATCGACTTTTGTTACTTCATTAGCACTAAGGGTCGATGGCGGTATTGTGTCCCACGTTTACAAATACAGCTGAAGTTAGATGTGGCATAATGCAAGTTGGGATAATATGATCAGATCTGTCTATTCTCTTAATGGTACATTACTATAATGACCCAAAATCCAGGTTGTCAAATTGAAGTTGCCAAGAATAGGAAGTCACGTACTTTGCCCCGTATTGTATTGAATATATTTTATTCTATGGCTGGATCAAACATCACGAGTTATTGCAGATGCGTAGTATATCTACCGTGAACTCCTAATTTGAAGTGGACTGATGAATATTTAAGTTTCAGGAAGTGCGAAAATGTTGTTGTGTGCTTTAGTATCGCTTTTAGCTGAAATTCTCAGGTGCAGTACACAAGCCGTCTGTGCTGACATTGAGTCATATATTTTCAACCACAACAGGAGGCGGTTGCTACTTAATCGGCTTACCTTGATGACGTAGTCGTTTAATTGAGAATAGGCAGGTCAAACTTGGTAAACAAAATTTGGAAAGGCTGACTTGGATGTTATAGCAGCATCTTCCAGCATCTTAAACTAGGTGAGGAGAAGGTGATCATTTTACACAAAATGCCATTGTAGTAATCAATTAACTATGTAGGACTCATGATACTAATTACGGGGAAGAATGGGAACCAGTATAGCAATGGGTGCACATAAAATAGAGTATATATGGGGTTGACTGACCACGACTGGTTAATAATGAAAGTAAAATTGTAGTGAAAATAATCTTTTGAGAGCTTATTCTAGCTGTAACGGGAAAAATAGAGGCAATATTTAATTGATGGAGCTTCAATCCTTTTGCAGACTCGAGTTTGCAAAACTAATTATTGAAATTGGCACCTGATCCTTTAGAGCGGAATTAAAAACAAAAATGTTTCAAACACGTAAATTAAGCAAATGGCTTTCACCACACACAAGTTTAACCAAGGATGGGTCTGTATTGATGAATATGGTTTTGATCGTGAGCATCCAGAAATTCAAAGTTAATGAATTTTTAATATCATGGTGTTTGCATATGTTTACAATGGGAGCTGAATTAGTGCATAGAGTTCTGTAATACCTAGGTACATATCTGATTCCGCTTCTCCTTGTCATTTCAAATTAGGATGTTTTCACAGAGGTTCCCATTCTTTGGTTAAAATTCTTCTTTTTTCTTCTCATTTCGATATTTATGTATGAAATAACAAAACATATAGTTATGCACTTTAAGCAGGGGTAGGGACACGATTTTCTTTTAATAAGATTTCGGTTTTAGGAGGAGTAGTAGTGTCTTCCTTACGGTCGCCAACCTTTCAGGCTTACCCCCCCCCCCCCCCGAAATGCACTATTTTACACGAGTAAATGAGGTTGATAAATGGAAGGGAAATCAGAACCACCACAAATGTCCTAAATCAGAACCACCCCAAATGTTTTAAATCAGAACCACCCCAAATGTCTTCTAAACTAGTCACTGTTAAGTATGCGGGGTTTTCTCCAGCCACCGCATTCGTCTTTGACAGGAGTTTTCTACATGTCTGTTTTAGACCACTTTTAATACAGAATGCAAGTACTTGAGATAAAAGAACTGAAAACTATTTCAGTTTGAAAGAAAATCACTGCCCATCTCCCTGAAAATTAAATGGCCAGTACCTTATAAAAGATGAATCGCTATGTGTATGTTAATTGTTACACAGGTTGCAGTCTAAAAGCTATAACAAAAGTGGGTTGATTCAGCTTCCACTAGAGCTGATACCGACGAGACATGCTGACATTAAAGATCAAGGAAGTGTGAGTACTGAAGCAACAATATTCTTGTTACACAATTGATACAGGAAGCAGTATATTTTTGAATGGGATGCCAACAACTGGGCAAGATAATTATCAGAGATGAACAGTAAACATAAAACACGCTAACTTATTAAACGAGAAAAGATTTCGCGGACTTAAGAAATTACGTAAAGTTCAGACAGAAAACAAATGCACTCCTGAAAATCATAGGATGATTCGCAGTCTTACAAAGGAATACGTATACTTATCACATTCACGTACGCTAGTAAATAATTAAAATATGACATGACATGGTTTTGGTTTTCTTTTTAATCGGAAATATTTCCGAAAGTTGGATTTGGCGCGAATATGTCTCAAAACATTTAATTTCACCATGGCTTTGGCATACGTGACATGCATCAAATATGTGATTAAAAGAAAAATAAATGCCATTTTCATTCCTCGGGAATTTCCGCAAATCCTTTACTGACGGAAACTACCGACGTACAAGGTATAGTGAAAAAGTACCATAGTATGAACCACCGGGAAATAATAATACCCCGGTAAAACGGTCTACGTGACCTGAAGCTTCCTTTGGTTCTGTTAGTGGGCGCAGATAGTTTATTGTATTTCTGTTTTAATCACTGTCGTATAATAAAATATATTTATGAAAAGAGAACGGGCCTTTTCATTATAAAATGTATTACCAAAAATGGGGCCTATAATGGTTTAATTACGAACACAGACGATTATAATTGTCTTAGAAGTGTCATTGTTGTCATCGCGCATCTTGAAGAAAAGGCGAGTAAATAACTCTTCTCGTCCGTGCCGATTTTGAGCGATGTCTCAGTTTTTGTTCCTTTTGTGTTTATCACAGAAATTTAAAAGTCCGGTTGTAACTAGGAATCGTATGAGGAAATTAACAAAATGAATGTGTGCATGTTTAAACAGCACATCAGTACAATCCTGGCGATATAGTACCACTAAGAAGTTGAGTTCCAAAAACATGTAAAAGTGGCTTAGGTGTGTGATAAAGTCTCTGGTCGGGGCCCAGAGTGAATAGATGTGTCGTGAAGATGGGTTAAGAAAAATTATTACCTTCAAGTAACATGGATGGGTGGGTGGGGGAGGGAAATGCAGCTTAAGCACAGGCTTGGGTGGAAGTGTCTGTATATTATCTTCAGTAAAGTTACTCTCTAGACAATACGTTCCTGATGCTAATCTCTAGACCTAGACAATACCTTCCCGACGTTACACTCTTGACAATATTTTCCTGACGTTACTGTCTTATCAAAACTTTCCTGACGTTACTGTCTTAACAGTACTTTCCTGACGTTACTCTCTAGACTTTACTCTCCTGACGTTACTCTCTAGACAATACTTTCCTGACGTTACTCTCTAGACTACAGTCTCCTGACGTTAAGCTTTTGATCTAGTATTCATGGTTATGCCAGGCATAATCCCAAGACACAAAAGAGAAATGTATTGATTAAATGAAATAAGTGAAAACTGCTTTACAAATAATACTTCATATCATTTTGGAATCGTAAAACCATTCAAAGATTAGATCAGAACTGGACGAATTTTTGACATGCATATGCTGTTTAAATGTCTATCTTTGAGTTATTAATATTTCATTGCTCATCACACACAGTAGAAATCTTGCGAGGTTAAATCGTTGCGTTTGAATTTCATTTGTATGACTGATAATAATCAATAATGCTTAAGAAATTATGAATCTTGATTCCAGCGATGGGCTTTAAAGTGTTTTTATTGACTTGATGCAAATGTATAGAATAAATATTCGTTGCCATTCTAGTTTGGAATGCAATATTGATTGTTTTGTTTCTTTACAATAACCCTTCTGTGAACAATATTGGGGTCAGTTGTTGCAGTGTTGTATACGGCTTTATTTATTTATTTATTCATTTATTTATTTATTCAGAATTTTTCCTCTGGCTCGATAGAAAATGACCATTCTGGCTGTGCAATCTCCACGGTCTCCAACCCCAGTACCACCCTACCCCGGTTTTGACCTTGAAGGTAGCTACAGACCAGAGTCACCACCTCTGCGTGTCAAGTTTGAAGGACAGGCATACTATAACCGAAATCGAGGCTCCGTTCACGAATGGATGTACGGTCATAAGAGTACATATGAATCTCCTAGACCTATTCCCAGGTGCCCGACCTCAGAATCAAAAGGAAACTACAAACTCGGAAAAGATGGCACAATACGACCGCTCTTAGACGGAACAGCGACTCCTAGACCGGAAACAGCGCCACCTAGAATCAAACAAGAAGGAATGGGAATCGCCACTGTAAGTCGAGGAAAACGTATGGACCAATTGATATCTGAATACGGTCAGTCACCGCCAACACCAAAAATTCCTCGAGTGAAACCGGAAGCGGAGTCCACGGCGGAGGTGTCAAAGGGTAAAAGGATGAACGATCTCATTCATAGTTACGGTAGGCTGCCATTATCAGCGAGAGCGATTCCGAGGGTCAAACCAGAGGCAGAAGAAATAGCTGATGTAAGTAAAGGAAAAAGGATGAATACTTTAATACACAGGTACGGTAACATACCGCGGTCACCAAAAACCGTGCCAAGAGTAAAGCTGGAAGCCGAGGAAAATGCAGAACTTGGGAAAGGGAAACGAATGAACACAATTATTCACAAATACGGAATAATTCCTTTGTCTCCCAAAGCTGTTCCTAGGGTAAAGAAAGAAGCTGAAGATAACGCAAGACTAGGACAAGGTTTTAGAATGGAGAGACTTATGCACAGTGTAGATAGTCTTCCAGAATCTCCAAGAATGCCACCTAGAGTGAGATATTCGGAAGGTTCTGCAATTTTGCGAAAGAGCAGAGGAACTATGAACCAAATATTCCGTGAGCGTGGACAGAAGACATGTGTACCAAAGCCTGGCATTAAACAGAAATACTACTTAAAGCCCCAAATGGTGTGACGTCATAAAGAGACAGTGATATTTAGTGTTGTTTATTTCAATTAAACCAGAGCCAAGATAAATAACGTCACACCTGCTCATTAGGATATCATGCTATATAACGCTAATGTGATTTTGATAATTACTCCTGTATAAAATTGTACAGATATTTAATATACATCATATCATGAAAAATTCTTGAATAATGGTTGTAAATGTTACAATTATGACAGTATGAATTTATCTGTTTTAAGAATCGGGTAAAGACAAACAGTTGGTTATTTGACGGACATCAGACTTTAATATCGGATGGCTACCAGTATGCCTGTAATTGCCTTATTGCTGAACACATTCGCAAACGATACTGTTGGTCGACAGTCTATTGATACCAGCGAATGTTAAGAATTTTATATTTGGAGGAAGGTCCATTTATATGAACTCGGGGAAAACTTAGGTCTAAATAAGAGCTTGGCTTCGAGTTTACTGGCCTTCTTCTATACATGAAGTGCGAATAATATCAGAATACTTATCGGTTGACGCAGAGCGTGTTAGTACAGCAATATTTTCACATCTGATTCACAAACAAGAAACTGCAGGCCTACAGAGAGCTTAAATGCGGGTCGGGACAACGTTGTTTCATCTTTTTAATTCTATTTTCATTGTAAAATGTGTACCAGATTTAATTTTTTTCCCCGCTAGGCCGCTGTTAAGCACGGGCTACATGCTACAGGTTTGGCTATTGGCACTCACATGATTGCTAAGGCGTATATGGTACATACTGAAATAGCCTCTAACAGAAAATTTGTTGGGCTGGAATTGGATAGCGGTGACTTAGCTTCTAGGGTAAAATTAGTATTCTGCTGCCAAATAGGCTTTTATTCTGTTAAGCAAACCTGGCCAATCGGCCAGAAGCCTTTCTTTCACCTCAAATCGTGCCAGAAAATATATTGACCAATAAAAAAGTCAACATTTGTACACATACGATTTTCAAGTAGAAAGTAACATCTATTATTCGAAAGTTGAGTAAACTTTATCAAGGAGATACCATAGTTCATCAAGATCTGCATTGACCGTGCTCAACAATGAAACAGAGTCAAAGACTTCAAATTCGAGACCATGCTAAGTGTCTTCTGATTTAATTATGTGATTTTGTACTGGTATGCAACAGAAGAGACGAGAATGAATTTTGACTATTCAGCCTTGCTTTTGCGCTAGATCATTCGAAACAAAACTGCACAAACACCCCAGACCCGTATCTTGTACACGGTTACCTACGTTGTTATTAATGTGCTGGCTAAACTGTTTTGATGGCTTTCTTAATTTTCAGTACATTCATTATATGCCAGTAGCTTCTCGTGGGTCGGTGGTTCTTCCCGGGGTTTTCCAGGGTTCTTCTTCCACCAGTTATACTGGCCACCATGTATAGCCTATCTTGTGCTGAAAAATGGCGTTAAACCCTACAACAACAACAACAACGTTCCTTTTATCTACTTATGACGTTGCCATAAGCATAATGCCTAGCGAAATAAATCACATTGACCTACTTTACGCACTAATGTTTGTGATTGCACAGCTAAGGCATGAACAAGAGATAACGACGGTCAATAAATATGCTCTTTCGGGTGAAATTTTAAACGATAACATTGTCAGTATGAGGGCCACAAACGAATCCAGGATAGACCAACATATATGAAAAATCGGTTTATATATTTCTTAGCGCTGCCTGCGATATACGTATCAAAATTCGTCGTCCATTGCTTGTACTGGGTAAGCCTCTTTAGCCCACTGATCCAAATTTTCCTAACCACAATGTCAGTTGGCTTTATATGCTGCAAGTAAGAGTTATTCTGAGGTAAACTGGTGGCGAGATTATAAATGAATCTGTCGAGTCTTGATAAGATTATTCATTCAATATAAACAAAATTGATTCAATTCTGAGTTGACAAATGAAACGAGCCATTACTGCTAAAGCTTTAGACAAGAGTGACTCATTTTTCTCGCACGTAAGTCGTACTTTAGGTATGCAAATAAATAAAACAAATTTTAATATGAAATCCGAAACCTGGGAAAAGTATACATATATTTAGACGAATAGTATGAATACTGTGCTTAAACGCCAGTCAAGCGGGCTTTTTTTATACGGAATACTGTTTGTGTTTGTATTATTGGTTATTTCGATCCCGAAAAAAGCAAAACCTTCAGGGAGTTTACATACAAGGTAATGTAATCAATACGTGCCAAATGACATTTATGTTGTTTAACAAATACAAGTTAGTGAATTTGCTCTTTTGCTGTTGATTGATTAAAAAAGTTAACTGTCCATATGTTTTCCAAACTTGTATCTCGTTCAATTACACGAATTGGAAAAGCAAGTTTCTAGCTCTACTGGTCATAGAACAGAAAAGTTCTTGTGATGGTCTTTCGTATGTAGTCCGTCGTCCGTACTTCGTCCGTTGTCAGTTTTTCGTTCTTCATCCGTTGTCTGTAGTTCGTTCGTCGTCCCTCCGTCCGTTAGCACAAGTTTGTTATCGTTACTATTCCTGACCTCATTTAAGGATTGCCATGATACTTTATACACATTCATCCCGTGGTCTAGTTGGTCCAAAATGAAAATAGTACCGATCTGAGATCCAATATGGTCGAAACAACAGACAGTTCTATTCCTCTATTAATAGACTTCTTATGATGGCTAGTTCAATCTTAAATGAAAATGATACCAATTTGACGCACAATGTGGCCACCACATCGATCATCTTGAAAATATTATTGCTTCTTCTGCATGGATTGTCATATCAACATTGTGTTTTCACCGATAACCTTCATATGATACCAGCTGGGCCTAGACTATAATAGTCTCAGTCATACATCTAATATGACTGCCATAATAACTTTAAAAATCGTGTCACTACTTCCCCTTAATGGATAATCTTTATGACACAAGGTTTTCAAGAAAAAACGTCTAAAGATGTATATAGTTCGTCTTAAACGTAAATGGTGCCTATCTGACATCCAGTATTTCCAACCACAGCTGCTAATTTGAAAATCTTGTTATCGCTGAAGAATAACGGAGATGAGTTCAACTCTCAACAGTTAAAATGAAGAACTGGTCTTGTTTTGAATTCATGGAAATTCTTTCCCCCCGTTTTAGCGTCAGTCCCTTCAAGGGACCCTTATTTATCTAGTGTGAAGTAATTGACATGCCTTTATTTTGCGGTCATATGCACTACTAATTCGGCTGCACTATCAAGATAATGAAGGCACAAGTTGTTCACTTGATGTACTCTTATAATGACCACATGTATATCTCTTAGTCTTTCTCTGAATTCAGTCATTGTAAATATCAGCACATTTTCCCGCCACTCATCAGCTAGTCTAAGTCTTTCAACTTGCCGCCCAGCTATTGCGTCATGTTCTTTTGATGTACTCTTATAATGACATGTACATACGCGGCCTTTCAGCCACTGAATTCTGTCGTTGCACAGCTAAAAGCTAAAATGATCAATTGATAACACATTACCCCACTAAGCGGGTGGTTGAAGCAGGACTGGCAATAAAGAGTCAGTACTTCAAGGCACATTTTTGTATCTACTGTATTAATTAATTAATGCTGAGCGAATAAAGACATTCATAAATTACCTCAGTTTCTGGCTGACCACATCCATGAATGTTTTCCGTATTTTCAGGAATTTTTGCGATTGTTGCGGAGAAACGGACGGATAATAAATAAAGTGCGGAGTTTTGTTCACGGCAAAAATTACAGAACTATAATCATTTCTTTCCAAATCCTGTATCTACTTTTCCTTTTCTTTTCAAACGATTACTTGAACATACTGCAAACAGAGAGAAACATTTCGAGAAACGATTATGAAAATGATAATACTTCGAATTATTGGAGCTTCTTTTACAAATTTTGCCATTATTTTAGTCTAACTGCGGGACATGTTCTTGAATTAGGGATGAAATTAAGGATTTTATGTACTATCTGTGTGGTTACCCTGCAGATTGGAGAGAGAGAGAGAGAAGTTCGAGGCCTTGGATAACATGAGACTGTTATCCTGCCCCTATAGAGAGAGAACTAGTTTTTCTGTCAACATAAAATCCCAGCATAAAACTACTTACTATATCCTTTGTTTGTTTGTTCTTTCTCAAATCTTAACGTTTGCAAACCACGTGATTTTGGAATTGCATGATCTTAAAAGTTTTCATCCACGTGACACAGCTTTGAAATGTCATGAGCTGGTTTCCATTAGCTGAAACCCATTATGTGCTAATTGGTAGGTGCAAAGTGTGAAAAGCAATGTTTACTTCGACTGTACTACTTAGTACTAATATTAGTACCCATACTCCTACCTCGCTGACAGGGTACTACCATGAGCATATACGAGTAGTAAAGTGGGATACCCTAGCCTCAATGGGAATTAGCATTACAGAGACCCCTGGGACACTCTAGCCTCAATGGAAATTTAACATGGAGAAAAATCGTGGGACACTCTAGCCTCAAGGGGAATTTAACATGGGAAAAGTCTTGGGACACTCTAGCCTCAAGGGGAATTGAACATGGGAAAAAGTCTTGGGTCACTCTAGCCTCAAGGGGAATTGAACATGGAAATAGATAGTGGGACTGTATAGCCTCAAGGGGAAATTAACATGGGAAATGGAATAGGGTTGGGACCCTATTTTAATACGGTCCCGACCTGATGGGTCTATGGAAATGGAACAGGGGAGAGGGATATAAAACACACACACACACACACACGAATTTAACATGGTGGGCCTGTCTAGGGACAATGATGGTAGAGGGCCAAACACAACGGAGACAGAGACATACATACAGTAGTACAAGCGTGAGATTTATATATAAAGCATTACCAAGACCTGAAATCTTGATGGGGTGTTCAAACATTTGCATAATTGTAATGATGCTATAAATAGCTATAATCAAGGAAATGCTCAACGACAAAATGGATGTGACTAAAAGTAACGTTAAAATGACGAAATTGTCCCAGAATTTAAAGGAAAATAAACATATCCCCGAAAATTAAGTTACAATGGTTTAGACTAAAATGGATAAAATTAGTAACTACTTACAATATCAACTTCTGTGACGATCGTGGATAAATACCTATGTATCTATAATCATCTGAAATTCCTATGAAATCCCACTATCTATTTATAGCTCCAACTTGTGGGTTTTTCCTTTGGAAAATCCCACTATCTTTTTATAGCCTCAGCTTGAGTGACGTTCCTGTTTATGAATTCTAGTATATATGTATAGCTACAAAATGTGGAAATCCCCAAGTCGATATTTATAGTCTCAAAATTTCCAGCGTCAGTGACGTCACTGTACTGAACATTAGGGGATAAACGGCAACAGTGTTGCAAGTGGCTGACCTGAATACGCGCTACTGTAGGTAGGTAGGTAGAGTGTATCTGATAGGGATAAAGTGAGTTTTATAGGGAAAAACAGAGACCAATACACACACACACACACACACACAACATACGCGTGCAGACACACACACACACACACAAACAACATAAGCGCGCAGACACACTCACACACACACACACACGTACACACACACACACACACACACATAGAGAGGGAAGAGGAAAAAACAAACCCCAATATACTATCCACACTCGGGAGGAAGAAAAAAAAACAACCAAATATACGATCTACACAACGTACGCGAACACACACACACACACACACACACACACACACACACACACACACACACACACTATAAAATGGATAAAATTTGTAACTACTTACAATATCAACTTCTGTGACGATCGTGGATAAATACCTATGTATCTATAATCAGCTGAAATTCCTATGAAATCCCACTATCTATTTATAGCTCCAACTTGTGGGTTTTTCCTTTGGAAAATCCCACTATCTTTTTATATCCTCAGCTTGAGTGACGTTCCTGTTTATGAATTCTAGTATATATGTATAGCTACAAAATATGGAAATCCCCAAGTCGATATTTATAGTCTCAAAATTTCCAGCGTCAGTGACGTCACTGTACTGAACACTAGGGGATAAACGGCAACAGTGTTGCAAGTGGCTGACCTGAATACGCGCTACTGTAGGTAGGTAGGTAGAGTGTATCTGATAGGGATAAAGTGAGTTTTATAGGGACAAACAGAGACCAATACACACACACACACACACACACAACATACGCGCGCAGACACACGCACACACACACATAGAGGGAAGAGGAAAAAACAAACCCCAAATATACTATCAACACAGAGGGGAGATAATACAAACCCCAAATAAACTATCCACACAAACGTACGCGAACGCATACAAACCCCAAATATACTATCCACACAAGGTCGCTAACGCATACAAACCCCAAATATACTATCCACACTCGGGAGGAAGAAAAAAAAACAACCAAATATACGATCTACACAACGTACGCTAACACACACACACACACACACACACACACACACACACACACACGCGCGCGCACACCACAGAGGGAAGAAGAATAAAACCATTATACACTATCCACACGGAGTGAAGAAATAACCCTTTATATATACTATCAACAGAGAGTGAAGAAAATAACCAATTATATTCCATCAACACAGAGTGAAGAAGAAAAAGTTTTTTGAAAGCACCTAAGCCCTCACCTGCAATGACCAACTCTGCCAAACACCTACACCCCACCCCACCCCCACTCCCAACACTACAAAACCCATTTAACCCGTTATTTTATGGCATCAGTGTGTGCTTTAGGAAACATCAAGACACAAAAATGATGGATGAATAGACTGACTATTGTTTACGGACTTGCATGCCTAAAGAGCGTGCGTGAAGGAAAACATCCTTCCATTTCAATTCTAACTAAAACGTGATCCAGAGAGATAGAGAGAGGTGAAAGAGCACAATTTCATAAAGTGTGAGTAAAAACAAAACACGCCATCCTTATTATACAATGTCAAGACCAAGAGACACTTACGTTTTCTTTCTGGTCTATTCTCTTTTAGACGGTAGTATGAAATTTCACATCAGGGCCAACGCATCGGCTCACATTGTCAATTTTTCCATTTCCATGTCTTTACTGGCACAAGTTCTTCATCATCTTCAATTTCTTCTTCTTCTTCTTCTGAATCCCTCTTCTCTGTTTCGTCTTGTTTTTTGTTTCTTCTCTTTTCTCGTAGGGCACTCTGAATTCCAGTGTCCTTTCTCCTGACAACGATATTAGGTATCTTGACTTTTGTCTCTCTTTCTTAGACGAAGCAGGTATTCTGGAGACAAATACCCATTTACCTTTGCAGATATAGCAAACTTCATTAGCACACACTTTCGTATGACTCTCATCAAATCAACGACCAAAAGAGTAAGTTTTGTTGCCACTTTCGCATGTGAATTATGCTTTCGTATGACTTTTAGCAAATATTTGACCAGCAGGTCGATCTGTGCTGACTCTTCCATCTTCGTGATCGTTTGAGAGCGGAATGAATACTCTGACGCTAAGACACTCTCCTTATATACAGGGACCTGCTGCGTATGAAACCTAGTCAAATGTAATTTTGCAATAAGATGAAACGATTTCATTGAGGAAGTAAAAGGCAATGATGTACCGTATCGCCTTACACAAAACCTGAAGTGTTAGCTCAGATCCGTGTCAGCAATTTCGAAGACGACATAACTGAGCTTTCATCAATGCTCTCCAATTATGCCACAAAACCACGAGTCCTGATTCACGCCAAAAGAAATTTCGTTCGGTCCATAAAAAATAGTATCACATCTGAGAAACGCAAAAACGAACTTCCAGAAAACTGAGAACGACGGCTTACACCTACAACGTAAATGTATGAGTTCAAGTAGTGCGTAAAACTTAGTCAAATTAAATTTTTATAGTCAAGACGAAACGATCTCTTTTCGAAGAAGAAAGCAGACACCAAGCGACAATGGCGATCCGTGTCACACAACACTTTTCAAAATGTATATGATCAGAGGTTTGTTCTAGCGATCTGCACGGTTAAATTAAATGTTGATGTATTTTGCAATAAGACGGACACAATTTCCATGGGATCGCCCATGGTACGATTGTTCGTGCATTAGTTTAATTTTTAAAAATATTTTTTATATAAATCGCCTATAGGATAGACCCAGTAAAGCATGGCCATTCTCGTCACTGTCTGAATAGCTACTCAAGTCAATTCGAAGTGAACGCGGTAAGAAAATAAGTATAGCCAATGAAATGGCTTACAACGGGTGATGCATTGTTTTGTTCTAGGACTGTGTGGCATAATAATCCCTATGTTCTTGCGTTGTTACCATTACAGTGCAGACAGACTGAAATGTGAACTTACAAGCCCTCTTTGTCTGTGTTGTACCATTTCTTCTTACCACATCAAAATACTGAGCGTCACAGTATTGGTTCGCGTTTTCAAGCTGACCATTTTTTTATATCTCACTTAAACATTTTAACATAAACACTCACACTCACATCGGTAGAGTCAGAACAGATGTGTTACAGTATTGAGGGGCATGTTATCTTTTTTTTCAAACTAATAAATTTGGGGTTTGTATGAAGTAAAGAACCGAAAGTACAGTGAAACTCAAGGATGATGACCCAATCTGTCTGTCTATTGATGCGTGTATTTACTTAAGAAGAAATATGACCTCTAAAACACAAAGAGATACGGCAAGCATGATTAGAATGAACATAACGATGTTTTCCTTCACGCCCGTGTAATTTAGAGCTTCAATCCTCTTTGAAGACAAACTTGGTCTCCTTTTGTAGGGCTTGAAATAATAAAAAACCTGAAAAAATCTTAAGCACTTTGCTATAGATAATTTCATCAACAGACTAAACAACATAAATACCGTTACAACACTAGAAAGCCTTAAATCTTCTATCAAAAAGAAATGCATCAAAAATTAAAGATTAACGATAACTAACCAATGAAACCGAATTTAACAAAGGCAGTGACATGTGAAGAAATGTCTCTCACTTTGGAAAGGTAGGCGAATGTACTCTGTCATGCACCATCAACTTGAAAAAAAATTATAAACAGAGAGAAACCTGAATTCAAAATTCAGTTGTTTTTTCTTCAAAATTGTTTCGTTTCTTTTTTCTTTTTTGGAACAAATCTAAGCACTAATATAGAGTGGAAAAGGGAAAATGCACATACAAGCTTTGATATTTCTGAAAAAATGAGGGGATATTCCTAACGTTCATAACCACCTATATATGCTTGGACTTGTCTGTGACTTATCCACAAAACAAGATGTACATATTTCTGGTCAAGCTGCAAGTGTGTGCGTGTTTTTGAAAATGGTAAAAATTGGATATACAATTTTCTCGTGACACTTATAAAGTGAAGAGTCTGTGCAAGTGTCAAAAGCCAAAGTCATATAAGTTTTGTATTTTGTACGGCTTGTAAAGATTTTCACTTTAGAAAATGTGAAGTATCACAAGTTATTATCACAAACAGAAGTGGAACATAGGGGCTTGCAAGAAAGAAAATAACCCAGACAGTTGGATTCATCAAGAGTGCTAGAGACGGTACCCGAACTTGCTTGCTTGCTTACTTGAATTAAAGTGATTTTGGCTCTAATGGAGCATATATCACTGGTTTAATAACGCACCGCGTGATTTTTAATTACTCCTGGGGAAGGAAAGAGAGCCTCATCCCCCAGGCTTTTATGTACTCACAGACTATTTTTAAATTTAGCCACTCAGGTGTAGGACTAACTAGTCCTTAACAACCTGA
This sequence comes from Sinohyriopsis cumingii, assembly GCA_028554795.2. Lineage (NCBI taxonomy): Eukaryota > Metazoa > Mollusca > Bivalvia > Unionida > Unionidae > Sinohyriopsis > Sinohyriopsis cumingii. The sequence goes on from CM068828.1 coordinate 55,688,328, forward strand.
CTGAAAGGCTTTAAACATGAGTGGGAATTGTCTCACCACACACTCATTTTTCTGTCTGAGCGTGGTAAAGGAGGAAAAAGGTGCTCGGCAAGACAGCCATGGATGTTTAGTACTCACCAAAACGCTAGCCCGTACTTATTTCAAATCAAGTCGTGTCACCAAAAAAGACGCCGTGTACGACATCAAAGACATTGTCAAACGCAGAAACCGTAAAGTGGGCAAACGATGTGTCAAAGAAGTCAAAGTACGTTGGAAAGGATATCCGCCCAGTTTTCATTCTTGGATCGACGCTTCGCACGTCATCGACTATAAAAAGAAGTGACCATCATTCCCTTTCACACAGATTCAGCTACTGCGATCACTCCTTCACCCAATTCTTCTCTGCAAGATTTACACCCTTGTGGGTGTGGTATGGAGAACGTGTGACTAAAACGCAAATCATCTTTTTTTTCCCTACCTTCGTGGTGTATTGTGTCATCGGTGCAGCCATTACCAATTTGAGTTTGCAACAAGGAGACAAACACTTGTGGACCATTGTATTGAGCAGTTGCATCGGTTACCTGTTTCCTAATCCCTCCCTGAAATTCTCCTCGAACGGGAACCAGGGGAACCTTGTGTCCAGTGTCAGTGCCACTCACCACTCCAACAACAACCCCATTTTGGGCGGAGACACTCCTCTGACTTCCAGTAACACCTCGGACAGCCACAGAACTCTGGAATTATGAGTCACCAAAACCAATTTTACTTAACCTTACCCAGTGACAGTTCCATGGAGGTGTTTCCCAAGAACACGTTGTGCTGTTACACGGTCAAATTACCTCAGACCATCAAGATAGATCACGAAGCCCATTGGGAAGTGGCTTTAGTGGAAATCATTCACCCAACACAAATCAAAAACATCACCGAAAAGCAAAACACTTTCGAGGTGGAAATCCTGAATGCCCGATTGGAGGAAGAAATCAATAAAATCGGGTTTTTAGGGGACACAAGACCAGCCAGCAATCCAGCCTTCATTATCTACACCTTAAAAATTCCTTCAGGTTATTATTTTAGTGGTGAACATTTGGTGGACACTATTGCGGACAGGTTCAACTTAGCCTTTGGCAAAGCACTGAACAGAGCCAAAAAAAGTGTAAAGATTGAGTACCATAAAGTTACAGTGAAACTCAATTTTCGAAAACGGTTCTCTAACGAATTGTAAGTCAAGACAGCGACGAGGGAGATTTTCTCCCTATAAAATCCGACCAGATGCGTGTGTAACTTCAGTTTGCAGAAAATCTACGCGCAGATAATACGGTGAACGTCATCTTGTATGCTGAATTTGACAATACGATATAAAGCATCAGTTTGAGAGAGGTCATTCTAGATTGTCAGAAGTCATGGAAGACTTTTATCAATGTTTATATAGTAAGGATTCTTTGGACATGGAATGCGAAGATCCGGAGGAATGAGAACCCCAAGACAAAGACGACGAAGTCATCATGATGAAGTCTAGATGGCCAGAACAAGAATCACATTTAGTTTCCTGTTATGCTATAGTCTCGACAGAAAAAAAATTAAGGAATTGATCAAGAAAGATTGCTATGGATGTCATAACGATCATCCCAGTCAAATTCAACACGATAAATGCCTGATGCTGAGTCAAGAAGAAAAATTGGACGAATATCTGGACGAAGCTTGGAGAGTCATCTCGGACGAAGACGTGTTGCAACAGTGGTATAAAGGCTTGCGTGAACATTCTTGTCCTCCATTAACCACTCAAGAGATCCATCGTATCGAAGCTCTCCTGAATCAGAGTGAGGAGACGAAGCGAAGAAACGGTTACTTGTCAGACATTTTCAAGCAAAAAGTCAGGATCGAATTGATGACTTATTATTACCTGTGAAGAAAAAAAGAAGAAAAAACCACACACAAATCAATGGATACCTGGGAACTTTATTACCTTTTGAACCACAGTTCGTATACGGCTTCTTGGAATCCTGTCGTCTGTGCTAAAGATGAACTCCCTCATCGCAAACCTCAAGACCATGAAGCTTATGTCATCAACACGGACGACAGTCATCTCCCAGGAACCCACTGGGTAGCCGTTTACTTTCCTCAAGAAGGATGTGTGGAATATTTTGATTCGTACGGATTGCCCCCTTTGGAAGACGATATCATTGACTTTATGAGAAGAAATGCTCAAACCACCCGATTCAATAATGTGAAATTACAAGGCACAGATTCCTTGGTGTGTGGACAATATTGTGTGTATTTTCTGCATCATCGCAGCCTGGGCTATTCCTTAGAACATTTAGTGACTCATTTTGAACCTCGTCATTCTTCTAGAAACGATGTGAAAGCAGATCGATGGTTTTGTGACCAGTATGCTTATCTTTTGTCTCTAACCAGGAAACGTAGTGTCCATCAATGGCCTAATGACTTACAACAGTGGAAATCACAATTTCATTCACAACGTTGTCAGCCCTGTCCAAAATAATGTGTGAGTTGAAAGAAAATGTTTGTGATTAGAAAAAATGTTTGATGTTATATTGTTGGATTATTGTTAAAAATGTTATTGTTGTTTGTTAGTGTTAAGTAATTTGGAATAAAAATGTTGTTTTGAAGAAAAAAAAATGCCTTTGTGGTTTGTTTAACTATAGGTATCCTGATTCATGCTCTTTGACTTCTCTCTATCCCTCCCATAACACTATTTGAACGGTTCGACTTGAAAACCGTGTATTAATGATTTCCTTCACGTCCGCGCTTTGAAAATAAAAACGGGGCAGTCTCCAGTCTGCCCATCCATTGTCGACTCATCTTCCTACGAAGATGTGCTCAAGATTAGCCAAGTTGAACGAAGCCTATGTGAATTTGCATAGGGTAATGACAAGTCTGATACCGAGACCTGAAGAGACAGACAATATCATAATGTTGAAAGTCACTGAAGACCTGAAAGAAGAACTCTTCAAGGAGGAATTCAAGAAGGAGAAAGAAGACTGGACGGAGAAGTACAGACTTCATAAACAGCAGAGAGAGCAGCAACAGCAGCAGCAGCATGAACCTGACAGAGGCTTTGTATTCAGTGGTATCGACACCAAAGAGTTCTTCTTCTCTTTCCGAAGAAGCAGACCTTATCCTGTGAGAAAGCCTGTCGTCAGAGGAGGCCGCCATCTTATAACCTAAGCGATCGCCATAGCTTCAAGTTCCCCCCCCCCCCCAAAAAAAGAAATAACATTCCATTGCCTATGATATGTTAGTCAGTTAGAAGAAAAAATACAGAAGTGAGTCTATCAGCACATGATTTCTTTATCTTGGTTAGAAAGCGTGACTCTAAGTTGTTCGTTTCCGTCGCTTATCAAAATTTTAAAAATAGTAATGTTCTGTAAAAAGTGAGTGAGTGTTTCTTTAGGTCTGTGCGTTTTTTTTTTTTTTTTTTTTTTTTTTTTTGTTGGTGACAATATGGATAATGTAAGTTCGGGTACAACGAAATTAAAAGAATTAGGCCCAGAACTCGGTGTGGAGGGAAGAAATATACCCAACAGCAGCGGGAGCAAGAAATGCAGACACAGCCAGTTAGCACTCCACCCATCTCGAGAACACAAATAACATCTAGTTAACAGCCGACTATACCTAACAAACAACCCACTCCGGAAAGAGTGGTGGCAGAACAAAGGGCAAATTATGTTAGACAGAAGGTATGGCAAACTCAGACTCAATTATCGGAGGCACTACGTTCTTCTCTCACTCCGATACTACAGGCAATCCCAGCTGAAATAACAACCACAACAACAATAACAGCGACAGACACCATAGCAGCGGATTTGAAACTATGTACCTCAACTGAAGAATTAGTATCAGAACCAGAAGAGGAAATTGAGGCGGTTGAGGAGGAGGAGGAGGGGGACGCTGACCCTCGTTGAGAAGTACACCGAAATGGGGCTAGATCAAGCATTGTATGACGTCAACAAAGCAGGGCAGTTTATTAGAGCCATACAATACGTTGCCTACAAATCTCTAGACACCTTTAAACCAAGACCTTCTCAATGGGGATTAGGGGTCAGAGTTCTTCCCCAATTCTACAGACAAGCCTACACTGGATACCCCCTCAGTCAGCTGGTAGAAGCCGCTGCTTACATTACCACCCATCATGGCTACGCATTTCCTGATATCAAGAATCATGAGACTAGGAGTGCGGGAAAGAACGTGAAAGAAGAAAGAGACGTGTTACCTTCTAACAGAAAAAACAGACATTTTTAGGGCTCCAAAAGATTGCCTTTTATTAAATAGGGAACCATATTTGGCTTGGTATCCCTCCTTGACTAAACTATTCTCGAAACAAACTTGACCCATTGGAACACCGCAACAAACTTAACTTTTTAAACCTAACAGTGGCCAAACTGGTATATGTCGCTTAGACATAATAATTTAAATAAGATCAGTATGGGTATTTTTATATACACTAAGTACTAATATTAGACAGATATGTTAGGAAGTAGGAAATTTAACAGACTCGTTGGATTTGAACTAATTGCACAGGTGGTTAACACATTATTGGTACTTTTTATTGTCCATTAGCAAAAACGGGACTTGATTTGAAATAAGTACGGGCTAGCGTTTTGGTGAGTACTTAACATCCATGGCTGTCTTGCCGAGCACCTTTTTCCTCCTTTACCACGCTCGGACATAAAAATGAGTGTGTGGTGAGACAATTCCCACTCATGTTTAAAGCCTTTCAGTCAGGTTGTTAAGGACTAGTTAGTCCTACACCTGAGTGGCTAAATTTAAAAATAGTCTGTGAGTACATAAAAGCCTGGGGGATGAGGCTCTCTTTCCTTCCCCAGGAGTAATTAAAAATCACGCGGTGCGTTATTAAACCAGTGATATATGCTCCATTAGAGCCAAAATCACTTTAATTCAAGTAAGCAAGCAAGCAAGTTCGGGTACCGTCTCTAGCACTCTTGATGACACCAACTGTCTGGGTTATTTTCTTTCTTGCAAGCCCCTATGTTCCACTTCTGTTTGTGATAATAACTTGTGATACTTCACATTTTCTAAAGTGAAAATCTTTACAAGCCGTACAAAATACAAAACTTATATGACTTTGGCTTTTGACACTTGCACAGACTCTTCACTTTATAAGTGTCACGAGAAAATTGTATATCCAATTTTTACCATTTTCAAAAACACGCACACACTTGCAGCTTGACCAGAAATATGTACATCTTGTTTTGTGGATAAGTCACAGACAAGTCCAAGCATATATAGGTGGTTATGAACGTTAGGAATATCCCCTCATTTTTTCAGAAATATCAAAGCTTGTATGTGCATTTTCCCTTTTCCACTCTATATTAGTGCTTAGATTTGTTCCAAAAAAGAAAAAAGAAACGAAACAATTTTGAAGAAAAAACAACTGAATTTTGAATTCAGGTTTCTCTCTGTTTATAATTTTTTTTCAAGTTGATGGTGCATGACAGAGTACATTCGCCTACCTTTCCAAAGTGAGAGACATTTCTTCACATGTCACTGCCTTTGTTAAATTCGGTTTCATTGGTTAGTTATCGTTAATCTTTAATTTTTGATGCATTTCTTTTTGATAGAAGATTTAAGGCTTTCTAGTGTTGTAACGGTATTTATGTTGTTTAGTCTGTTGATGAAATTATCTATAGCAAAGTGCTTAAGATTTTTTCAGGTTTTTTATTATTTCAAGCCCTACAAAAGGAGACCAAGTTTGTCTTCAAAGAGGATTGAAGCTCTAAATTACACGGGCGTGAAGGAAAACATCGTTATGTTCATTCTAATCATGCTTGCCGTATCTCTTTGTGTTTTAGAGGTCATATTTCTTCTTAAGTAAATACACGCATCAATAGACAGACAGATTGGGTCATCATCCTTGAGTTTCACTGTACTTTCGGTTCTTTACTTCATACAAACCCCAAATTTATTAGTTTGAAAAAAAAGATAACATGCCCCTCAATACTGTAACACATCTGTTCTGACTCTACCGATGTGAGTGTGAGTGTTTATGTTAAAATGTTTAAGTGAGATATAAAAAAATGGTCAGCTTGAAAACGCGAACCAATACTGTGACGCTCAGTATTTTGATGTGGTAAGAAGAAATGGTACAACACAGACAAAGAGGGCTTGTAAGTTCACATTTCAGTCTGTCTGCACTGTAATGGTAACAACGCAAGAACATAGGGATTATTATGCCACACAGTCCTAGAACAAAACAATGCATCACCCGTTGTAAGCCATTTCATTGGCTATACTTATTTTCTTACCGCGTTCACTTCGAATTGACTTGAGTAGCTATTCAGACAGTGACGAGAATGGCCATGCTTTACTGGGTCTATCCTATAGGCGATTTATATAAAAAATATTTTTAAAAATTAAACTAATGCACGAACAATCGTACCATGGGCGATCCCATGGAAATTGTGTCCGTCTTATTGCAAAATACATCAACATTTAATTTAACCGTGCAGATCGCTAGAACAAACCTCTGATCATATACATTTTGAAAAGTGTTGTGTGACACGGATCGCCATTGTCGCTTGGTGTCTGCTTTCTTCTTCGAAAAGAGATCGTTTCGTCTTGACTATAAAAATTTAATTTGACTAAGTTTTACGCACTACTTGAACTCATACATTTACGTTGTAGGTGTAAGCCGTCGTTCTCAGTTTTCTGGAAGTTCGTTTTTGCGTTTCTCAGATGTGATACTATTTTTTATGGACCGAACGAAATTTCTTTTGGCGTGAATCAGGACTCGTGGTTTTGTGGCATAATTGGAGAGCATTGATGAAAGCTCAGTTATGTCGTCTTCGAAATTGCTGACACGGATCTGAGCTAACACTTCAGGTTTTGTGTAAGGCGATACGGTACATCATTGCCTTTTACTTCCTCAATGAAATCGTTTCATCTTATTGCAAAATTACATTTGACTAGGTTTCATACGCAGCAGGTCCCTGTATATAAGGAGAGTGTCTTAGCGTCAGAGTATTCATTCCGCTCTCAAACGATCACGAAGATGGAAGAGTCAGCACAGATCGACCTGCTGGTCAAATATTTGCTAAAAGTCATACGAAAGCATAATTCACATGCGAAAGTGGCAACAAAACTTACTCTTTTGGTCGTTGATTTGATGAGAGTCATACGAAAGTGTGTGCTAATGAAGTTTGCTATATCTGCAAAGGTAAATGGGTATTTGTCTCCAGAATACCTGCTTCGTCTAAGAAAGAGAGACAAAAGTCAAGATACCTAATATCGTTGTCAGGAGAAAGGACACTGGAATTCAGAGTGCCCTACGAGAAAAGAGAAGAAACAAAAACCAAGACGAAACAGAGAAGAGGGATTCAGAAGAAGAAGAAGAAGAAATTGAAGATGATGAAGAACTTGTGCCAGTAAAGACATGGAAATGGAAAAATTGACAATGTGAGCCGATGCGTTGGCCCTGATGTGAAATTTCATACTACCGTCTAAAAGAGAATAGACCAGAAAGAAAACGTAAGTGTCTCTTGGTCTTGACATTGTATAATAAGGATGGCGTGTTTTGTTTTTACTCACACTTTATGAAATTGTGCTCTTTCACCTCTCTCTATCTCTCTGGATCACGTTTTAGTTAGAATTGAAATGGAAGGATGTTTTCCTTCACGCACGCTCTTTAGGCATGCAAGTCCGTAAACAATAGTCAGTCTATTCATCCATCATTTTTGTGTCTTGATGTTTCCTAAAGCACACACTGATGCCATAAAATAACGGGTTAAATGGGTTTTGTAGTGTTGGGAGTGGGGGTGGGGTGGGGTGTAGGTGTTTGGCAGAGTTGGTCATTGCAGGTGAGGGCTTAGGTGCTTTCAAAAAACTTTTTCTTCTTCACTCTGTGTTGATGGAATATAATGGGTTATTTTCTTCACTCTCTGTTGATAGTATATATAAAGGGTTATTTCTTCACTCCGTGTGGATAGTGTATAATGGTTTTATTCTTCTTCCCTCTGTGGTGTGCGCGTGTGTGTGTGTGTGTGTGTGGTGTGTGTGTGTGTGTGTGTATGTGTATGTGTGTTAGCGTACGTTGTGTAGATCGTATATTTGGTTGTTTTTTTTTCTTCCTCCCGAGTGTGGATAGTATATTTGGGGTTTGTATGCGTTAGCGACCTTGTGTGGATAGTATATTTGGGGTTTGTATGCGTTCGCGTACGTTTGTGTGGATAGTTTATTTGGGGTTTGTATTATCTCCCCTCTGTGTTGATAGTATATTTGGGGTTTGTTTTTTCCTCTTCCCTCTATGTGTGTGTGTGTGCGTGTGTCTGCGCGCGTATGTTGTGTGTGTGTGTGTGTGTATTGGTCTCTGTTTTTCCCTATAAAACTCACTTTATCCCTATCAGATACACTCTACCTACCTACCTACAGTAGCGCGTATTCAGGTCAGCCACTTGCAACACTGTTGCCGTTTATCCCCTAGTGTTCAGTACAGTGACGTCACTGACGCTGAAAATTTTGAGACTATAAATATCGACTTGGGGATTTCCACATTTTGTAGCTATACATATATACTAGAATTCATAAACAGGAACGTCACTCAAGCTGAGGCTATAAAAAGATAGTGGGATTTTCCAAAGGAAAAACCCACAAGTTGGAGCTATAAATAGATAGTGGGATTTCATAGGAATTTCAGCTGATTATAGATACATAGGTATTTATCCACGATCGTCACAGAAGTTGATATTGTAAGTAGTTACTAATTTTATCCATTTTAGTCTAAACCACTGTAACTTAATTTTCGGGGATATGTTTATTTTCCTTTAAATTCTGGGACAATTTCGTCATTTTAACGTTACTTTTAGTCACATCCATTTTGTCGTTGAGCATTTCCTTGATTATAGCTATTTATAGCATCATTACAATTATGCAAATTTTTGAACACCCCATCAAGATTTCAGGTCTTGGTAATGCTTTATATATAAATCTCACGCTTGTACTACTGTATGTATGTCTCTGTCTCCGTTGTGTTTGGCCCTCTACCATCATTGTCCCTAGACAGGCCCACCATGTTAAATTCGTGTGTGTGTGTGTGTGTGTGTTTTATATCCCTCTCCCCTGTTCCATTTCCATAGACCCATCAGGTCGGGACCGTATTAAAATAGGGTCCCAACCCTATTCCATTTCCCATGTTAATTTCCCCTTGAGGCTATACAGTCCCACTATCTATTTCCATGTTCAATTCCCCTTGAGGCTAGAGTGACCCAAGACTTTTTCCCATGTTCAATTCCCCTTGAGGCTAGAGTGTCCCAAGACTTTTCCCATGTTAAATTCCCCTTGAGGCTAGAGTGTCCCACGATTTTTCTCCATGTTAAATTTCCATTGAGGCTAGAGTGTCCCAGGGGTCTCTGTAATGCTAATTCCCATTGAGGCTAGGGTATCCCACTTTACTACTTATACGTGTCAATGGAGCACGGCGGGTGTGATTCACACCCGGCACTCTTTTAGCCTAATATCAACAATTTGAACATATTCCTTGCATATAATCCAATAAATTGAGTAGTCCTCTTATTTAATACCTAACGTATCGAAAATCATTGTGGAAATAGTTGTAAAATCTCGTTTACCTTTTTTATCCGACATTTTCGTCTAGATCGTCCGCCATATTAGTTCAAATATGATTACTTCCGTTCTCAGCTTCGTTTGTTTGTGTGCCATATAAGGACATTGAGGCCTTATTTGGAAACGTAAATAAATCTTAGTAAAAATTTGGCGCGGTTTGAGTCAGAAATTCTGCGCATTAAAAGCAAATACGGTTTGTCGGCAACTTTGAAATTCCACAAAGAACCCATTTTTCGCCACTTGATTAATAATACCATAGCGTAGAATATCCAAATATGGTCTGGCAAGCCTTACGTAGAAAAGGGGTCACGGCGAGAGTCTCGCGTTATCTGTCATGGCGGACACGGTGAGGTCAGTGTAACCGTGCCTATTTATTTTATCGTGTAAGGGCTTAATAAATTCAAAATTAGCCAAACGTCTTTCACAACATGATTATGCTCATGTAGTAGATTTCTACACTGTTTGTTTTTGAGTTGAGTGATGATTCTTTTTGCTCCATTACATGATATGGGATCAGTTCGTAGACTCAGCTTCGACCACAACCACAACAAATCAAGATGAGGCTACGACATCGTAGCTACTGTACTACTGTGCATGAGAGCCCATGATATGCTGCTCCCTAAGTTGTAGACAGCAAGTTACATTTTGAATTAAAGGTTTTAATATGGGCTAATAATAGGGAATGCACTATTTATAGTTTACTTCTGTGTGCTGATAGGCGTGTATGCTAGACGTAGTTTATTAATAGTTTTGCAATTTATAGAGAAAAGTATTGGCTAAAATCTGCGTATTATGTTGTTTCTATAAGGTTGAAGTTTGTTGTTTACTAGCGTGTTGATAAATATATACATGGCTTTGCTTTGTTAGCAGTTATACAGCTACATATGTTTTATAGTAACACGTACGTGGTTACTATTTGCGGCATGTTATGCTTGGTCTATCAGGTGTCCCCCCCCCACACACACACACATGCGCGCGCGTTATTGTATCCTATAATAGTTCGTACAGAAAAAATCATTCATACTTTTCTATGATGTCTCATGAAAATCTGCGGACTAGCGAAGAATGTTACCTGCATGATTTGAGATAAGTTATATTCCTTGATGACCGTTATGTGGTAAGGATTTTAAGAAACAAAACAAAATAGAAAACGAAAGATAATTAGTGTAGTGGGGCTGTATAGGGTCAAGGGGACTTTAATGTTAAAAAGGGTATATCCACTATAGGATCTATGGGAATTTAACATGGGGACTTTTAACATGGATGGGCCTGTAGAGTGTCAAGGGCAAATGAACATGGATGGGACTGTATAGCGTCAAGGGAAAATGAACATGGGAATATATCGTGGGCCTGTATAGCGTCAAGGGAAATTGAACATGGGAGATGGAGATAACACAGACAACAGACAAGAGACAAACACTGATACAACATGAAAAAGAAATTGGGGAGGCAAGAAAGCAATTATTTTCGAGGTCAATGAGGGGCACTGAAAAGGGCCTCTGGGTTCTTCTTCTTCTATTTCCTCCACTTCTTCAGCCATCTCCTGACCTTTCCCACTATTCCTGTCTTCTTCTTCTTCTTTTGGGACTCTGGCATCCAGTCAGTGTAGCCCATGGCTCTAAACTTGTCCTGGATTTTGATCCAATTACGGTCCAGGCTCTCAAACTCTTCCTTTTTCTTGATATTTTCTCTTTCTTTCCTCTCCTTTAACCACCTGTCCTTGATCTTCTTCACTTCTACATCTATCACCTTTCTCATCTGTTCTTCCGCTTTCTTCAGTTGTTCACCACCCCTTTTGACAAAGGGCCACTCTGACCATTGTTTTATCTCTTCCAAATAGCATCTGACGTCTATTACCTTATCCAGAGACTCTTTTATTGTCTCCACTCTGACATAGGGGGATTAATTAATCCTCTCAGCCTCTTCACTTCTCCCTCTATTATCCCCTCCATCATCTCCCTGGCTAATTTTAGTTGGTTGACATAGGCAAGACTGTTTGTTAATCTCCATTCTCTTTCAGTTCTTTCAACAGCATATTCCACATCCACCATCCAAAAGTAAGTGTTTCTTAAATCATTGAACAAAGCTGACACTGCCATCTTCTCTGCTTATTCCGCGAACGACGAACGCTTTGAATTTTTATATCTAAAGCACGGACGTGAAGGAAAACATCCCCAAATTGTTCTCTTCTCATATTATTTACTATCCACACAAAGGTGAAGAGACAAAAAACATAACCAAAATCTACTATCCACACACGCGCAGAAGCTAAATCCAACCCCAAATCTACCATCCACACATGGGAGAAGCTAAAAACATAACCATAATTTAACATCCACACACGAGAAGAAGCCAAATCAAACCCACAAATTTACTATTCACACACGCTGAGAAGCTAAAAACATAACCATAATCTACTATCCACACACGAGAAGAAGCCAAATCAAACCCAAACTATACCACCCACACACGAGAGAAGCTAAAAACATAACCATAATTTACAATCCGAACACGTGAAGAAGCCAAATCAAACCCAAAATATACCATCCACACACGGGAGAAGCTAAAAACATAACCACAATCTACTATCCACACACGCGAAGAAGCCAAATCAAACCCAAAATCTACCATCCACACACGCCAAGAAGCAGAAACAAGCCCATCATTTACTATCCACACACGCGGAGATGCCAAATCAAACCCAAAATTTACTATCCACACACTCTGAGAAGCTAAAAACATAACACAGTCTACTATTCACACACGCGAAGAAGCCAAATCAAACCCCAAAATCTACTATCCACACACGGGAGAAGCAGAAATATAACCATAATCTACTATCCACACACGCGAAGAAGCCAAATCAAACCCCAAAATCTACCATCCACACACGGGAGAAGAAGAAACACCATAATCTACTATCCACAAACGCGAAGAAGCCAAAATTCAAACCTAATAATCTACTATCCACACACGCGGAGAAGCAAAAAAACATAACCGAAATCTACTATCCACACACGCGAAGAAGCCAAAACATAACCACCAATATACTATCCACACACGCGAAGAAGCAAAACAAACTCTTACTTTACTATCCACAAACCCCATTATATACTATCCACACAGGCGAAGGAGCCAAAACTAAACACTCATCTACTATCCACACATGCGAAGGACCCAAAACTAAACACCAATCTACTATCCACACACGCGGAGAAGCAAAAACTAATCCTTATTATACTATCCACACACGCGGAGAAGCCAAATCATAACCATAATATACTATCCACACATGAGGAGAAGCCAAACCCAACCTAAGATCTACCATCCACACACGGGAGAAGCTAAAAACATAACCATCATTTACCATCCACACACACAAAGAAGCCAAATCAAACCCCAAAATCTACCATCCACACACGCTGAGAAGCTAAAAACATAATCATAATCTACTATCCACACACGCGAAGAAGCCAAATCAAACCCCAAAATCTACCATCCATACACGCTGAGAAGCTAAAAACATAACCATAATATACTATCCACACACGGGAAGGTTTAAAAAACCATACTCTTTACTATCTACACTAACTTACTTCGCCACTTACAAAACCCAATAATCTGCCATCCACACAAACGTACGTTAGCGCTTACAAACACACACACACACACACACACACACACACACACACACACACACACACACACACACACACAATCACATCAGGAAAGGAGTAAGTATTTATAATCACACTACTCCACATTCACACATTGGCAAATTGAATAGTGTTTCTTTTCTAGATTTTTTAGTTAGCCCTGAAAAGGGCTGTTTTTCTGGAACTCCAGAGGCACCTGTCTAATGGCGGCACCTTCCTGGTCTGACACCACAGACACAACGTCAACTCCAATCATCGTTCCAATTCACTCGAGTGGTCGGAATAGCAGACGGGGGTTGAGTGGCTTCACTATCCCACTCCTCCGTTTGTGGAATAGTGAACACTTCTTGTTCCCTCTGTCATCTTTGTCTTCTATGCCACACTCGAGGATGAACAACTGGCCTCCTTGCCTCCTGTGGGTCCTGTACTGGTTCTTGTTGTTGTTCACGTTGTGGCTGTGGTGCAGCTACTGGCTGTGGTGCAGCTATTGCCTGTGGAGGTTCCCTCACCAAAAGGTTTCACCTCACAACTTGGTCTTATGAACAGGTGAGGTTGGTTCCCTCTCTTCTTTTCCTCCTCTTCTTTCATTTTTCTCTCGTCCTCCTCCTGCTCTATCCTGGCTTCTTCTACAATAGCCTCCGCTGCCAGTTCGTCCAGGAGTCGCCTGGCATACTCCAGGTGCATCTGAAGTTACATTAACTTAGTCAGTCTGCTGCTCATTCTACTCATTCTGCACTGTTGATCAATCAACGATGGGTAGCCAGACTGCTGAGTGTTTCAGTATATATACTTGAAGCACGGACGTGAAGGAAAACATCTCCTAAGACCCGAATCTTACATTACCTATATGATTACCAAAAAAAAAAAAACGCGGACCTAAAGGAAACACTCACATTTTTATACTGACGATTAATATTTTAAAATTTTTTGACTAGTGACGGAAACGAAGGACTTAGAGTTATACTTTCTAACCCAGATAAAGAAATCATGTGCTTATAGAGGCACTTCTATTTTTTCTAACTGAATAACCTATCATAGGCAATGGAATGATTATTTCTTTTCTAGAGTATGGGGTAGCCCTGAAAAGGGCTGTTTTTTGTGTGAACGAAATGATGGCAATCGTTTAGGGTATAAGACTGTGGCCTCGTCTGGTGACAGACTTTCTCACAGGATAAAGTCTGCTTCTTCGAAAAGAGAAGGAGAACTCTTTGGTGTCGACACGGTAGTCGACAAAACCTCTGTTAGGTTCCTGTTGCTGTTGCTCTCTCTGTTCTCTCTGTTGTTTCTGAAGTCTGTACTTATCCGTCCATTCTTCTTTCTCCCTGTTTATTTCCTCTCTGAAGAGCTCTTCTATCAGGTCTTCAGTGACTTTTAACATTCTGACATTCTCTGTTTCTTCAGGCTTCGGTATCAGACTTTGTCTGATACGATGCAAATTCACGTAGGCTTCGTTCAGCTTGGTTAGTCTTGAGCACATCTTAGTAGGAGGATGAGTCAACAATGGATGGTCAGACTGGAGACTACCCCGCTTTAATGGTAAAAGCGCCGACGTGAAGGAAAGCATCCCTACACGGTTTCGAGTCGGAACACTCAAATTAGTTCGATGTGAGGGACAGAGAGAAGTCAAAGAGCATGGTTCATGATACCCATAGCCAAACAAACGACAAACGCATTTTTTTTTCAAAACACAACATTTTTATTAAAATAACTTATCACTAACAATTCACAAATTTTTAAAAATTAACCATTCAAACAACTAACAAACATTTGTTTCAATAGCTATGTATTTTGAAAAAGGTTGACAACATTGTGAATGAAATTGAGATTTCCACTCTTGGAAGTCATTGAGTCATTGATGTACACTACGTTTCCTACCTAAAAGACAAAAGATAACCATAATGACCTATGTAAAGAGGGATAACAGTCTTCCATGGCTTCTAATAGTCTAAAATGACTTCTCTCAAACTGTTAATTTCTAGGGTATTATCGAATTCGGCATACAGGAGGACGTTCACCGTCTGGGGTAGAGGTTCTGCAAACTGAAGTTCCACACGCAGTTGACCAGATTTTATAGGGTGGAAATGTCCGTCGTCACTGTCTTGGTCTGGAGTGAAATCAAAAGCCCACAAAGCATAGCCTCCTGCATAATCGTCGTTCGAAATGCCGTGACTGGTGTTGGTCCCTACTGTCCGGTGGCTTCGTACAGGGACAAGTACGATCTCGAGTAATTCCTGTCACCAAACGTAGGCTCGAAAGGTCGGGTACACAAGGCCTTGCCATCGCGACTGACTTCAATTTTGGAGACTCTGTAGTGTTTAAACTGGAATGGATTTTGATCGTGGACTCCGTTGAGTGCTGCATTGCTAACGATGCCAACGATTAAACGTTTGGGTAACTGTCCTTGGAACAGATGATCTTCGATCCTGGATTGGAGTTCAGCAGGAATAGTGAAAGTTTTCACTTCCACACGTCGTATCGGATACTTGGCGTTCGTTCTGCTCAAAGTGTGACTGATGTCGTTTCCCACTTTAGGTAACACTTCCACACGTCGCACGTAGAGTCTGGCTTCTTGAATGATAGTTTTGTACTCGGCAGCATGGGCCATCAAATGGAATGCGGTACTGCTACGATTCAGTCTCAGGCGGATATCCACACCGTTCAGCAAATACTTCTCTTGCAACTACATGTCCAAATGCAAACGATCCATTAGTTCTAAACTTCGTCCTTGCAGGATTTTCTTTCTACGGTCGTTAAAACCTACATTGTGAGGATCGTCATCTGCTATCAGGGCTGTGTCTTTAAACGTGTTCTCCCCTGCTGTGTCAGCTTTCCATACCACGCAAGCATCCAGATGAGTGTTCTTGCTCTCTTTTCCGTACGTCAAGAGATTTTCCAGGTACGCACGGTAAGGGTAAGTATCCATGCTACTGCTGACTAATTTGTTATTCAAATACAAATCCACTTCACTGAACAAGGAATGCATGAAATTGTTGACGGGAGCTACTCTAGCATGGCTCCTGGAGCAGTGTCGTCCGTTTTGATCACTTTGACTTTCAGGTACAAGTAACTGCTATTCAGATCGATGTAATCTTCGGGTTGTCCTTTGATTTTAAACTCGATGGGAGCTGAATCCGTCGAGAGGAAACGGGATAAAATTCGACCCATTGGGATTCTTGCATCGTCATCATGGTAGGCGGCATGGCAAACAGATCCATTTCAGACTTGGAACAAGCGCAAGACTCTTGGTGCATCATTTCTGTCTCTCTATAATTGAATAATCAAAAACGTCTAAGTCTCGAGCAGTTCTTCTTTTCTTTGTCTTTCTAGCTTCAGAAGTGTGAAGTCTGGTGAAAGGGTGTTTTCTTCGTCGTCTCTTTCTGCCTTGTCATTGCTGATTCGTCAGGGAAGCAGGAATGTCTGACTCGGTAGCGCTCAGGGTATTTATAGGAGTTTCTCGTCGACCCAAAATGTCTTTACCCGTTTGCAACAAGACATTTTTGCCTGCCCTCAATAATGCTTCTTTTGGGTTTTGTTTGTCGATGATGACATTTTGGAGAAATTCTTTACCGTGTGTCAATGCCGCATCTTTCAAGGCATGCAATCCTCGTGTCACAATCGGTTTCAACACTGGAGCCACCAACGAAAGGCTGATTTTAACATATCCCCTAAACCATGTCCTCGCTGTCGAACAACGCCTCGGTACACTGGATACATGACTTACAACTCGTTAGAGAACCGTTTTCGAAAATGGAGTTTCACCGTGACTTTCCCTTTGGAGAATGGAATATTTTGTTCCAGATCTCCTTTTATAGCAATGTTGACAGTGTCAAAATACGACTTACTGACGGGCAAATAGTGAGGATGTACAAATTCCCTGTGTACGTGATATGTGTTTGCGACTAAAATAAAACCCTGAAGGAATTTTCATTGTGTAGATACTGAAGGATGGATTACTTGCTGGTCTTGTGTCCCCTAAAAACCCGACTTTATTTATTTCTTCTTCCAATTGGGCATTCAGGGTTTCCACCTGGAAAGTGTTTTGCTTTTCGGTGATGTTTTTGATTTGTGTCGGGTGAATGATCTCTACCCAAGCCACTTCCCAATGGGCTTCGTGATCTAATTGGATGGCCTGAGGTAATTTGGCCGTGTAACAGCACAAAGTGTTGTGGGGAAACACCTCCATGGAACTGTCACTGGGTAAGGTTAAGTAAAATTGGTTGTTATTGTTCATAATTCCAGAGTTCTGTGGCTGTCCGAGGGGTTACTGAAAGTCAGAGGCGTGTCTCCGCTCAAAATGGGGTTGTTGTTGTTGGAGTGGTGGCTGACACTGGACGCAAGATTCCCGTTGTTACCGTTCTAGGAGAATTTCAGGGAAGGATTGGGAAGCAGATAACCGATGCAACTGCTCCATAAAATGGTCCACAATTGTTTGTCTCCTTGTTGCACACTCAAATTGGCAATGGCTGCACCGATGACACGATACACCACAAAGATTTGGCAGAAAAAGACGATTTCCGTTTTAGGCACACGTTCTCCACACCACACCCACAAGGGTTGTTTCTGTAAATCTTGCAGAGAAGAACTGGGTGAAGGAGTGGTCGCTGCAGTGGTAGCGATAACCGAGTCTGTGTGAAAGGGCATGATGGTCACTTCTTTTTATAGTCGATGACTTGCGAAGCGTCGATCCAAGAATCAAAACTGGGTGGATATCCTTTCCAACATTATTGACTTCTTTGACACGTCGTTTGCCCACTTTTCGGGTTCTGCGTTCGAGAATGCTTTCGATGTCGTACACGTCGTCTTCGTTTTTGGTGACACGTTGTAATTCGGGCAAGTAAAACGTTCCTTTTAACACTTCTCCGTTCATGTCTTCCAATTTATAGACGGCAGGATGACGACCATGCACTCGTCCAGTGACACGAAACAATTCGGTGGTCCAGTTAGGTAAGTAACCCTTGTCGAAAGTGCGTTTGGTTTTGCCAATGCGCACCCAATCTCCCACAGCCAGCACATCACCTTTGTTGGGGACAGCCACCGTCGGGGACGTACCAAACAGGCGATCAGAAACCAGCACTTCCTTGTCGGGAGTCACCTCTTGCGGGACACGTCCAATGCTTCGATGGTAAGATTGGTTGTACGCTTGCACAAGGTACGGCAAGATGTCGATGTACTTGAGAGTGTGGTGATACGTAAAATATTTCCACATGCGTTCTTTCAAAGTGCGTTGAAAACGTTCCACGATGCTGACTTTGGTTTCGGGATACTCGGTGGTGAAAAAATGAATGTCACGTTTCTTTAATTCTTTCTGGAAAGCTTGGTTCAGAAATTCGGTGCCTTTGTCCGTTTGCCATTGAAGAGGGTGACGACCGCTTTGTTTCAACACCCGTTGCAGGACTCGCAGTAACTCGCTGCTCGATTTGGAAGTCAAGGGCACGACCCAGGCAAATTTGGAAAAGACATTGATGACACATATCAAATATTTGTAGCCGCGATTGTAGCTGGCCAAATGAGAGACATTGGCTAAATAGGCTCGCCATTGATGATCGATGCCTTCCAGTTGGGTGAGACTTCTGGAAAACTTGCGTCGAATGGGTTTGTGTAAAGTGTAGGTAGTTTGTTCTTGTAACGATCGTTGCACTTGAAGTAAACGGAGACTTTTCAGTCGAGTTTTTGCAGCACGATACAATTTCTGAATTCCTCCTTAACCTGCAGGATGGGATGGATCGTAGTAAATGCTGGCTAACACCTTCTCCATTATTTTGTTTGTTAATAAGTCACCCACTCTTCGCTGATGCTACTTTGGACGGGGCGAAAGGGTGGTTTGGAAACGGATTTACATGCCCGATGGG
The DNA here is from genome assembly GCA_028554795.2 of Sinohyriopsis cumingii. Taxonomy (NCBI): domain Eukaryota; kingdom Metazoa; phylum Mollusca; class Bivalvia; order Unionida; family Unionidae; genus Sinohyriopsis; species Sinohyriopsis cumingii. The sequence goes on from CM068828.1 coordinate 55,707,409, forward strand.
CCACGGGAGTAGAAGTCGAAGCTAGTGGTGGAGGTGGTAATGGAATGGCTTTGGTCTTCTTTTCTATTTTTACTTCTGGTTTCGCTTCTTTCCTTTTCACTTCTGTCGAAGGAGGAGTGGACATCATCTTTTTAACCCAGGCTTTCATTTCTTCTCGTTGGGGTGTGGGGGAATGGGTCAACAAGGACGCTGCAATCTTACTAGAAATGGGAGCTGCTGACGGTGTTTGAAAGACTTCTCGTATCTCTTCTTCCTCAGACTTTCGTGGGGTGGCGTCTCTCATGACCATTGGAGATGGTATTGGTGGTGGTGTGCGGGATGGACTTTTTATCAAGGTCTTGAAATCTTTCAGAGTGGATAGAGCTGTTTCGCCTAAAGCGTTCTGGTGATAGAGTTTGCAGTCGTTGCAAGAGTTGACCGTACTTTTGCGATTTTTCTGTTTCGGACATATCGTGGCGATGCATCAGTGACTGCATTTCGTGTTGTAACTGGGACATCTCGCTCAAATGGGGATTAGGAGGCAAATGCGGGGTTCGTTGTTCTTGCCAACGATGGTATTGCATCCATCGTTTGTAAGGCATTAAGCTAGTTTTCGTCCTTCCATTCGATGTCAAGGGTCATGTCTGAGATCTTGGGACTCCATAGGTCCTTTTTATCTTGCTCCCACGAGTCCTTCCAGCACCGTTCCCAAGACTCCTTTCAGCAAAGGTCCTAGCAATAGTGGCAAAATTCCTCCACGTTGGACCAACATCTTCTTCTTTTGACGAATGGGGATTTTCTTTTGAACCATTTGGCGAAGAACGTGACGATGTTTGCCTAAGCATTGTTTCTGGTGTTTCGACAAAGGGATCGTACCTTTCATGACGTTCAAACAACATTCGCACAGGGTATCGATGTCATCTTTGGAGGCCCTTTGAATGAGCTTTTCACGCATGGGTGAAGAAGCTTTGGACAGGACAGACAACATGTCCCCATGTGTGACTAAACGAGGAGGCAGTCCTTTTCTTTTCATTCCTTTGGGTTTAGATGAGGATGTTTCTTTTGGGGTGACATCTTTGAGTTTTCAGGAGCACAAAAACACCGATACCCATGCTTTGTCTCAGACCTTTTTATACTGGAATGCGTCGCCGCTGATTGTCTTTACGTCGTATCAACTTGAGAACAGGCATCACGCGTCGTGGAGGGGTTCGCAACGGACTAAATCGAATCAGTTCTTGCTTGGACAAATCCAGTAAACTCTGTAACATGCCCGATCTCTCTTGGACTTTGATTTTGGGAGCAGGTACTTTGTGAGCAGCTGCCACTGCCACTAAAGAGGAGGGTGTCGCCACTGGAGGAGAAGTTCTTGGAGACACGAGCTTCCATGGTGTCATCGACGGAGAAGTGGATGAACCTGAGGATACTGGAGACGCGGTCACCGTCGTTGCAGGTCGTGGTTTGCGAATGTAAGGTTGCGTCCTGGCCGAAGTGCCTCTCTTGCGGGTAGAAGCTGTTTTCTGTGGGCTTTTCTTTTTCTGGGGGCTTTTCTTTTTCTGGGGTTGTGACCTGGTCTTGACACCGTTGCTCTTTTTCTTCTTGGAACTTCGTTTGGCTTTTTTGGGAGTGGCTTTTTTCTTGGGGAGAACTTTGGGGGTATTAGGATCCCATCTTAAGAGGGAGCGAATGATGACACCTCCTTGAGTTCCGCTCCCTCCAGGTTTCAAAATGATTTGCTTTTTGGTTTGAGTGTCGATGCGGGGATCGGCCAGTTGGGTCAAGGCTACTTTGTTTCTATCAAAAAAGCGTTTGGTTTGATGAGGAATCTGAATGATACCTGGCAGTAATTGACGTGCTGTCACCGTAAACCATCGTAAGACTTCTCTGAGACTGGCTTCTAAGACACGAGCACGTATTTGTGGATTTTTTTTCGCGACTGATACCATACAAGGCACGAATCAATTTGACGGGAAGATGAGACTGAAGGGACGTCATGTTGACACTGTATGAGACAGACGAAAAGTGTCTGAGGTTTATATAGATTTTTGGGGTTAAGTCGAGGACGGAAACATATACAGGACAGGCCCTCCGTCTTGACACCAGTGGTGAAACAAATGGGTACAAAATCGCAAATAATCGGGGGTAGTGGGTTTCAAATCGACGAGTAGATAGGCGTGTGGAGTTTGAGTGGCATCGTCGTACGCCTGAGTCAGCCAAGGCGTTCCTAACTGTTTGGCGAAGACATGCACTTGCGATTTATCTCGAGGACTTTTAAACAAGACCACGTAATGAGCATTGAGACTGATGGTACGATGGGCTTTACTTTGTTGAAACAAATGTTGAGTGATGTAAATGACACTGGCATTACGATGATGCCCTTTGTGCGTAAACCACAGTTTAATTTCTTCTTCGACTTCTCCTAACATGTCGTCGAAAATGACCAGATGGGTTTGACGGGGGTCAGACACGATTCCGTCGTCTTCGTTTGGAATGCCTTCCACAAACACGATGGAATCGCCTTGACTTTCTCGCAAGGGCTGTACGCCGATTGCCACTCTTTGTAACACCACACGATTCGTTGAGGTGGACGATCGATAAAATGATGTTTATGTTCGATCAAACGTTTGACAAATTCGGTTTTGCCTGAACCGCTAGGTCCAGCAATGAGCATGTTAAAGGGATGGCGAAGATACAAAGCCTCCCAACTGGCGCGATCTAAGTGTTCGTCGATGACTTTGAAAGTGGAGGAAGAGGGAGCAGAGACAGCAGAGGTAGCCATAGTGTCAGGAATGTCATTTGTGACACGAAGACAGACAAGACAAGAGTTTATATACTTTTTCAGGACACGTTTATTGATGTTTTAAAAATAAACACGAAAGACAAAAATACATAAAAGCTAAAGGGTTAAGTACAACGATAAAATGCAGATTAAAACGATCAATGTGTAATAGAAACAAGACTATGTACAACATGTTTTGTGTAACCAAGATGTCCTAGGGACAGGGTGTAATGTTCTGACAGGTTCTACATGGGGTAATGTTACACAAGTGTCCTCCCGAACTGGTCTTTCAGGAATGTCCATGACAGTCCTCTGAACTTCTTTTGTGCTTCTCTGAAAGAATTCATCTTGTTTGCTTGGTCTTGGTACTCACAATGTACTATTGGCCTTGGACCGTGTCCTTTTTATCTGCTGACCAATATCGATGTGACCGTACAGCAAAGTAAAGTGGTTGGGAAGTCGCACTCGCTTCTGGTACACAATTTGATAGACTTTTTCCAAGGTCGACTGACGATTTGGTGAGTGGGTAAGCGTACAATCTTGTTCGGTTGGTAGGTGGTCACTTTAAAGTTTTCATCCTCTCCAGACTGCAAGGCTTCTTTCAATACCCCAAAGTTGACCACTCGACTGATGCGATGATTGAGAGTCAATCCTTTCGATTTACACTCGGTATACACTTCTCCTTGTTTGTCCCGGTATTCGTAGCCGTAATTTTTAGGGCCACCACTAGCGAAACTTAAAATCTTCTCGTCGGGTGCTCGTCTGTCCAGGCTCCTAAACGGTCTCCTTCGATGTCAGGGTGACTTTGACCAGGGCGATCGATGTAGATGCAACTGTCCGTGTCAAAGTACAGGACACGATCCCCTAACAGTTCTAAAGCTTCGTACAATTTTAAGCGAGCATGGGCTGTCACACAAGCCTCAATGATGACATTTCCAAATTCGTCGGCTTGTACAAAGTCCAGATCTTCTTCGCAATTGACTAAGATCAAATCCTCACGAACGACGTCCACGTGTTTCATGAATTTGGTTTTGTCATGAATCATCTGGAAGTAGCGGGAAGGTTCTGTCAAATATCCTGTCTTGGGTAAACACGGTCGTTGTGCCATTTTGCCCCACAAGCAATTTAACATCACTTTGGCAAATGATCGCCTGCCTTCGTTTTTCTCGATGTGGTCTAAAGTGATTCCTTCCTGCTCCCGGTATTTGTCTTTTAATGTCTTTTCGTCTTCGGGAGCGTGACACCAAGAAGGATAGCCGCTGGCTTCTTGTTTCAGTTTCAAAAAGGCATCCACGTAGTCTGCGAAAATGCCTTTATGAGTTGGTTCACCCTTGTGGTAGTGTTGTGTCTTGGGAAAGTGGTAAATTTCGTACACTTCTAACAGTTGGTATCCCAAGTCCAGAGCCTTGAACGATTCCACGCTGACCCACGTTCTCGTCAAGGTGCGTTCTTCCTGGGTGTGCTGACAAGGCTGGTCTTGGTTGCACGTTTCGGCACTAATACGGCACAAGGGAAACATCAGTTTGCCTTGGCAATGGTGAGGTAACACGGGATGGTGCAAGTTGGTTGGAGGCAAGACTTCGCACTTGATTAACCCTTCTTATTGTCGAATGTGGTCCAGGTCGATGTGTTGCGTCAGCAATTGCGCCTGCCCTGCAGGAAAGCGACACTATTTGCACACATACGAATACAGTGAGCACACGTCCAAGTATTTGATTTCTTCTCCTTTCTCTTTGTCAGCGTGGTACAGCAAACAGGTGGCATTTGTCCTTCCTCCGTACAAACTGTCCCTCAGGTTCAGGGAGTCCATCAACTTGTAACTTTCAACGATGCGTTTAAACTCGGGATCGGTTTTCAAACGGTGATCGTACTCGTGTTCCCACATTTCCACCACTTGGTATCCTTGCTGTTCTAACTTCAAACGTCTCTGACAAGTGGCCTGGTACAAGTCTTCCATGGTTCGTTGTAAAAACTGATTTTTAGTGCCACGTTCAGGGTAGCAGACGGGACATCCGTGAAATAAGCAACCGTTAAATTCGTACACGATCTTGGGGTTTTCTAAGTCCCAGCCATCCACCGAATACGTTCCAATGGTCTTTTCGCCCTCTCCGTTGCGAGCATGCTGAATCCATTTGTCTTCCTTGTCGCACAAGTAATGTAACCAGCGTAGGGCTTTGACCGAGTATTGACGTTTGACAAAGTTGGTCGTTTGAGGACTGATGACAGCCACGGTGTTTTCAGGCATGAATCGTTGGCGATACACTAAGGAACACGCTTTGGCAATGGTGCAGGCTTCCTTCAAAGGATCGACCCCTCCGTGTTCCATGAACAGTTCTCGAAATTTTCCACAGCAACGCCGTAAAATGTCCACGTCGGAACGACAATACTTTAACATTTCTTCCTGAAAGTCGAAAGGGTCCGAGGCGTGAGCCTGGTACCAATCGTAGAAAGCTTCTCGTTGTTCGGTACGCATGTTGTCGGGGTCGTAATCGTCAGCCTCAGGCAAATGGGGTAGAACGGCATGTTGATTGGCTTCCGTATTGAAAAAGTTTGGAAAGTAACCTTTGGCCATTTCTGTCATTCGAAACGTGTTAGGCATTCATCTCAAAGGCATGGCCAAGTAACTCATCGAATCTTTAAACTGTACTTGTCCCACTTGCATGGAAATGATTTTGGCTCCTTTCAAGTGACTTTAGGACGTTCGGTGCCTTGTTCCGTATAGTACCTCAAAAGAAACTGTCCATCGTATCCCGAGAAATTGTGGGCCATCACCGTGGCATGGCGATGACAATCTCCGTAACGTTCGATGTCCTTTTGGCTCCATGTCTTGTCTATGGGGTCTAAGAGCCATCGGGCAAAATCGGCCAGCGTGTTCGGTCCTCGAAAGATTTTTTTACGTCCTCCAGGAATCTTACTGCAGTGAGGGCAGTAACTAAAGATAGGCTCTTGAATGCACTTTTCATACGCTCGATGAGCCACGCAGAAATTAGGAATGTGAATGCCAGTCTCTTGCCGTGGTTCTAAATTTTCTAGAGGAGCGCTTTTCCGTCTCTCGAATGTGATAGTAAATATCTGGGTTTACTGGTGAACTTTGGCTAGGTGCAGACTCTGTGGGTCTGGATTCTGGTTCACTCATGTCATCTTCAAAATCACTGGTATGAATTTGTGCCAAGACTTCAGCTATTGTACGAGGCGATACATCACGTTTTTGCCTCTTACTTTCTTCTTCTTTCTTCACGAATTGATGCGGTCGTTTCATCTTGAGTGCAAAAAGTCAAATGACCACATGCTAAACACCATGGGTCACTTTACATGTATGGCAGACCAGTGTATATATAAAGAGTGTGTGTCTTGTCCTTCCACTATTCATTTCACTCTCATTGGATCAGAATAGACCAGGCATAAAACGTAAGTGTCTCTTAGTTTTGATTTTTAGAATAAGAACCTACACTCACGCACTCGTACATTCACACATTCTATAGGGGTTAAAAAAAGGCTTTTTGAGTTTTAATTAATGTTGGCAATTGAAATGCTATCTCTTTTCGAGAGAAATGGGTGGCCCTGAAAAGGGCCTTTGGGTATTTGTTGGTTTAAATCAACTTTAACTGCCTTAAGCCTTTGCCACGGCCAAGGCCTACTTCTGGTTTGCGTCCTGTCAATGAGGTTTGGGTAGAAATCACTAAGGGTGGTACGACAGGCGTAGTCACAGGGTTGGGTTGTTTAGCTCGGGAAGGTCTTATTCTCTTCGGTCGTAATAAAGAAGTCTGATGCATTTGTTTCAGACTTCTTAACTCTGCTAAAATGTCTTAAAGTACCGTGACTGATTGTCTTTCACACCCTTGTTTCTTCGCTGCTTCTTCTTCCTGTCGTTTTCTTCTTATTTTTTCTTCTTGCTGTTGTTGAAGAAGAAAAGCTTGTTCTGCTTCCTTTTGCGGCTGTATAAATTTCTCCAATTCTTCTTTCTGTCTCTGTTTGAAATGATCAGCGAGTGGTAAAGAAGGAGAAGGTACTGGCAAAGGTACTGGTACCGGAACAAATTCTTGCGAGGTAAGAAAATCCACAAAATCCCAATTAAAATTAGCCTCTTCTGGAAGCAGGTCCGTGTTCACTTGATTAGTCTCTGCTATTCCATCGCTTCTCGTCTCCACGACCGGTGCACCCCCATTCATTGTCTTCTGAGTTTCCGTCATGATTGAAAACGGTGTCGCATGGACTGACTGCGCACAAACGCTAGCGACTCTATATAGGGGATGTGACGTCACAGACTGCTCTCTTCGGATTGGACGTGTGGTGACTGAATTTTGTAACGCGTGTTTGGATTGGTCAACCAACTCAATCCGTTTCGATCCTCCCTTCCCCTATAAATAACCGCAGTTCGCTGCATTTCTTCACCTGTTCTCGTCACCAACATGTGGACCGACGTAGAATCCTCTATTCTTTTATCGTCAATGCTGTTCCGTACGGACTTACCCATGTATGTCAGATCATCGTGGGTCATTGTCAGGAGGACGGATACAAGCGTTTGGAAAAGAAGAATTTATGTGGAGAGACAAGGCTGTTTAAAGAGAGGTATGATCTACGGACCAGAAGTCAGACAAAGTTTGAGGAAAAGAAGAAGACCAATGCCATGTCCTCTATGTTAACGGAAGGATGTTAACATAAAGCCAAAGGCCCTTTTTAGGGCCCCTCATAGATCTCGAAAAGAAATTGCTTTATTGCCTCCCCAGATTGTTTTTTCTTCATGTTGTATCAGTGTTTGTCTCTTGTCTGTTGTCTGTGTTATCTCCATCTCCCATGTTCAATTTCCTTTGACGCTATACAGGCCCACGATATATTCCCATGTTCATTTTCCCTTGACGCTATACAGTCCCATCCATGTTCATTTGCCCTTGACGCTCTACAGGCCCATCCATGTTAAAATTCCCCATGTTAAATTCCCATAGACCCTATAGTGGATATACCATTTTTAACATTAAAGTCCCCTTGACCCTATACAGCCCCACTACACTACTAAGATAAAACTAATCTGTAATAAAATGCATGAAATCGAATCATTAAGAAAAATCCATTATTGACAGAATACATTTTGGAGTATGGATATTATGTAAGCCACATATCATACACATAAGAATTGAGAAAATATGTTTATGTAGAGATGTACTGGAGTACATACACTATGCTCCCCCACCCACTATTACCTGTTAAAAATATTCCACTCGTCAAGGACATCAATGTACATAATGCCTCAAGAAACCAAAGTACGTAATGCCTAAAGACACCAGTCAACATACGTAATGCCTGAGGACACTAGTCAAAGTAAGTAATGCCTGAAGACACCAGTCAAAGCCCGATTTAAGTATGCTTTGTGCGTCAGAGACGGAAAGAATGGAAATATGGCAACGAGAATCTAAATCTAAACCTACCCCTCCATATTTAAATAAAAATGTGCCCACATTAATTATTCAACCACATACATGTATAACACCCTTTGAGTTTCGGACCTAAGCCGGTAAGCTCATGAACCTGATAGTTTTTCTGAAATTTAGACATCCTAACATACAGGCAAGATTTGTGTTCAAATGTCAAGGTAGGTAACTTACATTCATTTAATAAGATAAGATGGATGAAGGAACGAGACTATTGGAGGCTAGTGTTTGGTGTGGCAGGCTGCATACCTGCATAACAGTAGACTTATGGAACAAAATGAACTCATATGTTGGTGAGTTATTTTGCGTAAATTACAAATGTCTGCTTTTCGTTTTGTAGCAAAATGCATTCTTTCTGCTGTGTAAAGTTCGTTGCCAAATAAAAGTGTATCAAAATAATTGTAAAAGTCAATATTATTTTTCTATGTGAAAATGATAATTTCTTGCGTTATTAAACAGTCTGTATCCCAAAAAAGAAAATGGCCCTTTTCTTTTGAAAATTCACCAGAACAGGCGGTTCAGCAGTAAAATTACATCTACATAAATAATTCTTGAGGGAACTGCAGTTGTGTCTTAATCAGCTTAAAGTGCACTGATGCTCGCCTTTTACCAAATGCTAAATTATTCAGAGCAGATGAGTTGTGCTCGGTAATTTCTTTTCTGAAGGTTAACATAGAGGAAGAACAGAACAAAACAAAATTGTATTGATTTGACGTATGCAATTAAAGCACTAAGTCATTAAAACACATAATTCATATGAGATGCACTGTTGCATAAATCAAAGAATAAATGAATGAATAATGACGATAAAAACCTGTGTGCACATAAATCGGAGAGAGAGAGAGAGAGAGAGAGAGAGAGAGAGAGAATAATCTTAAGTTGTAATGCATTATACACATATAATCCCATGTATTTTAGAGTTGTTAAATCTAATCTTCATCTCTGAGTAATTGAAGTAGTTAGTACATGCATGGTTTTCTGTCAATAATAAAGATCACTATAAGACGTTCTAAGTGAGAAGTAATGGGGACAGATTAAGACAAAATGATAGTCATCTCCCATCTCATTATTTATACCAAGTTCACATATCCTTTCATGTCGTTCTTTTCCTACATTTCTACCAGTCTCGATAGTTTATGGGTGCTACGAAACCCTTAATTTACTTAAAGCTTTTCTGTGGCTTGCATTCGCAATTATTCTAAGAAGTGGTTTCGAACATATGTTCTATATCTATATACATGTATGAAGTTTTCGAGGTAACAGCTGAAATCCAGTCGGAATGAAATGTCTTTCAGTCTATATGGACTGTATTGGGGTAATATCAGACTTCTCTAAATCCTGACCCCAACATTATTTCAAGAATATAATTATTTGTGTTTAGCAATTCGAACCAGTACTTACTGATTATGCACTTACCTATTTAAGTAAAGTAGATAACGACCAATGTTTGCGCACATATAATTCCGATGATTAACTGCGGTTCTTAACGAGAAAGACAATGGAATCTGATTTGAAAATTCTATAAAACTATCTATTCAGAAGTTTGTAATGAAGGAGAAATCATTCTCAGAAGTCAAAACATAAATTAGTGATTTTAAACTTTTGGCTATGTCGTTAATATATACAAGAAGAAAATAAGAATGGGGTATAATACTGATTCCTGAGGTACATCTGCAGTCGTCCCAGGTTTGAGAATTCATTTCCAACCACAATTCTCTGAAAACAGTCAAGTAATCATTAATCGAAGCCAATACATTTCCATTAATTCGATTGCTTTTGAATTCATGTATTCTCGTGGGTCGGTGGTTCTTTCCGGGGGTTTTCCCGGGTTCTCCCTCCACCATTAATACTGGCCGCCACGTATAGCCTATCGTGTGCTGAAAAATGGCGTTAAACCCTATAACAACAACAACAACAACAACAATTCATGTATTTATCGCCCTATGCCACATTCTATCTAAGGGTTTGGATATGTCATTGAATATAACGAGAAAAAATAATTCGCTTCCGTTAATTGCATTGCAGAAGTTATGATACATATACATCAGCATATACGTGGTTGAATGACCAGGTATAAAACTAGATTGGCAAGAAAATCATTTTTATAGAAATATTTATTCTTATATATTTAAAAACCAATTTTTCAAACATTTTGCTATTGTTTTTCAAACGTGATATGGTTTCGTTTTTATACAGAATAGGTTTGTCATCTTTCTTAAATATTGAAACAACATTGACCATTTCCATTAATTATTTTGGAAATTGTTGCAAATTTAATGATTTACTTAGTACATTGAAAATTTAGTTTCTCCTTTTTCAGTTAAGTAAGAAGCTGTTAGTATCACATGGACCAGAAGTTTTGTTATTTCATAGTTTGGAAATCATGTCTCTAATCTCGCTTTCAGTTGCCTGGATTTGATTCAATGCATGTCAAGTTTTTATTCCCAAGAAAAGCGACTCTTTTTCGTGATCATCAACAGAGGAGATTGTGCAAAAACAATTATTAGATAAGTTTGCGTTTTCAAACTTTGAATGGACTAGTTCTGGCTCATTAATATGGACGGGGGGAATTGTTGAAAATCTAATTTGTTCACAACAAATTTCTTAATATCCCAATAATTACTTGGATGATTTGTTTTTTCTGACTAGCTATTTAATTGTTTTTATACCTTGTTATATGATGAGCCGTGTTAGATTTCCCGTCTTAAATTTGAGTTAAACTATATATTGTCCCTTGATCTAATTGTACCTAATCTGTCCCCTGATATAATTGTATCTTATCTTGTCCCCTGATCTAATTGTTTCTAATCTTGTCCCTTGATCTAATTGTATCTAATCGTGTCCTCTGATCTAATTGTATCTAATATTGTCCCCCGATCTAATTTTATCTAACTGGAAGGGAATGCATTATAGTGAAAACATATTAATAACATTACAAAATAATTCCCACAGTTGTTCGGTGCGACTACTTGACGCGAATTAAAGTATTCATTCCATGTATAACTCTATTGAATGGTTCATAATTGCCCTTTTAGCAGAGCCAGATTTCTGGTTTGATTGAATTGTGAGATATAATTGTTTTATCCTGACAAATGTAGACTTTTGATCATTAATATGTCCAACAAATGTCTACATTCGGATTAGGTTCAATCGGCTACATTGATGTATATATGGGCAAGGTCCACATTCGGATTAGGTTCAATCGGCTACCTTGATGTATATATGGGCAAGGTCCACATTCGGATTAGGCTCAATCGGCTACATTGATGTATATATGTGCAAGGTCCACATTCGGATTAGGCTCGATCGGCTACCTTGATGTATATATAGGCGAGGTCCACATTCGGATTAGGTTCGATCGGCTACCTTGATGAATATATGTGCAAGGTCCACATTCGGATTAGGTTCGATCGGCTACCTTGATGTATATATAGGCGAGGTCCACATTCGGCTTAGGCTCGATCGGCTACCTTGATGTATATATGGGCAAGGTCCACATTCGGATTAGGTTCAATCGGCTACCTTGATGTATATATGTGCAAGGCCCTTAACCTATGTTTTACATACAATTGTCAAAGCATTGTTGTGCTTTAAAACGCAAAAATCAACCCGGACAACGTAGATATATACTGTTTATGTTTCGAAGATAACGTAGCAATATGTTAATATTGCACTAGCAACGATTAGAACAAGCAGAGAGAGAGAGAGAGAGTACAATAGATAAAATTCTAATTGTCAGTTGTCCAAGTTATGTTTCAATCCACAAGTATAACTAAAGTTTTTTAATGAAAAATAAAATTCTAAACAAAAACACGCGTCTTCTACAGCAAGTAACCATAATCAGAAATAACTGTGCGCACATATTCACATTCACGGAAGTGTTGTGCAAGTCATGAAGTCTTTCCTACGGCAAATCTTCAAGATTTAAAAACTAAAGTCATTTTCTTGACAATTTGGGAAGACTCTTACCGCTTGAAGACCTCAAGAGCTTACAGTTTACGCACAGCTTAGAGCTTGTACCCTTTTGCTTACAGTCTGCGTACAGCTTGGAGTTTGTACACTTTTGCTTACAGCTTGGGTACAATCTTGGAGTTTGTACGCTTTTGCTTACAGTTTGCGTACAGCTTGGAGTTTGTACGCTTTTGCTTACAGTTTGGGTACAGCTTGGAGTTTGTACCCTTTTGCTTATAGTTTGCGCACAGCTTGAAGTTTGTACGCTTTTGCTTACAGTTTGCGCACAGCTTGGAGTTTGTACCCTTTTGCTTATAGTTTGCGTATAAAATTCCTTGTGCAAATAACAAGCTCTTGAGCTTCGAAGGTTTGTTGGACACATGGTCGCCATATTTTTTTCAGGATTGCAATTTTTTAAGTTACAAAAATGTATATCATTTAGCCAGTTAGAATTACTTTAAATATTGAGGAAAAAATGTGTATCATTTAGCCAGCTAGAATTACTTTAAATATTGAGGAAAAAAATGTTTGGCCCTTTTTAAGTTTTACACGTGTACAGCCGAGTTACGAAGTCTTCTGAGCACTCCGGTGTCTTAATATTGGAGTTACTGGTTATTGTTACTTTGAACTTTGAATTTTCCGTTTCCTCCAAATGAGATCTGAATTGAAGATACTTTATAATAATATAACGGAAGAACAGAACAAGGGACGCAACTCCGCAGGAATTCTTTTGATGTATGTTTGGTGTTCTAAAAAGTACATGAGTTTTCTCCGTCGATACAATTATACAGTTATCGCATAAATTACTGCTTGTTCCACCGATTCCCCCCCTCCCCCCCCCCCCAACAATCAAATTCAGTGAATGTGCTCTACCCGTATACCGCGGTAAAGTCATCAGAAGAGTACAATGATGGTTTTGATGTTTGTGATTGAACAGTGGGGTGACTTTACAAACGTGAAAAGTAACAAAGTTTTTGCTTCTATGTTTCAAGAGGAATTGAAGCATTTAAGTGCTTAAACGGGTAAGGATATCTGTTCAATGACCTTTTCTGAGATATGCGATATGTCAGTAAATTGATGAAAAAAAATTGGTATAACTTTCGAGTTTATACCATTGCTCATCCCTGTAATATACAACTGTCGAGTTTATATTATGGTTCATTCTTGTAAGTTATACAACTTTCGAGTTTATGTTATGGTTCATTCTTGTAAGTTATACAAATTTCGAGTTTAAAAGTAGAAACGAAACCTTACTAAATCTCTGTCGCAATACATTTTTGCACGTATTTTATGGGAATAACTTTTACAAAATTTTTCATTATATAGGAAAGTACCATGGATAAAAACAATTGGCAACTTCTTAAAATGATCGTAGCTTATAGAACGTAATCTTGGGCCGCTGATTAGGGCATCCTTTGACAGTTTTGAAGAAATATAACTCTTTAAATACGCACAGAACCTACTTATTTCGAAATTAAAATAAAAATTACATGCAATGAGCCGTCAATCTGATTGGCTATATTAATGATTTATTTTTCATACATTGTAATTATATAATTGATGTTTTAATTGTTAACTGACTTTGCCTTTAGATAATAACTCGTTCCAGTCTAGGATATACAATCGTATTCTTTTTTTGAGTATTAATTTCATAAAGAAAATTCACAAAACCGTGACATTTAAGGGAGTGAAGTATAACCTTGTGCTTTCTTTGTTGTGATTATCTTATCACAGGAATTCTTGACATTAAGTAATCTAACAGACTAGCTAATTTTGTATTAATTTGTTATACATAACGTATGTGCACATGTGGTTGGAAGCTGTTCTTTTTCTGCGAACAAGACAAAATATGCAAAACTGCAATCTTATCAGCACAGAAATTTACATTCTATTAAGTTGGAACCTTTGAAGAGCTGGCAGTAGTCGCCTTGAACATTGTCATTTCCGCTTTACTTTCATAAACTCATTTCCCAAGCCCTCCAAACAAAAGCAAGAGTTATCGCCAAAGACTGGAGTAAAACTGTCTGAACCGAGTGTTGGCTATTAGCAACGGGTGCATCTTAAAGGGTCAAACTTGCTACAGTCTTGAAGGGCCCAACTTGCTACAGTCTTGAAGGGCCCAACTTGCTACAATTGTTTCCAGCAGGGCTTGACACATATAATCTTAGGTGAAACAGATGGGGATGCGTCAACAATAACAACAACAACAACAACAGCAACAACGACAATAACAACAATATAACAGTAATAATAATAATAATAATAATAAACAACTTTATTTAACGAGGATAATACATTTAGTTATAAAAAAGACCCATCTGCCATGTGGTTCTCAATTTTTGCAAAAATAGAGAAAAAATAAAAATAAATGAGCATTTAAAAATAATACATATACTCAGGCATTCTCGCACACTCATTCACACAGATTTAAAATGAATGAATATGTGTAATTATACGGGTCATCAGATACGTATATGAACTATATATTGCTATATACATATATATACATTTCAGCATAACCTAAGTCGTATATACATGCATCTACTAAGACATGCACATATTATTTCTTGGCACAGCGATAAGTACCCTATTCAGAGGCTTTAATGCGTCATTCCAGCTTTTCAAGAAAGAATATCTTTAACGATGTTTTAAACGAAGCAACACAGTTTGAATTACGTATCCTCAGGGTCAAGGTAGCAATGGGCCACAACTCTACCTGATAATATGTAAATTGCTGGCAAACACACTCGTGCAAGATTTTGATAATATACAGAGGTGTTCAAAACTAGCTTAATAATTCTGATGGAAACACCTTGGAGAGAACAAAAAAAAAAAAACAAAAAAAAAACAAAACAAAAAAACAAAAAAACAAAAAAACAACAAAAAAAAAACAACAGAGAAACAAACAAACAAAGACACAATAAACAAAACAAAACAAACGGTCTACCACTCCACTGATTCATGATATTATGACCTTACAGTTAACCGCACAGGAAGTAGGCGTAAAAAATGAAACCCATCTGAGATATCATCAGTGTCAAACTGCAGACACAAATTGGTCGAGATCGGAGGCAAACAAAGAGTCAAGACCCATAAATCCTGTAAATGAAGCCGGGATCATTGGAACTCGAATCATTCAAGATGCAATCAATATAAATCCACATACAAAAACAAGTTTGTAATTTAGGGATTATTGGCAATGTTAAGAAACCGAAATTGGGAGAAAAGGAAATTAAGGATCGTAACTTCTGTAAATGACCTAAGATGTTGAAAGTCAAATTACTTCAAGGTCAAGGTCTTGTCAATAGAAAAGACCAGTTGAATGGAAGCCCATCAATCCATGGTAAAGATAAATTTCAGATTCCAAAGTTTCAAAGAGAATAAATCAAGGGCATTTACCTCCAGTAACTAATATCAAACTCTGGAAATCAAAATCTTTTAAGGCCTGATCGAGATAAAGTTATATGGTAAATCTGGTTCAAATCCATCAGTCTTTAATAAGGTTATCATGCGGACACCAAAGTGATCAACGCAAATTCTAGTGATGATGTATATATTTATCAAGTTCTATTCTTTTAACTTAAGCAGCTCCAAATTTGTTGTTTTTGGTGGTGGTGGTGGTGGTGGTGTCGTAGAATTTGACGCCATTCTTCAGCAAACATGGCGGCCAGCATAACTGGTGGAGGAAGAACCCGAAAAAACCCCACGAAGAACCACCGACCCACGAGAAGCTACTGACAAGCTTTCTCACATACCCACGTTAGTCGAGCCCGAGACTAACCCACGCATAAAGAGGTGAGACGGCAGCGATCCGTAAGAGTGAGCACTTTAGACCACTCGGCCACCCCGAGTCCCAGCTCCAACGTTAACGCCCCAAATGAGAGTGTGAAAGAAAACTGAAGTTCTTGATTCTTGGTCTAGATTTAAACTAACGACTCCCAGTAGGTAATGCACATACCTACAGCTGATGATAAACAAGTACACCAATTTTCATCTTTTCATCTCAAAAAATGTTTTAAAGTGATAGAGCGAGAGAAAACATACAATACTGGACTGTGGCCCTTTTCTTGAAAATAGGACCCTCGGTGTGGCGATGAAAGAATACCAGGTTTCATCCATTGATTTTTAATGGTTCTAAATTCATTAAGTTGGAAAGGAAGTGTGACGGACGAAAAGGTGGACGGATGGACTAGAACGGGAATACCGTGTATCCAGCTTTTTGGGAAAAGGGAACAATAACATTATGAATAAAATGGATCAGTTTTGTTCAGCTTCATTTTAGTCATGGCATGAATGATCAAGATTTTATGAGAAAAGATTTATCCATCAGCTTTTATATCAGCTTCTTAGGACAAAGCCAAATATGGATATACGTCAGGTTCTTGTTGTTCGTCAGAATCTCAAAGTGAGGCTTCATAATTTCTTACATATTATCGTCTGGGTCTATGTACGTCATTAGGTAGACAATTCTGCTATATCAGCTCATTTACTCATCTAGAAAAATCTTTGGAATTCGTCTAGTTCATCTATCTACACAACTTACCGAGTGTAGTTTTTTGCTGACTTATGATAAAAGGGAAATGTATGTACAAGAGAGTTTTGCCTTTTGTTCATAAGCCCGCAATATTTATTAAATGGTATATATTTGTAATACCGAAATAAATAGATTTAATCTCATTATATTTTAATAAAATAATACTTCCAATATAATTTAATCAAAACTTACTTTTAATAAAATTTAGAGAAAATTTCAATCTTATTACTTTTACTAAAAAATTCTGTCCTAATAAAGACAAATAATAATTCTAATCAGAAAGTATGGTTACATTTTTAAAATAACTTATCCTGAGCAGATTGTAAGTTACTTTGATCGACATTTACACTCCAGTACGTTATTGTCCAGGATGTAAATACAAGTATGTTAAATATCACAATACGTTTAAATATCAAAGCAAGAATATTAATTGTGTCGATGATTGAGAATTGCATTGTCCGTACCGTATATTTATGTCAACGACTATCAAATGAATTGTTGGTACCGTATATTTATGCCAATGACTATTATTGCCTCTACAGTGTATTTATGTATATGCCTATTATGGTCTGTACAGTATATTTACGTCAATGACTATCAAAAGCATTGTCCGTACCGTATATTTACGTCAGTGACTTTCAAATGCCTTGTCCGTACCGTATATTCACGTCAATGACTATCAAATGCATTGTCCGTACCTTATATTTACATCACTGACTATCAGATGCATTGTCTGTACCGTATATTTACGCCAATGGCTCTCAGATACATTGTCCGTACCGTATATTTACGTCAGTGACTATCAAATGCCTTGACAGTACCGTATATTTACGTTAGTGATTATGAAATGCATGGTCTGTACCGTAGTTTTACGTCAGTGATTATCAAATGCATTGTTTGTACCGTATATTTACGTCAGTGACTATCAAATGCGTTGTCCGTACCTTATATTTATGTCAATGCCTATCAAATGCATTGTCTGTACCGTATATTTACGTTAGTGACTATCAAATGCATTGTCTGTACCGTATATTGACGTCAATGCCTATCAAATGCGTTGTCCGTACCTTATATTTATGTCAATGACTATCAAATGCCTTGTCTGTACCATATATTTACGTCAGTGACTATCAAATCCCTTGACAGTACCGTATATTTACGTCAGTGATTATCAAATGCATGGTCTGTACCGTATATTTACGTCAGTGACTATCAAATGCGTTGTCCGTACATTATATTTATGTCAATGCCTATCAAATGCATTGTCTGTACCGTATATTTACGTCAGTGACTATCAAATGCATTGTCTGTACCGTATATTTATGTCAATGACTATCAAATGCCTTGACAGTACCTTATCTTTACGTCAGTAATTATCAAATGCATGGTCTGTACCGTATGTGTGTGTGCGTGTGTGTGATTTGGATTTTTAACGTAGCTTTAACAAGTTTTCAGTCATATTGCTACGATGTCTGCAGTATGACAGTTTATAGTTATGTCTAGCACTGAGGCATCATGCCGCAGACATGTAGCATGATGTCCTACCCAGTCACATTATCCTGACACTAGGCCGACCAGTCCTAACACTAACCTCTTAATGCTGAGCGCCAAGCGAGGCAGCAGTTAGTACCATTTTTTAAAATCACACACACACACACACATCAAATACAATGTCTGTACCCTACAGTTACGTCAACGACTATCAAATGCATTGCTCGTACCGTATAATTATGTCAATGACTATCAAATGCCTTGTCCGTACCGTATATTTATAACAATGGCTATTAAATACCTTGTCCGTACCGTATATTTAGGTCCGTCACTTATCAAATGCATTGTCCGTACCGTATATTTATGTAACTATCAAATGCATTATTTATACAGTATATATATATCAATAACTATCAAATGCATTGTCCGTACCGTATGTTTATAGCAATGCTTGTGAAATACGTTGTCTATACCATATATATATAGTGAGTTTTAACTCTCGCTAGCACGAAATTCAACACTTTATCTAATAGAAATAGACAACTAAAATAAGTGGAAACGGAAAGGCGGAAATCATGGTCATTAGAATATAAACGTTTATCGATGCCTCTCAGGTCTCCGTTATGTCTGAGATCACGAGTGTAACCTGGTTAAGTGGTCAATCAGTAATTCACCATCTCATATATTCAAATTCTACTGATGATGTTTCTGGTGTGAAAGACTTACATTCACCTGTTATAAAAAAAAAAGTTCAAAAGAGACACACTTGTCTATGGAATGAATCATCATCTCATAAACAATTGTTATTAAGCACTAAAAAAGCAAATCATAGCGACGCTGCTTTAGTGTAGACACATCGTCCAAATATACACTATGAAAGCAAGCTTGGTGGGTATAATTTAAAAGGTACTAAACTGAGACATTGGACACGCATTTTAAGTGTGTTCGTGGGCGTTGGTGTGTGATTTAGATTTTTAATCTAGCTTTAATACTTTTTGTCATATCGCTACCATGTCTGCAGTGTGGTAGTTTATAGTGATGTCTAGCAATGGGGCAACAATGCGCAGACATGTAGCATGATGTCCCACCCAGTCACATCATCCTGACACCAGACCGGATTTCTAACCCGCTACATCCAG
This sequence comes from Sinohyriopsis cumingii, assembly GCA_028554795.2. Taxonomy (NCBI): domain Eukaryota; kingdom Metazoa; phylum Mollusca; class Bivalvia; order Unionida; family Unionidae; genus Sinohyriopsis; species Sinohyriopsis cumingii. Next base: position 55,726,705 of record CM068828.1, read on the forward strand.
CATCCGAAGCGGACGCTCTGACAACTTAGGCCACCGCCACTTTCTACAAGTTTTTAAGCAGTGATACATAAAGCCCCCCCCCCCCCCCGTACATAGGCTACATTTACTCAGTTTTTGTTTAATGTCAATTCCTTGCATACTTGATTCATATCATTTAAGACAGACAAATCAATAATTCTCACAACAGGTATCAGAAGCAATGCATACAATTCCTAGAATAAATTATTCATATTACATATAAATGCGTAAACTTAAACGTCCTAATCAAAGAATAATGTATGACATTCTTCGATTAAATGAGTCATATATCATTTAAGACGAATGCATGCAGACATTTAACTGCTGAACTCAAGACAATAATGATCTATAAATTTAAAATCAATAAATTCAAACAAAAAATTACAAACTTATACCATCGAACAAGTTCTATGCGATTGAGACAATACTTTGTGCCATCCCGACACTCTCTCTTTCTATGCAGCTAGATCTGTTTGTTCTGTTAAGTTTCATGTTCCTCAAACTTCCAGACAATATTAACGAGAAAAGATACTTGCTGCTTTTCCCGATGTCAATTTCTTGCCTTCTCATAGAACCGTTGACTAAACTTTAAGGGAGAATATCTAAAACATTTTATTTCGTCTCGGAATCATACAGCCCTTATTAAGCTTAGCCAGTCAGAATCAACTAACCACAAAAAATTAGCACAGGTCTATCCAGGTTTGAGTAACACTTTATATTTCCGCGCTTTCTTAATACATGTTTCTGGAAAATCTCATTTTATGACATTTAATTCCAGTGACACAAATTTGTCTCAGGATTATTTCAACTTGGACATTTTCCCGCTACTGAAACCCCAATTAAGTTTGCCTCTCTATGTCTCTAACCATTGTTACAATTAAAAATGAATCATGCACTAGCAGGAGCATCGCATCCATTACTGGCTAGATATTGATTGCAGGCCAAGCCCATACGTCAACGTTAATTGTTACGTGTCACACCGACCGCGACAAGATTAACAGTTGCTATCTCTCAAAATTTACTATGTTATAAAGTTTGTACGGACACACGGACAGATAGACTATTACGTGTACACTTTATTTAGGAAAGGCTGCGTGATCAACCGACCATCTGTCATTCTTTGCATGTGAACGTGATCCCTAATCATGGCGGATCTCAATAGTCCCTTGCTTTCGCTGAGACAACTTTACAAAGATGGAATACGCTGGAAGCTGAAGTCTTTATCGATGATAGCAGTTCCTTCTCACAACGGAAGACAACTATTTCATCTCCATTTTTCTTCTTAAGATGATGGTTGGTATCATTGAATACATTATATGATGGGTCTAGAGGTCCCGTCAACTATTGTGATGCGTAACTCAAATACACATTTTCTGTACTTCAAATCCGTTATCAGACTAAATCTGACTTCAGTTAACATCCACTTTCCATCGTTTATGTTTAGTCACGACTTATTCTTAACTGTGACTGTTTTGTTGGGCTGTCGAGTACAACATACAATTGTGGACGTAGATTCAGCTCTTCTCCATAACTCATTGGAGGGTTTGAAGGTAATACACATTTTATTTGTATTCGTTACTGAATTTAGTCCAGGCTGATTGACAGTCTGCTGTTGTTTAAACTTCTCAGAGCAATGAAAATTATCTCTCTGTAATTACATTGCTGTGAAGTGCCAAATATGTAATGATCACGTCAGTTATCATATTAAATGTTTTGAATTCCTAACATTAAACGACAGGTGCATTAGACATGTCAGCATTTTGCCATCGAAAAGGAATCCTACTTTCGTACTACTCACAGCTCCATAATTTCTACAATTGACATAATCACGCTTTTCTTTTTCTTGATTATATATATGCAGTGAAATCCATCTCAAAGAGCCTTTGCAAGTGATCACGAAGTAGTTATTATGTTTTTCTTTAATCCGTTGAATAATGTTTTAATGCGTTGAATAATGTTCAGCTAATCTGATACACATTTAAGATTATGTTCATCATATTTTTTATTTTTATTTTAATGGATTTGAGAGCGAAAGAAGGCGAACTTATATTATTCATTCTCACGCAAATGATGCACCATTAATTTGTTGCGCGTAAATCTAGTTCCATGCTTAATTAGAATTTTGTTTTGCTGTTCTATAACCGGTAACATTTTTTTCGATCTTTTTGTTACGAATTATAATTTAAAGAGCAATCCGAATTAACATAATATTTGACTCAGACGACATAATTTTCTAGCACAGAATATATATGCATGTTGAGATGACGCCTGCCTTATCATAACCAATAACATGGTAATACAATTGTTTTTTTTTAACACGTGCTGCTTTTATTGTAACATCACAGCGCGTGACATTCAATCCGGTTTGTACTGGATCACTCTGATTACTGTTTAAAGGTATTTGTAATCAAATTCTAAAACGTGACACTCGTTGCTGAAGTAGTCGATACCAAACATACCTAACGTGTGCGACATTTCCTATAGAAATAGAGAATTTTTTTTCGAGCCGGAATTGGATCACATAATAAGAGCTATTTTGAAACATGCGGTGGTTGTATATTGTTCCTCCATTTTAGAGACAGGCTAATGACCACATTCTTCTGTGAACAAAATTAAGTTTATTTAACCCTATAAGTCAGCATTTAAATCAGTCTTTAATGTAGGGTTGACTCAGTGTTACAGCTGTACAGCGCAACCCTCTCCCCAGTCTCACTATCAAATGACCGTTCCATTAGGTTTTGTTGTTCGCGTTCTTTTTTGTGGTATAATGCCATTTTTTCAGCGCAAGATAATATATATATATATATGGCGTAACGAGCCCATGTGAGGTGAGTGGTTCGTATCTAGACAAAACGTGAATTTTTTCCCTATTATTCGAAAAAATCTCAGCTAAACGTTGATATCAATAGTAAAAACAAAAAGTTCTAGAAGGCGGGGTGAGGAAACGTTTCCCACGATAGCATCCATCCAGTAAAGAGAATATCGAGCTAGAATTTCATGGGTTTATTTTGATCAATCAGAATCGCTAAAAGTGATATTTTAACATATTGTTATATCAAAAATGTGAAACCTTACATTAAATATGACTCTGATAATACCTGTTGTTACATAAAATGAATCTGCAGCAGTATTCCTGGAAGAGGTCTAGGAAATGGTCGCATTCATTTATCAACGTCGGATCTCACGTAGCACAGATGACCTGTTACATCATTATACATGTTCTTTATATACGGGCCGCATCCAAAAGCAAATGAATCTGTTTCTCCCATTGTGTGTGAGTTGGTTGAAAATAAACAATTTTTTCCGCTATCCACAGAAGAGAGTAACTTTCCGAGTAGTTATATCTTGTCCAAATACATTGTATTCACTCCGAGCGATATACGTGTGTACGGTGATGGATTTTAGCCCTACTATTCTATTGTATTTTAGTCCGTGTTCCCTATGACTTTTTCCATCCCATTTGAGATAATATGACATTTATTGTAGTGTGTGTGGCCACAGCGCATTGCAGATAGAAACGTTGGAATCCCCGAGATTGCCTGATGTTGGCATGTGAAAGCCTAATGCCATCGGGCGTTGCAAGCTTCAGTGATCTTACGTCGTGCCCTTCCTGCATGGAATTTATTGAAAGATGGCGTATCTTCTCAGCATGTACGAGTATAACACACAGTATGTTTTATTTATTACAGCATCACAATTTAGTAGTGAAGTTCATAACTGTTAATAACTTTACTTAAGTTTTCGTTGAACAGTATAGCTGGCATATGAACACACAGTTTGTACTTTTAAACTGTTTATATACCTTGTTTAATTCATGTAGTATAGATAATATTGTGCAACTAGTTTGACAAGTTTTATTTACACATGGTGCACAATACGTGGTATGTTGTGATGCACGAGGGATAGCATGAACTTTGCATATATGAAGGCATGAACTTTGCATATAAAGGCACGAACTTTGCATATATAAAGGCATGAACATGAACTTTGCATATATAAAGGTATGAATTTGCATGTATAAAGGCACGAACTTTGCATGTATAAAGGCATGACCTTTGCATATATAAAGACATGAACTTTGCTCATATAAAGAGCTGAATTTGACAACTAAGCATTCTTGCTGCTGGATTGCAAGATGTAAATGAGGTATGGAGTACATTTACAAATTTGTTGACCTTGTAGAGACGGACAAGGAGCTGACTGAGTGTATACCTTTACATATATTATATTTTTATTTCTTGTATTTTTAATATATTAATATTATATATTCAAAGTCCTTAAAAATGATAGTCTGAACGTCGAAGAGGTGTCATTGCACATGTAATAGTACAAAGTGTATCATGTGCAATTTTTGATGCCTTTACCTGACTCATATTGCAAGATTTTTTTTACGTATCACTAATACCTATAGTGAGTTAAAGTCACTAATTTAGACAGTAAATGTCACCTATTTTTATTTTAAATATCTTTAATGTTATAAATTGGTGTAGGAATCATTATGAATAAGTTGGTACCAAATTAAACTTATTCGTTTATTTGTTGGTGGCTTGCTAGTTCGGATGTTGGGGTACAAGCCTGTTGCCTGTGTAAATCTGGACAGTCTCGCTGTTGTACTACACCATGCTGAACTGGACAAGCAAGAAAGAGATATTATTCAGTCCTGTGTGGACATGTAATTGTTTCTTGTGTGGGTGCATATATCTATCCAGTGTTGCTCGCATAATTTAGTCCTGTGTGGATCAGTATTATTCTGTGTGAGAACATACATATCTCCTGTGTCGATTAGTAATATTCTGTGTGAGAACATACATATGTCCCGTGTGAATCAGTAATATTCTGTGTGAGAACATACATATGTCCTGTGTCGATCAGTAATATTCTGTGTGAGAACATACATGTCCTGTGTCGATCAGTAATATTCTGTGTGAGAACATACATGTCCTGTGTCGATCAGTAATATTCTGTGTGAGAACATACATATGTCCTGTGTCGATCAGTAATATTCTGTGTGAGAACATACATATGTCCTGTGTCGATCAGTAATATTCTGTGTGAGAACATACATGTCCTGTGTCGATCAGTAATATTCTGTGTGAGAACATACATATGTCCTGTGTCGATCAGTAATATTCTGTGTGAGAACATACATATGTCCTGTGTCGATCAGTAATATTCTGTGTGAGAACATACATATGTCCTGTGTCGATCAGTAATATTCTGTGTGAGAACATACATATGTCCCGTGTAGACAAATATTATGAGACCATCCAGTGTGTACATTACATTCTCGGTGTGAGCGTGGACTTGAATTAGGAGCAAGATAAACATATAGAAACCAAGACTCTTGAAATGTTTCCTTTGAATTTAGTTTGAAATATACGGTGTATAAAAATAATATTTATTGAACGTAGTGTTAACAATGTGACTTTGAATGGTTTGATGCATATTAAATGATGTTCATACTATATCAGTGTGTGCAGTTGTTGCTTATTCCCTCGTATACAAGCACATAGAAGGCCTATCGTAAACTGCAATAGTCAAAGTGTGACATCCAGCTTTGACGAAATTTGACTTGGTAGTCTCCATTTTGTATTTCTAGCCACATTACTGAAATCTTGCTGCCTATATGTCAATGAGACCTGAGGTCCAACAGTCACGTGATACCAACAAAAAACCTGTCTAATGTTGCTGTATAGAAATCGAAGATATTCAATGAAATTCACACAATGTTTGCAAAAGAAAAACAACAAAAAGACAAATAATTTTTAAGATATTTATTCCAATAACAGCGACCAGAAAATCCTGTAAAAAGCAGGAAAAAAGCAAGATTTATCACAGAGATAACGGCAACGTCTTTGTCACGTGATGCAAACAGAACTCGCGTTGACATGTGGTCCATGCGGGATAAATCTGTGTTTTCCGGGTTGCTGCGAGAATAACAGATGTTTAGTCATTGTTTTGTTGTTGTTGGAATAAATGTGTTGAAAATTATATATTCTTTTTTTGTCATTTCATAACAATTAAACGAATCTCGTTTAATAGTTTCTTCATTTTGGTGCCTATTGTTTTCTCCCACAGCGTGACTTAAAATGCCAAATCACCGCTAGATGAGTGTAGTGGAAGAGACTTAAAATGCCAAATCACCGCTAGATGAGTGTAGTGGAAGAGACTTAAAATGCCAAATCACCGCTAGATGAGTGTAGTGGAAGAGACCTAAAATGCCAAATCACCGCTAGATGAGTGCAATGGAAGAGACTTAAAATGCCAAATCACCGCTAGATGAGTGCAATGGAAGAAGAATTATATGGAATGGTAGTTATTTATCGCCTCCATCTTTTGTTTCTTAATCGCTTCTATGATAATTAATTAACTGTATAAACTTGTCATGGATAAAATTATTTCCTGAGCATTAATCTTAACGCTATCAAAAACACAACTGTTTTCAGTTCATAAAGTCTCTACCTCTCGTTGTCTCTCATTATCTCATCATATGTGTCTGAAATCGTAGCTTTATAAAGACGACCTTGTCGGGGTGATTTGTGGCTTGATAAAGACGATCTTGTCGTACGATTTGTGGCTTGATAAAGACGAACTTGTCGGTGTGATTTGTGGCTTTATAAAGACGACCTTGTCGGAGTGACTTGTGGCTTTATAAAGACGACCTTGTCGGGGTGATTTGTCCTTTGTAAAGACGACCTTGTCGGTAGTGATTTGTAGCTTTATAAAGACGACCTTGTCGGGGTGATTTGTGAATACATATCTGAGCATTTTTCTGACAAGACGTGACCTTGCTTATATGTGAGAGTCTGAATGTTTGACAGGACTTGGTTCAAACAGTATGTATTCGCATAAATCATTATTGACAGTTCCTATAAGTCAAAATAATAGCTATAGAGGATTGGCAATCAAAATTATGACTGGGTATCTGTGTCCAGTTACCGACTTCCTGGTTACTTTCAATGTCGGATCGGCGCGGGGTGGGGTAGAGAGCTGGTCCATTTATCCCGACTCTCCCCAAAGGTTATAAAACACAAAAAAAGAACTGAACGTGATGCGGGATCCATCTTTCACAAACCTTGAGGTCTATTAAATGAATGGTCTGCTATTGGTGAGCGTGATGACGATGCTCGATGCACAGTGAAAATTATATCTTCATCAGTTTTTAATATATTACAAATCATTTAATGTTCACGAAGTTTTGTGCAGAATGGGTCTCGAATGTTTTAGACGATTAAAAAAAAATGCTCGGGATGAAAATGCGAATAAAATACTACTGGCTAAATATGGAAAGAGTAACTAAAGATATTTGTATGAAATTGTCACAAGTATTAAACATGGAGTTACGTTTTTGAACCGCACTAAATAGGAAATTGTAAACTTTAGAACGGAGAATAAGAGCGGAGAAAACAATATCGCAATACTTAGTCTGAAAGTCTATGTGTTTTATATGCATTATTTTTCGATGCAAAGGTCTTCTAGGTACACGTGTCCAACTTTGCTAGTGTCAGTGGACCTTTTCATAGTCTAAACAGTATTAATATTAATACCTTTCTTTCGTGGACGGGTTACTAATACGAGCCCCTATTTATCAACGGTGCAGCTGGGTGTGATTCGTATCCGTTGCTTTATCAGCCTACTGTCTAAATTCTGAAGAGGTTCCTTACATACACTGAACAAAATTAAAACGTCCAGATGCAATTGCGATTGTGGAAGATCATATTGAAGACGTGTTCTTAAAATGCATTTAGGGTAGCCTCAACATTTTATCTCCATAAGATCGACGATCAGAATCTATTCTGCAAGAAATATACAGGCAGGAATCGCCGACAAACCAGGATGAAACCAGCAGCTCTGGCAATATTTCGATATTGCCAGAAGGTTGGGCGACACAGGAGGACCTTTCAAAACAATGTGTGGAAAGAGAGGCTTAAGTGCTTACTGAAGAATCTCAGCAACCAGCAACAAGCGATAGAAAGATGAAAATAGAATGGCCGAAGATGACTTGAAGCAGTTGGCAGCAATTTGACAAAGATCTAGATCAAATTCTCGGAACAACTTTACAGGGAATATTAAGTAAAACTTCTAACCCTCACAACGATTGTTTATGCAGTTGGGAAAGACAGATTTGGACTCGAGAGGCAGACAAACAAAGAAGTGAGTGCACCAATGCCAAACAGAAGGTAGCTGGCGATTAAGAGTATGCAGAGGGAGCTAGATCGTCTTAAGGAAGAGTTCAGAAGAGCAAATGAAACGGAAAAGGAGGGTTTGAAGCGGCTGAGAGATGACCCTAAGTCAAGATTTAAGACATTGAGGGCAGTGGAAAATACCAAGAGGTAGAGGAAAGAGAAGAGCAAGAAACGATCAGCCTTGATGTCCAGTCCGTACAGAATCATTTCAACCTTACAAGGGAGAGAAAGGTCTGGAAAGACGGAGAGCAGCACTAAAGAAGATGTGGAAGAGTTTTTGAAAGTTAACCCCTCGGATCATCAGAGAATAGAACCTCTTGGTATCTGTAGTAGAATCGACCCTGCAGGGTCACCAATCAAACTTCTAACATGAAAGAATGTACCTGGAAATAAGTCTGCGATGTTGTAAAGCAATCCCGATCACGGATAGCTCCATGGCCAATCGGAATACCATATATTTGACATTTTTGTAAATTTCTTCTCACAGTGTAGAGGAAGCGGAAAGCTGTAGGCTGTTTGCAACTGGCTGAAAGCTACTTGACGCGAAAGAAGAAAGACTCCAGATCGATCGAGCAATTCAGGACAATGTCACTGCTAAGAACCTAAGGTAAGACCTTCTTCTTCATCCTGTCAAGACGGATGACAGCATGCATGACAGATTACACACACACACACACACACACACACACACATATATATATATATATATATATATATATATATATATATATATATATATATATATATATATATATATATATATATATACACACTTCTGCTCAAAATGGTGGAATTCCGTGATTTTCTGGTTGTGTCGAACGCTTTGACCACGCTGCTGCATGAAGCTAGAATAAACCAGAAAGACCTGAAAGATGTTTGGTTTGACCTGGCCAATGCTTACGGTTCAATATCCTATCAATTAATCGAGACAGCCCTACTTCACTACCATGTCCCTAACCACGCCATCAAGTTGATCAGGGCTTAACAACTACTTACACCTTAACACCTTAAATGCTAAAACTGGAAAAGGGCAGTGTAACTGGATGTATTAACTCAATAATTTTGTTCGTGATGGAAATGAACTTCATCATGAAAGTTGCGAAAAGAGAATCCAAGGGTCCCAAAACAAAGTCTGGCATTCGTTTCCTTTCCACAGAGGTTTTATGGATGAAATGATGATAACAATACCAACACACATCCAAGCTAGATTAATTATTGTAGTCTTAGATGAGACAGCTGGATAGGCAAGAAAGAAGTTTAAACCGAATAAGTCCAGGTGTTTGGTGGTAAGGAATGGAAATGTTACAAACCAGTTCTAACTGACCATTCAATGCGAAGACACTCCTACATTATCCGACAACCTCATCATATACCTTGCAAAATTGTTCGACTTAACCTGACAGGCAGGAATAATTCAGGTAGAAAAGGCAGCAAAAAGAGGAAGGCTGCGGAAGATAGACAAATCGGGACTTCCGGGACGCTTAAGACTAGGATCTACCATCATGGCCAGCTTGCGAGGCTCATATAGGTACTGATGCTTAACGAGATCCTTACCAGTACAGTAGAGAAGTTAGAACGGGTGATAAAACAGGTACTTACGAAGATGGTTGTTTTTGCTCTATCAATAGGTATATGGCGGAACCAATAAATTACAGATCCCTTTGACATCTATGTTAGAGTAATACAATGTAGCAAAAATAAGACTTCTCCTGATCCGAGAATGAGAAAATCACCAGTGCTTGCATTGAAGGACGACTGGAAGAAAATGGTCAGTGAGCCTGGCGGTGGATCAGGCAGATAGCAGGCTATGGCATTATGACATTGTAGAGTCAACAAACATTAGGAGGGTAGGGCTAGGGATACAAACAAAGCAAACATGGAAGAATGCGAACATATTTGACAGAAGTATGGTCCAAGAAAAGACATGAAGGGCAGAGGAGGAATCAAGTTCAGTAAAGGCAGATCAAATGGGGATCCAAACAAGTTGGACTAAGTGGTCACTGCCACAAAGGACATTTACATGTGCAGCTATGATCAGTGAATGACCTCCTACCGTCACCAGCCAACCTAGTGAGGAGGAAACTCACAGGAGATCCATCATGTCAACTTTGTCACGGAAGAGAAAAGCTCGCTCACATATAGTCAGGATTCCAAGATGCGCTGACTTAAGGTCTCTAAAGTTGGAGACATGACAAACTAATGAGGGAGATGGCTGATATCTTTGAAAGAGAAAGTCGGAAAGAGAGAGTCCCAAAGAAGACAAGTGACCGGTTTATCAAGTTTGTTAAAGCGAGACAATATCAACAGGCCACAGCGGCAGGGAATGATGGACTGTAGCAGGAAGCTAGTCATGGGAGTTGTCTATCGAATTTGGCAGGAACGTATTTTCTGACATCCTTCGGATGTTCGTCCGTCATGACGTTGTGATCTGGTCACCAGCTACAAAGAAAATGATCCTAACGGAACTGACCGTGCCGCGGAAATCTAGGACAAAAGTGGTTCATGAAATAAAGAGGACGAAGTACAAACTTGCTGGGGCAGAGGATGATAAACATGGTTGTTCCCTGTGAAAGTAGGTTGTAGAGGTTTTCAGGCCCAATCAGTCTGGATGATGCTCAGTGCATTGGGTATAAAAGGGAGGGAACGAACGACAGATGTGTAAGCACTGGGCTGTGTCACATAGAGAGAGCATCTAGTTGGTTCTGGTTCACAAATAAAGACAAATTATTGCAGCCATCACAGACGGACAGAACCTGATCACTATTGCCGTCCCGCCATCTGGAACGTTTTTACGAGATAAGGGGCGTACATCCGCAGAAAGTTGAGTACTCGGCTGATGACTTCTGTGGAAAGCAGTTAAACCAACTGTATATCTACACTAATTTTTTCTTTAATACCAGAGTTGATGCATATCATTGTTGAAATACGTGTAAATATCGCTTAGCGTCTTTATCCTATACTCTTTTTGGGATTGTTTGTCCTGTTAAATCAGCCTGTCTGGTTTTTCAGCCTCGTTTTCTCGCATGCCATATAATGACATTGCATCCTTATTTGGAAACGTAAACAGATGGCTGTGAATATGTTACACCTTGATTATCATAGAATATGCAAATATGACATAGCAAGCCTGACTCGGAAAACGAATTACCGCAAGAATCTCATAGTATCTTTCACGCGTACAAAGTACGGTTAGCGTAAGCATACTAATGTATTTGACCTGATATAGGCTAAATAACTTTATCTTAGCCAAACGTCCTTAAAAAATAACTCTACTTAAATAGCCGATTTTAACTAAGGTCATCTTTTTGTGTTTGAAAATAGTTTTATTTGCTCCGTTGCAAGGTATACAATCATGTCGAAACCTCAACGACGTTGAGGCTACGAAATCGTAGCTAGTCTTGAAGAGCTGCCAAATGTTGTGAGACTAACGAATCACTCGTCAGTGCAGTGATATTCCATGGCAATACACTGGCGATTTAAACCAACGTTTTGACATGTGTCCTGAAGGAGCACATCATCCAAACTCTGTCACATCCGATATACAGCCCTGATTTAGATACAAGGAATATTTGTGTGAATTTCGTTATCAAAGATTCGATGAGGTAGATGACTTAACTACCTCCATGTGGTTGGACGTGCACCCAACCGTATATGAAAAACATACTACAGAGTAAATACTAAACTGCATATATTAATTGGACTGTTAGACAAGAAATTGTGTTCATGTGCAAGGGGAGTACCTTGCGAGGTCGTAAAAGCATAATATTCATTAAAAAATAACACGGTTGTAAAATTAGAACTTTTTAAACACATCTCGTAGAATGTGAGATATCTCTGTTATCATGTTTAACAAATGCTACAGAGGTAATTGTTTAATAATTTACCTTTCGGCACATAGAATATACATATTACAGTCGAATCACGTGACAATTTTTTATCGAGTCTCCTCGCACTAGGACATTAATTAGCTCTTGAAATATAGAAAAGTGCGCTATACTTTCTTTGGTGGTGGTGGCGGTTTAGGGTTGGTGGTGTTCGTAGTTTTATGAATTATAAATCAATAAAAAAAATAATAGAATCCTTCATATGCATGACGGTAAGAAAGAAACATTCCACTGAAAGTCACATCTGTGTTTCAGCCACGAGGCTTTGTTGAGTGTCTGACGGAAAGTTGTGTTGCTAAAGATGCAATTGTATCATGTACCACCCATGCAGAATAAAGTGATTGGGGAGGTGGGGATGGATATAAATTTTGTATTTACACGCAATTAAATGTGTGAAATATTCATTTTGAAGTCAGAATTTCTTAGTAATGTCTTTCATGTAGAAAGGGTTATATATGCAGAGTTAAAATATACATGTGTAAGGGTTGCAAATGCAAATATTACTTGCATGAACATATAAATATACAAGCCAGCGCACATGCGTACAGAGACACATAAGCTCATTGTTATTCAAAAGCAAAGTGCTTGACAAGGCAACGCAGATGTACACAGCAGACATAAGATCCTTTATGCAGTGCACTGGAAGCATAAACATCTCAATTTAAAGCAGTTAGAATCGACTAACAGCATATGCTGGAAAACATACGGGAACAATGCACAGAAATGAAAAATAACTAATAGCAATGAACAGATCTACATGAAGAAAGAAAAACTCTACACCGGTTGTATGATCTTTTTTCTTATATACTTATGCCTGCATATGAAGGATATTCATAAATCGCTTCAAAATCTTAATAAAGGATTTAAAATTGTTATTGCGTTTTTTGCGGAAAGGTGAAGGGAACAATAACATCGTGAGATAAAATGGGTCAATTTTGTTAAATTTCACATTAGTTATGTTATGTACACTCAAGACACAAACCACAATTCTATACAGAGGGTATGCTTTCATTTCTAAAAAAATATTTTGATCAAATTAAAAGTGTGATGACAGACATGTATACTCCTCTACATTATCATCCAGTGATGACAGACATGTATAATCCTCTACATTATCGTCCAGTGATGACAGATATGTATACTCCTCTACATTATCGTCCAGTGATGACATACCTGTATACTCATCTACATTATCGTCCTGAGATGACAGACATGTATACTCCTCTACATTATCGTCCAGTGATGACAGACATGTATACTCCTCTAAATTATCGCCCAGGATGTAAAGGAGGATATATTTAAGTATTAAGATTGGCTTAGTTATCACAGCAAGAGTATTAATTATGTCAATGATTGTGAAGTTCATTATTTATTCATTATATTTAGATCATGCAAAGTAGATTACCAAATTTATTGAAATCAAGATCTACATGTATTTAATAATAAGTATATCTGACGGGTACCGATTCTATGTCATCTTCTGTTGATGTCATATTTCTGAAAGTTACAAATGTCACTCGGAATATATCGTTGTTTACTCTCACTAGCACGAAATCAAACATTTTATCCGATGGGTTCCTAAAAATAAGTGGACACGGAAATCCAAAGGTCACTAGAACACAAACGTTTATCGATGGCCTTCAGCTCTTTGTTATGTCGGAGATTTTATTCGGGTTAATTGGCCAATCGGATACTCTTTTGTCGGACAACAATTTCACACAACCACAGCCATGATCGCCAAAACCACTTCCAGGTCACATAACCGTCATTATGTATCCCAGGTCAAATCAGTTGTTTGGATAGCCAGTTCAAGACTTAGCTACCATTGTCCGAATACCCTTTACATTTTTTATATAAAGGTATACCTGAAACATTGTCGTGAATTGACAGCGTATCTGCCAAACTTCCACACGGTGGTGTTGGATGTTTGAAACTAAACAAAAACGGTTTATGGTCCAACCAGGAGTCAGTGAGCATGACAAAAGTAAAAGAAGTCACTCAGTTGAATATAAGGCATGTACTTGTATAAAAAAGCTGTTAAAACTGATCTTGAAGAAAATGGAATAAAATAAAATATTCGTTTTCTTTTAAAATCTATATCGACCCAACACCACCCAAATATATCCGGTAAGCCGGTAACGTCCACCATTTACAAGCACAAATACATAAACGCAATCACACACACATTAAGAACAGAAAAGAGCAGAAAATAAGTTTTGTAAAATTCAACAAATACTTTATTTCCCATGAACACAACGTAAACATTTAAAAGAACTTACAGTATTGTTAATTAAATTCCCAATAGTCCTCAAAGTTTTGTCACAAATCCAAAAGCATAAATTCCAGTGGTATTTCACATTGTCGCAGAATAGAAACCGAGTGGTTTTTTTTGGACTAAATGAATAAGAGAAACACAATGTGAGAAAGATGGAAATTTATGAAATGAATTAATAAAGAAAAATATATGATGTAAAAATACAATGATTCTCTCACGCTCTTAACATACGATTGACTCAAATCACTCTACACAACATTCACAGATTGAAAATAAACTAAAATAATAAATCAATATGATGTACAGATCCAAGAAACCTAATGGACTGCAAATACGCTTCAAACAGTATTTTACACTATAAGAGAGATTTACATAATCTCGAATATGAACTCTATTAAGATTCAAAACAATCTTATAAACACAACTAAGATTCAAAATAATCTTATGAACACAACTAAGATTCAAAATAATCTTATGAACACAATGAAGATTCAAAATAATCTTATGAATATAAAAATGCAATTGGAACAGCAATTGATCCAAACGTATGCTTCTAGACCCCTTGTACATTCGCACGATTCCTTGGGTTGGCCCACACTCTTATCGGCCGCTCGCACCCTTTGTGGATCCACCACGTGTACAGTCATACGTATACACACGTACAGACAGCATACAGCACCCTTTTTAATTTGCTACGTCTACGTCCGTGGCACAGACATACGTACATACATATGCATCGACAACACGCAGCCTTAAATACTCTGGAAACTCCAGACAGCTCTAAACAATTTTAGACAGCTTCAGACAGCTCTAGTCATATTCACAGACACAATCACAGCGACAGACACAATCAGCTACAATAAAACCAAATTGGTCATAATAATAGTTTCTGTATAATCTCTAGATATATGATAATACTTTAACCTCTAATAGTGACTTGTAATTCAAAGTTCAAATCTGCATTGTAATAAATGCATTATTACGCGATAAGACATTACAAACCGAATAAGCTTCGCATATCAAATGAAAAATGTAAATTTAACACTTACCCCTATGGCTGAAGAACAATGGAGAGCGTATACTCCTTGACGTGATCCAAAACGACCAGTGTCGGTTTTAGAAATTGATCTTACTTAAATCCATAGGAGAGTGAGCAGAAGTCAGGGTAAAATACCCTTGCATATCATATTAGTAATGTTACTTCGTCACAAGTAATTTCTGGCGAGGTGCATGTTAATACAGTCGCTTACCTGGAAAAACACGTATTCACCCTAGATAACGTTGTACGCATGTACAACGAGAAATTTTCGAATAGTTCTAAGGCAAAACCAAGTTATTTCTTTGCCTAATTCTGTGACACAAATAAATTCCAATTCTGAATGTGTTGATGTTCTTGTAGTCTTGGACGTACTAATGTGAAAATGGTATGGATTGTAGCAATGTGTTAACAGTCGTTTGATGTATCACAATAATACAATCATAACTGTCTTTGACTAAATTCATTATAATTTCAAATTAATGTTTTGTTCCAAGAATATTACTGAGAACTTGTAATTCCAGTTAATAAGCAAATTAAATTAAAAAATGAACGCAACAATTAGACTGATACTGCTTCGGAAATTATGGCAGGACTGAATAATCCTTACGTAAACAAGTTTTTATACCCTTACACTTGACCTAGGATGCAATTAACATTTTCTGGAAATACTCTGTCAACTTAATTGAAAATATTTTCTGAAACTTTCTAAGGTCAGAATCAAGACTCTCTTTAACTGGAACTGAAGCAAACATGTTTATAATTTATAATGATCTGAATATTTAATCAATAATCATAGAAAAATATTAGTTTTGTATTATGTTGTTTTCTAAATAAATGTCACTGGTCAGGTAGATCATTAACTTGATTTTCGACTACGATCAGTTGCAATATAAAGATATACATAACATATAATCATTGAAAAAAGCCAACAAGCAATACAGATTAAATGTACATAATAATATACAACTTAGACATATTCATGGAACCCGGATGTCCCACTACAATGCATATTACAAACTAAATAAAAACTTTTTCAATGAGTAACGGACGCACAGTTAGACGGACAGTCAAAAGTACATTTTCTTTAAAAAGGAAATGGATGCGCGATCACTAACGAAATGTTATTCTTTCCGTTAAAGTGAGGTCCTTGGTCATGACATATAGCGATGATCCATTGCTTGGTTTCGTAGCCCCTCCTTCAAATAGATGGATATTCTTGGAAGCTTACTAATCCATTGCATGGTTTCGTAGCCCCTCCTTCAAATAGATGGATATTCTTGGAAGCTTACGTCTTTATTGATAATAGTAGTCCCATTACACAACAGAAATGAACTATATGTGTCCTGATTTTCTTCTTGACATGTGAATTTGTAACATTCAATAAATTCTATGGAGGGTCTTGCAATTGTTGCGATGGGAAACACAGGTTATGACCTTCAAATCAATTATGACACTAAATCAGAATTCAATTAGCACCCACATTGGCACTCACCTTTTGTTGGACTGTTGAGTACAGCAGAACATTTTAGATGTAGTTTTCTACTCTCAGTAATTCATTGGAGAGTTGGAAGGTACCACACCTTTTACTTGTATCGATTACTGTAATGAATCAAGATTTAATGGCAGTCTACTGTTGTTCATACTTCCCCGAAGGTCTTCTTCAATTTCTCAGCGCACTGAAAATTATCTGTATGAGTTGCACAGCTCTGATGGAGTATCAAATAAGCAATGTCTACCCTAGTTATCATGTCTGATGGAGTATCAAATACGTAATGGCTACCCCAGTTACAATGCCTGATGAAGTATCAAAAACGCAATGGCTACCCTAGTTATCATGTCTGATGGAGTAAGAAATACACAATGGCTGCCCTAGTTATCATGTCATTTGCGATTGGCAAGTTTGCCTTCGAAAAGGAATATAAGTTTCGTCCTACTCATAAGATTGTAATTTCATTCATGGACGCCATCATGCTTTTTATTTTCCTGATTACATATATGAAGTGAAATCCAACTCAGAAGGCCTATGCAGATGACCACGAACAAAGCAGTATGTGTTGTATGCTATAATAGACGACTTCAGTTGCAGTATTCAAGGGAAGAAAGCGTAGTACCTCTTCTAGCATAAACATGGGCATGCAACATTACTGGAAAAAGTCAAGGAATTTATGGCATCCTTTTATCGACATCAGTTTTTACCAGGCAATGATGGCCTATTGTGTCGATATCCTAGTCCTTTATACGGGCCTCACACACAACACATTAATATGCATCTCGCATCGTATATAGATTGGTTGAAAATAAACATTTATGTTCTGTTGCACAGAAGAGCGAAAGAATTTTCGGGTAGTGCTCTCTTGTCCAAATATATCCTATTCACCCATAGCGATATAAATAACGGCGTCCGGTTATTGGGATTTTTCACTCGTCTGTTCTTCAGTAACGTAGCTCGTATTTCCTTTGACCTTTTCTACTCCATTTGAGATATTTTGACATTTATTTTAGGGTGTGTAGCCTGAGCGCTTTGCCGACCGAAACGTTGGAATTCGCCGAAACTGCCTGGTGTTTTCAAATGAAAGCCTCTTGCTGCTGGGTCTTGCAAGCATAAATGACCTACATCGGGCCCTGCATGCATGAAATTGATAGGAATGCCATTTATCTTCTCGGAATTTGTGAGTATAACATTCATTATGTTTTATTTATTACAGCGTTGACAAAATTTGACTTGCTACTCTCCATGTTGAATTTTTAATCACATGACTGCAGAAATATCGCTGACTTCATGTCTGTGATATCAAATCCAACAGACACGAGTTACCAGCCAAGAGCCTTTTCCAACGTTGCTGTAAATAAATGTGAAGATGCTAAATGAAATTCACATAATGTTTGCAAAATAAACCAAAAAATGACAAATTTTTCAACATTTTCTAAGAACAACGGCTAGAAATCTGATGCTATTGCAGCAACCTGCAAAAATCAAGATTAATTACACAAGAGATAACGTATATGCCTTAGTCACATTATACAATTAAACTCGTGTTGACATGTGCCCCCTGCGTGATAGATCTGGCTTTTTCAGGTTGTTGCTAGAGCAATGCAACACATGCTTGAACGTTGTTTTCGTAGTAAATATTTTGAAAATTATTTGTCCTTTCGTTTTTGGTTTACAAAGGTTAAGTGAATTTCAGTTTAGAGTTTCTTATTTTTGTAGCCTAATGTTTTCTCCCAAAGCCAAATCACTATAATATGTGAAATGAAACAAGAAGTATATGGAATGGTGTTTGTTTGTCGCGTCCGCCTTTCCTCTCACTGAATGAACTGTTCATGGGTGAAAATATTCCCTGAGCTGTTTGCAGTTAATATCGGCTGCCTGTTAATGGCCATACGTATCGCATTGTCAGGAAGGCTCTATTCTTTCTTTCTCTCATGAGATATATCGGAAATCGTAGTTTTGTAAACACGACCGTGTCGGGATGATTTGCGAGTAAAAAACTGACCTTTTTGTGACAAGACTTGGCATTGCAGGCATGTGATAGTCTGAATGTTTGAAAGGACTTGGTTTAAACAGTATTTACTCGCAGAAATCATTATGGACAGTTCCTATAAGTCAAAACAATGGCTATAGAGGCTTGGCAATTAAAATTATAACTGGATAGCAGTGTCCAGGTTACGTCTGATGTGTGTGTGTGTGTGTTTGTGTGTGTGGCGGTTGGCAAAGCGCTCCCGACTAACAAAAAACAAACAAACATATCCCCACCCAACCGCACCCACCCGACCCCCAAAAAGTTGAGCGCTATGCGGGAGCCTTGTTTCACAAACCTTGATGTCTCTTAAATGAACGGTCTGCTATTGGTGAGAGGGACTGAGATGATCGATGCACAGTGGAAATCATTTCTGTTATCAGCCACCGGTATTATGTCCTTTCTCTCTCTCTCTCTCTCTCTCTCTCGTATATATATATATATATATATATATATATATATATATATATATATATATATATATATTGTTGATTTAATTTATATTTGATTTAACCTTATTGTCTGTAGATTTTCAATTTTTTATTGCATGTTGGAGCAGTGTAATTTTGTTTACTGGAATATGATATTTTCCAAAAATTAGTTTGACCTGACTGTTTAGTCAAAAACACCTAAAATAGAACTTTGTATCTTTTTGCTGACCTAATTCCTGACTTTGATTGAGAATCGAGTAAACCACTTTCTATTTTTATCTTATTCTTAGAGTAAAATAATTGGTTTTTGTCAAGGTCATACTGGAAATACGTGAATTTAGATGTAAACAGGTTCTATTTCGAAATTCTGGTTTTACCGGAATTGCGTAGAGGTCATGTTTAATACTGATGTTTATATTGAATTTAGTCAGTTGGACTTTTACACTGGAAATTGTTCGCTTGTGACCAGGTTTGAGTCAAAAATGTATTTTTGGAACTATTAATTCTTTTTCCTGAAAATATTTGAGTGTTCTTACTGAATTCTTGGACAAAGACATTTCTTGAAATTTTACTCTGAAATTAAAACACCGGAATAGTTTTGTCTGTGGAATAACAAATAACTGTAGACATTACAGCACTATACTGGCTTCAATATACGTCATCGCCTTCCAGTTTGGATTTTTCGTCGGAACTCGAACTTGAATTCATTAAAACATTTCATTATTAGGACTTCTAAAATTTAATTCGTCGATTATTCTTGGGTTATTTCTGAATTAGATTTTTTAAAATCGCAAGTTCTTATTTGTTTCATTTTCACAGTGTTTTTCCAGGGAAATAAATTATTTGTTAAATTTTTCAAAGCTTGTTGTTTTCACTCTTTCGTAGTTACTGTTTATTATAGCCTATACACGTAACGTAAACACTTTGGGGCTCGTCCGGGATATTTGAATTTAGGCTAAATATTTTAGTAAACTTGGTTTCTTGAAATCTGTATTCCCCATGTTTTTGAAACTTTTAAAAATCTCAATTTTTTTTATACAATTTTGAAATCTTTAGTGAAATCAGCAAGCTTTGTCTTAAAATATCATCAAAGGTAGAGAATTATTTGAAGTTTACTCAGGAGTGGTTGGAAATTTTAAAAATGGAAGTACAGTTAAAAATGTTGGAATTAGAGATAAGACAGGTTCAGTCTGAGATAGAAAAAATACCAATGGAAGAAAGATACAAGTTAGACGAATAGAATTGCCAAAAGAGAGTGATGAGAGAGAAAGACAAATGCAGTTACAAGAAAAATAAATGCAATTACAAGAAGAAAAAAATGCAATTAGATAACGAAAAAGGATAGAAAGAGAGGAAATATCAATTTAGAATGAAAGAATTAGAGCTGGTAAAGGGAAAACACTCCCCTACTGTTGATGTTTTAAGAAGTATCAAGTTAGTATCTCCTTCCTTGGAAAAAGAAGTAGATCAATATTGTCTTCGTTTTGAAAGGATTCCTTAGAGTTTTAAGTGACCAAGGGAGTACTGGAATCTATTATTGCAATGTGTACTCACTGGTAAAGCTAGTGATCTTTATAATTCACTGTCACTGGAACAGAGTGCTGACTGTGATGTAGTTAAGGACTATATGTTGATGGGTTATGATTTAGTCCCTGAGGCTTATCGGCAAATATTTAGAAACTATAAAAAAAGAAGCTGACCAGACCTATGTCAAATTTGCATGGGAAAAAGCACGAAAATATGATAGGTGTTGCTCTTGTAGAAAGGTTAATAAAGATTACGAGTGTCCCAGACAAATCATATTGGTTGAAGAGTTTAAGAACTGTGTTCATAGTGACATTACGATTTATCTTGACGAGTATAAGATCGAAGCCTTGGAAAATGCTGCTCGTGCTGTTGATGGGTGTTCTTTAACTCATAAAGATACTTTTGCAAATAATACTTCCACCCAACAGTCTTCTGGCAGAAAAGTAATTTAGCCTAATACAAGCACTTATAAATCTCAGACTGGCACAACTTCTGAAAATAAAGCTTCAGATAAGCTTGATCAAAGATTCTTGTCTCTTCCTACGTGTACCTATTGCAAGAAGATAGAACACGTTATTTCTGATTGCTAAAATTGAAAAATAGGCATTAGAATCAAGACAGACATTTTTCGAATGCTCTTATTTCTAAGATTTCATGGTCACAGTCATGTATTGAAAGCATTACATGTGTTGGGTCTAATAAACTCAAGTCTGATTTTATTATGGAGAATTATGAACCATTCATATTGAAGGGTTCTTTGTCACTCTTGGGTGATTTGACCAATCCTATCCCTATTAAAATTTTAAGGGACACAGGAGGTTCTCAGAGTCTTTTATTATCAGGTACTTTGCCTTATTCTGATAAGTCTTCTTCTCATGAGAGTGTTCTTATTCAGGGAGTAGAGTGCAGCTTTGTTAATGTTCGTGTCCATCGTGTAAATTTGTCATTAGTCTCAGGACCCGTGACAGTCGGAACGGTGTATGCTTTACCCGGCGAGGGCATTCATTTATTACCAAGCAACGACCTAACTGGAGACAAGGTTTTGGTTAATCCACTTGTAACTGACAAGCCTTGCTTCAATTCAAAAGTCGATCCAATTAGCAAAGAATTCCCTGTTTAATTCCCAGCTTGTGCAGTTACCAGAGCTATGGCAAAGAAAGATATTGCGAATGATGTTGATAAGAAAAGTATTCCTTTAACTGACACATATATTGGTCAGGCTTTTGATGAGGTTGCTTTTACTCCTTGTTTGGATCAATCAGAAGGTATTGATCACAGTGATCCTCTTTCAAACTACCCATTCTCTTTATTCTAATCATGGTGACAAACGACAACGTCGAACACGAAAAAGGTCCCGAGATCTCCTGTTTGTTTTAAAGGGCCATTAGTGAAACTGGAGCCACTGAAGTTCCTGTCTATTACTTCATTAAAAATGGAATTCTTATTAGATTATGGAGACCTCCCGCGGTACATGCTGGTGATGAGTGGTCAGTAAACTATCAAATTGTAGTTCCAAAACCTTACAGACAGGACATACTTCGTCTGCCCCATGAAACTTCTTTGGCTGGTCGTTTAGGGATTAATAAAACTTACCACAAGATCTTGACTAACTTTTATTGGCCAAAAATCAAAAGTGATGTAGGTAAATACTGTAGATCTTGTCGTACCTGTCAAATGGTAGGAAACCCCAATCGGAAAATACCTAAGGCTCATCTGCAACCTATTCTACTTTTGACGAACCGTTTAGTAGAATTATGATAGACTGTGTTGGTCCCTTACCTAAGACCAAGTCAGGTAACCAATACCTGTTGACCATTATGTGTGCGTCAACAAGGTTTCCAGAGTCAAAAGCGTTTAGGCTAGCTAGTTACTAGTTTTGCACTATTCGTAGTCAGTTTGTTACATGAGTCTTTTTCAAAAGCAAATCCAAAACATAGACAAGACAAACAAATAAAACAGACAAACCGTTGTTCTTGTAAAGCTTTACATGGCTAAGACTTGTTGCGGATGCTGAAAGATATTTTATATTGACCTAGAAATCTTTGAGGCATAGTGTCTTCTGTTAGTTTATGTAAATTTATGTAAGCGTAAATTATATCCCAGATATTTCATTGTTATAGTTGTAATTATAGGTTATTGGGTGACTAATAAGCGAATTTAGAGAATTATTGAAAAGAGAACATGCCGGTTGCAAAAAAAGTAATTGTATTCGTGAATGGCTGTATTTTTCTAGTCTTCTTGGTTTAAATCGCTTGGTTTCAATATTCTAAGGCGGCGTATCCAGTATGATTCCTTTTCTTTCCTGGTTCTGGAACTCCATTTGGGGTTGTGAGCAATTGTTATAAGTGTTATATCACTGACAACGGTTTGCCTGTTTTATTTGTTTGTCTTGTGTATGTTTTGTATTTGCCTTTGAAAAAGACTCATTCTGAGTCGAAAGCGCTTAGGCTAGCTAGATACTAGAGTAGTAAGGTGGGACGCCTTAGCGTCAATGGGAATTAGCATTACAGAGACCCCTGGGACACTCTAGCGTCAAGGGAAATTTAACATGGAGAAAAATCGTGGGACAATCTAGCGTCAAGGGAAATTTAACATGGAGAAAAATCGTGGGACAATCTAGCGTCAAGGGAAATTTAACATGGAGAAAAATCGTGGGACGGTTTAGCGTCAAAGGAATTTAAACAGGGTGGGACTGTATAGCGTCAAGGGAAATTGAACATGGGATTTTTTTTTTTTAATTTTTTTTTAAATTTAAATTTAAATTTAAATTTAAAAAAAGGGGTAGGCAATTGAAAGGCTATCTCTTTTCGAGAAATATGGGGGCCCTGAAAAGGGCCTTTGGGTTTTTCTTCTTCTGCTTCTAAGTTCTTCTTTTTCTCCACCAACTTCTTATTTTCTCACCTACACTTTTTCTCTTCTTTTTCTTCTCCTCCTCTTCTTTCTTCTCTTCCTCTTCCTCTTCTTTCTTCCTCTTCTCATTTTCTTCTTCTTTTTCAATTTTTTCGTTCCATTTGCGTATTCTTATTCTTTCCTCTTCATCCTCCTTCTCCTCCTTTATCTCTTTCATGACACCACTGATCATAACCTTTGCTTTTCTTAAATTGTTAATTTCCATTTTTACTCTATGCGGACTATAAGAATAGTGGTCTTCATTGAGTCGTACGAGCATTTGTTCTATCATGCCCAAATTGTCAAGGACGTCTTGTAATGTTTGAAATTTATCTAGGTGGTTCGAAGCCATCTTCTCTGTAGAATGGTTTGAACGACGAATACTGTGGGTTCTTATACGAAAAGCGCGGACGTGAAGGAAAACATCCCCTAAAAACATAAAATTGATCTTACCTAGATCATGACCCAACAACGCGCGGACGTGAAGGAAAACATCCCCACTTTTCTCATTGCATATAATAAAACCCCAAACTATACTCTCCACATACGCTAAGAAACAATAAAAAACCCATAATCTACTATTCACACAAACTTACGCAAGCCCTTACAAACACAAACGCACAAACACATACCCTCACACACAATGAAAAAAAAGAGTAAATGTTTATATTCACACTACTCTACCTACACACATTGGCAAATTGATCGTTATTTCTTTTCTAGAGTATTGGGTAGCCCTTAAAAGGGCTGTTTTTTTTGAACTCCAGATGCACCTATCTAATGGTTGCACCTTCCAGGCCTGGCGCCACACACGCATCTTTGACTCCAGTCTCTTTTTACTTTTTGTCTTGAGAGTGCAGAGGCGGGATGATTCGCTTCAGCACCCCAATCCTCTGTCTCGGGAATATTGTACGACATCCTCTCTTCTAGTTTTTTTCCTCCTCTTCCCTCTGTCTTCTCTCCTCTTCGTTCTTTATTCTTGCTTCTTCTACGATAGCCTCCGCTGATAGTTCATTTACTATGCGCCTGGCATATTCCAGGTGCATCTGGAGTTCTAACAGTTTCACTATTCTGCTATTCATTCTTGTGTTGATCAATCAACAAGGGTAGCTAGACTGCCCAGCGAGTTTCAATTTATAGTGAAAGCGAGGACGTGATGGAAAACATCCCCCTAAAAACATAAAATTGATCTTACCTAGATCATGACCGAAAAACAACAACAACGCGCGGACCTAAAAGAAACACTCACTCACTTTTTATGCTACCCATCACTATTTTAAATTTTTTTATAAATCACTTCAATAGACTATCCACATACGCAAAGCAATCCAATCTAACTCCAAATATACACCTCAAACACCAAAAAAAGACATCATTTTAATCTACTATTCATACCAACTTACTTAAGCACTTACAAACACAAACACACAAACACATACCCTCACATTTTTTAAAAAAGAGTTAGTGTTTATTTTCACACTACTCTACCTACACACATTGGCAAATCGATCGTTATTTCTTTTCTAGAGTATTGGGGTAGCCCTGAAAAGGGCTGTTTTTTTGTTTGCTATGGCATTCTTTTTTTAGTTTCTAAGAATGCGATGTCCTCTGAGGATAGACTTTCTGGCGATAGGTCTGCTTCTTCGGAAAGAGAAGAAGAACTCTTTGTTGTCGATACGACAATCGACAAAGCCTCTGTCAGCTTCAGCTTGCTGCTGCTGTTGTTGTTGTTGTTGTTGCTGTTGCTGCTGTCTCTGAAGTCTGTACTTCTCTGTCCATTCTTCTTTTTCCCTGTACATTTCTTCTCTGAAGAGCTCTTCTATCAGGTCTTCAGTGATTTTTAGCATTCTCACATTCTCTATTTCTTCTGGCTTCGGTATCAGACTGTTTCTGACCCTATGCAAATTCACGTAGGCTTCGTTGACCTTAGCTAGTTTGGAGCACATCTTCGTAGGAGGATGAGTTGACAATGGATGGTTAGACTGGAAACAACCCCAGTTCTTAAAGTCAAAGCGCGGACGTGAAGGAAAACATCCCCCACACGGTTTTCGAGCCGCAACGTTCAGTGAGTGTCATGAGAGGGATAGTAAGAAATGAAAGAGCATCAATCCAACATTCTTATAGCTAAACAAAAGACAAAGGCATTTTTGTTCTTTTTTCAAAACACAACATTTTTTATTCAAAAATCACTTAACACTAAACAACAACTCTAACATTTTTAACAATAATCCAACATGATAACATCAAACAATTTTGTTCAAATCACAAACATTCTTTTCTCAATTGACAATCTACTTTAAACAGGGCTGACAACGTTGTGATTTCCATTGTTGGAAATCATTATGCCATTGATGGACACTACGTTTCCTAGCTTGAGACAAAAGATAAGCATAATGGTCACAAAACCATCGATCTACTTTCACATCGTTTCTAGCAGAAGAACGAGGATCAAAATGAGTCACTAAATGTTCTAAGGAATAGCCTAGGCTGCGATGATGCAGAAAATACACACAGTATTGTCCACACACCAAGGAATCTGTGCCTTATAATTTCACATTATTGAATCGGGTGGTTTGAGCATTTCTTCTCATAAAGTCGATGATATCGTCTTCCAAAGGGGGCAATCCGTACGAATCGAAATATTCCACACATCCTTCTTGAGGAAAGTAGACGGCTACCCAGTGGGTTCCTGGGAGATGACTTTCGTCCGTGTTGATCACGTAAGCTTGATGGTCTTTAGGTTTGCGATGAGGGAGTTCATCTTTAGCACAGACGACAGGATTCCAAGAAGCCGTATACGAACTGTGGTTCAAAAGGTAATAAAGTTCCCAGGTATCCATTGATTTGTGTGTTGTTTTTTTTTTCTTCTTCACAGGTAATAATAAGTCGTCAATTCGATCCTGACTTTTTGCTTGAAAATGTCTGACGAATAAACGGTTATTCGTTCTGTTTCCTCACTCTGATTCAGGAGAGCTTCGATACGATGGATCTCTTGAGTGGTTAATGGTGGACAAGAATGTTCACGTAAGTCTTTATACCACTGATGCAACACGTCTTTGTCCGAGATGAGACTCCAAGCTTCGTCCAGATACTCGTCCAATTTTTCTTCTTGACTCAACATCAGGCATTTATCGTGTTGAATTTGACTGGGATGATCGTTTTGACATCCATAACAATTTTTCTTGACCAATTCCGTCATTTTTTCGACCAAGTGTTTGGTAAAACAGGAGACTAAATGGGCTTCTTGTTCTGGCCATCTTGACTTCATCATGACAACTTCTTCGTCTTTGTCTTGTCTTCTTTTTCCACGGTCTCCTCACATTCCATCTCCAAAGTTTCTCCACTAGGTAAAGAGGGATAACAGTCTTCCATGGCTTCTAATAATCTAGAATGACTTCTCTCAAGCTGTTGATTTCTATGGTATTATCGAATTCTGCATACAGGATGACGTTCACTGTTGCTGGTAGTTCTTTTGCAAACTGAAGTTCCACACGAATCTGGCCAGATTTTATAGGGTGAAAATGTCCCTCGTCGCTGCCTTGGTCTGGAGTGAAATCGAAAGCCCACAAAGCATAGCCTCCTGCGTAATCGTCGTACGTAATGCCGTGAATGGTGTTGGTTCCTAACTGGCCGGTAGCTTCGTACAGGAACAAGTACGACCTCAAGTAATTCATCTTCTTGTCACTAAAGTCGGGTTCGAAAGGTCGGGTACACAAGGTCTTGCCATCGCGACTGACTTCGATTTTCTTCACGTTGAAGTGTTGAAAGTTGAAAGGATTTTCTTTGAAGGCTCCGTTGAAGGCTGAATTCAGGACCATACCAAGGATTAAACGCTTGGGTAACTGTCCTTGAAACAGATGATCTTCGATCATGGAATGCTCTCCAGCAGGAATGGTGAACGTTTTCACTTCCGCACGTCGTATGGGATACTTGGCGGTCGTTCTGCTCAATGTTTGACTGATGTCGTTTCCCACTTTGGGTAACACTTCTACGCGTCGTACGTAGAGTTTGGCCTCTTCGATTTTGCTTTTAGGAATGCCAGTCTTATCAGTATCAGCCAACAAATGGAAAGCGGCACTGCTACGATTCAGTCGCAAGCGGACATTGACTCAGTTCAGCAAATATTTCTCTTGCAACCACATGTCCAAATGCAAACGATCCATCAGTTCTAAACTCTTCTTGTCTAAGATTTTGAGTTCTCTTTGCTCAAAGCCGGAATTGCTTCCATCCACAGCGTCGAACTTGCCCGCTTCGTCAGGTTCCCACAGCACACAGGCATTGAGATGAGTATCCTTGGCATCTATTCCGTACGTCAAGAGATTTTCCAGGTAGGCACGGTAAGGGTAAGTATCCATGCTGCTGCTGACTAGTTTGTTATTCAAGTACAAATCCACTGAGCTGAACAAGGAATGCATGAAATTGTTGACGGGAGCTATTTGTTCAGCGTCATCTACTCCATTACCATCCTTATCTAGAACTTGGACTTTCAAGTACAAGTAACTGCTATTCAGATCGATGTAATCTTCGGGTTGTCCTTTGATTTCAAACTCGATGGGAGCGGAATCGGTCAATGAGGAGACGGGGTGAAATTCCACCCACTGGGATTCTTGCATCGTCATCATGGTGGGGGCATGGCAAACAGATCCAGTTCCGTCTTGGAACAAGCGCAAGACTCTCGGTGCATCATTTTTTTCTGTGTTTCAATAATCGAAAACGTCTAAGTCTCGAACGGTTCTTCTTTTCTTGGCCTTTCTCGCTTGAAGTCTGGTGAAAGGGTATTTTCTTCGTCGTCGTCTCTTTCTACCTTGTCCTTGCTGAATGCCTGACTCGGTAGCGTGCAGGGCATTTATAGGTGTGTCTCGTCGGCCTAAAATGTCTTTGCCCGTTTGCAGCAAGACATTTTTGCCAGCCCTCATGAAGGCTTCTTTAGGGTTTTGTTTGTCGATGATGACATTTTGGAGAAATTCTTTGCCTTGCGTCAGTGCCGCATCTTTCAAGGCGTGCAATCCGCGTGTCACCATCGGTTTCAACACCGGGGCCACCGAACGAAAGGCCGATTTTAACATGTCTCCTAAACCGTGTCCTCGCTGTCGAGCAACCCCTCGGTACACTGGATACATGACTTACTTACGAGTCGTGAGAAAACCGTTTTGGAAAATGGAGTTTCACCGTGACTTTTCGTTTGGTGAATGGAATATTTTGTCCCAAATCTCCTTTTATAGTAATGTTGACCGTGTCCAAATACGACTTGCTGACCGGCAAATAGTGAGGATGGACAAATTCGCGGTGGACGTGGTAAGTGTTTCCACCTTCCTCGTCAGCGTTCGTGGCAGAATCCACTTTGAAAGGAATGACACGCAGTAACGGTACGGAGGTGTGTCCCACCACGTTGTACTCCACCACATCGGAATACACAAAGATCAAATTCAGTCCTTGGTTCAGTTCTACCGGGGAACGAAAAAACTTGGCAAAAGAATCGTTGTCAGAAATGATTGATAATTCGGGTTTTGTTTTTTGTTCTAATTTCTTCCTCAGCTCCATGTCACCACCCAACATGTCAAACAATTCAGGACAAAATAAGAAAGCCATGATTTTATTCCCCTCAGGAAATTTCATCAATAAGCGACGAGCTGCTTTGTGGTACTCTATGGTGACTTTTTTTGAGGTAAGCTCCAAAACTTTCCCAAACACGCCATTAAACTTGGAGCTTATGGTGCTGACCAAATGATGACCACTAAAATAATAGCCTGCGGGAATGAACAAGTGGTAGGTCCACGTTTTAGTGCTTTGATTATAGGTTTTCTTGTCAGATATGGTGGTTCTCTTATCCAATTCCTGTTGCAATTGTGGGTCATGAACTTCCACCGTAAAAAAAATTTGTTTGGGAAGGACATTGATGACTTGGGTCGGGTGAATCATTTCTACTAAAGCCACTTCCCAATAGGCTTCGTGATCTAAGGGGATGGCCTGAGGTAATTTGGCCGTGTAATAGCACAACGTGTTGTGGGGAAACACCTCCATGGAACTGTCACTGGGTAAGGTTAAGTAAAATTGGTTTTGGTGACTCATAATTCCAGAGTTCTGTGGCTGTCCGAGGGGTTAGTGGATGTCAGAGGTGTGTCTCCGCCCAAAATGGGGTTCTGGTTGTGGTTGTTATTGGAGTGGTGACTGACACTGGCACTGGACACAAGGTTCCCGTTCGAGGAGAATTTCAGGGAGGGATTGGGAAGCAGGTAACCGATGCAACTGCTCAATAAAATGGTCCACAATTGTTTGTCTCCTTGTTGCAAACTCAAATTGGCAATGGCTGCCCCGATGACACAATACACCACGAAGATTTGGCAGAAAAAGACGATTTGCGTTTTAGGCACACGTTCTCCACACCACACCCACAAGGGTTGTTTTTGTAAATCTTGCACAGAAGAACTAGGTGAAGGAGGAGTGGTCGATGTAGCTGCGTCTGCTGTGTGAAAGGGCATGATGGTCACTTCTTTTTATAGTCGATGACTTGCGAAACGTCGATCCAAGAATCAAAACTGGGTGGATATCCTTTCCAACGTACTTTGACTTCTTTGACACGTCGTTTGCCCACTTTACGGGTTCTGCGTTCGAGAATGCTTTCGATGTCGTACACGTCGTCTTCTTTTTTGGTGACACGTTGTAACTCGGGCAAATAAAACGTTCCTTTGAGCACTTCTCCGTTCATGTCTTCCAATTTATAGACGGCAGGATGACGGCCATGCACTCGTCCAGTGACGCGAAACAATTCGGTCGTCCAGTTAGGTAAGTAACCTTTGTCAAAAGTGCGTTTGGTTTTGCCAATGCGCACCCAATCTCCTACGGCCAACTCTCCACTTTTCTTGGGGACAGCCCTCGTCGGGGACGTACCGAACAGGCGCTCAAACACCAACACTTCGTTCTCGGGAGTCACGTCTTGCGGGGCACGTCCGATGCTTCGATGGTAAGATTGGTTGTACGCTTGCACCAGGTGCGGTAAGATGTCGATGTACTTCAGAGTGTGGTGATGCGTAAAATATTTCCACATGCGTTCTTTCAAAGTGCGTTGAAAACGTTCCACGATGCTGGCTTTGGTTTCTGGATTCTCGGTGGTAAAAAAATGAATGTCACGTTTCTTTAATTCTTTTTGGAAAGCTTGGTTCAGAAATTCGGTACCTTTGTCCGTTTGCCATCGAAGAGGGTGACGACCGCTTTGTTTCAACACCCGTTGCAGGGCTCGCACTAACTCGCTGCTCGATTTGGAAGTCAAGGGCACGACCCAGGCAAATTTGGAAAAGACGTCGATGACACAAAACAAATATTTGTAGCCACGATTGTAGCTGGCCAAATGAGAGACATCGGCTAAATCGGCTTGCCATTGATGATCGATGCCTTCCACTCGGGTGCTTCTTCTGGCAAACTTGCGTCGAATGGGTTTGTGCAAAGTGTAGGTAGCTTGTTCTTGTAACCATCGTTGCACTTGAGGTAAACGGAGACTTTTCAGTCGACTTTTGGCAGCACGATACAATTTTTGAACTCCTGCGTAACCTGCAGGATGAGAGGGATCGTAGTAAATGCTGGCTAAGACTTTTTCCATTTTTTATTTTTTGTGTTTGTGTGTTAAGACACCCACTCTTGGAGGATGCTACTCTTTTTCTCTTGCGGTACTTTCTTGGATTGCAATGCTTTGCGTGTGCGACCGGCAATAGGTGTTGAAGAGAAGGAGGAGGATGTCTGAGCGGGGGATATCGGTTCTTGTTTCACTTCTGTCTTCACTTCTGTCTTCACTTTCTTTTTCTCTTGTGATGAAGAAGGGGTGGCCATCATCTTTTTAATCCATCCAATTCTGGAGGTAGGTGGTGTTGTTAACTTGCGTACTTTTTCTGGTGGAGTTTGAAACCCTTCTTCTTCTTCTTCTGCTTCTTTTCCTTTTTCTGTCTTGGTCACGGGTACTGGTGGTACTGGTACTGGTACTGGTGCTGGACTTTTCATCAAGGTCTTAAAATCTTTCAGAGTGGGTAGAGCTATTTCGTCTAAAGCTTTCTGGTGAAAGAGTTGCAGTTGTTGCAAGAGTTGACCGTACTTTTGCGATTTTTCTGTTTCGGACAAATCTTGGCGATCCATCAAGGACTGCAATTCGTGTTGTAACTGGGACATCTCGCTCAAATTGGGATTGGGAGGTAAATGCGGGGTGCGTTGTTCTTGCCACCGATGGTATTCCATTCATCGTTTGTAAGGCACTAAAGCTAGTTTTCGTCCTTCCATGGGGTTGTCAGCGGTCGATTCTGAGATCTTGGGACTTCCGAAGGCCTTTTTATCTTGCTCCCACCAGTCCTCCCAACATGGTTCCCAAGACTCCTTTCAGTATGGGGCCTAACAAGAGGGACAAAATGCCTCCACGTTGCACTAACATCTTCTTTTTTTGACGAATGGGAATTTTCTTTCGAACCATTTGGCGAAGAACGTGACGATGTTTGCTTAAGCATTGTTTCTGGTGTTTGGACAAAGGGATCGTGCCTTTCAAAACGTTCAAACAACATTCGCACACGGTATCGATGACCTCTTTGGAGGCCGTTTGAATGAGTTTTTTTCGTAGGGGTGGAGAAGCTTTGGACAGGACAGATAACATGTCCCCATGTTTGGCTAAACGTGGTGGCAGTCCTTTCCTTTTCTTTCCTTGGGGTTTTCTGGAGATTGACATCTTTGAGTCTTCAGGAGCACCAAAAAAGACTGATAACCTACTTGGTCACAGGCCTTTTTTATACTGGAACGCGTCGCCACTGATTGTCTTTACGTCGTATTAGTTTGAGGACAGGCATGACACGTCGTGCAGGGGTACGCAACGGACTAAATCGAGCCAGTTCTTGCTTGGACAAATGCAGTAAACTTTGTAACATGCCCGATCTTTCATGGACTTTGATTTTGGGAGAAGGTACTTTGTGAGCAGCAGCCACTGCCACTAAATTGGAGGGTCCTGCTACTGGGGAAGTTCTTTTGGGGGTCATCAACGGAGAAGTTCTTGGTGTGATTAACGTCTCCAAGTACTCTTCAGTTCCTGGTGACATCAACGGAGAAGTGGATAAACGTGAGGCTGCCGGAGACGCAGTCACTGCCGTGGCAGGTCGTGGTTTGCGAGTGTAAGGTTGCGTCCTAGCCGAAGTGCCTCTCTTGCGACTAGTTTTCTTTTGTGGACTTTTATTTTTCTGGGGTCTTTTTTTCTGTTTCGTTTTCCGGGGGCTTCTTTTGTTTTTCCGGGGTGGTGTCTGGTCAGAGGAGGGTCCTGCCACTGGAGAATTTCTCCTTGGGGACCTGGTCTTTTTCTTTTTCTTCTTGGGGCTTCGTTGGACTTTTGTCTTGGGGATAACTTTGGGGGCATTAGGATCCCATCTTAAGAGTGAGCGAATGATGACCCCTCCTAGAGTACCGCTCCCTCCAGGTTTCAAAATGATTTGTTTTTTGGTTTGAGTGTCGATGCGGAGATCGGCCAGCTGGACCAAAGCGACTTTGTTTCGATCGAAAAAGCGTTGGGTTTGATGAGGAATCTGAATGATTCCTTGGAGTATTTGACGTGCCGTCACCGTGAACCATCGTAAGACTTCTTTGAGACTAGCTTCTAAGACACGAGCTCGTGTTTGTGGATCTTTTTCTCGACTGATGCCATACAAGGCACGAATCAATTTGACGGGAAGATGCGACTGAAGGGACGTCATGTTCGCACTGAGAGTGAGACAGACGAAAAAGGGTCTGAGGTTTTTATAGATTTTTTTATGGGGAGTGAAATGAAGTCGAGGGCGGAGACGTGTACAGGACAGGCCCTCCGTCTTGGCACCAGTGGTGAAACAAGTGGGTACGAAATCGCAAATCCTCGGGAGTCGTAGGTTTCAAATCGACGAGTAAATAGGCGTGTGGCGTTTGAGTGGCATCGTCGTACGCCTGAGTCAGCCAAGGCGTTCCTAACTGTTTGGCTAAGACTTGCACTTGCGATTTATCTCGAGGGCTTTTAAACAAGACCACGTAATGCGCATTGAGACTGATGGTGCGATGGGCTTTACTTTGTTGAAACAAATTTTGGGTGATGTAAACGACACTGGCATTACGGTGGTGCTCTTTGCGCGTGAACCACAGTTTAATTTCTTCTTCGTCTTCTCCTAACATGTCGTCGAAAATGACCAAATGGGTTAGACGGGAGTCAGAGACGATGCCATCATCTTCTTTAGGAATGCCTTCCACAAACACGATGGAATCGCCTTGACTTTCTCGCAAGAGGCTGTACGCCGATTGCCACTCTTTGTAACACCACACGATTCGTTGAGGGGGTCGATCGATCAAATGATGTTTATGTTCGATCAAACGTTTGACGAATTCGGTTTTGCCTGAACCGCTAGGTCCAGCAATGAGCATGTTAAAGGGATGGCGAAGATACAAAGCCTCCCAACTGGCACGATCTAAGTGTTCGTCGATGACTTTGACAGTAGAGGAAGAGGGAGCAGAGACAGCAGAGGTAGCCATGGTGTGAGAAATGTCACTTGTGACACGAAAAACAAACAAGACAAGAGTTTATATACTTTTTCAGAACACGTTTATTGAATGTTTCAAACATGAATACGAAAGACAAAAATGCATAAAAGCCAAAGGCTTAAGTACAAGAATAAAAGGCACATGATAACCATGAACGTGGAATAAATACAAGTGTCTGTACAACATGTTTTGGGTAAAGTTCTAACCAGTTCTATAGTAGGGGGTAAGGTCACACAAGTGTCCTCCCGAAAGGGTCTTTCAGGCCTGTCCACGACAGTCCTGTCCTGGGTGACGGGTTCTTCTGGCACCGTCACTAACACGGGTTGAAAAGTAACTTTTTTCCTTGAACAACTCTCGTGCATACTGGGCCACTTCTTGGGTCCAAGCCTCAAAACCCCATTCTTTCCAGGCACGGACATCTGTCCAATGGGGATGTAAGTCACAAGCTACACACACATCGTCATACACGTCTTGGGTAGCTAAAAGTTGACGAATCTTTTTTTCCTGTTGAGGTCGAGAAGTATCCAGATGAAAACGCAAGGCTTTGAGCAGAAGGAGTTTTTCGTGACCATTTAAGGCCATTGAGGTGGTAAGTGCTGATCGTAAAGAGTCCACAAAGAATCGGCTGGTAAACGAAATCCCAGAAAACAAGTCACTAAGACACACACCACTTGTCCTTCCAAACTGAATGGATAAAATTCTTGTAATAATTGATGGTAATGATCCACGGTTTGAATATGGTCATTGAGTACCTTCCACGGAATCTGTTGAATGATATGTGACATAATCCGTGGCATGGCAACTTGATTTTATAGTGTCTTTGTTTCGGAAGCAATAAAGGGAATTTCTAACCAAACACGTTCGTTCTCCAGTAGGGAATTTAAATGTTACATACTGTAACTGAAACGTCAGAGTTTGTCTAGATGTTTCGTCTTTTTCTAAGCAGATTCCATGTAACAAATGTTGGTAATCCTTTAACTCGTCTTCCTCAATACGTTGCAGTAAGTGAATCTCGAAGTAACCAAAATTACGAACGTCTAGTCCATCATCATCATCATCATCATTCATGCACTGAAAGTGTTCAACAAGGTCTGACCACTGAAAAATTTCTGACGAATCAGTCCTCTTATACCATTCAGGTACCAGTGGTTAAAGATCTGGTGACGTAACGGATGCAATTGTTCTTTACGTTTCACTTGTATTTTCACCAGCTCTCGGTAAATCCTTTCTCTCAACTCCTCAGGCAAGCCCAAAATGTTCTCTTGTAAAGTATCCATAAGTATATACACTGTTTTTGGAATCGTTGGGTGGTGGCCAATAGCCTCGTTTAACTTTGTGCCTAATGTAATATCCACTCATAATCAGTCTTCTTGTACTTTGGAACATAGCATAATTTAAAAACGGATGAATCACTTTGAGTTTGCGTTTCACTTGTATTTTGATCAGTTCTCGGTAAATGCGTTCTCTCAACTCCACAGGCAAAGCACGAATGTTCTCTAGCAAAGTATCCATGAATAGGTCATACTAAATCCTCTTTGGTCTGACACAAGAAATGTACTGTTTGCACAGACATGGTTTTACTTCAGTGTCGAATTTAAATCGTTCAGTCACTAATTTGCACATTACAATTCGTTCAGAAGTTTCCTCTTTCACCAAGTTGACATTGTGTTCAAAATGTTGGTAATTCGTTAACTCTTCCTCTAGAATTCGATGCAGTACGTTTACAATGATGTAGGTAGAATCGCCCATACCAAACCAATCCTTTTTAAAACTAGAGGATCGTTGATCAATGTCTGTCCGATGGAACACTTTCAATTGAATCAATCCTTGTATAGCCTTCAGGTACCAGTGGTTCAAACACCGGTGACGTAACGGATGCAATTGTTCTTTACGTTTCACTTGTATTTTGACCAGCTCTCGGTAAATGCGTTCTCTCAACTCCACAGGCAAAGCACGAATGTTCTCTTGTAAAGTATCCATGAACAGATTATTATGGTAAGAAGTTACTTCAATGTCTCGGTCCCACTAAGGGTAAGTAATGACAATTCGGTGACCATCGAGCATGTTCTACGTAGGCCGAATCTTGCGGTTCCCAGTGGTGAAGTGACACACCGCAACTGAAGCACTTGACTTTATCTCCTTCGCCCAAGTAGAAAAATCCGGCTCTGGCTAATTCTTCGGGGGTTGGTCCTCCCAGATACTTAGGCCATTTTCTTTTGAACGATTGAAGACGATTTTCAAAGTCGCAGTATTCCGACAAACGCACAGGGAACGAATATTCGTTTTTCACAGGTTCGTTTCGATGAGGGTTGGGTGACATGAACAGGAGTTTGCTCAGGGCTGGATGACATCCGTAGGGGGGTAGACGTGAAGGTTAACATTCCCCTTTAAAACGAAACCCAGTAAAATGTCCAAGAGGACGAGCGGCATCGCTTTCGCATCCCACAGGTTTGACACGCACAGCATCACTTTCCATGATAGGGGTAGGGACACTAAAGTTCCCATGATGCTTTACGACATCGCTCAGGTCACAAGGTACTGCATCGTATCCATCGCAAGGCTCACAATCGCATTCCACTTCCGAAGTCTCACACTTGAATTGTGCCTTTCTAAACAACTTGTTTCGTGTTTCTCTGAAAGTATTCATCTTGTTCGCTCGGTTTTGGTAGTCACAATGAACTATCGATCTTGACCATAGCCCCTTTTTATACTAGTCGCAGTGCAGTCTCCAGCTTGTACATCTTTCCTTTTTTACGTTTTTTATGTCCTGTTCTGGAAGGTACCGTCTCTAAGGTACCGTCAACATTGTACCGTAGTGTGATGGGTGGAAAAGCCATAGAAAGGTAAGGGCAGTGCGGAGACCATCGAGTATGTTCCAGAATAGCTGAATCTTTATAGATACATAGATCCATTCGTAACTTCAGTCCGCAAGCGAAACACTGTACCTCGTATCCCAATCCTGACTCAGGTCCCAAGTAGACAAATCCTGTTCTAGCTAAAACATGCGAAGAAGGTAATCCTTCCCTATCCGTAGGCCATTTCTGAAACGTGTCCAATCGACGGGCACAATCACAATAGTCAGGTAAGAAGACTGGAAAATGGTAGGGTTTGAACTTGGAGTTCTCATCGGGTTTCTCACTCGATTCTTGCTGTGGCGAAGTCATCTTTCTGGTGGGTGACTATCCTCTTACAACCAATGTTTTATACCAACGTGTCTATACGGTAAGGTGAAATGATTGGGAAGTCGCACTCGCTTCTGGTACACGATTTGATAGACTTTTTCCAAGGGTCGACTGACGATGTGGTGAGTGGGTAAACGTACAATCTTGTTCGGTTGGTAAGTGGTCACTTTAAAGTTTCCATCCTCTCCCGATTGCAAGGCTTCTTTCAATACGCCAAAGTTGACCACTCGACTGGTACGATGATTCAGAGTCAGTCCTTTCACTTTGCACGTCGTGTGCACTTCTCCTTGTTTGTCACGGTATTCGTAACCGTAATTTTTGGGACCGCCACTGACGAAACTTAGAATCTTGTCGTCGGGATGCTCGTCTGTCCAGGTTCCTAAACGGTCTCCTTCGATGTCAGGGTGCTGTTGACTCGGGTGATGGATGTAAATGCAACTGTCCGTGTCAAAGTACAGGACGCGTTCTTCTAACAGTTCTGAAGCTTCGTACAATTTTAAGCGAGCATGGGCTGTCACGTAAGCCGCAATGATGACATTTCCAAAAGGGTCGTCTTGTACAAAGTCCAGATCTTCTTCGTAATTGACCAAGATCAAATCCTCTCGAACGACGTCTACGTGTTTCATGTATTTGGTTTTGTCGTGAATCATCTGGATGTAGCGGGAAGGTTCTGTCAAATATTCCGTCTTGGGTAAACACGGTCGTTGTGCCATTTTACCCCACAAGCAATTTAACATCACTTTGGCAAACGATCGCCTGCCTTCGTTTTTATCGATGTGGTCTAAAGAGATGCCTTCTTGTTCGTAGTATTTCTCTTTGAATTGTATTTGGTCTTCGGGAGTGTGACACCAGGAAGGATAGCCGCTGGCTTCTTGCTTCAGTTTCAAAAAGGCATCCACGTAGTCGGCGAAAATGCCTTTCTGAGTAGGGTCACCCTTGTAGTATTGTTGTGTCTTGGGAAAGTGACAAATTTCGTACACTTCTAACAGTTGGTATCCCATGTCCAGAGCTTTGAACAATTCTACGCTGACCCAGGTTCCCGTCAAGGCCCGTTCTTCCTGGCTGTGCTGACAAGGTTGGTCTTGGTTGCACGTTTCGGCACAAGTACGGCACAAGGGAAACATCAGTTTGCCTTGACAATGGTGAGGTAAGACGGGATGGTATAGGTTCGTGGGAGGCAAAACTTTGCACTTGATCAAGCCTTCGTATTGTCGAATGTTTTTCAGGTCGATGTGTTCCGTCAGCAATTGCGGGTGCCCTACGGGAAAACGACAATATTTGCACACGTAGGGATACAGCGAACACACATCCAAGTATTTGATTTCTTCTCCTTTCTCTTCGTCGGCTTGGTACAGCAAGCAGGTGGCATTGGTCCTTCCTCCGTACAAACTATCCCTCGGGTTCAACGGGTCCATGAACTGGTAACTTTCCACGACACGTTTAAACTCGGGATCGATTTTCATACGGTGATCGTATTCGTGTTCCCACATTTCCACCACTTGGTATCCTTGCTGTTCTAACTTTAGGCGCCGCTGACATGTGTCCTGGTACAAGTCTTCCATGGTCCGTTGTAAAAACTGATTTTTAGTGTCACGGTCAGGGTAACAGACGGGACATCCGTGAAATAAGCAGCCGTTAAACTCGTACAGGATCTTGAGGTTTTCTAAGTCCCAGCCATCGACCGAATACGTTCCGATGGTCTTTTCGCCTCCTCCGTTGCGGGCATGCTGAATCCATTTATCTTCCTTGTCGCACAAGTAATGTAACCAACGTAGGGCTTTGACCGAGTATTGACGCTTGACATAGTGGGTCGTTTGAGGACTGATGACAGCCAGGGTGTTTTCAGGCATGAATCGTTGTCGATACACTAAGGAACACGCTTTGGCAATGGTGCAAGCTTCTTTCAAAGGATCGACCCCTCCGTGTTCCATGAACAGTTCTCGAAATTTTCCACAGCAACGCCGTAAAATGTCCACGTCGGAACGACAATACTTTAGCATTTCTTCCTGAAAGTCGAAAGGGTCCGAGGCGTGAGCCTGGTACCAAGCGTAGAAAGCTTCTCGTTGTTCGGTACGCATGTTGTCGGGGTCGTAATAGTGAGCCTCAGGCAAATGGGGTAGAACGGCATGTTGATTGGCTTCCGTATTGAAAAAGTGTGGAAAGTACCCTTTAGCCATTTCTGTCATTCCAAACGTTTTAGGCATTCGACTCAAAGGCATGGCCAAGTAACTCATCGAATCTTTAAACTGTACTTGTCCCACTTGCATGAAAATGATTTTGGCTCCGTTCAAAGTCACTTTAGGACGTTCGGTGCCTTGTTTCGTATAGTACCTCAAAAGAAACTGTCCATCGTATCCGGAGAAATTGTGAGCCATCACCGTGGCATGACGATGACAATCTCCGTAACGTTCGATGTCCTCTTGGCTCCACGTCTTGTCGACGGGGTCTAAGACCCATTGGGCAAAATCGGCTAACGTGTTCGGTCCCCGAAAGATTTTTTCACGCCCTCCAGGAATCTTGCTGCAGTGAGGGCAATGACCGAAGATAGGTTCTTGAATGCACTTCTCGCACGCTCGATGAGCCACGCAGAAATTAGGAATGTGAATGCCAGTCTCTTGCATGCATTCGAAATCGAAAAAGATGAAATTGCCTTTCTTCTTGTGACCGTCCTCTTTCTCTGGTGGGGGTTGGTATTTTTGCACGTAGCATTGGTATTCCAAGTCCACGATGTGGTGACAAATGTGACATTTTTTCTTTCCTCGACATATGTGTGCCTTGGCATTATTGGTAAGTATGCCTTGTCTACACGCAGGGCACAATCTCAGCAGTTGACAAGCGCATTTCTTCTGTGAACCTTGCGTCTTCAAGTGTTGTTGGTAACAGGTAGGGCTGACAAACGTGCGCAGACAAGTTGAACAAGGCACTGGTTCTTCGCTCAGACAGGGTGGAGAGGCCAAACATCCTGGGCATTTAGATCCACAATGTTTGTGTTGCTCTCGATTATTATAACAATAGTCACATTTCTCACAATAATAACTGTATCCCAGGAATCCAGTGATACTGGTAATGGTATCGAAATGTTCATCGTGATGATAAAGGTGAATGTATTTTCCGTCCTTAAAGTCTTGGCCTCGAAACAACAGAGGTCCGCGCACTTCTTGAGGGTGCACTTTCAAGGTGTAGCGTGGAGCTAGGACATCTTGCAATTTTTGCATTTCAGGAATGCCACAGGGTGTGTCTTTGGACACGCCAGCTTGTTGCAACAGGAGTTCTGCTTCGTTTCGTTGTTTGGCTCGATCGGATTGTTGAATAGTTTTCCAGGTTCTTTTCCATTCTACCGTGTCGTTCTTGTTGGCATAGGTTCGTCCCACCACGATGGCACGGGCTGAACACATCTGGTCTTGAGGGTTGTGAATTCGGACGAGATTTGTTTTGGTGTTACGAAGGTCGTCCACCAATAACATCTTTTTGCGTTGTCCGGTCCCTTGAGGAGGAGAGACGTGGGCCATTTTCAGTGTGGCTTTAGCACCGGTGATGTCAAACTGGTCATTAGATTGTTGTACGTGTTGAATCTTGTCCATGACTTTGGAAGGGGTTAGTTCTGCGGGTCTGCTAAACTCGATCCAAACAGGGGATTTCAAACCGTCGTGATCTATGGATAGTGTCAAGCGATCGTCTTCTTTGGCTTGACATTGTCGCTTGAGTGCGGTAAGCAAAGAATCCCACATCTCGGTGATGAACCCTTCTGCTTTCTCCAAGGGTACGTCGGCCTTGAAATCTTTAAACTTCACCGTGTAGGTGTAAGCCGTGGTTCTAAATTTTCTAGAGGAACGCTTTTCCGTCTCTCGAATGGAATAGTATTTTTCAGGGTTGACTAAGGGTGGTGAACTTGGTTTAGAGGGTTCGGATTCTGGTTCACTCATGTCCTCTTCAAAATCACTGGCATGAATTTGTACCAAGATTTCAGCTCTGGTACGAGGCGATAGATCACGTTTCTGCCTCTTACTTTCTTCTTCTTTCTTCTCGAATGAATGGGATCGTTTCATCTTGAGTGCAAAACGTCAAATGACTCAAGTGTAAACACCATAAACTAATTTATAGTCATAGCAGACCAGCGTATATAAAAGGGTGTGTGTCTTGTCCTTTCACTATTCATTTCACTCTCAAGCCGAGCACAACGATGGAAGAGACTAACCAAATCGAACGTTTCGTCAGAGCTTTGCGAGGCGTCATTAGAAAATTCTCTTCAGACCAGCCGACGGACTACTCTCCTTCCTTTCGAGATAAAAGTCAAGATACTTGCTATATCTGTCAGAAGAAAGGGCATTGGTCTTCAGAGTGTCCAGACCGTCAAAAAAGAAAAAAAACAGGGGCTAAAAAAGACAAAAGTCAAGATACCTGTTATTATTGTAAAGAAAAAGGACATTGGTCTCCAGATTGCCCAAAAAAGAAACAAGAGGAGTCAGAAGAAAAGAAGGATTCTTCAGAAGAAGAGAGGGATTCTTCGGAAGAAGAGAGGGATTCTTCAGAGGAAGAAGTGGAAGAAAGAAGACAATTCTATTTACAAGAGGCAAAGAAACAGGAGAAGAAAAGAAGAAGAAGGGAAGAAAATGAGGAAAAGACGGTGAAGAAATTCAAAAAACAGAGAGACTAAATTAGGAGAAAGAAGAAGTTAATGAACTTTTTATTAAAGTGTTGTGTTGTGAATTGTGAATTGTGAATTGGATTGTAAAAAATGGATAAAAGAATAAATTAATGACATAAGGTAAGTGTCTTTGAGTTTTGATTTTAAAATAAGAACGTACACTCACGCACTCATACACAGAAACGTACTATAAGGGTAAAATGGGTGGGTTTTTTTTGAGTTATTGGCAAATTGAAATTGTATTTCTTTTCGAGAAATGTGGGTGGCCCTGAAAAGGGCCTTTTTTTCTTTATGGTGTAGGGGTGAGTTTTAGCAATCAACTTTAACTGCCTTAAGCCTTTGCCACGGCCAAGGCCTACTTCTGGACTGCGTAATGTTGATGATGATGATTGGGTTGAAATCACTAAGGGTGGTACGGTAGGCTTAGTCACAGGGTTGACGTGTTTAGCTCGGGAAGGTCGTATTCTCTTCGGTCGTAATAAAGAAGTCTGATACATTTGTTTCAAACTTCTTAAACTCCGCTAAAATGTCCAACAGTACCGTGACCGTTTGATTTTCACCCTCCTGTTTCTTTGCTGCTGCTACTTCTTCTTGCTGTTGTTGCTGTTGTTTTTTTCTTACCTCTTCTTCTTGCTGTTGCTGTAGGAGAAAAGCCTGTTCCGCTTCCTTTTGTCGTTGTATAAATTTCTCCAATTCTTCTTTCTGTCTCTGTCTAAAATTCTCCACTTGCGGTAATGAAGAAGGTAACGAAGGTTCCGGAACAAATTCTTGCGAGGTAAGAAAATCCACAAAATCCCAATTCACCTCTTCTGAAAGTAAGTCCGGGTTCCCTTGGGCAGTCTCCCCTGTTGGTGCACCCCAATGGATCGTTTTCTGAGTTTCCGTCATGTTGAATCACTGTCGCATAGATTGACTGCACACAAGCGCTAACGAATCTATATAGACCACGTGACGTCACAGACTGTTCTCTTCGGATTGGATGCGAGCTGACTGAATTTTGTAACGCGTGTTTGGATTGGTGAATGAACTCAATCCGTTTCAATCCTTCCTCTACCTATAAATAAGCGCAGTTCACTGCATTGATTCACCTGTTCCATGATGTTTAGGACGGACATGCTCATGTATGTCCGATCCAAGTGGACCGTTGTCCACAGAACAAACACCAGCCTGTGGATACGTAGGATCTACTTTGAAAGACAAAGATGCCTGAAAAGAGTGCTAATTTACGGACCAACAGTAAGACGCAGCCTAAGGACAAGAAGAAGACCAATGCGGTGCCCTTTATGTTAATGAATACATTAACATAAACCCAAAGGCCCTTTTCAGGGCCAGCCATATTTCTCGAAAAGAGATAGCCTTTCAATTGCCTACCCCTTTTTTTAAATTTAAATTTAAATTTAAATTTAAAAAAAAATTTAAAAAAAAAATAAAAAAAATCCCATGTTCAATTTCCCTTGACGCTATACAGTCCCACCCTGTTTAAATTCCTTTGACGCTAAACCGTCCCACGATTTTTCTCCATGTTAAATTTCCCTTGACGCTAGATTGTCCCACGATTTTTCTCCATGTTAAATTTCCCTTGACGCTAGATTGTCCCACGATTTTTCTCCATGTTAAATTTCCCTTGACGCTAGAGTGTCCCAGGGGTCTCTGTAATGCTAATCCCCATTGACGCTAAGGCGTCCCACCTTACTACTTACTAGTTTTGCACTTTTCGTAGTCAGTTTATTACATTTATCTTAATCAATCCCTGACAAACTTGATCCCTTGCTGGATCCAGTATAATTCTTCTTATATGCCGTACCTATACAGTTG
This sequence comes from Sinohyriopsis cumingii, assembly GCA_028554795.2. Taxonomy (NCBI): domain Eukaryota; kingdom Metazoa; phylum Mollusca; class Bivalvia; order Unionida; family Unionidae; genus Sinohyriopsis; species Sinohyriopsis cumingii. The sequence goes on from CM068828.1 coordinate 55,770,629, forward strand.
AAATAGCAGTCCATGTGATTTTGAATGTTAGAGATATTTTATCATCTACACAATGTCTGTTTAACACTCTTAGATGAATACCAGAAAAGGATGACATTATGTTTTTTTTACTGTTCTTTTTGTCATGTCATTAGTAATTTAGCACCAGAGTTGCTTAGTCCTTTTTAATTTCGTAAGGTACATTAATAGTACAAGGAGTACATGGTCGATAGAGAATAAAATATGCACTAGTTGTGGCAAAACGTTTGCTTGTTGAATTGTTTATTTTTTTATTGTTGGCCGAAGGGAAATTATTGTTTTGTACCTCTAGCCATTTACCGTCTTTAAATAAATTATTATTATTATTATTATTATTATTATTGTCAAGATTTTTGAGTAATGTATGTTTAGTGAAAACTTAACTCTCTGTTTATGAACAGGCTAATATAACTAAAGCGTATACATGTAGATTCATTAAGTTGTAAAAGCTGAGAGATTTTTTTTCACACACACACGAGCGCGAATGCGCGCGTTTAGGATATTAAACATTTGTTTAATCCAATTAATTTTTTCAGGAGTTAATGTTTACGAGTCGGTATACAATATTGTTTCGGAATTTTATACCGCTCCCAGATACAAATTTAAGCTCCGCGCAGAAAAGAAATTGCCAAATAAATAGAAGGACAAAACATTAAGTATTTGACCCAGTATATCGTAACGGCAGGCCTAAGTGTTGATTCACAGTATCTAGCGTTTACTGCTAACACACACATTTATAATAATAATATGAATTACAACCCAATAATGAAATATAGGTACATTCATGTATTTACCTTAGTAGTATCTACAGCTGTATCTAATTATTTGAATTGTATTTTTTGGACTTGTCTATAATTATTAATCGGACTTTGTCTTTAAAGAGAAGGAAAATAGACCATAAATGATTTATTTTGCACTCTTCTGACATGAATTGTAGACCCAGGACACTTACCCTATAACTAAAATATTTTTTTTAAGTTATTGGAACAGCGGAAAGTTTAAGTTGGAATTAAAATGGACGGCTAATTTGTTAGAATGATAATTAAACCTGCTGAATATTTGACTGTATTTCATGAGTGTGCATGTAAGGAAAATTACTTGAGTACTACTGGATGGGTCTCTTGATTATGCCCAGATGAACCAGGAACTGAAGATGTCACGTGGACTTTATACTGGACAAAAGTTGTATTCATGTGTTATTTATTTTGAGTAAAAAGCCTTGAGTGTAAGCTGATCCGAGTGGGTGGACAGAGACATTATTTGCCAAGTGGGCAGACAGAGACATTATTTGCCAAGTGGGCAGACAGAGACATTATTTGCCAAGTGGGTAGACAGAGACATTATTTGCCAAGAAGGTTTCAATCCTTGTCCTTAAGTCTGTAGCCCAAAGAGTGTGGAGCGAAAATCTTGACGAAACGTGGGCTTTATTGTACAGGCTATGTATAATAATTGCTAAATTATCTCTGACCAACACTTCATGTTACTTACTACATGTGACACAGTTGGAGATGTTCCAGCGCATTCTTAAAACCTACGTTACAGTTGATCCATTCAGCTTCTGGAGTAATGCGTGACAGGACGTATTTTACTGTCTAGACCGGATTTCCCACACCACCAACCAACCTCCTCGCCCAAGTTATCTTCTTGTCAGAGTTTTCTTTCTTAGCATTTAAGTTACCCTGACGATGTTTCAGCTTTGTTGGATGGGTCAAAATGGCATATTTATCTCTAGCTGCACCATAATTCAATTCAAAATCTGTTAGGTTTTATTGGCTGAAGAATTCTAATATAGTGAACAACCATACCCTGGGTGTGATAGGATGATCTTGCATCAGGTGCATATTAATTACATGTATGTCTGATTGAGGAATAATGCGTTTGTGTTCAGTTGATCTTGCCCATTCCTTCTAATACCATGAGTTACATTTGTAAATTTGTTTCTGGAAAGTCTTTCATTCATATCCAATCCCTAAAAATAAAACTTTTTACCTAGAGTACAAATTTAGTTTAGTCTGATAGTGTCAAAAATATTTATTGAGAGTATACATACTTTACCAACATTGTAAAACATGTATGCTGACGCAATTAAGCAAAGAAAAAATGATGAATGTGGAACATTGCTTACGCTTTTATTGTACAATAAACTAAATATTATTCATCGCATGGAATAAAGCTTCATACTGACATGAGATGGTGTTAAAGATTAAAAATGCACATTGTTCTTGCTTTTAAATCCACGTGTAAAGAACACACTAGTATTTCCCTTGTGTCATTGGGTGAATGGCCAGACATTCAGTACCCAGCAGTATTATTAAAGTCTATATTAATCAGCAACTCGGCAGATTGTTGTTTCTTTTAATTCATTTTTAATGAATGACTGAATAAACCTACTCGCTAAAAGTGGCGTGACCCGATGAGTGTTTATCTCGTAGATTTTATTATTGATGTTCTGAAATGCCAGCAGTATCTTCAAGGAGAGTTACGGGCCCTTTGGTTTGTGGTCGTTGTACAGTTTGACTGGTAACTGACGTGTTGTTGGTTTCCTCAAGAAACGCCTGATAACTGTTTTCACTTCCAAAAGCTCTTCAAACGTTGTTGGGTATAATGTTTTCAATATTTCCATGTACAAAATCCGTCTGATGTGTCAGATTTTGTGAAACTTCTGCTATTTCTGCGATTTCGAACACATCAGCTGCATAGAGAATATCGCTGACCACGACCAAAGATATTCGCAGCATTTTCACCCAAATTTTTATCAAATATAGTCAAAAATATAATTTTCTTTCTGTAGAACAAATTACAAAGTATGTTTATTTTACTTTTTTATATTTGTGTCGTCCTTTATTTTGAAGGTATACGTTATCTACCTGCATATGTAGTGTTTAGGATTTTACTTCGCACGTAACTCTATTTGTTATATATATCTTACGTGTTTAATTATTGTGTCCATGATTGTAGATTGTATAAAGTAAGTATGGAGTCCTGGCGTTCAGATCAACTATACATACAAGTAGGGTTGCTGCAATCGTTTTTTTTTTTCTTTCTTTTGTTCATCAGATTGTCTATTGTTGTTGTTGTTGTTGTTGTAGGGTTTAACGCCATTTTTGGGGCCCAGAGTGGCCGAGTGGTCTAAAGCGCTCTCCGTTACGGATTACTGCCATCTCACCTCTGTCTGCGTGGGTTCGAGTCTCGGATTCGGCCAATGTGAGTATGTGAGAAAGCTTGCCAGTAACTTCTCGTGGGTCGGTGGTTCTTCCCGGGGTTTTCCCTGGTTCTTCCTCCACCATTAATACTGGCCGCCATGCATAGCCTATCGTGTGCTGAAAAATGGCGTTCAACTCCACAACAACAACATAACTCCACACTGGCCGACACGAGACTCGAACCCACGCAGACAGAGGTGAGATGATCAGATTGTCTGTATGTTATTCATCAAAACAAATAATGATTGAATGATATCTAATGACAAAGCGTAAAATAGAAATGTGGACGACTACGAAAATTCCATAGCCAGGGCCCTTTAAATCTACAATGGGCCCCTTCTGCAGCATAAGTAAGATGCCTGTCGGGCCTGACAAAACCTTCAGCCCTCCGCCGAAATGCTGCCATTTTATTTTGAAGTTTTTTTTAAAAGATACTGGTGACTTATTAATAATCATCTTACCGCAGTGCCCAGTTTGTAAATCCCTCCAGATAGTGTGTGTGTGTGTGTGTGTGTGTGTGTGTGTGAGTGTATGTGTGATTTAGATTTTTAACGGAGCGGTTCCACAATATGAAGACTGTGCTTAATTGTATCAAAAGCTATAAACTTTCTGTGTGAAAGCGAAGCACGTGACCTATGCATGGAGAACTGTACTATTTCTATTCTCTGTATTGAATTGGTTGCATATAATTAGCGCTCACTTGTGCAGTATAATAAGCTGTCCCTTGGTAATTCATTGCTGAGTAAATATTTCGATCAATACCTATGCGGTTGTCTGACAATGAAATTCTATTGCTAATGGAACTGTGCTCCATGGGGAGGGTGGGTTTTGTCATAGCCAACTATTATGTATAGCATGCAATACATGTTACATTATTTATCTAAAACTGTCAATGAAATGCGCAGCAGATGCTTCTGATTTGCGAAAAAGGTATTGTTATTAGCAAAGGGTCTCTCTACCGAACGAATCAAACACGTGCATGGGCCTGGTTTGAGGCCAATAATTTCCCCCTTTATTAAGGTTCCCTAACCAACAGACGTCGTCAGCTGAAAGGTCTTTTGAACACTCGAATACTAGAAATAAAATGTTTTTAATCACCTAATGGCCACACATCAAGAATACTCTAATTTCACAATGAGGACTAGCGGTCAGTTATCTCTCTTAATGACGATTCCTCAGTTGAGGGAAGAACTAAGGAAATGAAATGCCAGGATTTCGTGACGAAAGATTGAGCTGGTTGAAAGATTTGTATGTTAAAATGCGTCTCTTAGTACATGTTATACGATGTTGTTAATGCATGTGAAAGTACAAATTCCTCAGAAACGGGTCATATTTGAAATTATTTTCAATCCCGATGTGGTTGAGCGCACTAACCACTATAGTAAGGCCACGACACTAATTTGTAAAGAAAGTATACTTTTATCTCCATAAAGTGAGATATCACAGATTTAAAACATTATGTTTGCTCTTCGAACGTGTTATGTGTACTACTGTCGGACTTCAATGTTACACAGGCGAAATATTTTACATCTAAGCGAATTTAGTTTTCCATCGAGCTTTTTTTTTTTTTTTTTTTGTACGGATGTGCACATTACACCAGCAATCAAATATGAATCAATATATATTTACTGAGTTCTTCATTTTTTAAAATTGTAAATATTTTGGCTAGATTTATCTTTCTTTCCATATATGCTCTTTCACTATTTATTTTTCTGTCATTCAATACTATCCACGCATACCAATAATACGTAGACGGTATAATTAAAGAAATGTTAACTTCACAATTCAATCAAGGAAGTGCTCGGACAGAACAGATAGCGCCAAGTTAGCCAAATCATATTTCAAATCTGAGCTTCTTGACAAATATTTTTAAAAGGTTTATTTAAAGTGACCGTTCATTAAGGCCAATATTTCTAACCTCGAAAAAAAGAAGTAAAGAATGAATGTTTATTTCCAGTACATCCTATTTAAAACCATGATAGCATACAAATAATGCAATATAATGAATGCTAGCAAATAATATATATATTGGACAATAACATTTGTGAGTGTTTTTGAAAACGATACCAGTTCTAAAACTGTACTACATAAAGCAAATGAAAGTTATTTCTGATGGCAATTTCGACTTCGTACTAATTAAGGGATTTGTTACATTTTTAAATGCTTTGGCTAGACATATAATTCTTTCAAGATGAACCCTTTTACTACTTATTTTTCTGTCAGTTAATATCACTCGGGTACAGAGTAACACGTACCCGGCATAACTGAAGAAAATTTTGACGTTACAATTCAATCGAGGAAGTGGGATTTTTTATATTTTTTTTAAAAATTATTTGGTTTATCGATCGAAGGTAGCTGCAGAGGTACTCCGATTGATGGACCGATAGCCGTAACGCCAAATAGTAACGATAACTCGCTAATAGCTCCAATTGCATGGTTTTCTCTTGTTTTACATTTTTATGGTTTATTAGTAGAATTTTCCGAACCGAATATTGGTACTTCACTCTATGCAAAACAAAACAAGATCCAGGTAATTAATAGTGTTCCAATATCAAATCATTAAACACATATGCCTAAAAATCCAGAGAATTCCCTATGTTAAAAAATTTGAGAGGCTCCACTTTACTAAACTACTCCATATTGTCATAAAGCCTGGCAAATGCTGTACATTATGACATGTGTTTCTAGAACCTGGCTAATAAATCATGCTGAGAAATATATTCCGAACACCACCCTCCTTTAATGAACAAATAATTACTTTAATCTAACGAAGGTATAAAGGGAGAAAAAGTACAAATAGCACGTACTCCAGGTTTATACATTCATTTACAAGACCTAAAAAATAATGTTGCATTCTACGCGCAATAGACCAGCGCATAGAGACAGAAAGGAACTATTGACCTTTAATCGTCGTACTGCGTAAAGACTAAACGAAATGCAACAAGGGCTATGTTTTAATTATACATTATGTATACCGCATGTGGCAAACATCCCGATGCCGTGTAATGGAGGCTGCTATATTGGTCTTCCTCCACTCAATGCTGTCCCATGTGTTAGAGTGATATTGCACGCATATCTGTAAAATGATTGATATCAAGTTTAGAGATAGAGAGTACAGTTAATAGAGAAGAAAAATCCTAAAGGTTCGTGAAATACTACCACCTGACTTAATTCTTTGTTTGCATTTCACTTCTAGTCTTTTCTTCTTTTACCGCGCATAGTTGTGTAAATATTAATCCGCCGATCTGTATATCTTCTGGTATAACCATTCTTTCATTCCTAAGACCAAAGTAAACGTAGTGAAAAGTACTTAATATCAGCTATATATCCTAAATAAACCATATATTTATACACAAATGGTAGATATATTAAGTTTTGCTTGTAAGTACGATAATTGCTGTAAATGTATGACGTGTTTCCGTTTGTGTGTGAGAATACACTTCCGCGAGGCAAGATTGTGGATCAATATAAGAAAATCATATTTTAAAAAAATCATGAATTAATCAGGTGAGATATATGCAGTGGCGTAGCTAGGAAATTTTTGCCCCTATGCCAAGGAGGATGTTTAGGCACCTATGCGAACCTGACCAATGGCTCCATGAATGTTAATAGCAATTTTGCAGCCCCAAAATTATGGTATTTGATGGGTTGTATATGCCTGTTCCTTGTTTCTGTATGTAGTGTTAAAAAATAATTTGTTTGGATAGGCCAGTGGGCACTCCGTATTCGTTGACCCCTATGCTTTGCATACTCTTGCTATAAGAAGCTACGCCCCGTGATATATAAACAGTTGCATACTTTAGAAGAAAGTAGTCCCTTCAGCTCGGTTGAATGTTACTATTGTGACTAATCATGAATGCTAAACAAAGTATAAAGCAACATGCTTAGTAGCGGTAAATGTAACATGTATACATGTATATATCCATGTGCTCTTGTTCGTTTGATTATACCGTGTGTCGAATAGGTCACGTATAAGAAAAGAATTGATACATATTGTTACATTTATTCATATGCACAACAGTGGTGTCTTTGTAACATTCGTTGCTATTTATAATAAATAGTTACTGATATTATTATGTGTGTGACATCTGAGCACTTTGTACGTTAGTTTTTGTTACCGCATAGTGTAGTCATTTGCAAAGACACGATTTTTTTTTTACAAAGATGGATATAAGGAGGTGATTTATTGTAAGTGTTTTCGTCTATATATGCCACCACATAAACATTAATCTACTAACATGGCAAAGGTGATGTGCAACAAATGATATAGAAACTAGAATGTTATTTACATGTCACTTTATGGTAGTAACCTGGAATGGCATGTGTCCGTCAATGATTTATACGGCTTTGGCCCGGTTGGTCCTGGTAATTGTCGTCCCTATGTATATAACAAATTTCTTCAACACCACCTATATTGTCACCGTGTAGTCATCTCAGTGGAAAGAAACTGTAACAACAACAGCTCTTAACAGACAACGGACAGGTCACTACGAAACGCACGGAAGAAACATAAATAAAAAAAATATCAGACTAACTATTACAGTTTGTTCATATTGCCTTGAACCCATTACAAGGGCGCCAAGATTGTGGTCAAAGATTTAAATTCAACACTCATTAATAAGTAAAGCATGGAAAATTAAATTAACCAAGTTTGGTTCATAAGAATTAACCTGATCAATGGATTATTCACAAGTGTCAGTGACTTTTCTTTTCCTGTGCATGCAGGTTCCATTTTGATGCATCCAAAACAGGTATGAAATTTTCACTGTTAATAGTTATTCTGCAATACACTCACTCATTACAGCATACTTAATTGAATGAAATGGAAGATATAAATTAACGTGATGTTTAAGCTATTTCTTCACAATAAGAGAACCATCCACCTGTTATGAAATGTGTATTACCCATAGCCTTTAAGCTAAGCCCGGGAATTAGCTACTTATAAAAGTCCCCCACCCCTTTTCTTTCAGAGAGTAGGTAGCAGCTGATTTTATTGATACGGTATGTGTTTTTCCTTGTGATACATCCACAATAATATCACAAGAACTAATTAAGATCTTGACCAGAGTGATTTTAATGATTAATATTTATCAGAATGAGACAAAAGATCAATGTCTCTCTGATCTCATTTCTGTTTTCAACTTTGATATATTAGGAATTTCGCAGCGTTAAAAAAAAAAAAAAATTTCTCCGGGGAGACCGAATACTTGTCCCAATAGATCGCAATAAATGCAGACTGTACATCGATCTGAAGGACTCAATGTACTTATTTAGCTCCCGTAGTAGATATATGCAAACATCGTGATGTTAAAATTCCAATAACTTAAACTTTTAAATGCTCATGATCTAACCTATATTTATCAATATAGATTTACCCTTGACGACAGATTATGTGCAGAGAACACGAAATGAGCCGCGGCAATTTCTGGATCTACATGTGTTTGAAACAGTGTTTTCAATTCCGCACCAAAGAATCATGTGCTAATTTCAATAATGAGTTTTCCAAATTCAACTCTGAAAAAGGACTGAAATTCCTACCATAAAACATTGTCTCTGTTTCAGTTGATACTAGGATAAGGTCTCAAAATAATCTTTTTTCAAAATTCTTTATGTATATTCAGAGGGTCATTTAGTAAAAGAAAACTAAGTTACTTTTTTATTTTTCACTTTGTATTCTAGGGAAATAAAATGAATTGAGTAAACTTATTTGTTTTGCGCTTTTTTCTGTTACATATTTTAAGACCATAGAGTGGTAATATCTTCCTTTTACTATCAACCAGTTTAGGCCAGCCAAATCTTAAGTGCTGCGTTTTATGTTCACCCATTTCTAGACTGGGGGTCCCATCCGTCAATAGCATTAGTAGTATGAGTCCTGAAGGCTTCCATTCAGATATCGCAAGAGTAGACTTGAATGTCAAAATGATTCAAAATTTACCATCTAAGCATGGAGAAGTTGTGGAATTGTTGGAAACCTTGTTCGTTGTGAGTCTTACTTCCGCATTATGTGAAAGAGGGACCAGTCACCATTATTTCAAGTATAAGAGACTGACCATTTAATTACTCTGTACTGGGTGGGTATGTCAAAATAATGGTAAAAGTTATGCCCTTATTGGGCAAGTGGAATTTTGATCAGAACAAGTTATATGTTTATAAAAGGGGCTTGCCCTGTGCCGGTGTCTGAAAATTCCTTGAACACTGGAGCAACTGGATCCAGGAAACTGAGTAACATATTGCTTTACATAAAATATTTTGAGAGGTGAACACATCAGTGAATTTACTCTGATATTGTTGATTTATTTTTATATTTAAAGAACAGCAATTTCAACGTTGCATCAAAACGACGGTAGAAAAATATATCATTAGGGCTAGCAAACGTTTAGTCTAGGCTTGACCTGAACCTGTGTCTGAAATGATTTAATTGGAGCACTGCATGTACCTTTTCTCTTTCGCTCCTTTATCAGTTTTGTTTTACAACGATTTAAACGTCTCGAAAACTGCGCACTTTCCAACGGCATTAAAAAAAATAGTTTTGTTTCGGTGTTTGATTGTTCTTATTTTTATCTTAAGGCTACGGAGAATATTTTGACACAAATGACACCTTAACTTGGTGATCACGCTTCAAAGTGACAAGCCAGCTCGTTATGCTTCCGGCGAGTTCTCCATCGCTACATATTTGTACATTGAATGTAGTTTTCCTTTGATGTATCGGATTTACGTATCATTTATTGTGTACTTTATTTTAATATTCAGCATAGAAATTAATATGTATAGGTAGACATCCACGTACTCCTAAACGCCCCTTTTGGTAATGACTGCACACCTTGGTAACAGTATTAGGATCTATCTTGGAAATCATAGATTACCCCCCCCCCCTCCAAGGAAGGTCATCATTTTAATTTAGGGTTGTACTATTTCTTGTGTTATATGCCTTTAAAGTGTTTTATGTCAGTAACATCACCATGAAGACATTTTAATTAATATTCCGGAGTACTATTGGTGAGAAACATCATCATTATAACATGTTTAGTCAATATACCGGAGTACTATTGGTGAGAAACATCATTACAAAGACAATTTAATCAATATACCGGAGTACTGTTGGTGAGTAACATCATCTTTAAGACATGTTTAGTCAATATTCCGGAGTACTATTGGTGAGAAACATCATCATTAAAACAAGTTTAGTCAATAGACTGGAGTACTATTGGTGAGTAACATCATCATTAAGACATGTTTAGTCAATATACCGGAATACTGTTGGTGAGTGACATCATCATTAAAATATGTTTTGTCAATATTCCGGAGTACTTTTGGTGAGTGACATCATCATTCAAACATTTTTGTCAATATTCCGGAGTACTATTGGTGAGTAAAATCATCAGTAAGACATGTTTAGTCAATATACCGGAGTACTATTGGTGAGAAATATTATCATTGAAACATGTTTAGTTAATATACCAGAGTACTATTGGTAAGTAACACCATCAGTAAGATATGTTTGTCAATACACCAGAGTACTGTTGGTGAGTGACATCATCATTAAAACATTTTTGTCAATATACCGGAGTACTATTGGTGAGTAATATCATCATTAAGACATGTTTAGTCAATATACCGGAGTACTGTTGGTGAGTGACATCATTATTAAAACATGTTTAGTCAATATACCGGAGTACTATTGGTGACTAACATCATCATTAAAACATGTTTAGTCAATATTCCGGAGTACTGTTGGTGAGTGACATCATCATTAAACATTTTAGTCAATATACCGGAGTACTATTGGTGAGTAAATCATCATTAAGACATGTTTAGTCAATATACCGGAGTACTATTGGTGAGAAACATCGTCATTGAAACATGTTTAGTCAATATACCGGAGTACTGTTGGTGAGTGACATCATCATTAAAACATGTTTAGTCAATATACCGGAGTAGTATAGTTGGGATCTGATAACTTAAGGGTCACTGTTAAATGGGACGATAGATTTATATTTGTACACATCAGACAACAATCAGCTCTAGTACCCCAGGATTACTCAATATTTTGGGGAGAAATAAATACATACATATCGTAATTACGCGTAAGAATCAGTTCAAAGGATGACAAGTTATAGGATAAACAAGTTGGATACCTCTTGTACTCTAAGCCGGAAGGAATGTACAAGGTCATTGTGTATCATATAATAGCCAAGTGTGAACGATTTTTCACTGTGTCACACTTTCACATCCAGTCTACATCGCCAGGGGACTCAGTGAAATATATCGCGCATTGGACTGGTTCACTGGTTTCATGACAATCTGCACGACAAATAAGATACACGTTTTGCATCAGTTTCGAGTGAAACTGTTGTGAGCGCATGAAGGACCAAGTGGAAGAATTTCTGATTTACACGGACTGGTTACACTTTCTCTCTATTGGAGCCTACGTTCGCAGAAACTATCAGGTAAACACTCACAGATTAATGCAAGATAAATAGTCTTTCAGCTAGAGTAGATTTTCCCGTTTCAATGTCATTTTTAGAGAAAAGGATTTAAAATATCTACTGTGTATTTTTCAAGTGATGTTCCTTAACAAAATAAGAAAGGGAAAACAAGCGAGAGTGGGGATATTCTTTTTCTTAGTCACTACTGCAGCTAGAATATACTGGGAAAAGAGGACAATTACTCATCCCGCACGCTTCAGAAAAGCTTCCAAACAATAGCAATACATACATGAATGTGTGAATGGATAACGCGCATGTACGTATCTACCTTTGTATGTAGTGGGTACAGTTTTACTGCGATTCAATCTTCCAGATAATTGACTAATTGCTTGTTTCGTCGTTTGAAATTGCTTTGAGAAGAATATTTGTTTTAAGACGTTAGTGGCTTAATTGATCTTATAGGTGATGACGTTTCTTTTCATCACGAGAAACAATTAAAAATCTAGGTCATTTATAAATTTAAATTAATGAAATTCTAAACAGTGTGAATGGCAAAGGTGTTTGGTGTCAGTTTTGTTGATTTTATACGGCGTACATAGCATAGGCGATTTGTTTCAGTTTTGTTGACTAGCGATCTGGTCACAAAAATTCAGTCTGTCATAAATAAAATAGCGTCAAAATATGAACAACATTGCAACATTTACTTTCTCGGGTATATTGGCTGTTCTCAGGTATATTGACTGTTCTCAGGTATACTGACTGTTCTCAGGTATATTGACTGTTCTCATGTATATTGGCTGTTCTCAGGTATATTGGCTGTACTCATGTATATTATTCTGCTTCTCAGATATGTAGGAGAGTGCCATACTGTTCATTACTCAGCACCCATGACGTACCACTGCAGACGGACTTGTCTGTCAAGCTGACACCTTCATATTTCATTCATATGTATTGCCACTGCAGACGGACTCCCCTATGTATCTGACAAGATCACTTCGTTCATATGTATTGCCACTGCAGACGGACTTTCCTATGTATCTGATAAGATCACTTCTTACATATTTATTGCCACTATGATAAAAGCACAGAATCAACAAGGCCGATAAGGTCCATGTCAAGCTGCAAAAATAAATCGGTATATTTATTGTCCTTCCTAGCAACGGTCAAATGTTGCGATTTGATGTCATTAGTAAACTTTAAACCTTAGAGTACGACGTAGAGATCATGGTAAAATACCTGTATTAACCTACAATTGACATAATAAGAATTTCAATAATATAAAGTGACATCAATTGGTGGATAAATACGTCCCTAGCTAGCTAGCTACCTATCTTGACACATATACAAACGCACATACATACATACATACATACATGCATACATTATATTACATTGCATTACATTACATTACATACATACATACATACATACATACATTATATTACATTACATTCATACATACATACATACATACATACATACATACATACATACATACATACATACATACATACATACTGATGCAAGGTAAAATAAAGGAAATAGATCACACATTTAAAATAACTTTGGAAATAGCTGCAAATAAACGACACTCGTTGTCATATACGATTAAGAGATAGAAATATAAATGACTTGCATGTTCATACACAATAAACAAATAGAAATATAAAAGGCTTGCATGTTCATACACAATAAACAAATAGAAATATAAATGGCTTGCATGTTCATATACAATAAACAAAGAGAAATATAAATGGCTTGCATTTTCATACACAATAAACAAATAGAAATATAAAAGGCTTGCATGTTCATATACAATAAACAAATAGAAATATAAATGACTTGCATGTTCATATACAATAAACAAATATAAATATAAATGGCTTGCATGTTCATATACAATAAACAAATAGAAATATAAAAGGCTTGCATGTTCATACACAATAAACAAATAGAAATATAAATTGCTTGCATTTTCGTATGCACTTAATAAAAAGAAAGTGGGTGGAGCAAAACGACTGAGTGACAGTAATTGTGTACTGTACAGAGGCTGTACGGAGAGAAATGCAACTTACGACATTATAAAGACTGCCAACCTATTTAGAAAGGGTAACAACTTTACATATAATTTTTGAAACTTATATTGGTATTGATGAGTTTTAGAAAGCTATAGGAAAACCGGGAAATAAATGAGGAAATATGAGACGAAATCTGTGACGGTTTTGTTTGAAAGACATACTCTTGAGTTATCAAGTCAGAAGAAAATGAACATTTGTGACGAAAGTTTTAAAAGTTTATAAACCATGCAAAAAAAAGTTGACAAAGCAAAGTCGTGTAATGAAATAATGGCAAGACTTTAAACAAGCATCTAACTTAATTGGCATTCATGTTATCATCTTTAATTTCATTTTGCAAACGGTATAAACTATTAATTAAATAATATCTGATAATCGGCGATGTAACAATGTAAATAACATTTTCTGACAATTTAATTGACAAAGATTTCACTCGTCTACTTGATTTGTTTTTCGTCCAGTTTTTAAAAACTCCATTTATGTAAAGATTGTGGCCATGATCCATTTGCATTAGCTATGTTTAATTTATGTTTGAACTCAAAAGTTTCTGCATTATGTGCTGTAGATACACGCTTATAAAATGAACCCATCTGCAAACTGCACAGACCAAAATCTGCTGTACTATAATGCGCCGACAGACCTGAGTCTGTGCAGTTTGTTGGGAGTAATCAGTAAAACAAAAACCATAGACCGTGATCTGCAGGAGCATTATGCTCCGGTAGATCCGGATCTTTGCGTTTGCAGTTTGACTCAACTTTTAAGCGTGTACATACGGTAGGTCTTTTAACCATCCAAATGTCAAAATTCATTTTCAAGATGACTCTTGTCCGTTTCTCAGCAATAAAATCATGCTTGAATGTGTGACGAAGGCACACTCTTCACTTTTGAAATATCCAAAAGGGCTCAGGGCAGTGTTGATTTGATTACTCAGCGGAAATGGCTGAAGGTGGTTGTGATTTGTTGTTTAGTTTAATTATAGTGGCGTGCGCACAATTGTGAACGTGGTTGTGATGATTTTGATTACTCAGTGTAAATGCCTTTGACTTAAGGTGGCCGTTGTATTGTAGACACTAAATTTGCAATCGATGATATGGTGACTAATTGTGACATGAGAGGTGTCACACCACGATGCTATTACGAGTCATGCTAATGATATCCGTGGTATCACACCACGGATATATTACGAATCATGTTATGGTAAAATAGGTGTCACAACAATTGCGGATGCCAGAGTTTGGCTATAATATAGTGTCCTAAACAAGGAGAAAAAGGATCTTTAGTGGATGGAGCACAATAGTTTTTTTAGAAAGAGTTTTGGAATAAGTTATAGGCATGGAGTATAATGTCAGTGTCTTCGAATAACAAGGATTATTTGGTGGAGATTTAGAAACCGTGTAGAAACTAATTTGGTATTGTATTTATCTTGTAATGAAATAAGAGGTAAATCCATTCTAACTCTGATTAGCTTTATTTAGGTCTTATCTTGATCGCGTCACCAATGAAGAATATAAATTATAAACAGCTGTAACGTTATCACATAAGTTAGATGAATGTAGTACGAAAAATACTCTGTGAATAAATTAGCAAGTGATGTAGCAGTGAATACGAAGTCTGGAAGAAAAAACAACAACCTGTAAATAAACTATCAAAAAATAGAATCGTGTATGAATCACAATTAAAAGATATATTAAATAATATAGTTGATTTGAAAATATAAATGTAACTGAACAAACTTAGCAAGGTTTAGAATAGCTTCGTTCTAAGGAAGAAGCACTTGGTTCTCAGTGAAAGCAACACGTTGAGGGGTTGTTATGCCGCCACTGTAGTAGGTGTGTTATGGGTTGGGTTGGGTGGTCCCAATATTATATTTCAATTATTATAGAAGTCCCACCCAGGCTCGAGTTTGGTTGGAAGTTAAATTAGTGAAAAATAGATGTAAAACTTACAGCCCCCAGTCAGCAATGCCGATGGTTAAATGATTATACACAAAAGAAATTCAACTAATAACAATTTAATGACAAATTAATAGTGAAATGATTAAAATTTTCGAAGTATTCTATTTGCGCTCGACCCTGTGATAGCCTTTTGCATCATTTGATTAGTAGTGAGATAGCTTTCCACCTGTCCTTGTATTCTACTCATCTGTGTATTCTTCTCTCCTATTTCTCCAACTCCTTTTCCGCTTCCTCTTCTCCAAATTCCCTCTCATCCTAGACTTCTCATACTCCTCCTCCTTCTCCACTTTCTCCTCCTCGATTCATTTTCCGCCTCCTCCTCGACTTTCTCCACCGACTAGACTTGTCGACTCTGACTGCTCTGCTAGTCTCACTTCTGTTCTGTCCTCCAAAAAAGCTTCACGTGAAAAGACAAGGACAGTACCATATTTTCCTTAGCCCTCTCATCTCACACTACACCCACCCTATTATCAGATAACGGCTATTAACTTTCTTCAATCATGCAGTCATTCACAACGAAATACTCATACGTTCTTGTATAGTAAAACAAGGTCGTAATAAAAGCACGGTATCAATTACTTCTCATGCATGCATCAATAAATTGTGTCACATCAGCACAGATTCCTAATCCCATTATACTAAACAATATCATAACAATCAGACGCAGTTCTGTACATTACAACTCATACAAAGTACGCAAATATTCAAATATCCATGCTCTAATATATCCATACATCCATATTAACTAATCTTACTTCAACCATTTTCCAAATTCACAATTCAAACGTGTAACTTCTAACATATCGCTTGAATAAATGCACTAGTTTACTACGAAGTAACGTATTAGCGAATTACAAAAGGTAATTCTGACCAAAAGCTAACAATCTACATAATCCTGTACATAATACTTAAGCTGATTCCTCAAATACGCATGTAAATCAAACATTACAAAGGTAATTCTACTTACTAAACGATCCTAGTAATTAAGTATACATACTACACATAATTGCAATTACAATGCCGTAAAATTCTGCAAAAATCGAGCAAATAACTTACTGACTTTTACGAAGCTTTGTCTTTCCTAAGAATTTCCTCTCTAAGTTTTACTGCCAAATTACGAGTGGCTTCCTCGGAGTAACCCTATATTGCTTAGCTATCTTTCTAGGCGAGACTAAATTTTCGCTTGCTAGTTAGAAGTTATAATTCGGATCAATATTGTTATCAAATCCTCTATCTCAGTTTCTTTTGGGTGATGCTTTGACCCTATCCAATCAAACTTAGCGGACAATGTCCTCTCGCTCTTTGTCCACGTGGGGACGGATTTAGAACACGCCGTGTTCCCTCGTGGGGTCCTCTGATCTTAGGACTAAACTGTATCACATTGGTATGAAGTCGCACGATCCAACGCCTGTGCCGATTCAGGATGTCGGGTCTTCTTTCTGGTCACGGTAACCTTGAGTAGGAGATCAACTTTAGCCTGCGGCAATGTTGAGACATCAAGCCATGGCTTGTAATAATACCTTAGTTTATACACGACTTACGAACTTGAGCTGAGCAAACGTACCACTCCCACGTTTGAGAATAAAATCAGGATTGCATTCCACCAAAATTGCTCCAAATGTAAATGTGCGTTACTACACGGAAAAAAGAAAATCATAACCACGCTACACGCTGAGTACAGACAGAAATACACACAACATATAGTTACCTATGACATTTCAGCGCTCCTGCTCATGAAATCGGCGCCTACGTTCTCAGTTCATTTCACGTATCTTATCTTCATCTGGTACATCTGGTGCTGCTGTAAGAACGGCGACCATCACATCAAGCGTCCATTCGACAATTTCGCCTGCGCGAGATAGGCGAGGGGTCGGTGGTCAGTTTCCAATATGAACTTCCTCCCGTATAAGTACCGCTCGAACCGTGATATTCCAAACACAATTCTGAAGCATTCCCTCTCTGATACGGAGTAGTTCTTCCCTTACGCGACAGGAAAAAGCGTCCCCTCGTGCTCTTGCAGACGTACTTACTGCTCCCAGGCTCGTGTCACACGCGTTAGTGCTGAACACGAAGTTTTTGGACAGATCCGGTAAAAGGACAACAGCGTCGGATGTCGGCCTATCCTTAATAGCTAGGAAAGCATGTTTACACACATCCGTCCAAATAAATTTACTACTCAGGGCCCATTTCCTGGTCAGGTCAGACAACGGCCCTGCAATCGCACTGAAATTGGCCACATACCTCCGGTAATACCCGGCCAATCTCAGGAATGACCTCACCTCACTTTTCGTGGTGGGGCGTGAGGCCTTTCTCAGCTGCTCAACCTTTAACTTCTCTGGGGATAGCGTGCCTTGACTCAGGGTGTGCATCAAATAGTCCAACGTCCGGAACCCAAAGTAACGTTTGAAAGGGCGAGCCGTTAATTCCGCCTGTCGTAGCGTCTCCAAAACGGCAACTAGCAGAGTGAGGTTCTCACTTCACGTCTCTGGCTAGCAAGATATCATCCAAGAAGCTGTGAACACACCTATCGCGCAAGGGTTCCAACAACTTCCTCATCGTTCTAATGAAGACGCTGGGCGCATTCTGGACTCTGAACGGCATGACTAACCATTGGTAGATCCCATAGGGAGTAGCAAAAGCGAGCTTTGCCCTATCCTATACAGGAATTTGCGAATATCCCTTGGACAAATCCAACTTCGAAAAACATTTTGCTTTCGAGACAGAAGCGAAAATATGTTCTGGGTCAGGTAGCCTTTCGACTTGAAATTTCGTCACCTGATTCAGCTTCCAGTAGTCGACACAAAACCGATGTGTGCCATCCTTCTTCTGCACTACGACTACAGGGGAGCTGTACGGAGAATCGGCGGGCTCTATTACTTTCCGAGCAATCATCTGCTCGATCTCTTCTCTTACGACTTGTCGTTTCGCGCCAAAGGGTAGAGTTTCTGCTGCATTGGCTGGTCGTCCACGAGCTTTAACCCGAACTCGACAAGCAAGCATATCGGAATACCCTGCCAGCAACGTCTCT
This sequence comes from Sinohyriopsis cumingii, assembly GCA_028554795.2. Taxonomy (NCBI): domain Eukaryota; kingdom Metazoa; phylum Mollusca; class Bivalvia; order Unionida; family Unionidae; genus Sinohyriopsis; species Sinohyriopsis cumingii. Next base: position 55,789,334 of record CM068828.1, read on the forward strand.
ATCTATTCCCATTGCTCCGCAGTCAACATGGGATCACACTCCAAGTATGGGGGTGTCTCAACCCTCGTTATTGGACAACTCAGGACAGTGTTTGCACCTTCCGTATCGCCTTCTGCGTCTGTGACAATCGTGGCGACGACAGAATCGCTGTCGGTCTCTCTTTCTCGGTGTCTCTTAAGGAGATTGGAATGGTTCGACGTAAGGCACCCTCCAAGAAACTTTCAGCTTGTTGTGTTCTTGGGCCAACATCAACAACACCTTGTCCCCTACTTCATACTGGCGTGGTTTCGCGCGCTTGTTGTAATGCTTCGCCTGACGAGACTCCGCTCGCTTGAGGTTCTCCTGTGCGAGGGAACAAACGTCATCCAGTTTGTTTCGGAAATTAACGCGACGCACTGATAGGTAGTACGTACCTCTTCGACAGCCTGATCGTCTGTCCACAGCTGTCTCCGATCGGGCCACGTACGGTCCTCCCATAAAAGAGTTCTCTGTCACTTGTCCCAGGAGAGACAGAACCGATTAACATCCCCTTGGACTCATGGCCAGTAGAATTCATTGACAAGACGATCACGCGTCTTGTCAATTCCCATGTGTTCTTCCATGATACTCTCATGCGCGAGTTCAACACTTCACCTCCCTTCTCCCTTGGCACGACGACGTGCTTGAAATGTTAGTTTCCTTACCTGGCGTGTTGATACAAGATCCCCTTCTGGCATTCGAACTTTACCGCACCATTCGGAGTTTCTTTATGCGTTCCTTCTGCATGGTATTTATGAAACTGCGCCAGAGTTGCGTCTTTCTGCTGGAGCTTCCTCAATTCGGCCGGAAGTATGTTACTGACCAGCGTGGACGTAACTTCCATCGGTGTCGGTTTCGTCTGTTGACCCTTGGACCTGGTTTGCACACCACTCACCGGCGTCGGCGTGCAGGTTTCGGGGTTCGGTTGTGGCATCACATAACGACATCCCAGTATGACGTCGTCTGATAGTCCATTCAAGCACGCAACTTCAACTTTCCCCTTCACGTATGTCAAATCGAGGTCAGTGACAGCCATTGTAAACGAGTCACGCGCGCTGTTCGCGTACTGGAATCCACCTCCCCTGATAGTCCTCAGGCTTAACATACTTCTTGTCGACAAGGCCGGGAACGCTACACCCGGTGTCGTACAAGAGGGTGGCAGTTTCTCCGTTGACAGTTGCGGACGCGAGGTTTGCTGGTTTATAGCTTACATCCGGTTGGCACTCATTCCTAGCGACGTCATTCACCTGGATATGCCTGCCCTTGAGACAGTCCCGTGCACAATGCCCCGGGCTCTTGCAGTTGTAGCACGTCAACGGCCCTCGCCGTCCTGCAAGGCCCGTTTTCGTGGGTGAGGCATGTCCTGGTCTATAGGTGGCAACCTTACATGTAGACCCCCATCCGACCTTCCCGTGCTTCATAGTTTATTAAATATTATGTCCATCGAGTCGGACACTGTCGCTGTGCTTGTTAGTGTATTAAATATAAAGTCAGAAATGTTAGTTACGTAGTGTCTCTGCGCCAGTTAATTTATTATATCTGAACTCCATTAGGTCAGAGACAAACTGTCCATGTGCTTGTTGTTTAATAAATATAAAGTCCATCGTGTCAGATATAAAGTGACCGTGCGCTGTTAGTTTATTAAGTACGATGTCCATCACGTCAGAAATAGTGACTCTGTGCTTGTTAGTGTAATGAATAGGAAGTCCATCATGTCTGAAATAGTGACGCTGTACATGTTGGTGTACTGAATACGAAGTCCATCATGTCAGAAATAGTGACGCTGTGCTTGTTAGTGTATTGAATATGAAGTCAAACATGTCCGTCACATAGTATATTAGTATGTTAAATATGAAGTCCATTATGTCAGAGTGTCCGTGTGCTCGTTAGTTTACTAAATATGGAATCTATGGTGTTAGACATAGAGTGACCATTGATAGATAGAGAAAATGCATACTATCTGCCAGTCACAGTAATATTTTAAATCATATGCGGAGATTTTTTGCTTTTAAACATTCATAGCACATTCATCCAAATCTATAATCTGGTGTAGTATTCTATTCACAGTTTCAGATTAAATGTAATAATGAAATTCCGGTATTAAAACGTATTCCCACTAATAGTCATTAACCATATCATTTATGTTTGCACGTTTGTGAGAACTACATGTAATCCGCATTGCTAGAGACCTACCAACTGGAAAAGTAAGGACACCATAAATTTCAGTACTCCGCATTCTATTGAAACCAGTTTTTACACGTGAATGCACTGGATAAGGTTAGAGTAAGGGCATATAATATGGTATAATAGCCTGATTTTTAGTTATATTTAATCCGGTTGACGAAATCTTAAAAGCATAGTTAATAACTAAATAAACTAATTAATGTTTTCACTTTCTTTTAAAGTTACTAGGTGATATTTATCAGTGACAAATATCTTTTCAACGCAACGTTCGGCCTTTTTTTCTTTAATCGTGAAAACGGGAAGGGGAAGTAAAGTCCGATGGGGCTCATCTCTATTATACTGACAAGACTTCTGCAGCACCAACAAAGTCGTAGTCAGACATTGCTTCAAAGAAGTGGTTTGATTGGCAATATTGACCACAATAATGCATATTTTGTCTTTTGCTTAGGTTTACACGATTATGCCAGTTTAGCTGTAGAATTTGGAATGTTAATTTTACATGTTTAAGCCAGTTTAGTTGTATGCTTTGACACGTTAGGTTTACATTGTTTGGCCAGTTTTACTGTAGGATTTAGCACGTTAGGTTTGCATGATTATGCCAGTTTAGCTGTAGACTTGGCACTTTAGATTTACGTGATTAGGCTAGTTTCGCTGTGTGATTTGGCACGTTAGGTTTGCATGATTAGGCCAGTTTTGCTGATAAATTGGAATGTTAATTTTACATGTTTAAGCCTGTTTAGTTGTATGATTTGACACGTTAGGTTTACATTGTTTGGCCAGTTTAGCTTTCTGATTTTTGGCTCGTTCAGTTGTTTTGACGTTAGAATTAATTAAATATCAGAATTGCATGTACTATTAGAGTACAGTATCCTTTCGTATTGAAAAAGCTTCTTTTCGAGTGTATCTGTTATGTACGTTATCTACTTAGTGACTGATCATGTGAGAATGATTACTTGATACATTGTTTGCTATGAGCAACCGTTTGTCTGAACATTCGAGTATGACTTTAAGATACAAGACTACCATACCGAACATGTTATAAAAAGAAAACAGATTCATATATAAAAGATATGAATATGGTTCATACATCAACTTTATATATATATATATATATATATATATATATATATATATATATATATATATATATATATATATATATATATATATATATATCACAAAATCATATACAAAGGAATAAGCATAGTTCATACAACCATATGATGCAAAGACAAATAAGTATGGTTCGCACAACCATATTATACAAAGAAAAATAAACATGGTTCATACTACCATATGTCCTTGTAACCGAAACGCCCTTATTGAAAGTTCGGAATTTAAAAAACCATTTCTCGAGCTTTTCCAGAATTGCACAATCCTGTGCCCCGGAGAGATAAGTATGGTTCTTACAACCATACGTTAATTTAAACGTAAGACAGTGTATATTGTCCTTATTCAGAGTTCGGAATCCACATCACAGTTCCTTGTCCTTCTCTAGAATCCTGAATTCCCATCCTGCATGTCCTGTCATGTAGTAACAACTACACAGTCTGTTGAATTTATGTCACTGGCTACGTTGCCTCATTGCATGTCATGCCGTCACCATTCGGGTTCTTCAAGCCCTCCAATCCATCCATCTACAAATATACCAAGCTGGTCATACTAAGAAATAAATTAAAGGCAGAGAGGAAATCCATAAATACACGATACAACATTGTTTTATGTCCAAATGAAGCCCTTAGCGATGAATTATAGCAGACTAACAATTTTCTAAAATAAAGACAGTATTTTGAAGGGAAACTATATATATATATATATATATATATATATATATATATATATATATATATATATATATTACCAGGTGTAAAGTATATTTGTATCTTGCCGCGAGCGACCTACGACGAGATGCATGTATTGACCAGTCACCCTAGGTAACGCTGTATGCGTATAAGAAACCAATTACCAAAATTGTTCTACGGCATTTCCAAATTATTTTCTCGCCTTATTCCCTGACAATGAGCAAACGTTTGTCTGAGCACTCGAGTACGCTATTTTGGGCACGGTTTGCTATGAGCAACCGTTTGTCTGAGCACTCGAGTAAGATCTTTTGGGCACGGTTAGCTATGAGCAACTGTTTGTCTGAGTACTCGAGTAAGATTTGGAAACTAACAGGTTGAACTGTTTTCCCATGTTCCGGCAATTGTTTGCAACCAGCGCACATTGTATGATTCCTAAATTAATGTGCTTCATTAGTATTGGGATGTTTTACTTGCGGTAGCAAAACTATAAGAACTAACCCCAAAAAATTTAAGCAATGTATTTGGCTTTTGCAGAGTATAATTCTTTGAATCGCAATATTCCAGATGATTATATCCTGAAAGGAAAAAGAAACTTACACTGTCATACAGTGGATGTTTTTTAGGGATACATTTGTCAAACGCCTTGCCCCTCATCATCTTTTTGGGTTTACTTTCCAGACTGAAAGCCTTAAATTTGATGGCCTCTTAAAACCCCAAATATTATTAAAATAATATTTGTTTATTAGTCTTGAAACAATTATTCTGTACTATCGACTGATATGAGAAATCATTGTTCTGAGCTCTCACAGCAGGTCACATTGGTATTACGGTAAGAAAAGTGCCGGTAGCAACTTAAACTGTCCTACAGTCGCCCATTTTTAAATTGAATATTTTAAAACGTAGTTTAAAGAATGAAAATTAAGACAGGCCTTGGAACATGAAATCCTTTGCTGGATAATAACATCGTATAGAACAAATCGCAGCGACGATGCAGTATTGTACCGACCGCGTATTAAGACATAGGCCTGAATCGTGCAAACTGAATGAAGGGTGAACCTCAGCTTGAGCTCATACCCTCCCATGTCAGCTGTCAGTAGAACACGTTCTTATCGAGTGTATTGATTTTACCCTGGGAGACATATGTCCTTTTTATTTAGATTAATTAAGAAACTTTATGATGATGTAACACCTGAGAAAATCCAGGACTTTGCGGTCTGAGACCAAATGTTTACTCAAAATCTTCATGAATTTGTAGCTTTTATATGTATTTTACAGAGTATGACCTTCTTGCCCTTATATTTTTTGTACAACATGTTTACTATTATTTGGAGGGGCTTTTAGTTCAAAGTTGTTTAAGATTTTTTAACTTGAAATATTTTAGAACTACATTTTAATCGGCACCATATAACTGATATTGCGCTGATAAGCCGTTTAATTATATGCACACATGCACTTATTCACTCAGTTAACTTCCATCGTGCGTTTTCCACCAAGCCGTATGAACATATGGAGTCTCTGCTTAGGACCAAGCCAAGGTTTAGTCATGTGACTCAGGCAATTCCAAAATGGAGACAATTGAAGACCATTTTTGTCGTTCTAGTGTGGAGATAACGGTATTCCATTCGAGTAAGTCCAATAGGGAGACAATTGTACGACATTCGAGTCGTTCCAATATAATGACACTTTATATTCAAGTGGTTTCAATATGGTGACAGGTGTATTACATTCGATCATTCGATCATTCCAGTATAGAGACACATGCATTACATTCGATTAGTACTTAATTCTAGCGATTTCGATACGCCGACAAATTACGGCATTGAAATAATTCCAAGACAGAGAACATTAAAAATGGACTAGGCCATGTACGAAAACAACTGTACTACATTAAAATATTTCCAGTATGGAGACGTTTGTACTAAATTCGATTAGCTACAATATGAAGGGAGCTGTTACTAAATTCGAGTATTTCATTTATGAGGACGACAGTACTACATTCAAATGCTTACAGTGTAGAGAGAACTGTACTACAATCAAGTGGTTACAATGTGGAGACAACTGAGCTACATTCAAGTGGTTGCAGTGTGGAGACGACTGTACTTCATTCGAGCTGTTCCGATATGGAGACGCTTTCCTAAATTCAAGTAGTTCTGAAAAGTAGACAATTGTAAAACACATTCGAATAGTTCCAATACAGAAACAACTGTTCTGTTTTCGATTATTCCAAAATGGAGACAAGTGAGTTAAGTTGGAGTGGGCACAATATGGATATAGTTGTACTACATTGGAGTGGGGACAATATAAATAGTTGTACTACATTGGAGTGGGCACAAAATGGAAAAAAGCTGTACTACATTGGAGTGGGCACAGAATGGAAAAAAGCTGTACTACATTAGAGTGGGCACAAAATGGAAATAGCTGTACTACATTGGAGTGGCACAAAATGGAAATAGCTGTACTACATTGGAGTGGGCACAAAATGGAAATAGCTGTACTATATTGGAGTGGGCACAATAATTGAACTAGCTGTACTACATTGGAGTGGGCACAATATGAAAATAACTGTACTACATAAGAGTGGGAACAATATGGAAATAGCTGTATTACATTGGAATGAGCATAATATGGAAATAGCTGTACTAAATTCGGGTAGTTTAAATATCGAGACAACTGTTTTAGACTGGAGTTGTTATGTTGGTAGAGTGACTAGAGATGTTGTGGTTGTAAAAAAAGGGTTCCTCATTGTTAAAGCTACGTTAAAAAGTCTAAATCAAACACAACCACTTTCTCTCCCTCTCTCAATTATCAATCATTGGTATACTTTTATTGACTGTAAATGCAAATTATATGACCATATTTGCTTAAAATTAAATATTAACATTTTAAACTATTGTTCAGTCAACGAGAGAGCCTTGAAAGTGGGTCAACCTAACCTAATCCTAGAAGAAAATGTAAAAAATCACGTCTGTGCATTTGACATTGTGTCATCTAAGCATGACGACATTCTCTGCAGTTCTTAAAATTAAACAGTAAAACATCAACTACACTCTACATGTCTGCGGCATGATGCCTCAGTGCTAGTCATTACTATAAACTGTCACACTGCATGCATCGTAGTGATATGACTGATTTTTTTTTAAAGCTACGTTAAAAATCCAGATCACACACACACACACACACACACTATGGAAGTCAAAGTGAACGCTCTCCAGACCAGAAACAATATTCTTTTTTTGTTGCAGTCTATGCCTCCTCAGTTCAGTTACACGTTTCTGTGATATATCTAATATTTCCATTTAAAAAATGAAAGGAAACTGATTATACAGTGTCACGTGAATTTCGCAGAATAAACGGGTAGGCCTAATCTCTGGAAGGCTTACTTTGACTTTGTCAATATAATATGAAATAAAACTGCTCTAAGAGCGCCTTAAATATTCATTTCTATCTCATGATACCCACATAGCTGAAAGTTTTGAATCAGTTGCCTATCCTCACATATGGGTAGCATACTAAACCAAACTATTTTGCGTCGTACTAAGACGGCTTAATATAGCAGACTGAATACCCGAGCTTGTCCTTTTACCTCAAGATAATAAACAATTTTTTTCAAAACACTTAAACGAACTAATGCATTATACATCACCAATAAACCACATGCATGGACGCCCTTACTCGGTTTTTATCTACACTAATACAACCGAATAGCATGTGTATGCCACAGTGAATTTCGAATCTGGACAGCATAACAGCCTTGCGACGGTGCGTTTAAGGACTGACAAACTCACTAAGACAGCCTAAAATGTTAACTGTAATTTTAGTGTGGTTTTATTTTAGAGACACGGCCGAAGGACTAATTTCTTGTTGGGAACGAAGGCGCAAGGTAAGGCATATACATCACACTATTCCGGATAAAAGATAAGATTTTTTGTGTACGCGACAGTAGCTACCTACATGTCGGACATGCGCATTAAAGTAAGCGATTCATGGCAGCGGCAGCGGCCTTCAAGAAGGATATATATATATATATATATATATATATATATATATATATATATATATATATATATATATATATGCCAAGCCCACATTAATGGGAAGCGAGACATAACAGTTACTTACCGTTTGAAGCTAGTCTATTGATTTCCCAACATGCTCGTTAGCCCCTTTTACAATGGGGCCAAGATCCCAGTCTTGGAAAATTTGCCTTAAGGTTTTAATTAAAGCTTTTCCATTGGGTCCTTGTCGTACCTATCATCAATCAGTACCTATCTTTAAATGCACATAGCTAGCTGGTCGTCGGTATTGAATCAATCCAACCTTATACTGGACATAAACGACGAGACAGAACGCTTCATTTATAATCCTATGAACGTTGATAATTATTAGGGTCCTGCGGTTCCCAAAAGATATATCATCTATTACTTTATGTGTCATGTCAATGTCACCATAAGGGAATTTTCAATAGTAAGTGTCACTCTTATACGATATTTTTAAATAAGATAATCAGTGCAGTTTATCCGTATAGAGAAACAAAAATCTAAATTTCATGTAAATTCGGACCTTTGCGAAGTTGGTGCATAAACTGTTATGTACTGCCTGTGTGGTTGTAAAGTTTATATTGCCACGAGCGTGGGATGGCATCAACACGACGAAAACCGAGTCTGCGTATACAAAATATGCATAATACATTTGAAGGCGATGTGAATGAATGCATAACACTCCGTGTAAATGCATACCATAAATGGCGGTGCAAAGACTGTTTGCTTTGATTAGGACATGTGTGCATTGCCACTTTAAGACCAAAAAAAGTGAAGATAAATGAAATCTCGTAAGAGTTTTGCATTTCATCAACAAAGAAGAGAAAGATAGCAAAAAATAGTTGAATTCACGAGTGTTGTTTTGTTGAATGAACAACGAATATAGGTTTGTTTGTATAATGATTTGTTTGAATGCATACTGATTTAATTGGATGTACTCTAAAACGGTAAGCATGTTTATTATGTTTTATCTGTCTCTCTATTTTTCTTTCTTATCTAGGTTGCAAAAAAATCCTTAAGATCTAAGTTGATGCAAACATGTTGTTTGACGGGGCACGGACATATTTGTGGTTGTTGTTGTTGTTGTTGTTGTTGTTATGGGGTTTAACGCCATTTGTCAGCACACGATATGCTGTGCATGGCGGCCGGTATTAATGGTGGAGGAAGAACCCGGGAAAACCCCGGGAAGAACCACCGACCCTCGAGAAGCTTCTGGCAAGCTTTCTCACATACCCACATTGGCCAAATCCTAGAATCGAACCCACGCAGACAGAGGTGAGATGGCAGTGATATGTAACGGAGAGCGCTTTTTGACCACTCAGCCACTCCGGGCCCCCGTGTTTGTGGTATTGTTAAAAAAAATCACTAAAATTATGTAATAAGAAAGTACGAATATTCGTCAATAACAACAACATCTATGTCTCCGTGCATGTCTGTCTGTCTCTGTCCATATGATTTTTACTTAATGACAGTCAGACCCCTGAATTCGCCTTTGATGGTTATATATCTCACACATTCTTTATGATAGTTACTTGTCAGCAAAACATATACCGCTGACACCTATAGGAACCCCTCTGGGCAACGCGTTATAACATGCTTGAAATTCATCGATGCATGCAGTTTGCTTTGATCAATGGCAGTTGTGGGAGATACACACCTTTACGAGTATATAATACTAAATTGATTAAATGTGGAAAACAGCCCTGTACATGCACCGTTATGATGCAACAGCTATTTTGAATAGTATTCACGTGTGTGTGTGTGTGTGTGTACTTGGTCGATTTGCAATTAAATAGGGCCAGAGCTGGTATGAGGAAGTTCTGTTCCATCTACCGTAACCTATTTTTTTCAATCGCACACATATGCAAGCATGTTTTTTTTTTCTCTCGTTTTTTTATTACGTTGACGCCCAGTATTTAACATGAACCTCTGCTGATAAGTTGTAGGCAACTCCTGTGCGATATTTCATCGGTCGGTGACCAGAAACAGTTTCTGAAAATGGAAATGGTTTGCAGTTAAACGTGTTACAGGGGTCTTCCTTTTTATTAGCCGACTGTATACAGACGCCAGGTCCTTTGTACTATTAATTTATTACATTTTTAACTTGAGTATAAAGGTTGCCTGCGCTTAAATGCCACCATAATCGCCTTGGGTGACCTATATAGATAGGCTTGTCCTGTATTTCTTATTTATTACCAATTTATTTGTCTGAATGTAAATAGTTTCTATAATACCAGTCCAGCGATTGTCTGAGGTGACTATGCATCATAAGTACTATCTTCATAACATGCTATTGGTACAACCCCATACATCCTTGAATTCCTTTGTATAATTGGAACATTAGAACCATCTTACTAATTTATTTTTTGGATGGATGAATGTTACAGGAAAGCTATACCTGATTAAATATATTCCAGATTGCGCACATCCGGGTGTTATCCACGCCAAAGCAAAAAATATCATGGCATACTGGATAATATTAGTTCCATATATTACCTTACAGGCCAATGTGGGTATGTGAGAAAGCTTGCCGGTAGCTTCTCGTGGGTCGGTGGTTCTTTGCGGGGTTTTCCCGGGTTCTTCCTCCACCATTAATACTGGCCGCCATGTATAGGCTATCTTGTGCAGAAAAATGGCGTTAAACCCTATAATAACAACAACAACACCCGTACATGATTGGCGGTGATGTTAATATAATTTTCAGTAGCTAGAGTACATTGTATTATTCGTGGAAACACATGAATGCACACGTACATTAAGAAACATAACACGGAATAGGATTTAACCTGGCAACTTTCCAAATGCTCGTAATATAAGGCAGAGCTATGCGTTGTTTTACATCCGTATATACTGTATAGCCAGGAATGTCTACCATTTAATATCATAAATATCTTAACCCTGGTTGCGATTAAAGCGGAAGTACGCATTGACTCTATCATAGCATGGCACAAGTCCAGAAATATCATTTGTGGGAGGAGGGTAGGGTGCAAATATGTTAGACAGGGGTTCCAACGGAGCCCCAGGGGACGAAACCCCCATAAACTCGTACATTTAAGCGTTACCAGTGCATAATTCTAACCTACTAAATGTAACGAAACTTACCAAAGACAATATTCGGGTTGCTTCGCGTTTAATTATATTCGCGGGGATGCGTGTGGAGGTCTCCCAACGTCTCTGCCCGACTACCTCCCCCTTCCGGCTACGCCCCTGAAAACATAAAAACAATTTGGTTTTCATGACTTGATCATTTAAATGTACATGTTTATTCATATAGGATGAGTATCCATATTATAGCCACAAGTGACGTGCTAAAAATGACTTTAACATTTCTTGCTCAGCCCGTCACAAATAAGAACTTTTCTGTTGTTCAGTGATCAGTTGCCACAGTGAGTAATCGTTTGTTTGTACCCTCCACCCCATCATAAACATACGGACCGATAGGTAAATATAAAATACATGTGTGTAGTATCAAACCTTTACTGTAACTATTGATACATGGAACACAACAGTCACAGACATACCGTAAAATAAGTATACACCAATACATTAGGTAAGTATAATGACGTAACTCTATATTTTATGTAGGTAAAAATGTCAGAGATACGACCACGGGATGCTTTTGGAATAAATTGTGCAAACTATTATTGCATAAGACAACTCAACGCTTGGTGTTTAATTCTTAATTGCTATTTCATTGTAAGTCTGATCTTGTCTAATAATACACAAGAAAACTATGATCATTTTAAAATAAAATGTGGATAAAATTGGGCATAAATTTCCGATCTTTGTTTCCTCTTCTAGTTTAAAGACAATACTTTGTTTGCATTGCATTGATTTGAATTTAGGTTACACTTCACAGATTGGTTAAGGTGAAGTTTCTACAGATAAAACATTTCTGTATGGATATTTGACCTATACAATCATGTATTATTAATAAAACAGCCAGGGATGCTTATGTGGACGAGAATTACTTTTATTTATGCATTCAGTATATACCTGATGATACAGATATCTCGGTCTGTAAATGTACGATGGGATACAATTGGGTACTATGGGATACGAATGCGAAACTGTACTCTGTAACTGTTCGACGGGGTACGAATGCGCAACTTCGTGCTCTGATAGTCTGGTTCCCTGCTTCGTGCTTCCTGCGTTGCACTCAGGTATACGTTGTCAGACGACGCCATATTGTCACGTGATCAAAACAGATGGTCTCCTATGGAAAGATCTAGTTAATCTAACCGCCACACATTTATTCATTTAATGTTCTATTTGTTAGTGACAAAAGGTGAACTTTATCAATACTTTCGATTTGAACTTTAGCGGTCGTTATCTGTGTTCAAGCATAACCACCTTTTCGTTCATATATTTGTTTTTATAAATATTTTTAATAGTAGGCGAATATGAAGGAAAGGGGTACATACAACGATATTGTGTTAATATTGCACATTCTAGACGGTATCACCTGAAAAATTCTTCTCCAGTCGATTTTAGATAGAATTAAAAAAGTATAACCGGATAGAATTTCTTCAAAAGGGCACATTAAGGCAGTTAAATCTTCATGGGAATGTAGATGTAGAAAAATTCGTTTGTGAGATCAACCAGGGCAAAATTACCAAATTTCGCTTATTTTTTAGGCATGTGTTCCTTGTTCATAAGCTGGATTTAAAGAGGTGGAGAACATTATAATCAAATTACCAGTTTCACTAATAGCGAATTTTGTTTTCGATCGTTTCAAATGAAAACGTCCAAGATATTGTCATTTCTCACCACAAAATTCGAACCTCAACCAGTTGACATACGTGACAGAAAGTGAAACTGAGTGAAAACGATGGAGCGAAACCGATGTTTTATGGTGTCTTTTTTGAGAATTTATGAACATATTATATTCATAATTGATATTCTTATTGTCACCGTCTTACTTATCATATACAAAAATAACTAGGTAAGATTATTAAGGACATTTCTTTGATTTATAGCTACTTATTTAGTACAGAGTCACGATTGATATAATTAATCTCTGCCAAGCGTTCTGATGGGAACATTACAGATTACAAAACAGTCGCATAAGATAAAATTGCGAGTGTTGTCTAATATATCGTGAGCGACTAAAATGGAAGGCATATTTAATTTCAGTCATCTGTGAAAAATGCACAGAAAACAAGCGTGAAGGATAATAAATACTGTTTTGTTTTCGTTCCGTTCATGTATATACCACAACAGTGTGGATTTAATGTTCACAGTGGATTCTAAAAAAACGATAACTATTCTAAAAAATACACACATACGTTATTTACGGATATACTCGTTTCCACTTGAACCTACTTGCCAGAAAGTCCAATAAAATGGATCATTTTCTTATCTTTCATGAATTGTTAGATGACTGGGGTTCCTAGTGATGATAGAATTTGATCATATTACCGTTTGTATTCGCTCTTGGGTCAACTTGCAAACAACATTGACCTGATCTTCTGTCGTATAATGCGTTGGCAGATGATTGTCTATTTTGTTTGCTCAATGGCAGTTTATTACAAACTGCGTATGCCCAGATCTGTCGACGCGTTGTGTGACGGCAAATCTGGGTCTATACAGTATGACGAAGGATCCGACTATAAGTAAGTATTTCATATTACACTGTGTTGAATGACATTTTGACATTTGAAGAACTCTCTTGTGTCAATACAGTGGGAGTTAGGTGTCTTGTCAGGATATATATATATATATATATATATATATATATATATATATATATATATATATATATATATATATTGAATTAACAAACCACTGACAATGAATCTGGCTGGCTAACCACTGATTCGTTGCAGTTCCCCTGCGTTACGGACCACAGATGCCCTGCATTATGTATCAAATTCATAAGGTAAATTCATTCATACAGTTGGTATTTGGTCCTGTACACCAGACTGATCCAATTATTGGCCCGTGGGTCATTTTATTGCTGTCCGCTCTTATTAAAGATCGTGTATATGTATAAGCTCACTTACTTATCTGAGTATTTTGTGTGTGTGAGAGGACATCAATACAATATATATATATATATATATATATATATATATATATATATATATATATATATATATATATATATATATATATATATATCCCACAAACTATATAAATACTTGGTCCATGTGGCCCGCAGTGTTGAAGATGCTTGACCATCCTGGTATAGACTATTATACCATTCTTAGTCTCCGTTTAATACACGACTGTACATGGTATTCTGAAGTCTCATTCAGGGTATGGACATAGTACACAATTAATTTTACTATACGTTCTCTACATTTGTTTCTCAGTACTGACCTTTCCACTGTGTGACAATCAATGCAAATCATATGTTAATCTAAAATACCTTCAAAGATGACTTCACGGTGAAGTTCTTGTCAAAGGTTGACCTGCTCTTTTTTTAGATTATTGACTGTCAACATAACAGCATGTAACCAGAACACGAATTTCACTTCCGGATCATCACCAAGGCCTTATTACTCACTGTGCACTGTCGCCAAAATACATACAGACAACAACACCCTGAGCTCATATTATCAAGAATAAACAGTTACCTTTAAATCCCTACCAAAAATGCATAAATAAAACTCTTCTATCACCACCAAAATGAGAGAGGAAAAAATGTTCTAAAAATAGACTAGAACTACATTCGTGGAAGTATTAATTGTGATGTAATTCCGTATGAGCAGGAGGGGGGGGGGGTCAGAAAACACACACGTTCCCAGTTGGGTTTCAGGGGAAAAGCCCCGACTGAAACATACGAACAATAAATACGAATAAAATACTGTACTATGAATAGTGTGGCTTCTGGTGTGCGTCAGGAAGGTGCAATCCATACCTGGTTGGTTTGGCCGAGCCCGCTCTCATGCAGCGCGTCAAAAAGGCAAATTCATTCAGATGAGGTGGGATGGGTTTTTCTCACCACTGTCTATATTCACTACTGGGGAACAAAGGACTGAGCGTTATGCATTTTTATTTATCGCTGTTTTAATGTACAATATCATTATACCCTGTGATCACCCTCACAAACCACGCATTACTTATTTGAAAGATAGTCTGATTTGCAATGAACTGGGTAAACAAGTCACATATTGACCATTTAAACTCTGGAAAAATAAGCCTAACATTTACGGTTGACAAAGATCTTTACACATCGTAAAGCTTTGAAGCCCAAAAAATGCTAATGATAAAGAAATCAGACAGTCCTGTTTGTGAGAGAAAGAACAGTGGCGTATTTAAACGGCTTTGAGCAATGTTTACTAAGGATACGAAGTTTCTCTACATGGATCGTTACCCCCAAGGAACGTTCATTAAACAACAACAACAAAAGAGGCCCAGTCTACAGAGTTGTTTTGAACCTCGCATCTTAACCACACCAATTACCACACACCTAATATCACTCCTGCTGCTACTAGTGCTGCTTCTCCTATTACTACTATTGGCATCAAGTCACAATTACCTCTACTACCTCTCCAGTCTTACAGCCGATCAACAACTTTGCCTATCATGTTTGGTTGTTGTTGGGGTTTAACGCCATTTTTCAGCACACGATAGGCTATATATGGCGGCCAGTATTAATGGTGGAGGAAGAACCAGGGGAAACCCCCGGAAAGAACCACCGACCCACGAGAAGCTACTGGCAAGCTTTCTCACATACCCACATTGGCTGAATCCGAGACTCGAACCGGCACAGACAGAGGTGAGATGGCAGTGATCCGTAACGGAGAGCGCTTTAGACCACTCGGCCACTCGGGGCCCCTCCCTATCATGTTTGGCAATACTACAACTAAAACAGCCTCAACAACAGCAACTACTACTACTACTATTATTGCCAGCGTTAATACTGAGATGGACCTCTGCTTTTATTATTACTACAAACACCATTACTACTACTACAAGTACTACTACTAAAAGTACTACTACTACAAGTACTACTACTACAAGTACTGCTACTACAAGTATTACTAACACTACTACTAAACGTGTTGCAGATATTGTACATATTGTACTATTTTAGTGCAGTCTCTTCATCCTGTCACGTTCCAT
The DNA here is from genome assembly GCA_028554795.2 of Sinohyriopsis cumingii. Classification (NCBI taxonomy): domain Eukaryota; kingdom Metazoa; phylum Mollusca; class Bivalvia; order Unionida; family Unionidae; genus Sinohyriopsis; species Sinohyriopsis cumingii. Next base: position 55,805,448 of record CM068828.1, read on the forward strand.
TGCATCAGGTTATGCATTATTAAATGACAACTCGTGTAAATAAGTTAACCCTCCTTCCTGGATGTAAAGGACTCACTTTGTTCACCTTCAATATACATTCTATGGAGACCGCTCCGGTGGCCTAGTGGTTAGAACGTCGCCTCGGATGCGGGATGTCGTGGGTTCGATCCCCGGCCGAAGTATACCAAAGACCTACACAAATGATACTAGCAGCTGCCTCTCTATGCACTGAGCATTAAGAGGTTAGTGTTAGGACTGGTTGGCCTGGTGTCAGGATAATGTCACTAGGTGGGACATCATGATACATGTCTGTGGCATTATGCCCCGGTACTAGACATCACTATACACTGCCACACTACAGACAGCATAGCGATATGACTGAAAAATTGTTAAAGCTACGTTAAAAATCCAAATCACACACACACACACACACACACACACGCACACTTTCCATGGAGTTTGAAAAAAAAATTGTCACACTTTTATTTTCATTCTTGTTTTGATAAGCTGTTATCAAGCTTATACATTTTATCTCTTGTAAATAGTCTCCAAGCGTGTAGGGGCCGCGGAGTGGCTGAGTGGTCACAAGAGCTTCCCTTTACTGATCAATCCCGTCTCACCTCTGTCTGTGTGGGTTGGAGTCACCGGGTCGGCGAAAGTGGGTATGTGAGAAAGCTGCCAGTAGCTTCTCATAAGTCGGTGGATCTTTTGGTCGTCATATAGTTGGTCAGCAATGAAACTTTTGTGCCGTCTACAAAATGTCCATTCCGGATAAACGTTTTCATCCCGGATATAATATGTTGATGGCTGTTTGTTAAAAGTTCTGTTCTAAAGCAATATTGGAACTTGGCAGTATCTTATAGCTCAATAAACAACCTTTAAAATAAATGTACAAATGTGTTCCATTTGTGGACGATTTTACATAAAAATTATATATATATATATATATATATATATATATATATATATATATATATATATATATATATATATATACGGACATACATACATTACCTATAGAGGCTTATTAATTATTTTTTGCATAAAAATTAATGGAGATCTATTTTGCGTTATCGTACATAGAAAGTCCAGCTATGCTTTATTTATATTGTAAATGAAAAGTAAAACGAGTTGCTGCTTTGCTATCTGGCGAGCTAGGAATGCACAACTCGTTACATGGATTACAATTTTGTCAAAAGCTGAGAAATGCACAGCGCTCAATAAAGAGATAAAATCAGACGTAGGCTGACAGCTTTATATCCTAATAAAGGCATACTAGTGTTACGCGAGACCAGGATTACAGTAACGTATTTAAATTTGACTGCAGTCGCCCCAGATATTCAGTGACGTGTAGCTGAAAGTTTGTTCATTTTGCCTGTATGGCAAAATACGTCTCATTCGTGTTAGGGTATCAGCGAATGACTTCCAACAGCGTGGGACGCGGATAGGGAGAGTCGCAGGCGTATAGGTTTTAGTCTGTTCTCTCGTTTGCATTTGACAGGGGACCACTGAAGGGAAAAGGAAAATAAGGTATGGTTATAGCTATCCAAAGTGTTGTTATTTGAAACAAAATAATATTTAATGATTCATTGTTCGTATGATTTTATGCAACAGTTCTACTAACATTGTAAATGTATTTTTCTGAAGTTTACTTACGAATAATGTAATATGTTTTCGCAAAGTAGACATCGTAGCGATATGACAACAATTGTTAAATATACATTAAAAGCCACACACACACACACCGAGTAGACACTGAAAAATACTTGAAAATGCGTACACTGGATGAAAGAGAAAATAAGTAGACATTTCCTCTCTTCATCTGACTTTCTCTTTTGAAAAGATTACAATTTTTTTAAGGAAGTGTGGAAAGAAAAATATTCTCTCTAATAAGTTTCAGGAATTTCATTGTATACTTGAGATGATTTTCATTGCTTACATCAGAAGATTTTAAGATCTTGAGAGATCTTCATGGTTCACATATACTGGAGCTCTGTTATTGTAGTGTGTCGTAGCTTTAAATTTACCTCGCACCTATATTGCTTTTCGACTAGCACGACAATGTCTATTTGATATTAGGGAGATTTTAGTCGGTGCGCACGTACATAATTGGAGTTCATTTGCCAAATCGCTGTGAAATTATATTTCATGTATATAGCTCGTGGTCTGCCAATGATGAATTCGAACAAGACATTTGAAATGAGAAACGAAAGCGCGAAACCAAACTAACACTCCAGCTTTCTTGAAAAAGATCACAATGTTTTGATACATACGAAATTTTTTTATAATGGTACGACAGACTTTAAGAGTCGATATGTTTCTTTCCATGCAAAGTCTCTAGAAGTCCAATCCCGACTAATTACATTTACCTCTGTAGATTTAGATAGGTAAGAGGGCGGTACATACGTTTTATTCGTTATTTTGTATTCACTATTAATGTTACCTTTTGCATCAAGTTTCCTTCAAATGTGACCGAACAGTAAATTACACTAATCTGTGAAAAGATATGAGACATTTAAAGTGCAGTTAAATTGCAGTCGATATAACTAGCTGCCAGTTAAGTGGCATAGAAGATTTATTGTAAAGTACTTTTATTTTGAAATTAATCCGGTACCGCCAAATAAATGTTCAATGATACGGGTACGTACATATGGAGTGTGGGAATATCGATAGCGAAGTGTTATAGTAACGCTACATGTAGGTCACCTGTTTTTCTATGCGCTAATCTCAGGCATTTCAGATATTTTGTTATCATTATTTAAAGGTTGGGCGTCCATTTTCTTGTTTATGTGTGAGTGAAAGTGTCGATCTTGGCACACCTTAGTGACATGCATGCTTACTGTGAGACACTGTAAAGGGTAATGTCGTGTATCCGTAAATCCATGTCATGGTGAAAGAACTTGATTAAATTTAGAAAGGGGTTTGAATTCAGTTGAATCCCACTCGCACCCCATTTAAATAGTACACTTTTCGAAAAGAAAAAAAAAGAAAAAAAAACCCAAACCAACAAAAAACTCGAAAAAAGAAACAACAACGACGACAACAAATGCAAAAGACATCGAGGCCGATGCAAAACATATCCCTTTTGAAAATCTAACCCTTTCCTATATGTCATGTACCCACACGGTGTTGAGGCCGTGCAAGCGTTTTCATCATATTATGCTTCTCTAGTTCGTGAAGGCTCCGAAAGGATTGTGCAATTTCTATGTAAACGAGTATCAAAACACCCCATGCTATGTATGATAATGCCGCACAAAATAATACAATTTCTTCCCTATTTGAACCTCAGTTGCTCAGTGGTATACAGTTTGTTGATGTGATAAACTGTCGCAACACGAGGGGCGAATTTTCTAATTAAACGACTAGAAAACGAAACAGGGTTTTTATTTAGAGGCAAAGAATGCATTTTCATGCGAAAGGTAAAGAATGTGGGTGATCCTGATAGTTAAAAATTGACATGAAGAACGTTGGAATTACGTTAAAAATATCAAACCTTTCATGTAGTTATTATAAATAAATATCTGTTGTGAAAAGAAATACAATATGGCACTTTAGAGATCGGTAATTTTTTTGAAAACTACTATAATCATGGGAAGTTCTTACTGTAATGTTTGATTGCTAGTTCTATACAATACGCCCCTGCACAAATTGAAGTGGCTTGCGTGTTCGCAGTTAGAAGTGCACTCAGGTTTAATTTATATAATATTTGATTTTCATTCTGTGTTGGGTACTTGAAGGGGAAATTTTAATATATATGTTTGGCTTTAAAAGAAAGCAATTTCCAGGCTTTAAAAATTAAGAGAAGATTTATATAAACATACAAACACCCCCACCCTACTCACCACGACACAGCAGCCGTAAAGAAGCATAATCTAGCGTATATGTTTTAATGCTGCATACATGTCAATTTATGTGAGGAAATACTGTTTTCCACACATTCTTTAATATTATTTAGTGACGGAGAGATGCCGAATAGACGATTGGTTTGATTTGGCTTTTTACATCACACACCAGCATATGAAGGGTATATATGTTGTTACAAGCCAGGGGTCCTTACCTGACCGAGCGGTGTCAAACCCTGACGAGATTCCCGCTAGAAGTCAAGCGTTTACCCCAAAATTTCCAAAGATTTCCATATAACTTCAGTTGTAAATTAGAAAGCCCGACGTGCCCATTCTATACATAAATTTTACTCTAATCAATGCAAGACCACAGATCTCACAACCTGCCAAATATATGGTTTCTCTTTGTTAGGTTTCCGTACCTCCAGCAGTTCACGCCGTAGAAACTATACAACTAACCCATAACACAAGGAACTATTTTAACTACGCCACCTTATGCGAGTCAAACTATGCTTTCCGGGCACTTTTCGCCAGTACAACTGCATCACCACTGCCACAATGGCAACATAAATGGTATCTGCCGAGTACCTTCTTATTGATTCCATTGTTTAATTTACCGGTTTCCTACCGTAAATACTGTCACTGCAGTTATACCAACAATGTACACCACTAGATTTTAATAGGAACTTTATTTTTCCAGGGTCACTCATTCGGTTTGGACCTGAATTCACTACTAATGAACCATGGTATCATGGAAACTCACTAATACGTTACTCCGCGACGTTTGCTCCTAGTAATTGGATAATTATTTCGGGCAAAAGAATATTTCTATTGCACCGAATTCCAATAATCAGGCGAGTAATCACAAAAATCTAAGAATGCCTTAAAACGGGGCGCTATAACTACATAGCAATGTTCTTTATATATATATATATATATATATATATATATATATATATTAGTTTTAGAACAAGAAATATTATTGAGCAGCACTAGTAGTGGCGGTGGTGGTGGTGGTAGCCGCATCCATTGTTTTATTCGAGATCGCGGTGGTGATTTTGTTTTTATGAGTGTTGGCACTGGTGGCACTGATTTTGTTCTACGAGGCAGAAGTAGTTTAGCCTGCATTATTCTTTGGGGTTTTCTGTTTTTCTTCTTTAAAACAGAGACCATTCAAGTTTGGTCTTTATTTTTTATTTTCAGAGAAACATGGCGAAGTCTGAAGTACAGAAGTGTTTGGATTGGCTGCTAGAACAAAAGGTGAGATACAATTCATATTTTTTTATTATATTACAAGCTGTTATAAGACGGTCTAGTATCTAGCAATGTTCTTTTTAAAGGGTGTACTTAATTGAATCCACAACGATGATGACGATAATTGGTTTTAGGATGTGTATCATCAAAAATGTTGTCTAATCCAGGTGTCATCACTCACTGAAACGTTTATGCAATTAGCAATTGACGTATAATGTGGCATGAATCATTAAATCCACAAAGTTAGCAAACATGTACACTGATTCAAAAATGTAGTAAACGGGAACACTGATTCACAAAGTTAGCAATAATGTACACTGATTCACAAAGTTTGTAAAGGTGTAAACTAATTCACAAAGTTAGTAAACATGTACAATGATTCTAAAATGTAGTAAACTTCAACATTTATTGACAAAGTTAGTAATGATGTACAATGATTTACTAAGTAAACATGTGCACTGATGCATAGCAAACCCATGACTGATTCACAAAGTCAGTAAACACGCACAGCGATTCACAAAGGTACTAAACATGTTTATCAAAAATGTAAACATGAACGCTGATTAACAAAGTTAGTAATGATGTACACTGATTCACTAAGTAAACATGTGCACTGATGCATAGCAAACCCATGAACTGATTCACAAAGTCAGTAAACACGCACGGTGATTCACAAAGTTAGCAAACATGTTCACTGATTCAAAAATGTAAACATGAACACTGATTCACAAAGTTAGGAATGATGTACACTGATTCACAAAGTAAACATGAACATTCTGATCCACAAAGGTCTTACACATATACAATACGATTCCCAAAAGTTGTAAACAGGTACACTATGACCCATTCGATACGGTTTTAGTCAGTGTAAGAGCATGACAAATTGATTTTCATGTGATTACCCATTTTTTTTCCAAACCTTTGTAGCAAATATTAAAACTGGTTCAAATGCATCGTCTTCTAACACTGACTATTAGAAGTTATTCGTTAATTACACTATACCTGTGTATTTATGCGAACGTCTTGTGTACTTGATATTGTAACGAATTCATGGAATCACCAAGCCAGAAAAGCAATTACACCCAACGTATGTATGCTTCGCTAAGGTCGTCCATGCAATGGATATTCGCTTTTTCCCCAAGTTTATTGATGTTATGAATCCAGTCAAGGAGTTCAATTCATAACGGTATTCTGTCTGATCACTTTAATTTAATGAAGCAATCATTGTTTGATAAATCCAAACAAACACCGTCTTTTCACAATTTTAGGACGTCTTTAATTTTCTTAACGAATGTAAAAGTTAGAAGCGTTTGCACAAATACGTAGCATCATCGTTTGTGATTTGCCTGTGTAATACTGGCTGCCTTTACTTGGCTAAAACTTTATTACAGTAAAGGGACAACTCTTTCACAACTGAATGATCCAAACTCTAATGAATTTAAGGGACAATTCATTTACTGCTGAATCATTTAAATTTTCATTGCAGTAAAGGTAGCGCTCTACAGGAAAATAATTTTCCCGGTTTTCCTCACTGGTTAGACTGGATATTTAAAAAAGACAGTGTATATCTTCGGTAATGTTAACAGAACATTTAATTTCCTTTGTTTGGTGCATGATTGATGGATGCAATATGGGTTCTAGAGTATACAGCTTGGCCTTACTCCAGTTGTGCATTTATGAATGAAAACACTGCTAACTCCTCCTGTTCATTTTCACTTCATGGGTTTCAGAGGTAAAGTTTAAATGCAAAAGAGCCAATATCTTGTTTACATTTATATATTTAGTAATTCATTCATTGCACTTTCAGAAGCTTGTATTTTATTGTCTAGTCTGGCAAAATTCATTTTCCCTATTTTAATAACTACTCAAGAACATGTATTTTAGACTAATTCAGATTGAGTTTTTGAGTACATGGGAAGCAGTCATTTCGGTTAGCTGCGTGCTTAGATCATATACAGTTTCCACAAGTACAATATCCAAAGATATTTCAGCCACAGTACATGAAAGTAACGCAGAAATATGCATTTTCTCTATTTTGCATGTTGGAAATGCAAACATCTTTACCTTAAACTGTACCTCTTTCAAAAGTACATACTATCGAAAAGCGCCTCCAGAGGGACAATTTATTTACCGCTGAATTGATAATATTCAAGAAATTGATCTCATTGACCAAATAATAAAAGAATTGTGGATACTCGTATTTATTCTAATTGGACACATGTTCTTTGATCATGTCAGTTACAATTTACAAGTCTTACATGCCGCCAGGTATGTGTACGAGATCCACTGATTGCTGTTGTTGTTGTTGATATTGTCTTCGTCTGTCCATAAATGCTCTCTTTTAACATTCTTGTCCATCCCATTATTTATTCTGTTTAAAACAGCATGACACAACTGAAATGCTATGTTGAGTTTATATACCGCATATAGGGTTTTTGAGTTTTTATAAATCAATCTTGAAATAAATATAGAAAATCTTACAGCTTGATTCTGAAAAGGCACATTAAAAAAAATAGAGTTGATCTATTTATTTCAAACCTCCAATCCATATGATTTTTGGTGACCACACCTAAAATGCTAACATACGTGTGCCGTTTACGTAGCCACAGGGGCCAGACAAAGTGTGTATACTTTATATTTCTTTCAGGCGAAGATGAATGATAATGTCTGACATATTATGAGCTGAACTTTGATGATAGTGTACTGTTCTCAGGAAGAACTATATGTTAAATATTTGTTAAAAAAATGCTGTGCGCCGGCATATACGCATTGATACGCTGTCAGTTTTATTAATATTTAAAAAAGGATGTACAAGCTGTGAAAAGGTCAGCTAGAACCTAAGACGACAAGGACTCTATATTTAGAATTTAGTTGCAGAGGAATTTTAAATCGGCTGCAAAGGGTGTATATATTTTTTCCCACAGGGACCTTCATTTAACGTCCCCACATGACGGGGTCCTTCATTTCGAGTCCCCACATGGCGATATTAAACTGTCTTATATAATTCATGTGTTACATCATTGCGTGCAATAAAATAAAATCAGGAATTCCTTGTTCACAACAAAGCCAGTAAGAAACGATATTGACTAAGTCCCTATCCCTGTGCAGAACAAAGTGTTACTTTACAAAGAAAAAACTTACTTTAGTTTTTTTTTCCGATAAACAAGGTGCACCTGTCTAAATGTCAGGCGGAGAACGTCTTATTTTATTTGCTAGGTTATGTAAAAATGTATTTAGAAGTTGTGAGGGTTCAAATATATTTTCAAGTTGACGGTTCATCGAGCCAAAAGAATAATTCACGTCAAAACTGAGGCTTCCTTTGACTGGTGCCAGTTACTCAAGTGACCGATATTCGACTATGTTACATAAACGCTAGTTTCTAAAATCTTCATACTCCTCGGCATTGTCAAATATAAAAAATCTAGTCATATTTTATAACATGTTAAATTATGGAGTGTGAGAAGGGTAAAAACTAACGATATCTTCCTGCCGTATATCGTTGTAACAGTATCCAGCTATAGTTGTAACAGTATCCAGCTATAGTTGTAACGGTATCCAGCTATATTTGCAACGGTATCCAGCTATAGTTGTAACAGTATCCAGCTATAGTTGCAACATTATCCAGCTATAGTTGCAACGGTATCCAACTATAGTTGCAACGGTATCCAACTATAGTTGCAACGGTATCCAGCTATAGTTGTAAAATTATCCAGCTATGATTGTAACATTATCCAGCTATAGTTGTAACCGAATCCAGCTATAGTTGCAACGGTATCCAACTATAGTTGTAACAGTATCCAACTATAGTTGTAACATTATCTAGCTATAGTTGTAACAGTATCCAGCTATAGTTGTAACAGTATCCAGCTATAGTAGCAACGGTATCCATCTATAGTTGCAACGGTATCCAGCTATAGTTGTACAATTATCCAGCTATAGTTGTAACGGTATCCAGCTTTAGTTGCAACGGTATCCAGCTATAGTTGCAATAGTATCCAACTATAGTTGCAACGGTATCCAGCTATAGTTGCAACGGTATCCAATTATAGTTGCATCGGTATCCAACTATAGTTGCAACGGTATCCAGCTATAGTTGTAACGGTATCCAGCCATAGTTGTCACATTATCCAGCTATAGTTGTAAAATTATCCAGCTATGGTTGTAAAATTATCCAGCTATAGTAGAAACAGTATCCAGCTGTAGTTGTAATGCTACCCAACTATAGTTGCAATGCTAAATGTTGTCAATGGAATGGTAATTTTGGCCCTTAGCAAAGGTAATATGTACCGTTACAACGGTAGTTTAAAACTGGTGTCACATCTTCGCTAGCCAAGGTAGGTTCCGATATGATAACCCTATCTACCCATTGGCGTATCGAATAGATATTTCTGTGCTTCATGTGTGTGAATTTCAGATTTAAACACCGTTCCTACGCGATCCAGACAAGGGGAGCACAACTGGAATGGACTGATAATAAGCAATTTTCCAGTGCCAGTCATTGTTGTACAAATACCTTTCACTCAAATAAACCCGTAATGACTTCCCTCTGGCATGTGACCATACTTTCGATGTTAAACTTACAAAGTATTCTTTTAAAGTCTATTGCCTCCATCATTTGTGACTGATGTACCGTTGTTAAACGCTAGGCCTATTGGTTAGTTGACCTTACATACTAAGGGAGGTAACTCATGAAATCCAATAAATGTCGCTAGTACAAAGCACTAAAACATCTGTTCGATCCGCCAAGGCGTAGAGTTATCATATCGGAACCTTGGCTAGCGACGATGCTTGTGTAATTTCAATGATATTTAAATCTGTCGTAACGGTAATATTTATCGACGCAGACGTAAACTATCGCAAGGGCAATGCTACCATGGTAACGATAATATGAACCGTTTCAAAGATAATTAAAAAAAAATTGCAGTGCTGCAGTTGCAAAATGAACATTTGCAACATCCAAAACAACTTACCATTACAACAATAATATAAACCGCTGGACTAACAATAGCTACTTTTGTTCCGGTGTTTGAATGTCTTTGCAATGCAAGGTGAATATCTTTGCAGCGTTGTATGTATACCGAGGCAACGACGATATTGTTAAGAATACCGTTGCGACGTCAATTATGTCGTTGCAGCGGCAACAATTTAGCGTTGTATCAACGAAATTTACTGTTGCAACAATATTTGAACACTGTTTAACGTACCAGCAGTTGTGACTTTTTCTCGTAAACTATGCTAGATAGTCCATTGGAATGGCTGCCTTGGAGCACCATTTGTATTTTGTAACAAATCTGACGGGATTAAAATTCCAAGAGGTATAGGAAGGAACTGCGCATGAAACATCACGATAATCGCAGGTAAAGCTATAAAGCAATAAATCAACCTTTATCAATTACAAGAAAATGATTTAGCGCTTTCAATTTTGCACCCCTGGTGCTTCATCCCTTATGTTGTACCGGATCAGCTGCGTGGGCAAGCATTGAGCAGATATCTTTAGGGCTATTGTGTAGAATACTGGAGATAAGAATATCATTATAAAGCCTACCATGTCTCCCAAAATATTATAAACCACTTTTGGGAAGTACAGGTGCATAATGCGCCTTCAGACTAGGGTATGTGCTCTTGTTCTACCGATTCCTCCTAACAAAGTGTATGGACCCAGATCTTTCGATGACAGAAACGACGACAGATCTCAGTCTGTGCAGTTTGCAGTTGGACTCGGTTTATAGCGAGTATATACATTGTCATTTTCGTACAGCTTCGACCGTTTCTGACTATTTTTATGAGGCAGGGGAGGGAGCTGCGGTAGCTCAATTGTAGGATTGTTAGACTCGTGCTTCAAGGGTTGTGGGTTCGATATCCCCTCAGGTCAGACAGGTTAGGCTTTCCTCGGCATGAAATAGCCAGTAATGTATTAAAAGTGATATTTAATCCCCACTGTTTAAATTGATGTTATAGCTGTCTTGGGTGGTGGGGCAGGTACATTGAGTAATTATCAGGTAGAGCAAGCAAACAAAGGTTTCGGCTACATATATAATGGTTTCTTTTCACTATACCAATTCAGATTCAAATCCTCACATTTCAACAAGATTACATTGATGAAAAAAAGTTGTCGGTGGTCTGAAGATTTAAAGAAACTGAATTATTTACTGTTCATTTTTACAAGGAATCAAAACTTTTAAATCCAGAAATGCACACGAATGTTCTAATGTTCACTGTTAATTGCAATGCTTATATACTACACATAAGCCCCCCTCCCTCCAAAAAAATAGTTTCATTCAAAGGTTGAAAATGAGGCTGAAGTCAACTCTGTTATAATGCGACATTTTCGTATATTTTCTTTCTCACAGAACAAACTTTAAAGAGTTGCTTATTCTTGAAGAAATAATCACATGTATGTGAAATCATGGCCTTTAAATTTCGTTCTGCTATAGGGTGAAGCGCTAAATTTCAAATTTGGGAGCTGTTACAACTATCGGGTGACTGTCATCAGTGGTTGTAATTCCATGAATTACAGCTAAATCCTGATTTCATAGTGAATCTATATGACCAGTACCATTGATTCTCCACCAGACTCTTGTGGTTGTTTTGGGTGGTGACAGCTACATTGGGGAATTAACAGGTAAAGGAAACAAACTATTTTTAGGCTATTTATGAAATGTTTCGTTTGGAGAGAGAGAGAGAGAGAGAGAGCGAGAGCGAGAGAGAGAGAATGATGTGAAGGAACAGTTTTAGCTAGAATTCGTGTTCGTGTTTACTTTCGCACTGATGGTTCAGAACTAGTTAAAAAGTCTCTTGAATCAGTAAGGAATGGACAAGTACACGAATAATGTGTAGTCCATAGAGTCAGTACACATCATACTACGACACGAGAGCAATGGAGTCCATAGTCAGCTAACAACAGACCATTACACGAGAACAATGGAGTCTATAGAGTCAATAAACGCCAGACCACTACACGAGCGCAATGTAGTTCACAGGGCAGTCAACAACAGACCATTACACGAAAACAATATAGTCTATAGATCCAATCAACAACAGACCAGTAGGTGAGAAAAAGGTAGGCTATGGTGTCAGTAAACACCAGACTAGTACACGAGAGCAATGTAGTCCATAGAGTCAGTCAACAACAGACCAGTACGCGAGAAATAGGTAGTCTATGGAGTCAGTAAACACCAGACCAGACCAGTACATAACAACATTGTCCTTATGACTAAAAACAAGATGCAGAATCTTTACCAGATCCCAGGTCGCTCTGTTCAAAACGTCCTGTTTTACCATATTAACGCCACCGCAAACGTTACTGTTTAAGTCTGGTTCAGTCAACATGCCTGGCCTTTCCCAGAGCGGATCCCTCAGTAGCACCATCGTGTGTAAGACTGTTGAATAATATGTTCAATTTATAATGTAAAATTTACTCGGTTAGCTAATTAATAATTTATCAGTTCTTTGCCGCCAAACCAAACGAGCAATATAGCCTCCGTATCCGTGTTTTAGTCGAGTAGTTCTACTATTTCCGTAGATATACGAGGCGTTCTTCCCTTGGTAGAAAGCCTTGAGATGCTGAGAGTGGTCGCTTAAATCTCAGTTTACATGCACTATAGTATCAGTGGAATGTCGTATGATCTGGGACGCAATAGAATGTCGTATTATGTGGGACGCGATAGAATGTCGTATGATGTGGGACGCAATAGTCGTATGATGTGGGATGCAATAGAATGTCGTATGATGTGGGACGCTATAGAATGTTGCATGATGTGGTACAATAGTCGTATGATGTGGGATAATAATAGCACGATGAAAAGATGAGATATTTCGTATCGTTGTTCTACAAACACACACAGACACAAATATACAAATACGCATACGCACGTAAAAATATGAAATATGTTTTGTTGCTAGGAACTCTATCAATTTTCATGCGTCGGAGAGTCTCAGAATTATCTCTGGAACTTACCTTAAATTGCAGGCACAGAAAAGTATCATCCATACTTTCGCTGGCCGATATATATATATATAATTCCTTCATGTACTCTATCATTGGGTATAACTCGTTGAAACTATAAATGCACGCAATTGAAAGGTTGTTGTTGTAGGATTTAACGCCATTTTTCAGCACAAGATAGACTGTACATGGCTACCAGTATAAATGGTGGAGGAAGAACCCGGGAAAATTCCGGAAAGAACCACCGACCCACAAGAAGCTACCAGCAAGCTTTCTCACATACCCACTTTAGCCGAACCCGAGACTAGAACCCACGCCGAGGCAAGATTGCAACGGTCCGTAACGGCGAGCGCTTTAGACCACTCGGTCACCCTCAGATGGAAGGAATAAGCGACTATAACTATAATTTAAATGTTGACTCATACTTTTGTAAACCATATAATCGTTAGTTACCAATGGCATGAGTACTATTCGGTATTTAGGATACATGTCTAGCCCCGTTCGAGTTATGTTGCATCACGCAAATAGTTATGAAGTTAATGTTGATACAGTATTGTAATTTCACTTACTTGAATAGTCATCAGCCAAACGTTCACCGGTAGTATTTCATTTTCCAGCTTTATTAAATGGCATACATATTTCGTATAGGATATTTTAATAGACATAACCTTCGAATACTTTTTAAATATGAAAGCTGACTTATTTCATCCGTGATTTTCTCATACGTTAGCTAATGTATAGTAGCAACATCTGGTGAATATGTTTTATTTACATGTGAAAGAAGCATGAGGCACGTGATATTTTCTCAAAATTGTATATGGTAATCTAAACCTCTCGACCACATACATATACATGATACAGTTTATTCCTAGTGTAAGTAAAATGTCTGTCACACTAGGTAAACCGTATGACCTCTTTCGTCTGCTTCTATATAGCTCGATACGATTTACACGAGTTTCATTGCAATTCAAGGCCATACTCTATACATTTGATGTTGTGGCACAGCGTATCAATTGGATTAATTGGAACTTTTTATCATGTTCAGGAAACTGTCCTTTGTAAATACCTTGCCGTTTTACCACTGACTGTAACACTCGTATCACAGACTGATACAATATACAAGGAAACACCGTGTCATCAGACGAATCCATGATTAACGTTGTATATGTGTTGTGCATCTGGCTATAGAGTACGAAATTAGAGCTTCATTAACTTTATTGTTTTGCCTGCAATTTGAATGTATGTAAAAACAGAGTCAACCTACACATTTACATATTTCAGAGTCTTCGTAGGAGCGTTTTGATATGAAATTCATTCTACGACGACTATTAAGCTTATTTATTCATTACTTTAAATGCTCTATTTCAGATGATCTTAAAATGATTTTTCTGCTTAGAATTCCTTTAAAAGTTTCGAGAATCTCAAACGATAGGCTCTTGTAGGTCGGTTGATCTTCCCGGGGTTTTTCAGGGTTCTTCCTCCACCAGTTATACTTGCCGCCATGAATAGCCTATCTTGTGCTGAAAAATGGCGTTAAACCCTACGCCACAACCACCAGCAACAACAACAAAAGATATGTGTCATTTAACCCTTTTGTACACATTTATCAAGGGATGTGTACAACTTGTGTGTAGTGATTTATGTTTTACCAGAGAGGCGAAACTTCCATCTTTAATGTTTATCATTTGCACAAAATAAATCAACTACCATAGGTCTATGCAATATACTTGAGATGAGCATAATTTTGTCCATGTATTTTGAAGAAAACGCGAAAATCATGCAATACTGTCCGTTCTTGCCTTCATTCATGCACAATTTGTAAGTACATTTGTGTGTGTGCAGTGTTACGCAACTTCTACAATTCTTTCTTAGAGACCTAAGAATATATTATCTTGGTGTTTGTAGATGTACGCGACATCTTAGAACTTTGATGAAATCACAGAGAAAGTAAAAATGAGCAATTGCTGAACGAACAACACAAATTAAATTTGATACGAAATGATCATTCAGTACCGACAAATCAAAATAAGTAAATTTGATGGAAAACAATTATTCAGTACAGTATTGACAATGATAATCGCTAAACTTGGTAGGAAACGATCATTCAGTACAGTATAGACAATCACAATCGCTATACTTGGTAGGAAACTAATCATTCAGTACAGGATAAACAAATCATAATCGCTAAACTTGGTAGGAAACGATCATTCAGTACAGTATAGACAATCACAATCGCTATACTTGGTAGGAAACTAATCATTCAGTACAGGAAAAACAAATCAAAATCACTAAACTTGGTAGAAAACGATCATTCAGTACAGTATAGATCACAATCGCTATACTTGGTAGGAAACTAATCATTCAGTACAGGATAAACAAATCACAATCGCTAAACTTGGTAGGAAACGATCATTCAGTACTGTATAGACAATCATAATCACTAAACTTGGTAGGAAACGATCATTCAGTACTGTATAGACAATCATAATCACTAAACTTGGTAGGAAACGATCATTCAGTACAGTCAGATCATAACTATTGCACTTGATTGGAAGAGACCATTAAATACCGACAAATCAAAACGCTAAACTGGATAGGACACGACCATTCATTATATAACATTTATAATGATTAAACCTGACAGAAGCGATAATTCAATACAGGCAAGTTATAGCAATTAAACGTGATAGCAAACGATCATTTATTACAGACTGATAATAATCATTACACTTGATAGGAAGCGATCAGTCAGTACAGACGGATCATAATCATTACACTTGATAGGAAACTATCCTTCAGTATAGACACATTATAGCAATTAAGCTTGATATGAAACGATCATGCTACAATACAGATAGATCATAATCATTACACTCCATAGGAAGCGATCATTCAGTACAGACAGATCATAATGATTTAACTTGTAATCCTTGATCTCATACTTATGAAACATCTCCCAGAAAATGTTCCTTTAATTTTTATGATACATATACACCTAACGAAGAATCGGTGATACATTATTCTTTTCTTTTCCAGGAGGAGCTTGAAGTGTGTTCATTAGGGTTCAACAAACAAGGGGTTCTAGACGGAGCAAAGAA
Organism: Sinohyriopsis cumingii; assembly: GCA_028554795.2. Lineage (NCBI taxonomy): Eukaryota > Metazoa > Mollusca > Bivalvia > Unionida > Unionidae > Sinohyriopsis > Sinohyriopsis cumingii. The sequence goes on from CM068828.1 coordinate 55,821,587, forward strand.
ACTCCGTGCAAAGCAAGTCAGGATCACCGACTACCAAAATGAGGTCAACGGAATCGCTGAAAAACATGTACGTTCTTAACATTTGCCTTTACAGTAAACCCATGAACACACTTAATTATTGCTTCAGAGTTCAACACTTGCGTTAAGGCAACCATTCTTCATTCAAGAAATTCAATCAAATGAGAACTACAGCAATGTATGCCTAAATATTATCAGCACCAAATGAGTGTCCTTTGCCTATAGAAGAGTATGTCAAGAAGAAATCCTTCATTTCCTAGCGCTTTCGTGGTGTTCTGATACTTTTATGACATTGAAACTGTGCTTGGTAAATACAGTGAAATTAGCGTACATCGACATTAATGTATTCACATTGTAAGGACATCATTTATCAATATGTTGTTTCATTGCCAAGGTGACCAGCACCATATTGGAGTAATACCATACATGTTCAAATGGAGGGCAGTAAGTCCTGTGCAAACTATGTAGGGAATCCATCAAGTAGTCTTCAGTTGTTGTTTGCATGTTTTTTAATTTACTATGATGCAGTTAGATTCCACGTGCTCATAGAAAATCAGTTAGCAGAAATTATTTGTAATCAGGGAGTATTTATTGAAAACGAAAAAAGTCATCAAAACAGAGAAGAAAACATCTGAATAGCAGATGTTTGTTCACTCTAGCAAATTGCGACGTTTATCATATATGGTCTTTGAGTTTTACACGGGACTAAACATACATCCTGGGATGAATGGAAGATGTTCTACATGTCGCTGCGATTATATTATAGACCAGTAACGATCTACAGAAAGTGGTTTACCTTAAGCAGCACATTTACTGACCAGCCATGCATAAATAGAAGGTTGGTCACCTTTGAAAGAATGTAGAGGACACCTGTTTCAGGTGAATTTGATCAGTATATACATAGTAAAGGGATACTAGTTGTTGTAATATAATCTCTCATCAAAGTGAGCGACCAATTCGTTCTTTTCAGGATTGTATAGCTTGATTACATTGGATATATTCGCTAGACAACTCCTGAAGTTTCAGTTTTTTGAAGCGGTAGAACAGTTTGAACAGTTGCCATTGACATGTACTGAATTCCTTACTTAATCGATTTGATTACAAATATCGGGTATTATTTTTACAGCGAGTCATCGAATACTATTAATAATAAAACCAATAAACACGTTTCAGCTGTAGATACATTATTATTTGTTACTATTTATGCAAACGCTATTAGGTGATATAATTCCTCATCAAAATTACATCTATTTTCCCCCAGTGTGAACCCGACAGCTAGCACTTGGTCAAAATGTTTATGGTATGAAAATCGTAGGTCAGTTAACTATATATCTTTATCACGTTCATATTTTATTGCTTTAAAAATCATTTTCTTGTGCACTATTATCCGTGCATCTATAACCTTTGTTGACAGCTTGAGGATTTGTTTTGTTGTTTTATTCATTGCGCAAATATATACTATATCAGGAGTCTGTTTCACAGCAGTTTTCATTAAACAAATAATATTTTCAAAAACCTTAGGTGAGACAGAGTTGCAAATAGATTACCAGAACATCAATTTATTTTCTTTCAAATTTCTCATAAACTATGATTTGAATGTAACACATGAATAGTTTTTTTATCACCGATCGATAGAACCAATAATTCAAATCCATATTGATTTTTCTTGATTTTACCAAGTATGTGTTTTATTTATGAAATAGTGCAGGTAATTCTGTACCAGATCAAGAAGTCATGGAGGTTAAGTTAGAGATGGGCAAGAAAAGAACAAATCATAATACATTCCCGAAAATGTTTATATTCCATGATATTAAAATCGATTCTAAATTTTTTTTTCTTCTGTAGCATAACATACTAATAAAACAAAATCTTGGAGAAAGATATATAAAGCCAACTGAGAAATATTAAATACTTTTTTTGCCTTATCAGTGTTATTCGATAACAAATGACCTTGTTGCCGTGTTACATAGGAACAATGTCGAGATAAAATTACTTATATCAGTCACAAAACTTGTATCAGTTACACGAAGAAAACGGCACTTACCCGAAGAAAGCAGTACTTACACACGAAGAAATCTGTACTTAACCGAAGAAAACAGTACTTAAACGATGACAACAGTACTTACACAACAACAATAGTACTCACACGATGATAACAGTACCTATAAAAAAAAAAAAACAACAGTGAACAGCTGCATTTTTAATTTAAGAACACTTTAGCAAATATATCAGTGAATATAATATCTTACCAAAGAGTTCTGCATAGAAATGTTGTGGTTATTTATTGTGTCCAGGATTCTGCTCTCTCTCTCTCTCTCTCTCTCTCTCTCTCTCTCTCACACACACACACATGTGCGCGTGCACGCACGCACGCACGCAATCAAAACACCATTTAAACTTCTGTCTCTTTTGTGGTAAATTCACTTGAAAAGGCTTTGAAAAGATTTATTTCCAATAATATACATGTATATTGTATTATATAAGTTCAGCTGTTATAATCCCACAAAAGACAGCTTGAGAAAGCTATGCGTTATTCGATTCTATTTTTGCCTTACACACATATTCTTATAAATTATTGTTGATCTTATTTAATCTCCAGTGAATATAGTTAATTCAAATCTGATATCTGTCCACGATTGATGAAGACGACGATGATGATAATGATGATGATGATGATGCCAGCGACACTTACAAAGATCAGTAGTGCTTTGTATGATATACCTTTAACGTTTCTGCTTTTTTGAAAATTATTTAAACTTACATAAAGCAAGGTCATTTATTTAAGCATACATATATCAAGGTCATTTATTTAAGCATGCACAAATTAAGGTCATTTATTTCAGCGTACATACATCAAGGTCATTTATTCAAACCTACGAAAATCATGGCCATTTATTTCAGCGTACACAAATCAAGGTCATTTATTTAGTCTTATATACCAAGGTCATGTATTCTAACTTTTAACGAATATCCATTGCATTAATGAACCGATCTTTTTCCTTGCAGAAGCTATCAGATGAAGAAATGCACGAGGTGGCAGAAACGTATCAGTCAGTTAAGGTAAGCTTGATAAAGCTATTTGATTTGAAATATTTCAAGGTGTTATCCTTTCATAAAGAGAAAAGCAAGTCATAAATATTATTAGTTTAAAAACTGAGAGGTCATGCTTAAACTACCTTGATGTGACTATCAAAGACTCGTACAGTACATATCAAGTCTATATTTTTTTTCCAATTTTGCTAGGATAAAAAAGTAAACTACACAAACATCAATAATTTAATTTAATGGCTATGTATGTGTGTAGCTTGATAGGTAGGTTGGTATGTAGGTCGGTAGGTAGGTGAATGCATAGGTAGGTAAGCAAGAAGGTTTTACTTAGGTGCTATTACACCCAGTGTATGTAATCTGTTTCATTATAGACATGAAACTAATATTTGATTCAATTTCATTAAGAATTTGGATCAGTTTAAAATTCAGACAAATATGTAGCCTTTCGTTTCATCGGACAAGAATATGATTTATCTTGTCTTTTAGTAAACTAGTTTAGCTACATTCCAAAAAAGCCAGAAACGGTGGAACAATAAGATCTATCATTACATTGTTATGGGACATACAAAGCATTCGTAGTAATGGGCCTGGGGTTATCAATTTGAACTTCAAACGCTTTATTAGTAATGTTGTATCGCTTTTACAGTACTAGATTTTGATTATGTCTAGTTGATTAATTTTTATTGATGATAGTGAGCAGCTTTTAACAAAGTATTCACTAATTGGTTTCTTTAGTCTTGTGGAATTTAAATATATATAGACAGTTTTGTTTATTGTCAGTTGATAAATGTTTGTGCTGATGATTCTAGTAAATATTAATCAGTATGAAAACTGTACTCACCTGATTAACATTCGTGCTGATGCTTCTGGGAAATATGGATTTAATGTGTAGACACTACTCACTTGATGAACTTCTTACAGATCATTCTGTCAAATGTTTATCAGCTATTAAAACACTAAACTTTCTTGCTAATGACGGTAATAAATTAATCAGCTATGTAGGTAAAACTCGCTTGATTACCCTTTATCCTGATGATTCTAGTAAATATTTATTAGCTGCGTAGACACCACTCACTTGAAAAAATGTTCATGCTGACGATTCTAGCCAATGATGATCAGATATTTAGACACCGCTCGCTTGATAAACTTTCATGCTGACAAATCTGGCCAATGATGATCAGATATTCAGACAGTACTCACTTAATAAACTTCCATGCTGACGATTCTTCCCAATGATGATCAGATATTCAGACACCACTAACTTGATAAACTTTCATGCTGAAGATTCTGGCCAATGAGGATGAGATATTCAGACACAACTCACTTGATAAACATTCATGCTGACGATTCTAGCCAATGACGATCAGATATTCAGACACCTCTCACTTGATAAACTTTCATGCTGACGATTATGGCCAATGATGATCAGATATTCAGACACCTCTCACTTGACAAACTTTCATGCTGACGATTATGGCCAATGATGATCAGATATTCAGACAGTACTCACTTGATAAACTTTCATGCTGACGATTCTGGCCAATGATGATCAGATATTCAGACACCGCTCACTTGATAAACTTTCATGCTGACGATTCTGGCCAATAATGATCAGATATTCAGACACCGCTCACTTGATAAACTTTCATATCGACGATTCTGACCAATGATGATCAGATATTCAGACATCAATCACTTGATAAATTGATAATTCTAGCAAATATTGTGTAAATTTCCTTTGAGGCAATACAACTAATCATGATTTAGATAGTTGTATCAATACCCTTTGATCAATATATTGTAACATGTTTGATTCGTTTTCGTTTTTTAAATATGTACTGTACAGGCAAAGTTTTAAAAGAAAATGTGTCTGTCTGCGTCAAATTGTTTTGCAATTTTGCTAAAGGAATCAGTAATCATTATTTTTTCGTGTCTTAGATATGATGAGATATACAGGTTATGATGGCATTTAAAATATGTTACAATTTAGTGGTGGCTATTGATCTGAATATGTATCAGTCTACATTCATATCCTTTCCTATAAATTATGGTGAGAGTTTACATAATTTAATTAGCGGTAATTTAATTCTTTTACGCTAGGCGTTATCTGACAAGCGTTCTGGATGTTTTGAAATCCTATCAGGTATTGCCGGGCTCGAAGACCACATTCAGGTACGCAATTGATTCCTTATTATCTTTTCAGAATACACTTCAGTGCTTAAAACGCTCCAATTTGAATACTCATATTTCTTATTTGAAGCCTTTGTTTATGTCCAGCAGTATGTTGATATACTATGAAGCCTTTGTTTATGTCCGGCAGTATGTTGATATACTATGAAGCCTTTGTTTATGTCCAGCAGTATCTTGATATACTATGATGCCTTTGTTTATGTCCAGCAGTATGTTGATATACTATGATGCCTTTGTTTATGTCCAGCAGTATGTTGATATACTATGATGCCTTTGTTTATGTCCAACAGTATGTTGATATACTATGATGCCTTTGTTTATGTCCAGCAGTATGTTGATATACTATGAAGTCTTTGTTTATGTCCAGCAGTATGTTGATAGACTATGATGGCTTTGTTTATGTCCAGCAGTATGTTGATATACTATGATGCCTTTGTTTATGTCCAGCAGTATGTTGATATACTATGATGCCTTTGTTTATGTCCAGCAGTATGCTGATATACTCTGAAGCCTTTGTTTATGTCCAGCAGTATGTTGATATACTATGATGCCTTTGTTTATGTCCAACAGTATGTTGATATACTATGATGCCTTTGTTTATGTCCAGCAGTATGTTGATAGACTATGATGGCTTTGTTTATGTCCAGCAGTATGTTGATATACTATGATGGCTTTGTTTATGTCCAGCAGTATGTTGATATACTATGATGCCTTTGTTTATGTCCAGCAGTATGTTGATATACTATGATGCCTTTGTTTATGTCCAGCAGTATGCTGATATACTCTGAAGCCTTTGTTTATGTCCAGCAGTATGTTGATATACTATGATGCCTTTGTTTATGTCCAACAGTATGTTGATATACTATGATGCCTTTGTTTATGTCCAGCAGTATGTTGATAGACTATGATGGCTTTGTTTATGTCCAGCAGTATGTTGATATACTATGAGGCCTTTGTTTATGTCCAGCAGTATGTTGATATACTATGATGCCTTTGTTTATGTCCAGCAGTATGTTGATATACTATGATGCCTTTGTTTATGTCCAGCAGTATGCAGATATACTCTGAAGCCTTTGTTTATGTCCAGCAGTATGTTGATATACTATGATGCCTTTGTTTATGTCCAACAGTATGTTGATATACTATGATGCCTTTGTTTATGTCCAGCAGTATGTTGATAGACTATGATGGCTTTGTTTATGTCCAGCAGTATGTTGATATACTATGAGGCCTTTGTTTATGTCCAGCAGTATGTTGATATACTATGATGCCTTTGTTTATGTCCAGCAGTATGTTGATATACTATGATGCCTTTGTTTATGTCCAGCAGTATGCTGATATACTCTGAAGCCTTTGTTTATGTCCAGCAGTATGTTGATATACTATGATGCCTTTGTTTATGTCCAGCACTATGTTGATATACTACGAAGCCTTTGTTTGTGTCCAGAAGTATGTTGATATACTATGATACCTTTGTTTATGTCCAGCAGTATGTTGATATACTATGATGCCTCTCAGCATAAGAGTGGCTAATTTCTTGTTTAGTATGGATGTTAATGTTTTTTTTTAAAAGAAAATATTTTTGAAATGCTTCGTTATAATTCCTTTGCGATATTTATTATCCATTTATTCGTGTGTATATATGCACATATGAATCGAGTATTTATATAACTATTTTATTACGTAGCCTCATAATTCATTCATGAAAATCATTTTAATAGATAAAAGACGAAACGTTGAGTCAATTCGAATTGCATGCTGGTCACAGGAATTTGATTATTTCTTGCGTTACGGACCCAACCCATGAGTTTCGTAATGAGTATCGTATATAAAAGAGCGATGATCTTTGACTGTCTGAAAATACTTGCTGAAGAGATTAACGCAATTTGTTTGAAGAAAGTTATAAATAAATTGGACGCAATAGAGGACTTAATCAAATACAATTTTCATTTTATTGTTGTCGTCGCACGGGTACTAACAGATATTAACGGATATATATCATATGGCCAGAATAGTATAATACCTAACTACAAGATTTTGTTAATTCTAAAATATGAATTCATCCTATTATTTTAATTGTTTTCAAAGATTCTTCTTGGACATGTCATTGATAAGGTGCCGATCTTACCAAGAAAGTATAACAATTTAAACCAACATGAACATTTCTGTCTGTGGGATTTCAATTAGTTACATGTACCCTGCTAAAGTTGAAGAGGAACACATTGTGTTCGTTATCAGATTTATGGGTTACACAACGGTCTATATTAATCAATGATTTAACCTTAGACGAAAGTATTATTTGCACATCGTAACATGTGTAAATATGATTTTTAATTCTACTGATATTTACGACATGTTATTTAATATAAATCACTTTTATTCTTACATTTATGCACATAACGGATCCTTTCATTTAACGTCTACCCACGCAAGTTGCGAAGGAACGGATGTAATTTGTTTTATTTAGTTAGCTTTAAGTCCGATACTACGCATTTATATATCTCTATTAATGTCTTATCTAAGGTTAATCTTTAGACAGGATTCCTTTTCCGACACAAACATTGAACGGAAGCTTACTTGAAAAGGTGACTGAAACTATTAATCTCTGTAGACTTAAATCACAATTTGTGGGTTGGAAACCAATTCTGGATTTCGTGTAGGTGAATTCTACTCATGAAGCATATACAGTACATTTTATATTGTCTGAAACAATTTCTATACTACTGAATCTTTTCAGTGGAGTGTTTAGGTGGCCAAACCTTGAGTGGGTCAGATTTGAAAATTCTGACGTCATTTCCAAGGGTCAAGTACATTTTAAAATACCATTGAATATGCTTGTACACCATGTGCACAAAATATCTTGATAACTTACTTGGAAGTTTCAATGAGAAAATTAAATGCTTGGCTTATAACCTTAACCCAATTTTCAAGGTTACGTAAAATTGTTTCAACAAGTCCTCTCTACCCATGCAAAAGTTCTTTACACAGAGCCAAACAAATTATTGATTTGGTGACCATGGTATCATTTGTAAGGTAAGAAAATATCTTTGTGTTTTTACTTTTGTGCTATTTAATTTAACTTGTTTACCTGGTAGCTTTAAAATCAGTATCATCTCAATTACAAAGGTAAGGTTAATGAAAGACTCGCTGACAGAATTTCAGGCAGCAGTTATATTTTGACGAGTTTGATTTTATCTTGGTATATCAAGTCAAAAAGGGTTATACAGCAAATCCAGTAAGCTTATGGTTAAGAAACGATACCAAAAAATTCCACCTCTGTATAGAATTGATATCGCTCGCTTTAAGGATCATTCCATATCAGCTGGTCTAAATCTTGTCAATTCCTTGGTTAAAAAATTATCTCTTGGGTTTAAGGGTATGGGACCTTGGTTCAAACATTATCTCATGGGTTTAGGAGGATGGGAGCTTTAAAGGCGAAATAGAATTCATGGATTTGTTCAATGTATAAAACCTTGCTTATTTTTGGTAAAAGCTTCCTACATCTACTGCGTGTACAATCTGAAGTACAGTGACCATTTCTGTTAAGCCAGAAAATAAAATGACTCGATTGTGTGAGGCGGTTTGATTGTCCATTTGTGGGGAAAACAAACAACGAAACAGCACATAATTCGTTCACAACAAAGTAGTTTGCAGCATACAATCTGTCTTCATAAGTATATGCAATAAATAACAAATAAATTAAATTGAACTTATTCAAGCTAAGAAATATATTGCTAACGAAACAGCTTTTTCAGTCTTGTTTTATTGTATTTCGTCACTTGATTTTGTCACGTGACAGATTCGTTTTCATGAATAAAATCTTCGTCATGCCTGAGGTTTATTCGTGGAAAAGGCAGAGGACCTTTCGAACATGTTGCTCGCCTTTTGGGGCTCATTATTATTGCTGCTAAATGCCATGTTATTATTATTATTATTATTATTATTATTATTATTATTATCATTATTATTATTATTATTATCGTTATTATAGACGCTTGCTACTGAGTTCGACAACAAGGCTGTGCATTTGACTCGTCTCGCTGAAAATAATAGAGAGAAGAGTGGCGCAGGTCTAAGCAATGAGAGTTTGTCCAGAGCCACGCAGGTATTGTATCTCCTGTGACCACAACCATGTTATCGAAACGTGAAATAACGATCAAAATGAAACCAGTTTATCTTCAGAGCATCACCGAAAAAAACTTCTTTTATCTAAAACAGTAAATTTAAAACAAACGAAAACCAAAACAATGATCGGAACACAATGGGTATATACCACTTCGATTAAAGCGAGACTTCTTTTCCGACACTACTGAATGCATTATAGACATTTCAAGCTTTTAGTCTAATCCCTTTCACCCTAATTTGCAGAGTAAAATCAGTGCTAATTGCACTATACCACTTCGATTAAAGCGAGACTTCTTTTCCGACACTACTGAATGCATTATAGACATTTCAAGCTTTTAGTCTAATCCCTTTCACCCTAATTTGCAGAGTAAAATCAGTGTTAATTGCACCCAAGTTGTACCATCTTACATATTGATTGCTTAAAATCAAAGTCAGCTAAATGCATAATTGGAGCCAACAAATATAAATAGCCTTTGAATGATAAAAATTCACAGTTACTCTCTATTCTGTGTATTCTAGCCTAGTATATGTAACCTTGTAAGACGAACTTCCTCAAGTAACCTTTTCATACGTAACAACATAATCTCGTTAATGCAAGGGAACATCTGTTAGGCCAGCTATCAGTCATAGGTAATCATATAAGGATATTGAATAAATAACATTGGTATATATGGTGGAACTCTTAATAGCGAAGTATGTTGTCTGTTTCGTATGAATCTGTCACTGAAACTGAATAATACGAGCTATTTTCCTAATATGTTTGCAATATGAATAAATGCGTTGCTGCTTGCTTACAAATAATTATTTTTTTTGTGTTTGCATAGAACTGCATCATTGCAGTGAGACAAAACTGGAAATGGATCAACGAAGTCATGCAGTGTGCTCATGTCCATCTAGCAAATGCAGCATCGTACCATGAGGTAAGGGAAATAATCCTTTCAGCTTGGTAATGTTAATTTATGATATTTGTATCAGCCAACAGACATCACATATTAGTTGTGACATTATGCAACAAACTATCCTTCAATTAGACCAATAAATTGAATATATATATATATATATATATATATATATATATATATATATATATATATATATATATATATATAACAACTTGATCTTGTCATAGAACAATATTTAAAATTGTGGTTTAATATAAATATGTGCATTAATTGTTGCTCGTTGATTGGATAAAGTATCTCATATAATTTAACTTTCTGTATCTTAATATTTCTTCTTCTGGTTTATTTTCTAAATATTAATAGATAAATATTTTATGCTAAATATTTGGAACATCCCACTCAAGTAGTGTATATGCTATGTAAATGAAAGTTTTCTAGTGAAATATGTTAGGAATATAACTAGTTCTTTAGCAAGTTATCTCTTAGTGGTCACTAACATCTGTTAATTTACTCAACCATTATGTACTATATAGTATATGTTCCATTTAGCAGTTATTGCTTATATATATATATATATATATATATATATATATATATATATATATATATATATATATATATATATATATATATATATATATAACAAAATTCATTCGAAATTCTAAATGATGCCATTATTGTCTTAGTTTTTCCACGAGGTTGAGGAGGCAGAATACTGGCTAAATGCCACAATGTCCAAGATGCATTTGTCCTTCAGTAAATCCAAGCTAAATGGAGACCAGACTGATGTCAGAGAAATACAAGAAGAAATGAGGGTACAACTCTGTTCAAGAAATGAATTTAACAATTTATCCAGTTTCATCATACTAGTTACTTGAAAATTGGCATTATATAATTTAGAATAAGCGAGAAAAAATAGTTTACAAGTTATGCAGAGTATTTTATCGAATAAGATTAATTTACCCACCAAACATGATATATTCGATATATGTTGAAACCGCGATGCATTGTAAGGACATTAACTTGAGAAACATTCAAATCTGTTATCCTTCGAAGGTATTATAATGAATGTTTACATTAGGTTCGACCTACAAGTCAACAAGTAAGAGTTATTACAGGTACAAAGATCATCTGAGGATAATAGAGTGAACGCTGATTTTGATATTTATGTAAGAAAGAAAAAGGGAATTTCCAGTTTTATATTCTTACTTTGGAAGAGGAGGTTCAATTTTGGCCACCAATTGCTTTACTAGAAAGTTGTCATTCTATAAAATACACATACAATTTAATTTATAGTGATGATCTTCTATAATAATACTAACGACATCCGAGTGGAACCAAAACACAAAAACTAGCCTTTTCTTTCCTGAAATAAATAAATCCAACTACTGAAAAGGCGAGCCATTTCTTTGAACAATAAAATAGGAGAATGTGTGACGATCCATATCTTGAACATTATTTTCCAGGATACGTTAATGGCATACTTGCGATGGCAAAGCAAGGTAGATAACATATTCAGTCGAGCAAAGGATATTGTTCCAGTTCTTCTGAGAGTGAAACCACTGCAGGCACCCATGAACGCGGTTGCTCTCACCAACTACAAGACTGCTGATGTAAGGATCTTATAATCTTCTGTAACCTTTTTTTAGCCGGTTTCATACCGAGATTTTGTTTGCTGTAGTGTTGGATTGGAATGTAAAATAACTAGATTTTACTTTGTTTGCTGTAGTGTTGGATTGGAATGTAAAATAACTAGGCTTTACTTTGTTTGCTGTAGTGATGGATTGGAATGTAAAATAACTAGGTTTTACGTTATAGGCTGTAGTATTTGATTGGAATATAAAACACCTAGGTTTTACTTTGTTTGCTGTAGTGGTTGGATTGGAATGTAAAATGACTAGTTTTTTGTTTGCTGTAGTGTTGGATTGGAGTGTAAAATAACTATTCTTTACTATGTTTGATATAAACGAGAATATATCAAAGCATGAACACTTGAATCTATTGTCTGCCTTTCGAATTTGTGAAATAATTCCTCTTTAACCGGTATGGTGAATAATGAGCCATGAATAAAGAATTATAACTAGATTTGTTTGTTTATCAGCGCATTGAAAGACGAAAATATTATTTGCAGATTGAGCTCTATGAAGGTGAAAATGTACTTGTTCTGGACAACAGTGACCGAAACAAGTGGCTTGTACGTATTGTATACCTTAACTTTAATTTTAATTATTGTTGTAGCATCCTTCTTTATAAGATTCATTGAACACAGGTTGTCTGATTTTATGATTGTATGATTTATGATTTATGATTATACATATCAATTACGTATCGTAAACGTCGTAGGTCTATTCATATTTTCAGAGAAAAAGGAACAGGAAATTTGTTATCAAATGATCAGAGCTTCTTTCATCGATTTTACCGAATAGCAAATTCATTAAAAGGAAGCTAAAATATTGTTATGACAGGGAAATGCAAAAATATTTAATGGTCATGTTGCGAAGATAGATACGAGTAACAAATCCATTTAAACCAATGCATTTTGTCATCATTAAACAATGAAGCATTTATTTCGATGGAAGGCAATTAGATTCGATACATATTGCACTTGCGTATGCTTAGCGAAATGTTTTATCTTCAATCAACCCGATAAATTACTCTATTTACCAACACGACAGGTGGAGAACAACAGGAAACAATCGTGTCTCGTTCCATCCGTTATCATCTTGATTCCAGGACCAACTGGAGAAGCTGTGGATGTTGGAATAAGGTACATGTACCTTGTATTTGTTTTTAAAGGTCATCAGACTTGAATATGATCTATCTGTTTATTATGAATTACTCATATGTCTTAAGAGAAACAGTTCAATGTTGCATAATCCGTTTTGGTATATTCATGCAGGCACGCAAACTTTGCATAGAAACTTGGCTTGATCAGCCCTTTCAGATGTAGTGCTTAACTTTTTTAAACAACAATTCCCAAGGCTTGTGTATATACATGTACAATTGTAAATTATATTTTTCATGCACAAATCCTTTCAGTATTTTGCGAAATGTACTCCTAAAAAATAACTTTTATTTACATTATTTACCCAATATTTAAATTTAGGAGATGAAATATTTTCATTTTTAGATTGCGGATCCAGCTACTCTCGCTCTGGACAACGAGCTTGAAACGGCTTGGTTACCAATTGATTGCTTTTATGCAGCTTGTGTTTCGAGACTGGAACGAGGATGAGGTAAATTTTTAGGAAAAATATTTAACTAATTGTTATACTATATTCATTTGATTTATGTTGTTCGCGTTGTCACCCGAGTCGTACAGGAGCTTATCTTTAATGAAGTAAAATGCTTCAAGTTTATTTCAAGTGACTTATTGCTTACTAATTCTTGGATTACTCGATCTAATTAATCCTTTTAAGAAATTTAATGTTTTTAACAGGACTCCGTTTCAGTACGCTCTATAATTTTTCCGATGTTGTTAAATTTTAATTTCACGCTGATAATGTCAATGTAAAATTCAGGCAATGCAACCTTGATAGGTGGAAAACAACTGGTATTAGTTTCATTCTTTCTGGTTTTATTGTTTGTTACGGAATTATTAATTAACAACACCTAATGCAAAATTGAAATAAAAAGTATATTTGTTATATTCAAATAATCAAAATTCTTGAATGTGCACAACGAAGTCTGCTTTGTTTATTCATTAATTTCTTTTCATCAAAACGTTTGAAGTCACAAAATATGTTAACGGTTTTTCCATTTACTTAATTCCTTATAAAGCACTTATGTTAGAAGGGGGTGTAACTCTTACATACGATGGGTATAATTTTGTTGTTATTGTTGTTGTTGTTGTTTTTGTTGTAGGGTTTAACGCCATTTTTCAGCACACGATAGGCTATGCATGGCGGCCAGTATTAATGGTGGAGGAAGAACCCGGGAAATCCCCGGAAAGAACCACCGACCCTCGAGAAGCTACTGGCATGCTTTTCACATATACCCACATTGGCCGAACCCGAGACTCCAACCCACGCAGAGGTGAGATGGCAGTGATCAGTAACGAGAGCGCTTTAGATCACTCGGCCACTCGGGGCCCCGGTGTAATTTTGTGATATACATATAATTACCACAGCGTATACACTAATCTTTTAATTCCCTCTTCCCATTATACTAATTTGTATAGTCCATTCGTCTATATTCTTAGAAAGTTTAATTGTTATTCAACATTTTGAGTTTAGTTTCTGAGGGCCATTTATCTATCACATTTAAGACTTATTTGCATTATTCCTTAAATTAACATTAATATCAGGAACCTTTTAAAGTTGTATAGTTTTTAGCGAGGCTGGTTCAATGAAGCCGTTGTTGTCAATGTGAAATTTAAGTGAACATACACCAGATCATCGGTGAGCTTTCGTCATTTCAATAATGTTGAAATCAAAGAACATTTACAGAAATAGCATCACTATATCTATGAATTTTACCTTTCGTCATAACCGAACTTAAAATGAAGACTTTTTTGATATAATATGTAAAGACATGTACTGAGGTGCACAGATGAGTAAAGTATGAAGAAGGTATGATGTTGGTCTGCAATAATCAAGTACATTTTTATACCAGGCTGTCTTTTTCTAAATTGTTTTCTCATACCCCTCACCGCTCTCTTTTCTTTTATATATTTTTATGACAGGATTTGCAACAACATTTTTAATGTAGACTTCATTGCTATGACTAAAACGCTTAATTTTCGTACGAGGAGGGTCAAATAAATTTTTTTATAGAAATTGTATGCGATTGGTATTGCTATCAGCGGTTAAAAGTGTTAATGTAAATTTGATTTGATTTGATTTAACTGTTTGTCTGATGTTTTAATTTTTTTAAATTTTATTTTATTACATGCTATTGTAACATAATATTGTTCATTGAACTTGATTTTTTTAGAATTAAGCTCAGTTCTGTTTGACCTGACTTTTTAAGTTTCATTGGTAAACACCCAATAATATAAATACTGTATCTAGTTTCTGACCTTGATTTAGAACAAGTGACAGTTTCCATAAACAACTTTATTTGAATTTTTGTATTCTTTCTCAGAGTAAGAATTATTTAGTTAAGTCAAGGCCATACCTGGATTATGTGATATTTATCATGTAAAAACTTCTTTATATGGAAAGTTGACCCCCATCCGTGAATCTGTTTTTGTCTTAGTTAGACGTATTACTGATGTATCGAGAAAGAATTGTTAGTCATGCCTTAACACTTGAAACGTCAAGTTGTTTATGTTGCGTCCAGTTTAGGTTATTTTATTTTCTTCATATATTTTTGAATTCAAGTGATTTGTTTCCCTGGAAATATTAGTGCTCTAAATTAATTCTTGGACGAGGACATTTATTGAAATTTATACACAATTCAAAACTGGAATAATATTTTCTGTAATTCTAAAAGAGACTGTTGACAATGCAACACTTCGCTGACTATTAATGACATCATCATTTTTCATTTTGGATTTCACAGGGAATCGAACTCAGTTTCATTCAAGACTTTTTATTACTGGGACTTCTATTTTTAAGTCTTGGATTATTTTTGGATTTGATTCGTAAAACCTTAAATTCTTTTTTCTCATTTTTCACTCGATATTCTAGGGAAATAATTTTTTTGTTAAATTTTACAAAGCTTGTTTTCTTCACTCTTTTCTACCGCTCCGGTGGCCTAGTGGGTAGAGCGTCCGCCTCGGATGCGGCAGGTCGTGGGTTCGACCAGTCTGACAAAAATGGTACCTACAGCTGCTCAGCATTAAGAGGTTAGTGCTAGGATTGGTCGGTCTGGTGTCAGGATAATGTATCTGGGTGGGACATCATGCTATATGTCTGCGTGATGCCACAGTGCTTGACATCACTATAAACTGCCACACTGCTGACATTGTAACGATATTGCTGAAAAATTGTTAAAGCTACGGTAAAAATCCAAATCACACACACACTCACACACACACACACACACACACACTTTTTTTGTTACTTTTTATAAGTGTGTGTGTGTGATCTGGATTTTTTTACGTAGCTTTAATATTTTTATAAGTGTTTGGTATGACTCGGCCGGGGATCGAACCAAAGATCTCCCGCATACGCTCTAACCACTAGGCCACCGGACCGGTCTACTTTTTGTAACATCATGGACTTGTAACAAAGTTAAAAAAAGAGAAAACAACGCAAATAAATCAACAAAGAAACAAAACAAAAGCATATTTTACAAAAAAAAAAAAAAAAAAACAACAACAGTTTAACACCATAATGGCAACATATTCACCGTATTACTTAAATACAACGAAAATATGTTGTCTTTTTTTGTACGATACTAGGAGAGTGTCCTATTTATGCTGCAGTTTCTTATATGGTACATCATGGTTATCGATATTATTATACCTTTTCTTTCTGTCCGTATATCATAAACGCGTTCTCTTTCTTCTAGATCACGGCACTCCAGTCCATGGGAAAGGATGATAGGAAAGAGCTTCTGCGTATAATGCAGTACATCGAGGACTCGCTAGGCAAGAACTGGTCGGGATACGGGGATTTTGAAAACCTCCAGGAGAAGATGTCACGACTGAGGACGATTCTAGAAGAAGCCAACGATTCCAAACGTGAAGGTAGGACATTAGTTTACTACACGAGTCAAGTGCAAACGCCCTTGATACATTTATTTATTTATTCAGAATTCAGAACTTTATTTATTTATGTTCTTCACCTATGACACACAATTACGAATTAAGATATGATAGAACATGAATGAAGATGCGATGCTTGGTATATTTATAAAAGAATGAGAACTTCAAGAACATATCTTTTCAACCATTTTCATGGTTATCATAACGTTTGTTCGCAAAACATGCTCTTTCATTAATCTAATCACACTGGTAAAGAGAGGAAGGACGTGAGCTTCCCTCCATGGAATCCTTATTAGTATGTTGAATTATTGACATAATTTTAACTCAGTACAGTATTGCCCAACTCCATCCACTCACTAGTAGTTTTTACCCTCATTGCGGTTAAAAATAACGAAAAGCATAAAGGATATAAAAATATGCAAAATTAGTCATTCATTTTCAATTTCTAATGTGACTGTTGTCAGGGTTTATTTTACATTTACATTGTCATCGTCTTCACGTTCCAAACCAAACAGGAATTTTCAGTGTAAACAATCCGCCTGCACTGTGTCCTTTTCCGGTTAGCGGGAAAGTTCATTTTAATAAATGTGCTTGCTTTCTTGGAGTACACATACGTAGAAGATAAAAACTGTGTCGTTTACGTCCGTTATTTACAATGTCCAGTTTTAATATATCTCAAACAAATTGAACAAAATAGAAACGTAAGCGGTGTGACTATTATGTACATTGGTTCAAACGCATAAATTTACTTAAACGTGCGTAATTATTCGATTCATATCCAAGACTGATACATACATCACTACTGATGTGTGAAGAAAGACTCCATTACGAAATACGGTGGGTGTCTTAATAAAGAAATCGGTGTTTGATTTGAGACGCGAGCAATATGAGATTGTTAGATGCGTTCTGGAGAAAACTTAGATTAGAAATTATAAATTGATGAGTGAATTAACTAAGTTTTATGCGTTGTTTGTATTTGTAATTTTTTCTTTTGTAAAAAAGATTGAGGATTACAAATTGCCGATTGGGTGTGTATAGGTGAATCCTGTACACGAATAAGGATATCTCTGGTAACAAAACACGCTTTGTAAATATAATCATAAAATTCATCAATTATAGTTGATATACAACAACAATTAATTTATTTTTATTTTCCATAATGTTCGAGCATTTAAGTTCTTTACAATTTACAAAGGCAGTAATTATTGAACTTAATAACATATTGATAAAAAATGTTGCATTTCATTGCGAAATATTCTCTCCGATTCACTGAATTACATTGGCTCTATATTACGTACAAGACGACCTTTCATTCGTGATATTTGTTTCTAATTGTTAGACTCCGAAATGACATCAACTGTGGTTGTGCAGCTCAAAACGTTGGAGGAACTCATGTCCAAATACAAGGTATGAACGTTGCAATTTATACTCAGATAATGACGACAACCCTATAATTCTCAATATGTTTTTCCCATATTAAAATTTGGTCATGTTTATGTTAAAGTCTGCTCTCGTTTCGTAATATACGTAATCTCTGAGACATATCTTCTCAATCACGTTGTTGTCGATGTAAGAATCAGCATTATTATGTATGTGTGTGATATTAAAGCAAGTATTTGTTTGTTTCATTTATATGCACTTTGCAACCGTGCTAGCTGATTTGGTTAACGAGATTTATTCTTAAATTCTGAGCTATATTAATATGTGTATCGTAATTCTCTGTACAGTATTTATTTTACCCTCCTGGAACGTTCTCCGTATTCGAACTCATGTTACTGGATTCACTGGTGTCAATATAGGAATGTGTCCCTGGTGTCAATATAGGGTTGAGTCTCTGATATACATTTTAATTCTAAAATAGTCTGCATTATTAGTTTCTTTCATTCCTAGCTACACTATTGCTTTTGTTGATGCGTTGCATATCAGTTGAGGGGGTATGAGTACATTGTATTTTGAATGTTTATGCGGTGATTTGCCAAGATTAAACATAACTGGGCTATTCAAGGGAAAATGTAGCAATTCCATATTTTCCATGTCACACCAGTATTAAAGAACAAATAGACACACATAAATCTGCAAAGTTTAATAGATTGGTTCTTAGCGCTATTGCTGTCCATGTAAGAAAGTAAAGCGTTTGGATGACATGATATAACTTTTATTATATTTGTCTTTGAATATATTTTTCCAGCGAACGTTTCGTATTTCAGCTATTATATGTTGTATGTTGTGCTTTAACTATTTCTTGGTGTTCATTTGATTCCTGTGTTTTACATTATGTCACAAAAACCTAGCTGTGAATGAAAACTGAATTCGTATTTCTTGCTGTGTGTTTTGAAAGTAACAAAACTATAACACTAGATATGGATTGTTTCATTACGAAACAAAACCTTACCGATTTTTTTTATGAATAACACAAATCGCATCAATAACAATTACATCAGCAACTCAGCAAAAAATAAAGATAATAACCATACAAGGATAAGCTTTTGAGGTAGATGCTTATTCGTTGTATTCACTATTTGAAATGGGCAAATCTGCTCGGGTTCATAGTTCGATTTTTTTCAATAACGGTTCCGTACGAATACCAGGTAAAATGAACAAGGGTACTTTGATAATTTATATAACGATTTTTTTTTCATGGGCTTGTTTATCGTCATGGAAGCATTTAGTTATCTAGTACTGATCATTGAATTGCCATTCATGATATCCTTAAGACGCCAAGAAAAGGAATGACCTGCTGTGTCATTGGCGTATCTTGAAAGATGCAATGTGATGGTATTTGGAAACGTATGTCGTACAAAAATGACTGTAATAGACGACAGCTGTAAACGTCATGAAAGTTTTAGGAGTTGTTTTGTATTTCGGATCTTAACTTTACATTTTCAAGAATTTAAAATAAAATGTGTACTATTTAAATTTTTGACGCATCATTCAATAATGTTCAAAACGCAGGCATTTTCAATAAGCAGTGTTGACTATTTTATTTGTTCAAGTTTTGTTTGAGGCTAATAACTGAACTTATATAACACATTTATTGTATACCGTTTACGTAGTGTTTGGTATGTTACTGCTTATCTTTTAGATTTAAATCCTTATATATATGTTTCCTTTAATCTGGCTATGAAAACAATAGAATGTGCGCTGTTTTCTGTGATATTTGATCATAAAAGCTCCTACGTATTCAAAGAAAAAGGTCTTGGAATTAAACGTTTTCCATGTATACCATTCCTTCTGTAACAAGATCTTCAAATTGAAGGACACTTACTGTTTTTCAGATAATGATGTAATTGTTATTATTGTAGGAACTAAATGCCTTAAACGTTTACAAATGAATGAAATTGGCTTAATATTTATTATATAAAGTTGTATCAGAAAACGAATAATGTACGGGAATCTTATTTTGAATACCTGGAAAAACGTGGTTTGAAGTTTTGAGATGTGAATTTTAGCAAGATAGTAGCATTGGGATTATATCGTTAATTAAATATTTTATAGAGAAATGTCTGGTACACATTTGCCACACATATAAAAAATTAGATTCAGTAGAAAGACATGCCGTAGAAACTTCAAACGGTATCGTAATCTTAACATTAAGTACTTCACTTTTCACATTGTACTCGTTGGAAACAGCATGTTCTTGCTGGAATGACTGATCTGTGCATTTTAATTTGTCTTCTGTTTAGGAGTTTTGGACTTACTGGGAGACTCACAAAGCAACAGTGGAGCTCATTAGGCAGCCAAAGTATCTTTTAGTATGTGACAAATGGGACCAACTAAGATTTGTTACTACAGCACATTTCGTGAGGTGAGAATATAAACAATTAAGCATATAGCTTTAACATTACTCAAACCAGTAGAGACACGTGAAGTGAGATATACATTCTTTGGGAGCTGCAACGTACTTCTTTCAGAAGTCATCCTAATGCAGAAAAATATTTCATTTTCATATCATACGAACATAATGATTTGCTCTACAGATAAAATAATTTTGTAGTCATACTTCCGATGAAAAGTTTTGTTGACCAAACGATTGATACTGACTCGGAGATTTGGTACTGACTTTGTGTGTGATTGGTACTGACTTGGATATTTTAAAGTAGTGAAATCAGGCCTGAGACCAGTTCACAGTAAGTTATATAATTGATAGGTCGCCCATTCGTAAGTTTACATGACATGAATAGTATTTACCTATTTCCGCTTTTCTATTTCAGATTCTGGGACTCAACTCTTCAGCTAGGCGGCGACAGGACAGCAGATGGCTCAGTTCTTATCTATGAAACGTCAAAAGAAAGGCTCGGAGGGTTACCAGAAGTGGCTGAGGAAGGGCGAGATGAAACCAAAATTATAAAGACGGAGACAGCCACGGTAGAGGCAACGAAAACAAAGCTAGAAAAGGTTTGATTGCTTTTTATATCCATGTATACATCTCACTTAATATTGTTATGTTTCAATGGATGAAGTCAATGAAATCGGTTAAAGGGTCATGTCCAAATAAAGCAAAACGACTTTGTTCTTTGATCATTTGTAAAATACTAAATTACAATCGAAACAAAAAATATCCGTACAAGTTTTGTTATTGTAAAAGATTTGCAACGTTTCTATTATGTTCGCAACAATTCACGATTTAGTGCATTGTACACACACACACACACACACACACACACACACACACACACACACACACATATATAAGGTATTAGAGCAGAAAGGTAAATGCCACGTGCTTTCTTTACACAGCAAGAGTCCATCTCTGGGGAAGTAACGCATTACACAGAAACAGAAGAAACAGAAACTGAGCAAGTCACTTCATGTGTTGAAGAAGTGCAACACACTTACATTATCACTGGAGTGAAAGACCCACGAGACAACAAGCTCCTTTCGCTGCAGGAGGCCATAATGATGGGAGTCTTGGATCAGGCAGCCGGTCTGTATACTAACCCTTCCACTGGAAAAAGCATGACCATTCCCGAGGCTTTAAATCTGGGGAAGATTAAAGTAGAAATCACGTCACAGAAAAAGATCAAGGAAGAGAAGAAGTCATATGGTATTATTACGGTGAAGACAACTAGAGAAACGCGGCCTTACACTATTGAGGCAATTATTGATCCTGTTACTGACGAAGAACTGACGATACGTGAAGCAGCGGATAAAGGAATATTTGATCCTCATAATCAAATATACAAGTCCGAAACCGGTGAAGAAATCCCGGTTTTAGATGCCATCCATAGTGGCTTGATAAAAGCTTCCTTCCATGGTGATCAGAAGGATTCTAAAAGCGAAGTAACGAAGTCGTATGCAGTGAGTGGGGTGGTGGATCAAAGACGAAAACGAAAAGTAACCTTCCAAGATGCAGTGCAACTTGGGTTGCTGGACAAAGATACGGGATGTTACGTCAACAATGTTACAGGAGAAAAGATTCACGTTTCTGAAGCCATCATGAAGGGTTTGATCAAAGCTAGGGTAATAAAGGATCCATCTGTTCTGGATATTGATCCAGAGAACAAAATCGTCATAGAAAAACTCGCAAATGTTAGATCAAAGATAATGAAAGCTGTTAAAGCTTCAAGAGCATTCAAAGCTAATTCTGAAAGCTAAATAGAGCATTCAGTTTGATACAATTATACTTTAGTCTTTTTGTGGGCTCTTGTCTTTACGAAGTGTGTGTGTTGCATTTTTTTGGACATATTACAACCAGAACATATATTAATGGGGGAGAGAAACCTGGTTATATTTTGGCATTATAATGACTGATTTAGAACTGAGATATTTTGTCAATACCGATAACTGATGTAAGAGCAAAATTAAAGAAAATCATATGCTTGTAATATTGTTAAATTACCTTTCAGCACGTTCCAAGAAAACTATCCCTGCTATTTGCGAAACAAATACTACACAGTTTAATAAACGATAGCTACAAGTCTTGACAACGCGACAGAGCATTTTAATTGGAGATATAAATAAATGTCATTTTCAGTTAGAAGTATAATATTTTGCAGGTGACGGTTGAAATGGAAATCATTTGAATAACTGGTCGTTATTTTCATGTGGGTATTAGTACCATGATTGGTAATCGGTATGAGCTGTACTGGACTCTCCTTCGCATGTTTTTTTTACTGCTCTTCCTGGTGAACTAGTTTTGTGCACCTTGTAAGTCTAAGCGAGTCAGTAACTGTAGAATGCATTATATGACACTAACGTTTCTGTAATAAGTTCTCCGTTATATCGTAATTAGTTCTCTGATAATACGTTTTCTTTATCCATGTTGAAAATTTCTATGAAACAAAAATGCATGAAACAAATGTTAAATCCAACAAATATATACGATTGAAAAATATGCATTAATATTTGTCTCAAATACCATGTCCAATAAAATTGTTACTTCAGCTCTAAATCCGTATATTCTTAAATATAGTCTATAAATGTTGACTTGCACATACGTGAGTAAAAAGACTTAAAAGAAATGGGAGTGAACAAACAATACAAAAGCTCGTGTATGCATTTGCAAAATCAAGTTGATGAATCGTGATGATTATATGATTAGTTTTGCACTTAATTGAATCTCTAAAATTATAATGCACATTTTTCACTGAATTTCCAACGTCAGTATTTAGGTGCACCGTAACAACATACCAATTCCGTTGTATAATATATGTATATTGTCACTGTTAAATGGAAATATCCTATGAATAATAAACAGGTGGGAGAATGAAAATACGTTTGTCATTAAGTACAAAATTAGTACAACTCAAAATTGCTGCAGCACATTGAGCATACACGTATTCAATATTATTATGAAATTTCTACACAATGTTTACACGTACTCGAAGAAACAAATGAGAATTGACTATAACATTATTCATTAATGCTTGATATTTATTTGTCGATCCTGTAAGTGAAATGTTAATGGAAAATATATTTACATTTGCAATTTGTCTAAATTTGATTGGATAATATTGACTCATAAAGTTAAAGCATTGCTAGAGAGTGTTAATAGTAAACATTGTTGCCTGCTGTCAATTATTCTTTCGTCAAAATAAGCATTCCTTTACTCTAAACGGTTTGTATTTTAATCGAATGATGACCGCCAAATAGTTTAACTGACTGATGGCAGCCCAATAGGTTTTAGCGACCGTATATGAATGCCTTAAAGAGTAATTTTAAATGATACAATATGTAGCAATCTAACATTTCTACAAGTGTATCATCGTGTCTTCTTGTGCAATGTAAGGATGTAAAATAACTCAATTTTTGGCCATGTGATTGTTATCTTTCATCAAATGATATTCAACTACAATCATACTGCACACAAACCCTAGAAAACGAACATGATTTCTATTTGAAGATTCGTCCATTATAATCATGAGAAATGTTGGTTGTTAATAATGTACACTCATAAACACGCAGCTGTTTAAGCAATTGTCGCGCAAGCAGAAAAATTGCAATGATTGTCCTAACTACAGGTACATATTGCTCTGATTGTCCTAACTACAGGTACATATTGCTCTGATTGTCCTAACTACAAGTACATGTTCACTTGATGCAATTTGTAAATTCTGAAAATTCATGTTTTCAATATTAGTTTTGAATTGAAAATCAAGTCTAGATTAGAACTGAAGCGATGACCATGTCACCATATTTGTGGTCTGTCTCTTTAGTGATAAGAGAAGTTATTTGTTTTATCTGTTAACGTCTATATCATTGCTCAAGTAGTTTGATTATTTCCATTACAATGAACGTCGCCGCTGTTGTTTGAATGCATATATTTATTTGAACGTCATTCTAAGTTTGCGCATAGTCGTTCAGCATAATCCTTAGTTTTATGCTTCGTCTTAAGACGACGAAAGTTCCAACGGTTTTGTTTAAGAGGTGCATCAGTATTTTAGTCCTTCATTTTGACATTGATGCTCAATTTTTGTTCAAGAATGTGAGATAATTACTTTCGAATTTTCGATGGAATGGAAAGTTCCTTCCTCTGGATCAGACGTTTAGATTTAATGTCTGACTCAGCATTATCATCATCGGGTGGAACTGAAACATCATCTATTAATGTATTTGAAGTATTATTAGTATTATTCCATTGTTTTGGTGGACAACTTGTATGTCTCAAACAGTTTATACACATAAACTGTTTAAGTGATGAGAAGAACCTGATTTTCTTACTGTAATCTATCCTTCTCGTTTGTATGATTTTATACGGTCAACCAAATTTTAGTTTTCATATAAGACCTAAATGTTTGGTAGTTATCATGTGTATGTATACTTATATTTGGCATGTTGACATAATACTTGTGTTGCTTGCTGTTGCTTAACACACTGTGCATATATTATTTCAAGCCGAGCATCATTTTAGCAGTCAGAATGTTTGCTTTTATTTTTTGTTGTCTATCTGTATTGCATCTAGTGTCTGGTAATGTGTGCAAGAAAGAGTCATCCCCTTCGCTTATATGATTAAAATATGTAGTAGATTTGAAGAATGTTTTTGTGTACAAGTTGTTAAAACATTTTAGAAAATCGTTTGATGATGGACCGGGAACAAAGAGTTTTTGTACTTTTGTAAACTTGTTGTGATCAATCAGATCAACATATAATTAAAACATGTTTTTGCTATCAATATTAAATGAATGTACCAGACAACAGTCTTTGCCTTTCTGTCCTTTATTTTCACTCTGTTTATTATATGCTAGAAAAATCAAATGAAGGTTTCCACCCATAGATTGAAAATGTTTTTTTTTGTTTTAGCGTGTTTTCAATATTCATAGCAGTTGGTTCTATCCATCTACTTCTTGGGTCAAATAATTCTGTTTGTTTTGCAATCGAAATTTAATTCGCATTTGACTGACAGCTCTAAAGACATAATAATGAAAATAATGAATTAGTACTAAGAGTCTCTCTGAGAGAGAGAGAGAGAGAGAGAGAGAGAGATAGAGAGAGGGGGGTGAGGGGGCACTTCGACTAATAAAACTGTACCGATGCGACTTTTATGCTGATGGTAGCTATTGAAATAGAAATTGATATATGTAGTTCCTTTTTAGGAGGTGGGTCAAATCTGGCCTAAAGATTGTATTGGGCGATGTCACACATGCATCGCTAGGAAATGACACACCGCGCCTGCAAGTATAAAGGGCAGTTCTATTTCTGTTAATATAAACTGGACTAAAACTAAGAATTTAACGGATACATTTAATGAACGAGATTCATTGACAAGACATCACCATTCCGGGCATTCCGACTTGAGATCCACGAGTTTGATTTTTACATCAAGCGGAACTCCAGTCCAGTGAAATTGAAAGGTCACTAATTTGACCTGGTATCGTATGTTTAAACTGAAAGTCACTGATTTAACCTGACAGCATATATTTAAACTGAAAGATCACTGATTTAACCTAACAGCGTATGTTTAAACTGAAAGGTGACTGATTTAACTTGACAGTGTATGTTTACATTGCATAACGGGAGTGTAGATCAGCAGCTAAGATGTTATCTGTCAGACTTGTGAGGACTTCTGCTACTATAAATATTGGATGAAATTCATATTATTAAATTTAAACGAAATAATAAGGGTAAATGTCACTCGGCAATATATGGGATTAAAAAATAGATTAACTACCCATTTAAGACATTCAATGTATCTGATATTTCATACTCATTGTGTACTCCAAAAAGTACAAAGTGCTACATTAGTGAAACAAGCGATTCCATCTAAGAAATGAAATTATTTTCCCTATTGATTCTGGACATACGACAATAGATGAAGCCCAAATGTGTCAACTTTCCATTTCAAAGTTAAGAATGTGACTCGTATAAGGACAATGACGGTAATCGGTAAGAATGTTAGCTTAGTTTGATATGTGCATATAACTGGCTTTAAATTTTGAATGATTGATCATATTATTTTGTTATTGGTCATAATTCAGAATTTTTGATCGTGATTTGCTAACATGCTAGGTTATTAAGGACACAGTTGCAGGTTTCATTTAGTATGAATGTGTCGATGATTTGCCTTTGCCATGTTTAAATATGTTTATGTTTTCTGTTGTTTGTGTACCATTGCAAATCATCTCCATGTACTATTTGTGCAAACAAATGAATATACGAGTGAGTTCATAAAAATCTAAATGTTCATGAATAATGTTGGTACGTTAAAGGAAATACCAAGAAATAGAAATATAAACGGTGTATACAGATGGATAGCCATTCTATTGCATCAAAGAAGAAAGAAAATGAATGTTTACATATTATTCTTCCAATGATTCCTTAAAAACTGGTTGTCAACATTTGTTCTTAGAATAAAACACAAACAAACAAAACAAACAAACCCCAAAATATCCCTAAATATTGTACTAAATGTTTTATTTTTTTAAAACTCAGGAACAATTAAGGTGAAATGCATAATCTATATATTCCATTGGATGAATATGATGACTCCACTATTATAAAAAATCGAACAAGAAACTAGCAGATTTACAGAAATGAGGAAACAAGAGAAATGACAAATAAAGCAATAAAGGAAATAATTACAGACGATGGAACAATATATAGTAAATCAACAAGGAGAATATTAATGAAAAAACTATACAAAATAAAAACAAAAATTATTTGTAAACCCATCACCTTTTTAGCCACGATAAAAAACAAACATTTTGAGACCTTGCAATAACGTCGTGTTGATAGTAGATTAAAGACTGAAGATTAGTTTAGCGCTAATAGATCTATGAGGATTTGTCTTTTATTCTTTAAAGCCTATACGAAACACTTTAAAAATTTCAGTCTTAATGAATCATTACTTGCATTCCGAAAGAAGATAAAGACGGCCTTTTTCGAACTGAAGGCTAATCTCAGTGATTAATATTTGTTGCAAAACTGCTTCGGATCTACTGCAATAGGTTAAGATGATCTCCATTTTTAAAAGTCCTCACTTTTGAAGTAAATCTTGAGCATCATTGATAGTCCATCTGTCCATACCTACTGTACTTCTACAGTACGTAGAGCAGTACATAATGTCTATCAACGCCTCCAACACCATTAAAGCATGAAACATACAACTTAGGTGGACGATAGTCATATGGGTGTTATTACAGGATGAAATCAGAATGGAACTTGACATAGCGAATAACGACACCGAAAACAATTGTGTAAATTAGATGATTAATTTTAATGTAATTGAATAATGAATTAATATTACACCATTTACGTGAGCATAAATTCCAACGATGGATTTAATGGAATGATAAACAACAGATGGTAAGGAAATGATGTCTTTCCTAAAACAACACGTAATTTCAACGAATAATCAAACAAGACTCAGGGTATGGAACTTATGAACGAATAAGACTGATATATGGATCTATCATCATGGATGATCAATTGATAGCAGTTACACATAAATATAAACAATGTAAATTTCTTCTTTAATACGTTACCTAATGAAATACTTTAGGAAAATTATTATTCCCTTGCAAATCCAGCCTTTCCAGGCTAAAAAGTTATCTGCCCATCCATTGGTACAAGAATTGGCGCCAAATCCCACAAATATATATCACTTACTACTTCCTCTCTTGTCATGTAGCAAGCTGTCGTCAAAAGGAACCTCGCAAAACCTCTAATACATTTTGGAAGTTCCACACTCATAAATTGGAGGATTATTCACTTCTAAGGGAAATGTACTCATTCTATATTTCCAATTTTCCTTTCTTTCTATTACTAGAAAGTTATGCATTGATATTAATGCACTTTGCGGTATTCACGCACTTGCGCCAGTAGCCTATGCGACTTCACAAAAGTTCTGGCTTTAGTTTTAATTAATAGGTTCGTGCAAGTATGTAGTGCTCTATACAAAACGTTTAACGTGTGTATGATTTCAATTACTACTAGATGCATACAGGTAAGTTTTCTATACCAATGCATTTAGCGTCTACGCGCTAAGCTTCACCGATTTTCACTACAGAATGTATTTATGACCCTTCATACAGGTAGTATTGTGAAATGATATTTTGACGCTTTCATTGCATTCATTTGGTCGTCTGCTTGGACTTTATTAATTTTACCTGTGTAGAATGTCATGGGCCTATTGCTACAGGTAAGTTGTCTCATAATATATATTTTAGTACCTGCAATATATGGAGCACCTACATTGTATGGAGATTCAGTTGTTTGATATGTGCAGGTTTTGTGTGTAATATAGGAGACTTTTTTATATTAAGTACAGGTCAGTTTTCTATACATGGCTTACTCTGTAGTGTCCAGCTCATGCAGTGTTACTATAATCGATGCTAGTGTGATTTTTAGCTGTATAGGTATCTAAACAATTGGCCTTCCTACGAGTCAGCTGTTGCTAGAATTGAATTGTCGCTTTCCAGTTTATCCATGTAAGTACTATAAGCTACGCTCCAGTGCTTCTGCCTGCATAGGCAGTCAATTTCACATGCCTACAGGTCATTTGCGACTCAAATTGTTTATATAGCGTTAATTTATAATTATTAATTCTGATATTTTTCTACCTGTACCGGTCACGTGGACACCTCTGTTGGTGTTTGTCATAGTTTGTAGCCCGGCAGGGCCTCTTACAAGTTCAAAGTAGGATACTCGCTCCATTAAATAAAAATAGGGTCTGCTCTATATTGTCTTACAGATTTAGACCATGGATGATAACCACTCAACCACTTATTTGCTCTGGTTTTCATCTGAATCTGAATCTGAATGTGTACAGTGCAGTGCCAGTTACGGCATAAATCTGAATGTGTATTGTGCAGTGCCAGTTACGGCATAAATTTGCACCGGATGAGAGAGCCAGCTAGGAAGTTAGGAGTATTGTTCAAGAGCTGTATTGAAGCTCACCAATAGCGCACACACAACAGTGTCACTCAGATGATTCCAGTTCACAATTAATTTTGCGAAGCAAGAATTTATGAATTGTTGTTTTACATTGCTCAACTGCAAAACATCTACTATTATTTGATACTAGTTTTCCTACAATGTTTATAATTTAAGAACTGGGAAAAGATTTGGCTTTAATATGGTTTTATTGTCTTAACATTTTTTAAAATATATTTGGCGGGAGAGCCTGCACTAACCCCTCGACTACTTTATAGAGATGTGTCTAACGAATCCTACTACTACGCCTATCATGGAGTGTTGGTAGACCCAGGTCAGTTAATATTTTGGTGACGTATCCTTCTTCTCTGGTTTCGTAGTCACCAGATATAAATCTTTCTGCCTGGCGTTGAACCTTTTCGATTCTATCAACATCCTTAATGTTGTACGGATCCCAGACAACACAAGACGGATCGGACTAGTGCTGGATAGACAGTTTGTCTACATGTCTGCGGACAGTGTCTGAGGTTTCGTTTTGGAAATGCAAGTGTAGTGTTTACTTTCATGCAATAATTCATTCCTTACTGCAATACGTGTCGGACTTTTCTATTATAGGCAGAAGCCAGTCATATCTTGAGGGACGAAAAGATTGCTGGTACCCAAGGGTTTGTACCGTATCATTCATGGACAGGAAGATGAAGAGCAGAAAATCATCAGTTACAATCTCTCCTATCAGAATTATGAACCGGATACGTGGATCAAGCTTCCCGTACCCATCCCAACTTCAAGAACTGAACACCTCATGCCAGCCAAGATGGCCATGTTCCTTCACCATCGGACTTTGTCTTATAACTATTTGAAATGTGTCACGACCACAATCTATCATACAGTATGAGCCACCAGAAACCAAACGTTGTCCATTTCTACGACTCGCATACTGCTGATAAACTCTTCCAAAGTATGATGCCCAGTTTAGTATCGTTATATCAACGAACCCACTTCATGAATCCAGTTATACATGGGTAAGTCTAGCTCGCGTATTACTGCTAGGCACTTGCTGTGGAAGATGTACAGTTTATATTTACACCCTCATGGATCAATATTACCCTCAATAATACATCAAAATACTTACGGCATCTTGGACCTCCATTTTCAAGAGCAGGCACTTCACTCGCCCTCAGACATCTGCCTCCAAAGAGGCTCTACTTCGTGACACGTTAGAAGAAACGGATTCTGACTCATATAGTGGGCCACCATCATCGATATTGTTCTCCAACTATTTCGCAGGTAAAGCAGATGACGTCAATATCACTTCCTCAATCTATAGACAATAAAAGCGGCATTTAAATTCCTTTATCGTTATTAGATCTCACTATGACGAGTTTTGTCCTTGTTTTTCTACATCACCTACAGTGTCTACAGTTCTGACATTTTGTGAGAATTGTCATTGGAAGATTCTGTTGGCAATTTCTTACACAATCTGAACAATTATTGACATTTCAGGACAGAGTAAGTCATCGATTACGAGTTCCCAGCATCAATGGGTGTATTATATTATAAATACTTCCCGTTTTCCATTTGAATACTCATTAATTGATTCGCAACGTCGTGACCATTGGATCAACGTTGTATACAATATTTTGACGATCATCAATATGCGGACTACATTTTATGTCATTCCACTACGAATCTCATCGGAATAAGCTGGTGCATATTCATAGGAGAATCCACTTCACAACACAGAGGTACACAATCCTACAACAATAGTAGTAATTATGAGCTTACATCAGGTTTAAGAGGTTCAATTCTCTTAAATCCCACATTACAGAACTATCTTGGCTGAAGCTACGCTCACTAACCCCAACATATATTCTCTTAACGTGATGACTAGGTTCAATGAATTCGCTACAAACCAACGTCCCTCTCAATCTCAGTTATAGTTAGGGAGGGATTTAAGTGGCAACCAAGAAGGCTTTAGGGTTATCCCGAGTACGCAGGCAACGAGGAAAAAGTCATAAACTCCTTGGCTAAGTGGAAGTGAGTGGGAGGTTTCCACAAGACCATCCTTATCTCGATGACATACATACAGTCCCTACATCTTACCCTTATCTTAGATCCGGGTAGGAAGAAGACTTCAATCTTTTGTGGCTGATCGGAAAAGATTTACCATGTCGACATGGGAATCCAACATTAGTTCCTGGTGACTAGGTACAACGTTCAGCGCACGTACTTAGCAACTAGCCACAGCTCTTGCAGCTACATTATCAGTTTATCCTCAACCTAAGCTCACTCAGTCAACTCTTGGTTTGCGATGGAATACAACAACGATTCCTAATGGTGTCAATTGTGAAGACTGTGCAATCATTATGGACTTGCAAGAGACGTGATTTCACGGCGCACTCAAACGGCGTTGCAAAGTTCTGTTGTTTACTTACAACAGGGTACAGACAACAGTCTCGTTCGATGCTGGAGAAAGACATGATTTTACGTGTGACTCTCCATTCATTCTGTAGCAGAATGAGAAGAATAACAAGAACATCTGAGCGATTGTACCCTTTCAAGATTAGGTCGACTTAGTCACAACTCTATTTACAAGTGAGAAGAATATCTTCCGGGAAAATGAGATCTATATTGATGTAATTTTAAGTTCAATGCCTCTTTGGAGCAATCTGTATGCTAGAATATTCATTTTTATTGCGCATTACGGCAGTTGACGTCTTGGTCATCGGTCGCCTTATTAAGATCTCATAACAATAATTACCGAACAATTGGAACAACTCTCTCAATCGGCAACCATTCGAATTTGCACCACGATAACACTTTGGACTCGCATCGGCAGTACATCTGCAAGCATATTCTCCGACAATCACGTTCGCTACGGATGAGAAAATTGAGGTCTAAGGGGAACATATATCTTTTCTTTTAGGTCTGGAATAGGAGCATATCCGTCTTAGGATCATTATTTATATGTCCACATCATCGTAATGGATTCGATTTTGAAATTCTCTCATTGGTGGCTGGAGAATTCTCATTCAACCCGATTAATTCACTCTAGTACCTGTTCTCAAACAACAAAGCAGAACAAGTACTTATAACTTAGCTTTTGAGTTTGGGATTTTCTAAAGTGGTGTCCCTAACAACCATGCAGGTTTCAGTTCCACGTATCCTAGGCTGGCTAATATATTCGTACATTCATATTCTGCAAGCAGAAACTCGTACAAACGGAATGGTCGTTTCATATCTCCGTTTCAAATGGTACATGTCAGAAGGATCTACTTATTATGCCAATATTCCCAGACTTGGTCACACCAATCCTGGGCCTAAGGTCCGGGCTGGTTGCTGCTCTCTATAAATTGGAGTTGTCGAATGAATGCACATATAAACACCTTGAATTCTGAACGTGACACAGTATCCAAAATTATTTAGGTATCTCTTCATCCTGATAAACCAACTAAGGTAGAGAATACATGACAAACAAGGACAGTATAGGAAGGGAATGGAATATTAGTTGTTCACGCCGGAGTAGCTTATTCCAAAGGAGACATCCATACCACAATAGCTATCTGTCTGGTTTCTTCATGAGAAACAGTTAGCATCAACCGTATTTATACTTACTGTTCGAACATCACTAGCACACTGTGCTGTCATAGAAGGGATGATATTGCACTTTACAAAGACCTGTCTGATCTTCTGTTCGTTTTCGATTTCACCTAGTCAGTCGCTCTGGACCCTTGCCCAAGTGGACGTTTCAAGGGAATTAACCTGCGCAAACAAGACACCAATTGGAACGATGTCAAGTGCTTAATTATTTCATCTAACATACCAGTCATGCATCCTCTCTACTTTGGTAGTCGGCAGGCAAATCTCCCCCCCCCCACCTTGCAAGAGCATCATTGACTCGCCTTTCATGCAAGTCCTTCTTCCTCATTTGAATTAAAGACGACATGTAGAGTAAGTGTAATATCAGTGGCCTAATTACATTCATGTCCGACAAGTCGGGTCAGTTTTACTCATGGCGGAATCATCTTTCATTGCCATGAAAGGGTCCCTCCCATTGGTAACCAATCTTGTGTAATGAAATCACCGTCTACTCTGAACACTTCAGCTCAAGAATACCTACAATCATCAGTACGAGCTTTGAAGTGGTATCTTACAATATCTTGCGTTGAAAAATATCATGCTTATTTTTACCTCTCAAAACAGTGACAGGACAATATAGCATAATAGATCCATTCGTGCTGGATTAAGTTGAGTATTACCTCCAAGGTCTTGCAACAAAAATTCAAACTGGTGGGACCTATAGCTTTGGTGCTACATGTCACCTTTACAAGTCGTTCGACGGCTTCATGAGACTCGGCTACACGTATTCCGCTGGATTTGCAGGAAGTAAAATTTTGTTTTGGAAGCCGCTCACCGACAGATGGAGTCTTGTCCAGTAGGGTTGCCTAGTAGATGTCTCAAATGTATTAGGCGACCGGTTATGGTATCTCAAGAGTAAAAGAATGTACCTCCCTCAACCTCTTACCTATTCTCCTAGGGTATTATGATTGAGTCACTATTTAAAGAAGAAACTAATTTTTTTCTAGCAATATATGTTTCTTTACGAAATCTTTTCCCAATCATAATGACGCACACCCTTCCAGCCTCCACGCATTGATATTCATATAGAGAAACTACCTTCCGGTCCTGTAGTAACTCGTATATTCTAGTGATTTGGCGCCAATCCCTGTACAAAGGGGACATAACACTGCCCGGCCGCCACTTTGGTGGTCTGATAACTTTTGGCTTTTTAGCTGAAAGGTTTTAACCTGGGAGGTCTTGATCTGCGAGATAGTAGTAGTTTTCCTAAGGTATTATGATTGATTAGCTATTCCTGAAGAAACAGATGCTACTAAAGAAGTAATTATAATGTATATCAGAGACTCAACTTATATTGACACCAGTGAATCCAGTAACATGCATTTGAATACGGAAAAGGTCCCAGGAGGGTAAAAATAATTACGTTACAGAGAATAGGGATACAAATATTAATATAGCTCAAAATTCAGGCATGCATCTTGTAACCAAATCAGTTAGCACTGTTGCAAAGTGCATATACACGAAACAAACAAATACTTGTTTTAATATCGCACACATACTTAATAATGCTGATTCGTACATCGACAACAACGTGATCGAGAAGATATGTCTCAGAGATTACGTATATTATACGTATATTACAAGCCGATGGGAAAACATTATCTGAGTATACATTGCAACTTTCATACCTTGTATCTGGACATGAGCTCCTCCAACGTTTTGAGCTGCACAACCACAGTTGATGTCATTTTGGAGTCTAACAATTAGAACATAT
Source organism: Sinohyriopsis cumingii (assembly GCA_028554795.2). Lineage (NCBI taxonomy): Eukaryota > Metazoa > Mollusca > Bivalvia > Unionida > Unionidae > Sinohyriopsis > Sinohyriopsis cumingii. The sequence continues at coordinate 55,856,688 of CM068828.1, forward strand.
ATCACGAATGAAAGGTCGCACATAATATAGAGCCAATGCAAATCAGCTGAACTGGGGAGAATATTTAACAATGAAATGCAGCATTTCTTATCAATATATTATTAAGTTTTTTTGTGGCCTATGACATGACATGGTTCTCCACCTAGACGGTACTGTTGGAAAATATTTTGAGCTTTGGAACAAACTGCATAATATCAAGCAAACTAAAATTGGCAGTTGTGTTCCGGTGCTGCTACATATTGCAAAGATTTATAACATAGGTCCTAACTTCATTTCCTACATAGATTCTCATTAGTAATGGTCAAATGTTTAGTTTTCCACCGTGACGGTTTCTTTGGACTGAGTAAAGGTCGAACATACTATGGAAATGACTGACATACTCTGTTTATCATATGCCACATTCAGTTTAAAGATTCGCACATTTTATAACCTTGCTTATAGAATTCGAAAATCATAATTCATCATTTTGGCAGAAGTTTTAACCAAAATTAGTTCTAATATACCTTAATGTAAACTCTCACATTTGAGTTAGAATTGTATATGACTTTCTACATTAATTTATTTGTGCTTAAATTCGGATAAGTTATTGTGATCTCTTCTTAAGGTCGTGTATCTTATCCAAATTACTGGAATATCAGACAATTCCATTCACTTTTAAAAAGACAACACGATTATAAACATTGACAAAGAATTTAAATGGAAATTACCAATCAAAAGTTATTGAAAACAAGCATTTATTTCCTTTTGGTACCACTCACACTTTCTTATTCGTCTTTTATGTGTTTGTGCGAGCGCGCGTGTGTGTGTGTGTGTTCGAAGACTGCAACGTTTTTATCGTGCATTATATAGACACTATTTATACACAGACATTAAATTTAACCATCGATGTTATCAAAAAGTCTAAACAGTAATCGATGTGCAATTATGTTTCATTTTTGATTAATTCTTTATATAGTTCTTCCGTACACATGATCCATTTTTTATTCTATTAAAAAAATAATGAATGACTAGAGACAAGATACTTTTGTTACAGCCCGCTAGGTACCAATGAGATTTTAATCTTTGCCTTTATCACATGTTTATGTGTGTTGTTCTAAAGCTACAAAGTTTTCATAGTCTAATAGAGGGACACAATATTTGAACAGCAATACATTTAAATATTGGTGTTAAATAGAAGTCCAAACATGAACCAATAAGCATGCAATGATTATAATACAATAAAGAAATGTAATAGATTAGGAACATACAAGGAATCGATGATCTATTAATAATCTGTATTTGTCTTATTTTAGGTCGTTAGGGATGATTAATCAAAACACCTGTATTAATCACGTCTCATTCACTTTCATTCACTCATATTGAGTTGTGTTATCACTCAGTCAGGAGATCCATTCAGTTTCAATCCTGTTAAGGTATATTTTATTCGACCTTTTTGAATATGAATCTTATAGCTGAAATGTTTTTGCAATATTTTCTTCTGAACCATCTTTGCCTAAATTAATTTTCAAGCAACAATTTCACAATGTCGTGAACAGAAGAAACATATTGTGTGCTATGTGTCACTTGAGGATCGATGATCCTGGGTTCTTCCTCCATCATTAATACTTCGCTCCATGTATAGCCTATCGTGTGCTGAAACATGGCGTTAAACCCCACAACAAAAAACACCAACTTCTGCTGGAAAATTCTGAAGAAGACTGGATATGCAGTGATAAAGGTCAGTCTTGAATAGAAATTTACATATTGAACGCGGTCCACACAGTAGCGAAACTACGTTTAAGAGGTCATGAACCTGGCAATAACAAATGAAACACTCATTTTACTCTCTCTACCTCCTTCTATAATTCTCTGTGTGTCTCATTCTCTGTAAGTCTCTCTCTTACGCACCCACATAAACACTCACAACACAAGACCGTTCGCTACACAATTTATATTAATATACGTGGCATAATTGAATGACATCAGTCCGACTTTAGTTTAATAGACTTCTCTAAACTTCCGCAGTATCCTTACTAAGACTTTTAAAACAACTGCTTCCTCCATGCCCTCAGTCCACGTTTGATATGATTTACTGACTGAAGCAGGACCGTCTGACTTTGAGTTTAATTTTGTTTATTTAATAAAGATTTGCAAAAATAAATAATTTAAGTGTGGTAGTCACAAACGACGATGTTCACAATTTTCTTGATATTAAGTTAACTCCAGTTACGTATTAGCGCTGAAATGTATCTTGTCGAATAGATTATCAAGAACATTTAGCAGTTAATGGCATTCACCTGAAGGCACTTGACTAAAACATTACACTTTACGTGAAATATAGATGTTAATTGCAATTATTGTTACATAAATGAGGAATAAGGCGGAATAAAGTACAGAAAGCTTCATCAGTTGCCTGTCAGAATCCTTCGCTCAGACTTTTGTCTCACAGAACTATTAACGAAATGCAATATTATTTGACTTGTGTAGTAAAAGCAGCCTTATTTGTAGAACTGTCTTAGGAAACGATTATAGTTTTGCTACTGTTTTGTGTTATTGGACGAAGCCTGAGGAGGCGGTTAATATCTGACAGTTCAGAACCAATGCTGCCCAAAGGAAATACCGACCAGCTATTTCTTTTTCAAGATAGTAAAATAAAGATACATTTGATTTCTATCGTCGCACATGACGTAAACGAAAAGATATCGAAAAGTCATTAGGGCGATGTCAGAAAAGCATATAAATTGTGAATATTGTATTGATCCTTATTTCTCCTGCAAGTTATTCGACTATTCTAACTTTGGTATACTTCCTCGTTGGCATTGATATGATTTCGCCGCATGTATTGCTTGATGATATCACTGGAGAAAGCATACATTCCGAACGGTTCTGAAGTTAAATACAGATGCATAATCTATTTGACAGCATTTTTCCAGACAATGCGTCATGACGTTCTCAAATCCAAAATCTAAAACGTGATGCATATACTTATTGAGATTCATTGATTGATCTTGAGGAATGTTTAGACATATCTTGTTGCACCTTTCCAATGATTCCCCAGTAAATCATTGATTGATAGAAGAATCAATCGATTGTGAAGATGAAGGTGATTCTACAGTTAATCGCGGATGGATGGAAGAATAGACGAAGAGTGAAGATAAAGCTGATTCTGCAGTAAAACTATTTTATTTATTTGCTCCTTGTTTCTTATCTCTAATACTCCTTTCCAACTCTCTCATTCTTTATGTATTGTACCAATCAGAGGCCTAGAATATATATAGAAGATGTAAGCATATCTCAAAACAGTGTTAACAGCACCTTTCCATTCTATCCATACAATGTTCAATACGTACAAGCATTGAAAATTTAAAGAATAGATAACCAGCTGTGACTGTATCCTAATAAGGTCACTAACAGCGTCAAATTCTTGTAATAAGAGTCGATGATAATTGAAAGACTCTCACCAACCTCAAAGAAAAGTATATAGCTTTACCATCATTATGCAATCGCATTACAGTACATTTAGGACGTGTAATGTATATTAATTAGAACTTGATGATGAGTCAATATGCATTGTGGAACGGGTATTTCATTTCTTTCCTGGGAAAAAATGGACCACTCCTAACGCAGAGGAGAAAGGGAGACTTTCCAGAAATTTCATCAAAAGTAACATAGAAAGTGACGTTGTTATCTTCACGTTCTCCAGGCCAGAATATAAACAAAACGGAACGGTTAACAAAGGATATATTTAGTCGAGATCCATCAGTCTAGTGAAACGAGATGGAATGATTTATGGACCCGCTGATTCTACGTTAGATGCATACAAAATTGTACAGATGGAGAAAAGTGTGTAGGCTGTACTAAAGAGAAATTGAATTAAAAGTTTATGTAATGGTGTTGTATCTAGTCTGCTCTGTAATAGAAAAACAACTTGCTTTGTCAGAAAATGTATATACAATTTTGTATGCTAGATCTATTTCACCTCGAGGAATGAAAGTATTGCATTTAGCATTCTTTTCGACTCCTCTTTGTCAAAAGTATTAGTTATCACACTAATGTGCAATATTGATGTTTTCACTTCTCGCTGAGTATAGACATTGAACATTATGCATTTTGTGTTTGACATTTCCTTCTGTGTTAATAAAGTTGTCTTCTTTAAATGTTATATTCCTGTGCACAGTCCACCTCTTATTCTTGTCAGTTTAGTTCTCCATCTAATAACGTACAAGGTACGAATGTGCTTTTTAATAACTATGTCCTTTATTATTATATCAAATATACTGCAGAGATTACTATTAAAAACAAAAGTTCTTCTAGGGATTTAAGAACCTCGCTCGCTCATTGGTTAATATACCTGACAAAGTGGCAAATGGGGTAAATGTTTAAATATTCCCATCGAATCATCATATGTAGTTTTCCGTGAGCAGGTGTTAAGATAATTGTCTCTATGGAACCTACTTATGATATATAAAACACCCAACCAAACTAATAGAGATCAAAGAGAGGAACCATGATTGTCGTATTGACCTTATATGTTTTATTGAGAATTGTTGACGATACATATTACAGATTTAGGGAATAACAAAACAAGAAAAGTGTATGCTCAAAGATTTTTACTCTCAGAGAGAAAACAATTTTAAGAAAAATTTGTTCCGAATGTCATATTTTATGGACAGGTCCTTGAGAAAGAATATATTAATGAGAAAGTTATTCAGGATGAAGCTTATATTAACAGAATCAAAAGAAACAAATCTGAAGGCCAATCTCAGGTTTTCTCCGGTGCTTTTTGGCTCGATCATGGTTTTGTCATCACAAAACCCCCAAAGCATCGGCCTGTCCGTACTGTGCTCTTGCAAAAATAGTATAAATTTTAAATCCCCTTTAGGCACGTCGCTATATGTTGGTGTGGCATCCAAGGAACACACATCTGATCGTGCATCTATCACGGGTACGTGAATGCCAATTAAATACACGGTCGACTTTTAACTACTGGTGTTTGTATGAATTACAATTAGTATAAAAGATAAGTTCTAGATTTATAGTGTTCAGGTGCAATACTATTAAACTGTCGATTCGTGCATATAACATGATGCCTTAGACATGGACAACTAAAATGTCGTACAGTTAATGTATATGACACATCTGCACAGATAGACAAAGCAACTCACTGATATTGAAATTGCTTCCGCAGTCTCCAAAGGAATAAAGAATGCGAGGATATGGCCCTGGAAGGCAGTCAAAGTCACATCCGGGAGACGGGCCACTGGGTGCATTCACCACTACCGTCAATCCCTTGTAATTTGGGCAACTGTGTGCCTCTGTCACCATCTGGAAACGTCTTGCTGAGACTGAAGGTGGAATGGTAGTAGTGAATAGGGATACCCTAGCGTCAATGGGAATTAGCATTACAGAGACCCCTGGGACACTCTAGCGTCAACGGAAAATTAACATGGAGAAAAATCGTGGGACAATCTAGCGTCAAGGGGAATTTAACATGGGAATAAATCGTGGGACTGTCTAGCGTCAAGGGGAATTGAATATGGAGAAAAATCGTGGGACTGTCTAGCGTCAAGGGAAATTGAATATGGTATTTTTTTTTATTCTTTTTTTTTTAAAATTTTTTATTTTAAAAAACCTTTTTTAAAAAAAAAGGGGGTAGGCAATTCAAAGTCATTCTCTTTTCGAGAAATGTGGGTGGCCCTGAAAAGGGCCTTTGGTTTTTCTTCTTCTTCTGCTTCTAATTTCTTCTTTTTCTCAACCAACTTCTTATTTTCTCTCCTACACTCTTTTCTTTTTTTTCTCCTCCTCTTCTTTCTTCTCCTCCTCTTCTTTCTTCCTCTTCTCATTTTCTTCTTCTTTTTCAATTTTTTCGTTCCATTCTCTTATCTTTATCCTTTCCTCTTCATCCTCCTTCTCCTCCTTTATCTCTTTCATGACACCACTTATTATGTCCTTTACTTTTCTTAAATTGTTGATCTCCATCTTTACTCGATGGGGACTATAGGAATAGTGGTCTTCATTGAGTCTCACTAACATCTGCTCCATCATTCCTAAATTGTCCAAAACGTCTTGTAATTTTTGCATTTTGTCAAGGTAGTTTGAAGCCATCTTCTTTTTTATTCTTTGTAGAATGGTTTGAACGACGAATACTGTGGGTTCTTATACGAAAAGCGCGGACGTGAAGGAAAACTTCCCCTTAAAACATAAAATTGATCTTACCTAGATCATCACCAAACAAAGCGCGGACGTGAAGGAAAATATCCCCTACTTTTCTCATTTCATATAATCTACTATCCACATACGTGAACCATCAATGAACAATCCCCAAATCTACTATTTACACACGCAAATCATTAAAACCTAATCCATAATCTACTATCCACACAATCATACTTTAGCATTCACAAAACCCAAACTATACTCTCTACATACGCTACGAAACAATAAACCAACCCATAATCTACTATTCACACAAACTTACGTGAGCGCTTACAAACACAAACACACAAACACATACCCTCACACTATAAAAAAGAGTCAGTGTTTATATTCACACTACTCTACCTACACACATTGGCAAATTGATGGTTATTTCTTTTCTAGAGTATTGGGTAGCCCTGAAAACGGCTGTTGGTTTTTTTGAACTCCAGATGCACCTATCTAATGATGGCACCTTCCTGGCCTGGCGCCACACACGCATCTTCTTCCCCAGTCTCCTTTCACCTTTCTTCTTCGGAGTGCAGAGGCGGGATATGTGGCTTCAGAATCCCAATTTTCTGTGTCTGGGATTCTGAAATTTCCTCTCTCCTCTTCTTTGTTTCTTCTCTCCTCCTCTTCTTTTCTTCTTCTTCTTTCCTCCACCTCCTCTTTCATTCCTGCTTCTTCTACAATGGCCTCCGCGGCCAGTTCATTTAGTATGCGCCTGGCATATTCCAGGTGCATCTGGAGTTCTAGCAGTTTCACAATTCTGGTATTCATTGTTTTGTCAACGAATGAACAGGGTAGCTAGACTGTCCAGCGAGTTTCAATTTATAGTTAAAGCGCGGACGTGAAGGAAAACATCCCCCTAAAAACATAAAATTGATCTTACCTAGATCATGACCAAACAACGCGCGGACCTAAAAGAAACACTCACTCACTTTTTTTATGCTACCCATCACTATTCTAAAACATTTTATTAAACAAATAATATACTATTCACATACGCAAAGCAATCCAATCCAACCCCAAATCTACTCTCCCCACACCTCTAACAGCCAAAAAAACATCATCTTAATCTACTATCCACACCAACGTACTTGAGCACTTACAAACACACAATCCTATACACAAACACATACCCTCACACTATTAAAAAGAGTTAGTGTTTATATTCACACTAATCTACCTACACACATTGGCAAATCGATGGTTATTTCTTTTCTAGAGTATTGGGGTAGCCCTGAAAAGGACTGTTTTTTTGTTTTTTTTTTTGTTTGCTATGGCAATCTTTTAGTTTCTAAGAATGCGATGTCCTCTGAGGATAGACTTTCTGGCGATAGGTCTGCTTCTTCGGAAAGAGAAGAAGAACTCTTTGGTGTCGATACGACAATCGACAAAGCCTCTGTCAGGTTCAGGTTGTTGCTGCTGCTGTTGTTGCTGTTGCTGCTGTCTCTGAAGTCTGTACTTCTCTGTCCATTCTTCTTTCTCCCTGTTCACTTCTTCTCTGAAGAGCTCTTCTATCAGGTCTTCAGTGACTTTTAACATTCTCACATTCTCTATCTCTTCTGGCTTCGGTATCAGACTGTGTCTGACCCTATGCAAATTCACATAGGCTTCGTTTAGCTTAGCTAGTTTGGAGCACATCTTCGTAGGAGGATGAGTCGACAATGGATGGTTTGACTGGAAACTCCGCCGGTTCTTAAAGTCAAAGCGCGGACGTGAAGGAAAACATCCCTCCACGGTTTTCGAGCCGCAACGTTCAATGAGTGTCATGAGAGGGATAGTAAGAAATTAAAGAGCATCAAACAAACATTCTTATAGCCAAACAAACGACAAAGGCATTTTTTCAAAACACAACATTTTTTATTCAAAAATCTCTTAACACTAACCAACAACAGCTCTAACATTTTTTAACAATAATCCAACATTATAACATCAAACATTTTTTTTCAAATCACAAACATTTTTTTCTTCTAATCACAAACATTTTTTTCTAATCACAAACATTTTTTTTCAATTCACACTCTACTTTAAACAGGGCTGACAACGTTGTGAATGAAATTGTGATTTCCACTGTTGGAAGTCATTAGGCCATTGATGGACACTACGTTTCCTAGCTTGAGACAAAAGATAAGCATAATGGTCACAGAACCATCGATCTACTTTCACATCGTTTCTTGAAGAAGAACGAGGATCAAAATGAGTCACTAAATGTTCTAAGGAATAGCCCAGGCTGCGATGATGCAGAAAATACACGCAATATTGTCCACACACCAAGGAATCTGTGCATTGTAATTTCACATTATTGAATCGGGTGGTCTGAGCATTTCTTCTCATAAAGTCGATGATATCGTCTTCCAAAGGGGGCAATCCGTACGAATCGAAATATTCCACACATCCTTCTTGAGGAAAGTAGACGGCTACCCAGTGGGTTCCTGGGAGATGACTGTCGTCCGTGTTGATCACATAAGCTAGATGGTCTTGAGGTTTGCGATGAGGGAGTTCATCTTTAGCACAGACGACAGGATTCCAAGAAGCCGTATACGAACTGTGGTTCAAAAGGTAATAAAGTTCCCAGGTATCCATTTGTGTGGGTTTTTTTCTTCACAGGTAATAATAAGTCGCCAATTCGATCCTGACTTTTTGCTTGAAAATGTCTGACAAATAACCGTTTCTTCGTTTCGTCTCCTCACTCTGATTCAGGAGAGTTTCGATACGATGGATCTCTTGAGTGGTTAATGGTGGACAAGAATGTTCACGCAAGTCTTTATACCACTGGTGCAACACGACTTCGTCCGAGATGAGACTGCAAGCTTCGTCCAGATACTCGTCCAATTTTTCTTCTTGACTCAGCATCAGGCATTTATCGTGTTGGATTTGAGTGGGATGATCGTTTTGACATCCATAACACTCTTTTTTGATCAATTCCGTCATTTTTTCGACCAAGTGTTTGGCAAAACAGGAGACTAAATGGGCTTCTTGTTCTGGCCATCTTGACTTCATCATGATAACTTCTTCTTCTTTTTCCATGGTCTCCTCACATTCCATGTCCAAAGTTTCTCCACTAGGTAAAGAGGGATAACAGTCTTCCATGGCTTCTAATAATCTAGAATGACTTCTCTCAAACTGTTGATTTCTATTGTATTATCGAATTCTGCATACAGGATGACGTTCAACGTTACATCAGGGTCTCGGTCTTTAAACTGAATTTCCACACGAATCTGGCCGGATTTTATAGGGTGGAAATGTCCCTGATCGCTGCCTTGGTCTGGAGTGAAATCAAAAGCCCACAACGCGTAGCCTCCTGCATAATCCTCGTACGTAATACCGTGACTGGTGTTGGTTCCTAACTGGCCGGTGGCTTCGTACAAGGACAAGTACGATCTCAAGTAATTCTTCTTGGTAAAGTCAGGTTCAAAAGGTCGGGTACACAAGGTCTTACCATCGCGACTGACTTCGATCTTGGACACACCAAAGTGTTGAGAGTGGAAAGAATTTTTAGCGATAGCTCCGTTGAAGGCTTCATTCTCAACCATTCCAAGGATTAAACGTTTGGGTAGCTGTCCTTGGAACAGATGATCTTCGATCGTGGATCGTTGCCCCTTGGGAATAGTGAAAGTTTTCACTTCCACGCGTCGGATCGGATACTTGGCGGTCGTTCTGCTCAACGTCTGACTAATGTTGTATCCCACTTTGGGTAACACTTCCACGCGTCGTACGTAGAGTCTGGCTTCTTGGATTTTGGTTTTGTAATCGTCAGCATCAGCCAATAAATGGAAAGCGGTACTGCTACGATTCAGTCTCAGGCGGACATCCACTCCATTCAGCAAATATTTCTCTTGCAACCACATGTCCAAATGCAAACGATCCATCAGTTCTAAATTGTGTCCGTCTTTGGTTCTGTCTCTTCGTTCTAGAAATCCCTCATTTGTTGATTTTGTTTTATCCTTTGTATCAGTTTCGAATGTTTCAAACTCGTTAGCTTCGTCAGCTTCCCATACCACACAGGCATTGAGATGAGTGTTCTTGGCATCCATTCCGTACGTCAAGAGATTTTCCAGGTGGGCGCGATAAGGGTAAGTATCCATGCTGCTACTGACTAGTTTGTTATTCAAGTACAAGTCCACTCCACTGAACAAGGAATGCATGAAATTGTTGACGGGAGCTACTGCTTCAGTGTCTATATCACCTCCTGTCTTATCTAGAACTTTGACTTTCAGGTACAAGTAACTGCTATTCAGATCGATGTAATCTTCGGGTTGTCCCTTGATGTCAAACTCGATGGGAGCGGAATCTGTCAGTGAGGAGTCGGGGTGAAATTCCACCCATTGGGATTCTTGCATGGTCATCATGGTGGGTGGCATGGCAAACAGATCCAGTTCCGACTTGGAACAGGCGCAAGACTCTCGGTGCATCATTTTTTTCTCTTTCTCAATAATCGAAAACGTCTAAGTCTCGAACGGTTCTTCTTTTCTTGGCCTTTCTAGCTTTAGACGTGTGAAGTCTGGTGAAAGGGTGTTTTCTTCGTCGTCTCTTTCTGCCTTGTCCTTGCTGAATGCCTGTCTCGGTAGCGTGCCGGGCATTTATAGGTGTGTCTCGTCGACCCAAAAGGTCTTTACCCGTTTGTAGCAAGACATTTTTGCCTGCCCTCATGAAGGCTTCTTTGGGGTTTTGTTTGTCGATGATGACATTTTGGAGAAATTCTTTGCCTTGCGTCAGTGCCGCATCTTTCAAGGTGTGCAATCCGCGTGTCACCATCGGTTTCAACACTGGGGCCACCGAACGAAAGGCCGATTTTAACATATCTCCTAAACCGTGTCCTCGCTGTCGTGCAACCCCTCGGTACACTGGATACATGACTTACGAGTCGTGAGAGAACCGTTTTCGAAAATGGAGTTTCACAGTGACTTTTCCTTTGGTGAATGGAATATTTTGTCCCAGATCTCCTTTTATAGCAATGTTGACCGTGTCCAAATACGACTTGTTGACAGGCAAATAATGAGGATGTACAAATTCGCGGTGGGCATGATAAGTGTTTCCACCTTCCTGGTCACTGGTCGTGGTACTATCCACTTTGAAAGGAATGACACGCAGTAACGGCACGGAGGTGTGTCCCACCACGTTATACTCCACCATATCGGAGTACACGAACATCAAATTCAGTCCTTGGTTCAGTTCTACAGGGAATCGAAAAAAGTTGTAAAATTCCGTATTGCTGTTGATCTTCGGTTTAAAATTTGGAGCCATTTTTGTGTCTCCACCTAAAATATCAAACAAGTCACGATTAAAACTGATGGACAACGTTTGGGTGTCCTGAAATTTCATCAGTAAGCGGCAAGCCACTTTATGGTATTCCAGGGTGACACTTTTTTGAGTCTGTTCAGGGCTTTGCCAAAGGCTAACTCGAACCTGGAAGCAATGGTGTCCACCAAATGTTGGCCACTAAAATAAAACCCTGCCGGAATTTTCAAGGTGTAGATATTGAAGGGTGAATTGATGGATGGTCTTGTGTCCCCTGAAAACCCGATTTCATTTATGGTTTCTTGCAATTGTTGATTCAGGATTTCGACCTCAAAAGTGTTCTGCTTTTCAGTGATGTTTTGGATTTATGTAGGGTGAATCATTTCTACCAAAGCCACTTCCCAATGGGCTTCGTGATCTAACTGGATGGCCTGAGGTAATTTGGCCGTGTAACAGCACAACGTGTTGTGGGGAAACACCTCCATGGAACTGTCACTGGGTAAGGTTAAGTAAAACTGGTTTTGGTGACTCATAATTCCAGAGTTCTGTGGCTGTCCGAGGGGTTACTGGACGTCAGAGGCGTGTCTCCGCCCAAAATGGGGTTGTTGTTGTTATTGGAGTGGTGACTGGCACTAGCACTGGACACTAGGTTCCCGTGGTTCCCGTTGGAAGAGAATTTCAGGGAGGGATTGGGAAGCAGGTAACCGATGCAACTGCTCAATAAAATGGTCCACAATTGTTTGTATCCTTGTTGCAAACTCAGATTGGCAATGGCTGCTCCGATGACACAATACACCACGAAGATTTGGCAGAAAAAGACGATTTGCGTTTTAGGCACACGTTCTCCACACCACACCCACAAGAGTTGTTTTTGTAAATCTTGCACAGAAGAACTAGGTGAAGGAGTGGTCGACGTAGCTGCGTCTGTGTGAAAGGGCATGATGGTCACTTCTTTTTATAGTCGATGACTTGCGAAGCGTCGATCCAAGAATCAAAACTGGGTGGATATCCTTTCCAACGTACTTTGACTTCTTTGACACGTCGTTTGCCCACTTTACAGGTTCTGCGTTCGAGAATGCTTTCGATGTCGTACACGTCGTCTTCTTTTTTGGTGACACGTTGTAACTCGGGCAAATAAAACGTTCCTTTCAGCACTTCTCCGTTCATCTCTTCCAATTTATAGACGGTAGGATGACGGCCATGCACTCGTCCAGTGACGCGAAACAATTCGGTCGTCCAGTTAGGTAAGTAACCTTTGTCGAAAGTGCGTTTGGTTTTGCCAATGCGCACCCAATCTCCTACGGTCAACTCTCCACCTTTCTTGGGGACAGCCCTCGTCGGGGACGTACCAAACAGGCGCTCAAACACCAGCACTTTGTTGTCGGGAGTCACTTCTTGCGGGGCACGTCCGATGCTTCGATGGTAAGATTGGTTGAACGCTTGCACCAGGTGCGGTAAGATGTCGATGTACTTCAGAGTGTGGTGATGCGTAAAATATTTCCACATGCGTTATTTCAAAGTGCGTTGAAAACGTTCCACGATGCTGGCTTTGGTTTCGGGATTCTCGGTGGTAAAAATATGAATGTCACGTTTCTTTAATTCTTTTTGGAAAGCTTGGTTCAGAAATTCGGTGCCTTTGTCCGTTTGCCATCGAAGCGGGTGACGACCGCTTTGTTTCAACACCCGTTGCAGGACTCGCACTAACTCGCTGTTCGATTTGGAAGTCAAGGGCACGACCCAGGCAAATTTGGAAAAGACGTCGATGACACAAAACAAATATTTGTAGCCACGATTGTAGCTGGCCCAATGAGAGACATCGGCTAAATCGGCTTGCCATTGATGATCGATGCCTTCCACTCGGGTGCGACTTCTGGCAAACTTGCGTCGAATGGGTTTGTGTAAAGTGTAGGTAGCTTGTTCTTGTAACCATCGTTGCACTTGAGGTAAACGGAGACTTTTCAGTCGCGTTTTGGCAGCACGATACAATTTTTGAACTCCTGCGTACCCTGCAGGATGCGAAGGATCGTAGTAAATGCTGGCTAAGACTCTTTCCATTTTTTTTGTGTTTGTGTGTTAATAAGTCACCCACTCTTCGGTGATGCTACTTTGGGTGGGTCGAAAGGGTGGTTTGGAAACGGATTTACATGTCCGATGGGCTACGGGAGTAGAAGTCGAAGGTAGTGGTGGTGGTGGTGGTGGAGGTGGCAATGGAATGGCTTTGGTTTTCTTTTCTTTTTTCACTTCTGGTTTCCCTTCTTTCTTTTTCACTTCTGTCGAAGGAGGAGTGGACATCATCTTTTTAACCCAAGCTTTCATTTCTTCTCGTTGGGGTGTGGAAGACGGGGTCAACAAGGATGCTGCAATCTTACTCGAAATGGGAGCTGCTGACGGTGTTTGAAACACTTCTCGCATCTCTTCTTCCTCAGGTCTTCGTGGGGTAGCATCTCTGGTGACCCCTGGAGATGGTAGTAGTGGTGGTGGTGGTGGTAGTGATGATAGTGCTGGACTTTTCATCAAGGTCTTAAAATCTTTCAGAGTGGGTAGAGCTGTTTCGTCTAAAGCTTTCTGGTGAAAGAGTTGCAGTCGTTGCAAGAGTTGACCGTACTTTTGCGATTTTTCTGTTTCGATCCATCAAGGACTGCAGTTCGTGTTGTAACCGGGACATCTCGCTCAAATTGGGATTGGGAGGTAAATGCGGGGTGCGTTGTTCTTGCCACCGATGGTATTCCATCCATCGTTTGTAAGGTACTAAAGCTAGTTTTCGTCCTTCCATGGGGTTGTCAGGGGTCGATTCTGAGATCTTGGGACTTCCGAGGGCCTTTTAATCTTGCTTCCACCAGTCCTCCCAACATGGTTCCCAAGACTCCTTTCAGTATGGGACCTAACAAGAGGGGTAAAATGCCTCCACGCTGGACCAACATCTTCTTTTTTTGACGAATGGGAATTTTCTTTTGAACCATTTGGCGAAGAACGTGACGATGTTTGCCTAAGCATTGTTTCTGGTGTTTGGACAAAGGGATCGTGCCTTTCAAGACGTTCAAACAACATTCGCACACGGTATCGATGACCTCTTTGGAGGCCGATTGAATGAGTTTTTTTTCGTAGAGGTGGAGAAGCTTTGGACAGGACAGATAACATGTCCCCATGTTTGACTAAACGTGGTGGTAGTCCTTTCCTTTTCTTTCCTTGGGGTTTTCTGGAGGGTGACATCTTTGAGTCTTCAGGAGCACCAAAAAAACACTGATACCCTGACTTGGTCACACACCTTTTTTATACTGGAACGCGTCGCCACTGATTGTCTTGACGTCGTATTAGTTTGAGGACAGACATGACACGTCGTGCAGGGGTACGTAACGGACTAAATCGAGCCAGTTCTTGCTTTGACAAATCCAGTAAAGTTTGTAACATGCCCGATCTTTCTTGAACTTTGATTTTGGGAGAAGGTACTTTGTGAGCAGCAGCCACTGCCACTAAATTGGAAGGTCCTGCCACTGGAGAAGTTCTTTTTGGGGTCATCAACGGAGAAGTTCTTGGTGTGATCAACGTCTCCAAGTACTCTTCAGTTCTTGGTGTCATTAATGGAGAAGTGGATGAACGTGAGGCTGCCGGAGACGCGGTCACCTCCGTGGCAGGTCGTGGTTTGAGAGTGTAAAGTTGCGTCCTGGCCGAAGTGCCTCTCTTGCGACTAGTTTTCTTCTGTGGACTTTTCTTTTTCTGGGGACTTTTTCTCTGTTTCTTTTTCTGGGGGCTTCTTTTCTTTTTCTGGGGTGGTGTCTGGTAAGAGGAGGGTCCCGCCACTGGAGAAGTTCTTCTTGGGGACCTGGTCTTTTTCTTCTTCTTGGTTGCTTCGTTGGACTTTTTTCTTGGGGAGAAGTTTGGGGGCATTAGGATCCCATCTTAAGAGAGAGCGAATGATGACCCCTCCTAGAGTACCGCTCCCTCCAGGTTTCAAAATGATTTGTTTTTTGGTTTGAGTGTCGTTGCGGGGATCGGCCAGTTGGACCAAAGCGACTTTGTTTTGATCGAAAAAGCGTTTGGTTTGATGAGGAATCTGAATGATTCCTTGGAGTAATTGACGTGCCGTCACCGTGAACCATCGTAAGACTTCTTTGAGACTAGCTTCTAAGACACGAGCTCGTATTAGTGGATTTTTTTCTCGACTGATGCCATACAAGGCACGAATCAATTTGACGGGAAGATGCGACTGAAGGGACGTCATGTTCACACTGTGTGAGACAGACGAAAAGGGTCTGAGGTTTTTATAGATTTTTTTATGTGGAGTGAAATTAAATCGAGGACGGAGACGTGTACAGGACAGGCCCTCCGTCTTGGCACCAGTGGTGAAACAAGTGGGTACGAAATCGCAAATCCTCGGGGGTCGTAGGTTTCAAATCGACGAGTAAATAGGCATGTGGCGTTTGAGTGTCATCGTCGTACGCCTGAGTCAGCCAAGGTGTCCCTAACTGTTTGGCTAAGACTTGCACTTGCGATTTATCTCGAGAGCTTTTAAACAAGACCACGTAATGCACATTGAGACTGATGGTGCGATGGGCTTTACTTTGTTGAAACAAATTTTGGGTGATGTAAACGACACTGGCATTACGGTGATGCCCTTTGCGCGTGAACCACAGTTTAATTTCTTCTTCGTCTTCTCCTAACATGTCGTCGAAAATGACCAAATGAGTTTGACGGGAGTCAGAGACGATGCCGTCGTCTTCTTTAGGAATGCCTTCCACAAACACGATGGCATCGCCTTGACTTTCTCGCAAGAGGCTGTACGCCGATTGGCACTCTTTGTAACACCACACGATCCGTTGAGGGGGTCGATCGATCAAATGATGTTTATGTTCGATCAAACGTTTGACGAATTCGGTTTTGCCTGAACCGCTAGGTCCAGCAATGAGCATGTTAAAGGGATGGCGAAGATACAAAGCCTCCCAACTGGCACGATCTAAGTGTTCGTCGATGACTTTGACAGTAGAGGAAGAGGGAGCAGAGACAGCAGAGGTAGCCATAGTGTGAGAAATGTCACTTGTGACACGAAAACAAACAAGACAAGAGTTTATATACTTTTTTCAGAACACGTTTATTGAATGTTTCAAATATGAACACGAAAGACAAAAATACATAAAACCCAAATAGTGATGTACAGGAATAAAAAACACATCAAAACGATCAAAGTGGAATATAAACAAGTGTCTGTACAACATGTTTTGGGTAACCAAGATGTCCTAGGGACAGTGTGTAATGTTCTTACAGTCTCTACATGAGGTATTGTCACACAAGTGTCCTCCCGGAATGACCTTTCAGGAATGTCCGTGACAGTCCTGTCCTGAAGCGAGTGGTTGTTCTCGGTGACGGGTTCTTCTGGCACCGTCACTAACACAGGTTGAAAAGTAACTTTTTTCCTTGAACAACTCTTGTGCATACTGGGCCACTTCTTGGGTCCAAGCCTCAAAACCCCCTTTTTCCAGTCACGAACATCTGTCCAATGAGGGTGTAAGTCACAAGCTACACACACATCGTCATACACGTCTTGGGTAGCTAAAAGTTGACGAATCTTTTTTTCCTGTTGAGGTCGAGAAGTATCCAGATGAAACCGCAAGGCTTTGAGCAAAAAAAGTTTTTCGTGACCATTTAAGGCCATTGGATGGTAAGTACTGATCGTAAAGAGTCCACAAAGAATCGGCTGGTAAACGAAATCCCAGAAAACAAGTCACTAAAACACACACCACTTGTCGACCCAAATTGAATGGACACAGTTCTTGTAATAATCGATGGTAATGATCCACGGTTTGAATATGGTCATTGAGTTCCTTCCACGGAATCTGTTCAATCACTTGTGACATAAGTCGTGGCATGGATTCCTGTTTTTGTACTCTCTTTTTTTCGGAAGCAATACACGTACATTCTACCCAGACATCTTCGTTCTCCAGAAGGAAATCTAGAATACTGTAACCTACAGTTCAAACTTCGATTAGAAGTTTTCTCTTCCGCTAAGTAGATTCCATGTAACATATGTTGGTAATCCTTTAACTCGTCTGCCTCAATGCGTTGCTCTAGGTGAATCTCGAAGCAACCAAAATGATGAACATTTCGTTCATTCACTAACTCACTAACAAGGTCTGACCACTGAAACAATTTCTGACGAATCAGTTCTCTTATACCATTCAGGTACCAGTGGTTAAAGATCTGGTGACGTAACGGATGCAACTGTTCTTTACGTTTGACTTGTATTTTCACCAGCTCTTGGTAAATGAGTTCTCTCAACTCCACAGGCAAAGCACGAATGTTCTCTTGTAAAGTACCCATGAATAGGTCAGTCCGTACAATTCACAATCTTCTCCTAGAGCAAAAGTAATCCACATAGTGAGTAATTTCTGACCACTGCCATTCAGGGTAACGTCCAAGAATGTCACTGAATTCTTTTGATGTATCGGTCTAGAGTAATACAATAGGACGAATGCACACTTGACCCAAAGAAATCTAACACACTGGTTGACTTTTTTCACTTTCCTCTTGTGAATTTCTCGGCACAAAAGTTCTACAGTCACCCATTGAGATTTCACTCTGGCAAGTCCCTGCCAAACTTCCTTGTAAATCTTCTCTTGCAGTTCTTTAGGTAATGATTCAATATCGTTTTTGAAATGAAGTTTAAATACTGGTCTCGGTGATGTCCAACATTTGACTCCTAGCCAAACTGGTTTCTTCTTCGTCAACGACATGGTAAGTTACTTTAATGTCTCGGTCCCACTAAGGGTAAGTAATGACAATTCGGTGACCATCGAGCATGTTCTACGTAGGCCGAATCTTGCGATTCCCAGTGGTGAAGTGACACACCGCAACTGAAGCACTTGACTTTATCTCCTTCGCCCAAGTAGAAAAATCCGGCTCTGGCTAATTCTTCGGGGGTCGGTCCTCCCAGATACTTAGGCCATTTTCCTTTGAACGATTGAAGACGATTTTCAAAGTCGCAGTATTCCGACAAACGCACAGGAAACGAATATTCGTCTTTCACAGGTTCGTTTCGATGAGGGTTGGGTGACATGAACAGGAGTTTGCTCAGGGCTGGATGACATCCGTAGTGGGGTAGACGTGAAGGTGAACATTCCCCTTTAAAACGAAACCCAGTAAAATGTCCAAGAGGACGAGCGGCATCACTTTCGCATCCCTCAGGTTTGACACGCACAGCATCACTTTCCATGATAGGGGTAGTGACACTAAAGTTCCCATGATGCTTTACGGCATCGCTAAGATCACAACGTACAGCATCGTACCCATCGCAAGGCTCACAATCGCATTCCACTTCCGAAGCCTCACACTTGAATTGTGCCTTTCTAAACAACTTGTTTTGTGTTTCTCTGAAAGTATTCATCTTGTTCGCTCGGTCTTGGTAGTCACAATGAACTATCGATTTTGACCATAGCCCCTTTTTATACTAGTCGCAATGCAGTCTCCAGCTTGTACATCTTTCCTTTTTTATGTTTTTTATGTCTTGTTCTGGAAGGTACCGTCTCTAAGGTACCGTCATAATTGTACCGTAGTGTGATGGGTGGAAAGGCCATAGAAAGGTAAGGGCAGTGCGGAGACCATCGAGTATGTTCCAGAATAGCTGAATCGTTATAGATACATAGATCCATTCGTAACTTCAGTCCGCAAGCGAAACACTGTACCTCGTATCCCAATCCTGACTCAGGTCCCAAGTAGACAAATCCTGTTCTAGCTAAAACATGCGAAGAAGGTAATCCTTCCCTATCAGTAGGCCATTTCTGAAACGTGTCCAATCGACGGGCACAATCACAACAGTCAGGTAAGAAGACTGGAAAATGGTAGGGTTTGAACTTGGAGTTCTCATCGGGTTTCTCACTCGATTCTTGCTGTGGCGAAGTCATCCTTCTAGCGGGTGACTATCCTCTTACAACCAATGTTTTATACCAACGTGGCCATACGGTAAGGTGAAATGATTGGGAAGTCGAACTCGCTTCTGGTACACGATTTGACGATGTGGTGAGTGGGTAAACGTACAATCTTGTTCGGTTGATAGGTGGTCACTTTAAAGTATTCATCCTCTCCCGATTGCAAGGCTTCTTTCAATACCCCAAAGTTCACCACACGACTGGTACGATAATTCAGAGTCAGTCCTTTCACTTTGCACGTCGTGTGCCCTTTTCCTTGTTTGTCCTGGTATTCGTAGCCGTAATTTTTGGGACCGCCACTGACGAAACTTAGAATCTTGTCGTCGGGATGCTCGTCTGTCCAGGCTCCTAAACGGTCTCCTTCGATGTTAGGGTGCTGTTGACTCGGGTGATGGATGTGAATGCAACTGTCCGTGTCAAAGTACAGGACGCGTTCCCCTAACAGTTCTAAAGCTTCGTACAATTTTAAGCGAGCATGGGCTGTCACGTAAGCCGCAATGATGACATTTCCAAAAGGGTCGTCTTGTACAAAGTCCAGATCTTCTTCGTAATTGACCAAGATCAAATCCTCGCGAACGACGTCCACGTGTTTCATGTATTTGGTTTTGTCGTGAATCATCTGGAAGTAGCGGGAAGGTTCTGTCAAATACTCCGTCTTGGGTAAACACGGTCGTTGTGCCATTTTACCCCACAAGCAATTTAACATCACTTTGGCAAACGATCGCCTGCCTTCGTTTTTCTCGATGTGGTCTAAAGAGATGCCTTCTTGTTCATAGTATTTCTCTTTGAATTGTATTTGGTCTTCGGGAGTGTGACACCAGGAAGGATAGCCGCTGGCTTCTTGTTTCAGTTTCAAAAAGGCATCCACGTAGTCAGCGAAAATGCCTTTCTGACTGGGATCACCCTTGTGGTATTGTTGTGTCTTGGGAAAGTGGCAAATTTCGTACACTTCTAACAGTTGGTATCCCATGTCCAGAGCTTTGAACAATTCCACGCTGACCCACGTCCCCGTCAAGGCCCGTTCTTCCTGGGTGTGCTGGCAAAGGTTGGTCTTGGTTGCACGTTTCGGCACAAGTACGGCACAATGGAAACATCAGTTTGCCTTGACAATGGTGAGGTAAGACGGGATGGTATAGGTTCGTGGGAGGCAAAACTTTACACTTGATCAAGCCTTCGTATTGTGGAATGTTTTTCAGGTCGATGTGTTCCGTTAACAATTGCGGGTGCCCTACAGGAAAGCGACAATATTTGCACACGTAAGGATACAGCGAACACACGTCCAAGTATTTGATTTCTTCTCCTTTCTCTTCGTCGGCTTGGTACAGCAAACAGGTGGCATTGGTCCTTCCTCCGTACAAACTATCCCTCGGGTTCAGCGGGTCCATGAACTGGTAACTTTCCACGAGGCGTTTAAACTCGGGATCGGTTTTCATACGGTGATCGTACTCGTGTTCCCACATTTCCACCACTTGGTATCCTTCCTGTTCCAACTTTAGGCGCCGCTGACAAGTGTCCTGGTACAAGTCTTACATGGTTCGTTGTAAAAACTGATTTTTAGTGCTACGATCAGGGTAACAGACGGGACATCCGTGAAATAAGCAACCGTTAAACTCGTACACGATCTTGGGGTTTTCTAAGTCCCAGCCATCGACCGAATACGTTCCGATGGTCTTTTCACCCCCTCCGTTGCGGGCATGCTGAATCCACCTGTCTTCCTTGTCGCACAAGTAATGTAACCAGCGTAGGGCTTTGACCGAGTATTGACGTTTGACATAGTGGGTCGTTTGAGGACTAATGACAGCCACGGTGTTTTCAGGCATGAATCGTTGTCGATACACTAAGGAACACGCTTTGGCAATGGTGCAGGCTTCTTTCAAAGGATCGACCCCTCCGTGTTCCATGAATAGTTCTCGAAATTTTCCACAGCAACGCCGTAAAATGTCCACGTCGGAACGACAATACTTTAACATTTCTTCCTGAAAGTCGAAAGGTTCCGAGGCGTGAGCCTGGTACCAAGCGTAGAAAGCTTCTCGTTGTTCGGTACGCATGTTGTCGGGGTCGTAATAGTGAGCCTCAGGTAAATGGGGTAGAACGGCGTGTTGATTGGCTTCCGTATTGAAAAGTGTGGAAAGTACCCTTTAACCATTTCTGTCATTCCAAACGTTTTAGGCATTCGGTTCAAAGGCATGGCCAAATAGCTCATCGAATCTTTAAACTGTACTTGTCCCACTTGCATGAAAATGATTTTGGCTCCGTTCAAAGTCACTTTAGGACGCTCGGTGCCATGTTCCGTATAGTATCTGAGAAGAAACTGTCCATCGTATCCGGAGAAATTGTGAGCCATCACCGTGGCATAACGATGACAATCTCCGTAACGTTCGATGTCCTCTTGGCTCCACATCTTGTCGACGGGGTCTAAAACCCATTGGACAAAATCGGCTAACGTGTTCGGTCCCCGAAAGATTTTTTCACGCCCTCCAGGAATCTTGCTGCAGTGAGGGCAATGGCTGAAGATAGGTTCTTGAATGCACTTCTCGCACGCTCGATGAGCCACGCAGAAATTAGGAATGTGAATACCGGTCTCTTGCATGCATTCGAAATCAAAAAAGATGAAATTGCCTTTCTTCTTGTGACCGTCCTCTTTCTCTGGTGGAGGTTGGTATTTTTGCACGTAGCATTGGTGTTCCAAGTCCACGATGTGGTGACAAATGTGACATTTTTTCTTTCCTCGACATACGTGTGCCTTGGCAGTATTGGTACATATGCCTTGTCCACACGTAGGGCACAATCTCAGGAGTTGACAAGCACATTTCTTCTGTGAACCTTGCGTCTTCAAATGTTGTTGGTAACAGGTAGGGCTGACAAACGTGCGCAGACAAGTTGAACAAGGCACTGGTTCTTCGCTCAGACAGGGTGGAGAGGCCAAACATCCTGAGCATTTCCATCCACAATGCTTGTGTTGCTCTCGATTATTATAACCATAATCACATTTCTCACAGTAATAACCGTATCCCAGGAATGCAGTGATACTGGTAATAGTATCGAAATTGTCATCGTGATAATAAACATGAATGTATTTTCCGTCCTTAAAATCTTGGCCTCGAAACAACAGAGGCCCGCGCATTTCTTGAGGGTGCACTTTCAAGGTGTATCGTGGAGTTAGGGCATCTTGCAATTTTTGCATCTCAGGAATGCCACAGGGTGTGTTTTTGGACAGTCCGGCTTGTTGTAACAGGAGTTCTGCTTCGTTTCGTTGTTTGGCTCGGTCGGATTGTTGAATAGTTCTCCAGGTTCTTTTCCATTCTACCGTGTCGTTCTTGTTGGCATAGGTTCGTCCCACCACGATGGCATGGGCTAAACACATCTGGTCATGAGGGTTGTTAATTCGGACGAGACTTGTTTTGGTGTTGCGAAGGTCGTCCACCAATAACATCTTTCTGCGTCCAGTCCCTTGAGGAGGAGAGACATGGGTCATGTCCAGTGTGGCTTTTCCATCGATGATGTCAAACTGATCATTAGATTGTTGTACGTGTTGCATTTTGTCCATGACTTTGGAAGCGGTCAATTCTGCAGGGGTGCTAAACTCGATCCAAACAGGGGATTTCAAACCGTCGTGTTGTATGGAAAGTCTCAAGCGATCGTCTTCTTTGGGTTGACATTGTCGCTTGAGTGTGGTGAGCAAAGAATCCCACACCCCAGTGATGAACCCTTCTGCTTTCTCTAACGGTACTTCAGCCTTGAAATCTTTTAAACTTCACTGTGTATTTGTAAGCCGTGGTTCTAAATTTTCTAGAGGAGCGCTTTTCCGTCTCTCGAATGGAATAGTACTTTTCAGGGTTGATTAAGGGTGGTGAACTTTGTTTAGAGGGTTCTGATTCTGGTTCACTCATGTCCTCTTCAAAATCACTGGCATGAATTTGTGCCAAGATTTCAGCCCTGGTACGAGGCGATAGATCACGTTTCTGCCTCCGACTTTCTTCTTCTTTCTTCTCGAATGAATAGGATCGTTTCATCTTGAGTGCAAAACGTCAAATGACTCAAGTTTAAACACCATAGACTAATTTATAGTCATGGCAGACCAGCGTACATAAAAGGGTGTGTGTCTTGTCCTTTCACTATTCATTTCACTCTCAAACCGAGCATAACGATGGAAGAGACTAGCCAGATCGAACGTTTCGTCAGAGCTTTGCGAGGGGTCATTAGAAAATTCTCTTCAGAGCAGCCGACGGACTACTCTCCTTCCTTTCGAGATAAAAGTCAAGATACTTGCTATATCTGTCAGAAGAAAGGGCATTGGTCTTCAGAGTGTCCAGACCGTCAAAAAAGAAAAAAAGGGCTAAAAAAGACAAAAGTAAAGATACCTGTTATTATTGTCAAGAAAAAGGACATTGGTCTCCAGATTGTCCAAAAAAGAAACAAGAGGAGTCAGAAGAAAAGAGGAATTCTTCAGAAGAAGAGAGGGATTCTTCAGAGGAAGAGAGGGATTCTTCAGAGGAAGAAGAGGAAGAAAGAAGACAATTCTATTTACAAGAGGCAAAGAAACAGGAGAAGAAAAGAAGAAGGGAAGAAAATGAGGAGAAAGAAGAGGAAAAGACGGTGAAGAAATTCAAAAAACAGAGAGACTAAACAAGGAGAAAGAAGAAGTCAATGAACTTTTAATTAAAGTGTTCTGTTGTGAATTGTGAATTGGATTGTAACAATGGATAAAAGAATAAATTAATTATATAAGGTTAGTGTCTTTGAGTTTTGATTTTAAAATAAGAACGTACACTCACGCACTCATACAAAGACGCGTACTATAGGAGTAAAATGGTTTGTTTTTTTTGAGTTATTGGCAAATTGAAAGGATATCTCTTTTCGAGAAATGTGGGTGGCCCTGAAAAGGGCCTTTTTTGGTGTAAGGGTGAGTTTAAGCAATCAACTTTAACTGCCTTAAGCCTTTGCCACGGCCAAGGCCTACTTCTGGACTGCGTAATGTTGATGATGATGATTGGGTTGAAATCACTAAGGGTGGTACGGTAGGCTTAGTCACAGGGTTAACGTGTTTAGCTCGGGAAGGTCGTATTCTCTTCGGTCGTGATAAAGAAGTCTGATACATTTGTTTCAGACTTCTTAACTCCGCTAAAATGTCCAACAGTACCGTGACCGTTTGATTTTCACCCTCTTGTTTCTTTGCTGCTACTTCTTCTTGCTGTTGTTGCTGTTGTTTTTTTCTTACCTCTTCTTCTTGCTGCTGCTGCTGTAGGAGAAAAGCTTGTTCCGCTTCCTTTTGTCGTTGTATAAATTTCTCCAATTCTTCTTTCTGTCTCTGTCTAAAATTCTCCACTTGCGGTAATGAAGAAGGTAACGAAGGTTCCGGAACAAATTCTTGCGAGGTAAGAAAATCCACAAAATCCCAATTCACCTCTTCTGAAAGTAAGTCCGGGTTCCCTTGGGCGGTCTCCCCTGCTGGTGCACCCCAGTGGATCGTTTTCTGAGTTTCCGTCATGTTGAATCACTGTCGCATAGATTGACTGCACACAAGCGCTAGCGAATCTATATAGACCACGTGACGTCACTGACTGCTCTCTTCGGATTGGATGCGGGCTGACTGAATTTTGTAACGCGTGTTCGGATTGGTGAATGAACTCAATCCGTTTCAATCCTTCCTCTACCTATAAATAAGCGCAGTTCACTGCATTGATTCACCTGTTGTCGTCGCTTCAAGATGTGGACCACAGTCGAATCATCCACCCTTGTGTCTTCAATGATGTTTAGGACGGACATGCTCATGTATGTCCGGTCTAAGTGGACTGTTGTCCACAGGACAGACACCAGTCTGTGGATACGTAGGATCTACGTAGAAAGACAAGGATGCCTCAAAAGAGTGCTGATTTACGGGCCAACAGTGAAACGCAGCCTAAGGACAAGAAGAAGACCAATGCGGTGCCCTTTATGTTAATGGATACATTAACATAAACCCAAAGGCCCTTTTCAGGGCCACCCACATTTCTCGAAAAGAGAATGACTTTTGATTGCCTACCCCCCTTTTTTTTTAAAAAAAAATTAAAAAAAAATAAAAAAAATCCCATATTCAATTTCCCTTGACGCTAGACAGTCCCACGATTTTTCTCCATATTCAATTCCCCTTGACGCTAGACAGTCCCACGATTTATTCCCATGTTAAATTCCCCTTGACGCTAGATTGTCCCACGATTTTTCTCCATGTTAATTTTCCATTGACGCTAGAGTGTCCCAGTTGTCTCTGTAATGCTAATTCCCATTGACGCTAGGGTATCCCTATTCACTACTAATGGTTGTACTGTAGGATGTAGAAAATCAATACAAGTTAAGACAGTTTATTATTCAATGATGTTATAGCAAAGGTGAATATTTCCTTATAAGGAATAGAAATAATAATAATAATAATAATAATAAAACAAAATTAAGAAGAAGAAGAAGATGATGATGAATAAGAAGAAAATGATGTTGAAGATGAATACTAATATTAATAGTAAAAGTTATAAAAGTTGTTATTGTTAATATTATTATTATTATTAAAATTAGTATTAGTATTATCATTAGTATTAGTAATCTCAGTAGTAGTAGTAACACCAGCATGTGCGTAATTCGTCACATATGTATTCGTACACTCGATAGCGTTTGAATCCGAAGTGATGTTACCAGTATATCTTATTTCACAATCGCAGGAACATTACTTGCGAAGTTATGAAACTACACGCGAAATACAAACATCAACGGTGGATTTAAGATCATTTGAAAATGTATAGATTATACTATTAAGTATCTAGTTCGTTACTGATTCGACATAAATTCTATGATCTACAATCAGAAAGGCTAACATTTGCCTTAATACTGCATAAGAAGACAGTTCCTCACACTGTTTGTATGTCTGTCATCATTATGATAACTGCTTTGTATATAAAAATCCAAATATGTGCCATTAATAGTCAAACATCCGTTTAAACGGCCCCATTTCTGACAATAAACACGTACCCAACGTTCTCAAATGGTCAGATACTTTTGTCATTTTTTCTACATAATATCCTTGTTTTATTTTGATTATCTAATTTAATTTTAATTCATATTTGTAAAGACATAAAATGTATAAAACCGTTTACAATTAGAACGTGTCCATATCCTGCAGATAGGGTCGAAATATCACATAAATTAAAGCAACAAATGAGAACAAAGTTTTACGTCTGGGATTGCGTAATTACGATACACGTATTACTACAAAATGCGTTAGATTTGACATCGGGATTGCATTGTCACTATGCTCACCCACGTTCTATTTTCTTGAAATCGAATGATCCAGCCGCATCAATTGTTTTTGCTTTGACGATGCATTTCATGCGTGACATCAATATTGAGCTAACGTTAGCGAGATACATTGTCAACATATCTCTAGTATAGTACAACGAGAACTCATCCTTCAAGAGAAAAGTCTCCCGGCTCATAATCATCGTAAGTGGAGCAAGTGCAGCACGTGCTGTCTTGGAGCCTATAACTTGCAAACCAGGATTTGATGTCACTGTCAATGGCGTTGAACACATAACTCTGCACTTCTACTCCGTTGTCGTACAAAACATACTTAACTTGTAATAATAAATATACTACTGTAATAATAATAATAATAATAATAATAATAATAATAATAATAATAATTCAATATAAAAACAAATGGCATTTAAGTATGTGTTTAAGCAGCATTGATACAATCTTTGTAAGTTAGTATTTTTTCACATATACACTCAGCAATATCTTTACATTTTTTTCTAATGTTTTCCTGCCTTAGACATGTCGTAGTTTTCATGATAGTTTCCGTTTATTCAACGTAATTTCCGTTTATTCAACGTAATTTATAATTCATTATGTTAAAAGTTTTCATTTGTACATGGTATGTCCACTTTTTGAGATGAAAAAGTATATACTCGTCTTAACTATTTAAGTATATATTACGAGCAAAATTATTAATGCGAAAAGAAACTTTTTTCTCAAGGCTCTACATGCTGCTTCAAATGAATTCAGTACACGGATTCAAAAGTCATTCTCTAAAACGGTTAATCACCATTTTGTCTTAATATACTCTCTTTTTCCATCTCAATTACTAGCCTTATTTTTGTTGTTGCTGCTGTAATGATGTTGTAATGTTATTGTTTTGCTTCTTTCCTCTTCCTGTTCTTATTTTTCTTTGTATTGTTATTATTTCATGTATAACATTTCGCAACATTCATGTTAATTCATTGCAGAAATTTCACTATAAAATAACTGTTCTGGAAAGGTTTCATATTTCTTCCATGGGTAACATTGCAAATATATTACCTTGACGACGGAGTCGGCCAAGTTATTCCCGTTGAAGGCAGTTGAATTTCGGTAATGCTTAGTACAACTTGCAATGGAAGCCTCAGTTGGAGGCCAAACGGCACAATGACTGGCGGAATCGGTGGTAATATGGGAAATGTCAGCTCCGGCCCAAGCTTGGAAAATGTCTCCACCAGTACCTGGAGTACCTCGGAAAACCTGTCTGCAGAAATATTCTAAATAGAGCAATCGCCTTTACGTTTTTTTACCAAAACTCCACTATATATATGTCAAATATAACATGAATGCAATAATCAAAGATCGATTCAATGATATATAGAACTACAATTATTTCTAAGCCTAGTTACTGTATAATTAACGTCCATTTCCACAATGACATTTCAGAAGTAATGTTATAATAATTGGATTAAGATAGGTATTGTATACATATGTATTGCATACTGCATTCAATTCTGGACTCCAGTGTCAGCTGAGGTTATTCCTTGGAAAGCTTCTTTGCTCAGATTGATGATGTGTTTTACGATATCCGAAAAGCCCTTAAATAAATTAATACTAAAATCATCATTGAATTGTGCAGCTTATTTACTTTTGAAAAAAATGCTTCACTCAAAGACTCTGTTACCTGGCATTTCTCTGTACGTTGGAAAGGGTACATTACGGCACAAATGTTTATAATTGTTGAGTCCTAGGCGTCTCAAATTATTTCTTGAAAATCTCTTTATATGAACTATTTAAGTGTTGTACCCCTTTAAAGCTCACCCTTCTTTAGTACCTTAGTAAGTAGTTAATTCCTTTATAATTGGCTATAACGATAATCTGAGGAAATGAACTTTTATTATCATGTATAGTCGCCCTCAACAGTTACAACTCTATTGCTTCTCTACAGGATGGTCTTCTATTTCCTAACTTTGATCAAATATCTTCTCCTTTCAAACCTGGATGGAAGTATGTATACCTTTATATAGGACTTAACAAATGACCAGATAAGGTGTTCTGTTTGATACCACATTAATGACATCCTATTTAATGCATTTTTTCTATTTAATTTGATTTGTTTTCTATTTGCAAACTTTTGTAAGATTCATTCATTCAGTGTTAGGTGTGAAAATAATACTACTCATAACAGTTACGATTAAAAACATAAAACAACGAGTCTACTTATACCAAGAAACACCGAATGTAATGTTGAAATGTATAGTCTCGATATTATCAAAATCCTTAGCAATATAATTTAGCCTGTTGAGTACGTAAAATAAACGTTATTCTATTTAAATGTGTATTCAGCGTACGATCAATGTATGTAATTGTAAAGATAGGTTTTATCAAATGGAACTGAAAATGTGATTGACACCTCACTAAATCCAGTCAGAAACTCTGAAGGATTACATACAATATCATGATATACAAAGCAGTAGTATTTCTTTCCAAAAAGCCGTCCTTCTCAGAATGATGACGCTGCTCCTTTTAATTAAATGCTGACCATGCAATCTTTAAACGGTACATAATGTTTTGTAATTCTTCTATGCTTGCATTTTATAATCATAAAATGATTTTCAAATACGTCAGCAATAAGAAAATCATTTTTTTTTCTTTTCAGTAGGTGCTGATTCAATGAATATACCACTTTGTATAATAGAACAGTAAAAGAATGCAACAGAACATCATGCAGTGTTTGCATCACTATTGTCATCATGCTTATTATTTATCATTTGAAAATGCAGTCTGGCTTCATATATAGACAAAGAAAGACAAGAGAGAGCAAACAAAAGAGCGATAAATAAGGAAAAGAAAAGACCTTCATTGTTGGAGCTTTGGAGAAGGCCAAGGATATCGTTCAGCTTGCCACAAATATCCATCAGCTTGTTGGTGAGATTCTGGCCCAATGCATCCAGATCAATGTCCAGTTCTACTACTTGGTTATAAGTCGCATTAAGAAGTGCATATATGTCGTCCAAGTTATCAAGTCCATCTGAAAATAAAACTGTATTTGTTACATAACATGCATTTATGTATATTGGTGTTTGTCCATCTCTCTCTCTCTCTTTTTCCCTCTCTGTATGTTTATTAAATTGTGTGTGTGTGTGTACTGTTTTTCGTTAATTCAGTTTGTTTGCTTTATTTGAACCTCTTTATTTCAGAAAGTATCTCTGTTAAAATCTAGTAGATTATATCCGTCCACTATGTGAGGTCAACTGTTGACGTAGACTTCGTGTATTCGCAATGCTATGTAAATATTTACTTTTCAACTGTCTTTTCTGGTCAATAGGCAAATCATATAGATCATACTAATTGATTCCTCCTGTAAATACCCTTGGCCCGCTTGGGATGTCTACCAGGCTTGATATGCTCTCCTGCATGTCTTGAAGAGGCGACTAGTAAGGACAGGAAGCACGGGGACTCAATGTATAGCGTTTCGGACTTGCGACGAAACGAGTAAAGGTTAGAATCCTTCTATCGGATCAATCCAGGGCTTCTACTGTGGTATGTGCTTGGGCAAGGATTTTTTACTCAGATTACCTCCGCATTAACTTTTACAATATTTTCAAGCAAACTGTGGTTGTAATTGAAATTCTCCAAATGTACTTTGACCCGTGTGACGAGACGTTAGCGGAGGAGGAAAAGAATGAGACAAATATTCTGCAATGTTAAGATACGGACAAGATGAAAAACACGAGTCATTAACTGTCATCCAACGTATTAGGACGGATTGTGGCGCACAAAAGCGTAACAGACGGAGGCATGGCATCGCAAAACAAATGAAGGATCCAACAATATTTTTGAAACTATATTTCGCAGACAATAATAATAATAATAATAATAATAATAATAATATTAATTGTTTCGATGGAATCTGTTGAAACCGTTTTGTTAGTTATAACGACGATAACGATAACGTAGATGATAATAGTGATATTCCTTCAAACTATCTTACCTAGATTGTCTTCTAAGTTAGACAGGAAGCCTACCAACTCACATATCTTGTAGTACGTGAGGTTATTGAGACCTCCACCGAAAAACCAATCGTGAAGGCATTGTTGGTAATCTGTTCTTACCTCAACCAAGGCAAAAAATAATATTATTCCGATTCTCCCCAACATTTGAGTTTTCCCTTCAGAAATGTGAAGTGATCACTCAGCTCACGGTGTGATGAATTAGCAAACTCGTCTGTATTTATGCTTTCAACAAAAACACGCCCTTTCCATTAAAACCTTTCCACGTCAGCCGGCCATATGTATATCGTAAAATCAAACCTTTCATGTCACAGTCATTAATTATTGACAATTCAGACTGTTAATATTTACAATCTGTGTACAAAGACAATGAAGTTTCAACTGACAGTTTAAAAGTTTTCTTTATTACTATATTTGAGTCAGATGGCCACAGACAAATAGTGTTACATCTTTCAACGAAGACTTAAATAATTTGTTACAGGTTGTAAACCATATATTTATTATATCTATTTGTGAAGATTCTTAATCATGATGGCAGTCAACAATATTAAAACTAATATACAGCAGACGAATGTTAACTACAGACTAAGTTGAAAATGAAACTATAAATAAGTAGGGATATAAGTATATCATAAAGGGCTGAGGATGAAAATAAACAAAAGTAAAGTAGCTATAGAAAGCTATAGCAGTAAAAACTTAAAGACTGATAGATTTAAAAAGTATAATATTTTAAAGGCATGTTTGAATCTCGGGTGTAAATTTTAAATACCTTAAATTTACATTGTATTCACGTTCTAGTAACCGAGATAATAATTGCCGAAAATGAAATAAAAATATTGGTTCGGTCTGAATATTACTCTCATACGGGTACGTTAGTCCAAAAACACCAAAAAATGTTCTAACAATGTATATTGTCTGTTCTGGAGGAACGAAACAGGGCTTTATTCTACAGTGTAATGTGTGCATAATACTTTGTTTATGTGTGTGCTGGATTATTAAATAGTAATGTTTGTCAAGACAACCACTTTATTATTGCATTTTGTTCGCTTCAAATTAATCAACCAGAATATGTAAGTAGCCTGCAGCACTTGGTTCATTAACGTCACGTTTAGAGAAAGTATATCGATCAGAAAACTCTCGTACGTTTTGCAATCACATTTTTATAACCTTCCAAAGTTTATGATGTTACATTGACATGATTAAGAAATATATGGTACTCGATGCTTATTAACTGACTTCATCAAAGGAGGGTAACGTTAGCTAGTATTTGTTATATGTTTAAATTAATACGATATGCTTTCTATCCAATTTGTAAAGACATGCTTCATCGATCTATTTCTCTATCACGTTTCTTCTTTAACGCCTATAAAAATTTTGCTAAATTAAATTACCGCCGTGCTGCTAAAACACATGCTAATTACATACTGGATTATCCAATTGACACATATATGATCGCACAATATACAAAATAAATAGCTTTAAGAAGGTAAACCAAGGGCAAAATACATGATCACACACACATTTGGAGACTATAACTTTCGAATTCAGAAGTAACGTCAGATTTTACGTCAAAAGAATAACGTAATATAAATCTCTTATCATGATATCATTTGTATGCGTATTTTATACCGTTAACATATGAATGTTTTCTGTGCGTGTATTGGCACATTTGTGCTCTGTGTAAGATATAACTTGTCACTTGGGCTTATTATGCACTGCCAATAATATTTGCTTATCTTGCTGCCTCATTAACCTGTGTCTTCCGTTAAAATTTAATTCAATGAAATGAACACGTCCTCATCTATTATCGATATCGCACATCAAAGACAAAAGCAGACTACATCTTCCAAATTTGCAGACGGCCCGTAAGACGAATCATTTCAATGAGGTATTATAACCTGTTCCTCGTTACTAACAATATACTGATCAATCATTTTTATGTAAGAGTATTATTTTGTCAAATAATGTAATCGCAGTCTAGCAAATTCAAACATTCTATATAATTTTCTACGGTTCATATTTTGTAATCTTTATTTGTATCATGGCCAAAACATACCATTTCAGCATCAGTGAACAAAATAACACTCACGTCTATTGAATATGACTTTTGTCGCTTACATTGCGAATATAGTTGTTTACTAAAGATGCATTTCTGATTATACGGATATAATAAATTAGTGTAACTGAATGAAAAACACAAAGTTTTATGAACTATCAGCTAGTCCTATACCATAATACTTAATTTCGCATTTTGAAATGAACGTGCACGATATTCTTTTAGTGGGAAAAGGATGTTTCAATCCTACACAACATTTATCTATTTTCGAGACGCGTGACAGCAATTATAAAGGTGAATATTAAGTAAGATTTCCACATCATTACATAAGTACCATGCTGCAATTGATTAAACTGTTTGCAATCACAACAATGGAACTCGTATTTATCTGTTGAGGTAGATGCCTTTTACAAGTCATTGTTTCCATACTCTGGTTTGGAACTACTTTCATTGCTAACTAAACATCACTGTAATCAATCTCTCCTCTTGTCCTCACGTTACCCATTCTATTAATGTCAAAGTGGCTATTTCAGGTTGATTTTCAATCTGCTATGAAAATTAGGTATAAAACATCTTTTGTCGGTATTACTTACATGTGACTGAATGTGTCTTACATCTATACACTTGAAGAAACTATGTGACGTCAACAAACCAGTTTTTCTTCCACAATTTACTGTGAGTTATATAATCAAATGTATAGATTTAAAAATTACGATCTATATCCGTTTTGTTTTTCACATTTGTACTTGTCTGTAACGCAAGCTGAGGTTTCAAAGCTATCTCGCAAGGCACAAAGACGTCCAAAAGAGTATTTCCAGTAGTCTAATATCCGGATTGAGAGGAATCTACAAACTATAAATTGATGTGCGTAAGAACACGATAACAACCTTAAAGATAACATGGCGCTCTTTGGTGAGAAAGAAAGAAACACACATTTGCCGTTGATAGGGAAGTTGAAGGTGAGAGGGTTCGTTTCTATACAAAAAAGATCTGAGCCATCATTGGCTTTAACGTTTACATAAATGAAGCTGATTGTGCAAGAATTAGTCAAGAGTGGGACTAACCGGTGAAAATAATTCGCGTGTAACATTAGCCGATAAAGATCGAGTCCAGAGACATTTCATGAAAAAATATAAAGCGTTTTTTCATTTCACCCGATTGTTCCAAATGTGACTTAGATATGTCCGAGAATGGATATAAATGATCAAACATGAATGTAGACTACAAATTAAATTTACTAAACGAGTCTTATGGTAATAAAATTGTGACATTACGGAGTGTCAGTATCCGTGTTAATCGTATCAAACTTCTAATATAGGTTTATAAACCTACTAATACAGAAATAATATAACAGAAATCGTATTCTATTTTGTGGAAGAAATAAAATGGAGGTGGGGTTAAATATATAGTGTAGTGTTTTTATATTAAATTGTTCAGGCGTGCGTTGATCAATAGAATAGCAATATAATAGTACACTTTATCATGATAAATCTCAAATATTGCCAACAATTTGTTCTATTCAATCAATCATGAAATATGGCACCATTTAGGTCAATAACCTCGAGCGAAAATAAACTCATTTGTCCAGAAAAGCTCTTCTCGTATTTAACATACTTTTATCTCCTATGACGTGCTTATGAAAGAGGCGATTTATTGTCAAGAACAATCCATAAGTTAGTTTCTATCTCTATCTATCCATCTAACACATTTCTTCTTTAACGACTATCTAAATTATGCTACATTAAATTACCACCGTGCTGCTAAAAATATGATAACGCACACAATTGGAGACCATAACTTTTGAATTCAGAAGTTACGTCAGAATTTACGTCAAAAGAACAACGTAATATAAATCTCTTATCATGATATCATTTGCATGCGTATTTTATACCGTAAACAGCGGGACGTTTTATGTGCGTGTATTTGCACATTTGTGCTCTGTGTAAGATATAACTTGTCACGCGGACTTATTATGCACAGCCGATACTATTGGCTTGTTTACTGTCTCATTAACCTGTGTCTTCCATTAAAATTTAATTCAGTAAAATGAGCACGTCCTTAGCTATTATCGATATCGCATATCAAAGACAAAATCAGA
Source organism: Sinohyriopsis cumingii (assembly GCA_028554795.2). Classification (NCBI taxonomy): domain Eukaryota; kingdom Metazoa; phylum Mollusca; class Bivalvia; order Unionida; family Unionidae; genus Sinohyriopsis; species Sinohyriopsis cumingii. Next base: position 55,891,452 of record CM068828.1, read on the forward strand.
CTACCGCTTACAAATCAGCAGACGGTCCTTTAGCTTAATCAATTTAATGAGTTATTATAACCATTTTCACGTGACCAACAAAATATTGATAAATCATTTTTATGTAAGAGTATTATTTTCTCATACAAATTATAATGTAGTACATGAAATTCACACTTTCTATATAATTTTATAATGTTCATATTTTGTAATCTTTATTTGCATGATGGCCACAAAACACCGTATTTAAACATCAGTAAACAAAATAACACTCATGTATATTGAAGATGATTTATTTCGCTTACATTGTGAATATTGAAGGGTACTAAAGGTGCATTTCTAATGATACGGATATGATAAGTGAGTGTTACTGAATGAAACCCAAAAAGTTATTTTATGAAATATCAGCTAGTCCTATATCATAATACTTATTTTCGCGTCTTAAAGGAGACCAGAAGCAAACAATTTCCTTTTGTATATGTAATTCTCTACAAATTTTAATTGGACTTTGATGTTTATAATTTAAATATCGTAGGCAGGTAGTGCTTATACCACGATTCCGTAAATTGCCGAGTTTTTCCGAGCTTTGATGAAACGACAGATCACGTGGTCCCGTGACGCAATACTAGCCAGTCCTCAAATACAAACATATACATGGCGAGCGAGACAGACAGGAGCAGACCAGTTTTGGGTTGCTCATTAAAAAGTTGAATATTCTTCCGAGTTATGCTCATAACTATATCTGTTGAATTGTGTGTTAACAATGTGTTTAAGACCTGACAGCAGAAAAGTACAACAGTAAGAAGATGCTCATATTTCATATTTTGGAATTTAAAAAATGCAATGTAATTTTTAAATAAATACTGTGTTGTGCAAAAATGTGATAAGGATTAAGTGATGGTGTTCAATGTAAAAATTAAAATTTTACTACAATGCAATAAATTCATTTAAGAAGGATGAGGTTCAATCGTATTACATGTAAATGACATATTCATTACCTACCCCCAACACACACACACACACACACACACACACACACATCACCACCACCACCGAAGGTATGATATCTTGAAAATATACATCCAACACTGAAACGCTGAGAGATAATACTGAATTCTGGGCGAAGAGACTAGAACGGGGACAGACTTGTGTGCGAAGCAGTATCCATTACCTTGGAGGTGTAAATGGCACTGAGAACGTTTTTCATCGGTCGAAACTTAAGCCATTAGTTTTTCACACACAAAAAACCCCACAAATAAATCTGCAAAGCAGAAATCATAAGTACTTAATTTAAACATTAAGAAGCTTCCTTCTTATGATTCAATCACAGTATATTTTACATGCAGGCTACAGATAACGTATTGACAAATCTGATAGTATATACATGTCTGGTATAAATAGTTTATGTACCTACTGGTCGGTGCTGAAAGAAATGTTTTAGGCCCAGGCCCAGGGCTGGTGACTTAAATAAAATCACTAACCCTGACTGAAATTCCACAAGCCCGGACAGTTCATACCTGTCAGCTCTCAAGCCGGGAGAAAAAACTCCCGATTTCCACACATACCTCCTGATCTCGTACTATCTCCCGAGTTTTCGCAGAGAACTCCCTATTATTGCATTATGTCTGCCAATTTTCATTTCTCAGAAGAAGAAGAAAAAAAAACCCACATACATAAATGGATAAAACGCATACAATCCACAGGTGCCATATTCTATTTTATCACTTGTGAATACTGTAATGACGAAATAATAAATATCACACGAGTTTTTTTCTTCAGTAAATAGAATGTTAAGATTAAACATTATTCGCATAAATTTCAGATTTTTTAAAACACTACAACAGAATTGTAGTAATAAAAACGTTAAAATAATAAAATTGTCACCAATTAGCTTAAATGCCATGAATGATCACTGTGAATGTTGCCTACATTTCTCTGCAAACAAAATCAGTCTTCATTTCCACCAAAGAAACTCGACCAGTTAACACCTGACATTCCTCTACTGTATATGTAAAGTTTAATTACTATGATTAAATTAAAAGAAGGAATAAAAGAAAATATGCCACGCAGTAAATGTGCTCCCAAAGAACTAATTCAGAATAAATATTTTATTCAGTAAACAGTGTTACACGCCTTAAGACTTAAAGGTAAGGAAATAAGGTGGGAATTAAATGTGGGAAAAACAGATTTTAACTTTAAAATGAAGTTCTAGGCATCGTAAGTTATAATAAAATAGGGCATCGTTTATTTGCCAATCAATGTTGATGTTTACATATACATATTGTAGAACATGGTTTCTTTGAAGTATGTCCGAAGGGCAGTCCTTTTCACAAGATAAATTAATTGATAACGATTAACTGTTAATCAGTCACACTGGCCTAATGCTTGTGTACTCAATTCTAACCTTTAGCTATTATGCAGTTTAGCCACAGCTGACCAGAATAAGATACAAGGGTCTCGTCCTTGGGGATAATAAGGCTTATCACAGGGAGAAATGGCGAGTCCCATGGGCGCTCGCACATTGGGGCAAAGGGTGGGGTTAATAGTAGCCTACCAACCCAATTTCCATTGTCAGCCAGTTGAATCGAAACTTTGATTTTATTACTGACCTCTTTTCTTTTAGTCGCTGCTATTTAAACATCCCAAGGGATAGTTTTATATCAGTCCCAGTCATTACAGATTACCGTTTATACATACTACGTGTAACAGGCATAGTCTGATGTTTTTTTTTTAATTTTTAATTTTTGTTTAAGATTATTGAAAATTGTGTTTTCTCGAAACATGACCGTGTCAGGGGTTTACAGTCTTATTTTACTAAAGCTTCCATTTGATTAAAATCAGATCTCAATTTCACCTAGGACAGAGGTGATTTGGTTTCGATTGTGCCGTGTTCAGGTATGTATGTCAACATCTTGAAAATACATTTACTCATTTCACCAGCGCGATCAAAGTTTCCCCAGGAAAACAATCTTTTCCAACAAACCCGACGGGCACCTAACTTTGAATACAGGATGGGACCGAACTAAAATCAGAGAGGCCCGGGGTGTCGGGCTGTCACGTTTTAGCACTGCTGGTGTAGATAAAAGATCTGCGAATTGATGTTGCATTTTGTGGTCACTTACCCGGCTTTCTGCATATTTTCGTAACTCACACGTTTAACACTTTTCCCAGGATTTAAAATATCCAACAGTATATCTGGAACAGCGACAACTTTTAGTCTAGGGCTGGCATTTGCGTATCCTAGAGCTGTCATTTTTTTTCAGGATCGTTCTCGTAACATTCCTTTAGAAATGTAATGTAATACAGAAATGTAATACAGAGTGCTGTATGGTGTTGCTTTGAAATCGACTCGCTTGTAATAATGTATCCATACTTTCTTTATGCCGTTATCTTTGGAAAAAAAATGTTGTCCACAGGCTTTTCTTAATGTGCTATTACACCCGTAAGCAACGTAAAACGGCATGGTCTTTTATTCTGGCAACTCCCAGTTGGGCTGCTGGAGTCGCTACTATGACGTCACACCCCGAAAGTAACCGAATAGGCGCGCACATTGTGCATACGAGGTCACGGAAATTCAGCTCCTAGAAGATATGCCAATATTTAAATATTGGCATTACGGTCGCAGATGATACTTCAGAATAAGGTTTTCTTCTATAGTGCTTTTATTATTATTGTATCTTTCCATTGGTTTCTGGTCTCCTTTAAAATGAACGTACATCATATTCTTTCAGTGGGAAAAGAATGTTTCAATCCTACACATACCTTTCGGGCTGCCTAGTGGTTAGAGCATCCACCTAGGATGCGGGAGGTCGTGGGTTCGATCCTCAGCCGAGTCATACCAAATACTTTCAAAACTGATACTAATAGCTGCCTCGCTAGGCACTCAGCATTAAGAGGTTAGTGTTAGGACTGGTGGGCATGGTGCCAGGATAATGTGACTGGGTGGGACATCATGCTACTTGTCTGCGGCATGATACCCCAGTGCTAGACACCACTATAAACTGTCACTTTGCATACATCGTAGCGATATGACTGAAACATTGTTAAAACAACGTTAAAAGTCCAGATCACGTCACATCAATCCTACAAAACATTTTTACATTTTGGAGACGCGTGACAGCAATCATAAAGCTGAATATTACGTAAGATTTCCACATCATTACAGAAGTGCCCTGATGCACCTGAGTAAGCTGTTTGCAATTACAACAATGGAACTCGTATTTATCTGTTGAGGTAGATGCCTTTTTCAAGTCATTGTTTTTTGACTACAGTTTGGAACTACTTTCATTGCTAAACTAAACATCACTGTAATCACTCTCTCATCTTATCCACAACTTACTCATTTTATTAATGCTAAAGTGGCTATTTCAGGTTGTTTATCAATCTGCTATGAAAATTAGATATGAAACATCTTAACTCCGTATCACTTACGTCTGACTGAATATGTCTTACATCTACACACTTGAAGACACTATGTAACGTCGACAAACCAGTTTTTCTTCCAAATTTTGCTGTGAGCTATGCTAGCAAAAGTATAGATTTTAAAATTACGATCTGTAGTCGTTTGTCACGTCGTTAGTTTCTGCAATGCAAGCTGAGGTTTCAAAGCTATATCGCCAGACACAAAGACTCCCTGAAAAGTATTAGCTGCAAACATATAAATACGACTTTCTTTTGTTTGTTGTTTTTGGTGTAAATTCTTACCACTTGTTTGAATTCCGGATTGTGAGAAATCTGCAGACGTTAAATTGATGTGGGTCAGAATACGACAATAACTTTAAAGATAACATGCCACTCTTTGGCGAGAAAATTGAAACACACACATACACCTGGGATGGGGAGGATGAAGGAGTGATGGTTCGTTTCTATAAACAAAGAACTGAACCATCCTTGGTTTCAACTTGGAAATACAAGTAATATTAAGTAATACATAAATGAAGCTGATTATGCAAGAGATAGTCAAGAGTGGGACTGACCAGGAACATTAATTCGCGTGTAACATTAGCCGATAAAGATCAAGTTCAGACATATTTCAAGAAAGAATATAACGTGTTTATTCATTTCACCAGATTGTTCCAAATGTGATTTAGGTAAGGCTGAGATTAGAACCCAACGATCAAATGCGAGTGTAGACTGCAAATTAAATTTATTAAACGTGTCTTATAGTAATGAAATTGTGACATTATGGAATGTTAGCATACATCTTAATCATAGAAAATTTTTATATAGGTGTATGAACCTACTAGTACAGAAATAATATAACAAACGTCGTATTCTGTTTTATGGAAGAAAGAAAGTGGAGTTGGGCTTAAATGTACACTGTAGTGTTTGCATAATAAATTGTTCAGGAGTGCCTTTATCTATAAAATAGTACACTTTATCATGATGAAGACTCAAACATTGAAAACAATTCGTTTCATTCAATCAAGCATGACCTTATATGACACCTTTAAGTAATGGAGATCAAAGAGAGGAACCACGATTGTTGTATTGACCTCATAGTTACTAGTGAGAATTGTTGTCTGTGTAAATTACAGATTTAGGAGAATATAAAACAAGAAAGAGTGGATGTTCCACAAGTTGTACTCCCAGAGAAAACAATTTTAAATAAATTTCTTCTCAGTATGGACAAGTCCTTAACAACGAATATATTAATGAGAAAGCTATTTAGGATGAAACACGTCTTGATAGTATTAAAATAAACAATTTTAAAGGTCCATCGTAGATGTTATCCGGTGCTCTTAGAAAGCATTGGTCTGTCCGTAGTGTGCTCCTGCATAAAATCTATAAAACCCTTTAAAGTACGTAGCAAAAGGTTGGTGTTGACAGAGATGAAGCATTTGTTATCAAACCCACTCACTAGACAGACAAATAAATAAATAATTACATAAATGCATTCATAAAATATCGTGCATGTTTGTGTACCACGTTCCCATCTGTAATTTCTCACCAAGAACCCAACTGAAGGGCATCCAGAAAACACACATCTGATCGTGCATCTATCACGGATATATGAATGCCAATTAAATACACTATCAACTTTTAATGACCAAATGTTTTATGTTATGTAATTTTAGTATCCACCTAACTACTGGTATTTCGTATAAAATACAATGTGAAAGTCAATTGACACAAAAGTTCTGGATGTATAGCATTCCAGTGCAATAATGCTAAACTGTCGATACGTGTACATTAGACGATGCTTTGGACATAGACAACTAACATTTCGTACAGTTAATTTATAGCAAACATCCATACAGACAGAAAAACAAACAAAGTAATTCACTAATATTGAATTTGCTTCCGCAGTCACCATATAATACTGCATGCGACGATAATGTTCTAGAAGTCATACCCGGGAGACGGGCCACTGGGTGCATTCACCACCACCGTCAAGCCATTATAATTTGGGCCTCTGTCACAATTTCGGTACGTCTTGATGATATTTAAGGTGGAGAGGGTGTTCTATAGGAGGTAGAAAATGAGACCAAGTAAAGGCAGTTTAATAATAGACAAAAATGGCATTTACATATTTTATTTTCAGCAGAATTGTGCAAATCTATGCTTCCTGTCAATAATACATACCGCAGCGTCCATCACATTTTTCCATCTGAATTTTCCTGCGCATGTCATGTTTTTGTTCCCATGATAGGTTCCCTTTATTCAACGATATTTATATTTCAATATATGGAAATTTTGTCCTTGTTTTAATCGAAAAGTATATACTCGTCTTACCAATTTAAGTATATATTCCAAGACAAATTAATAATGCAACAAAAATTCTTTTCGCAACGTTTAACGCACTGCTTCAAATGTATTCAGTGCATGGATTCAATGGAAGCATCAGTTGCGGGCCAAACGCCACAAGGATTGGAAGAATCGGTGGTAACATTGGAAACGTCAGCTCCTGTCAAAGATTGGAAAATGTCTCCACCAGTGCTTGACGTAACTCGGAAAACCAGTCTGTAGAAATCTTCTAAATAAAGAAATCGTCCTTTAAGATTTATACAAAAACATCCGCTATATATTCAAATGGAAAGTATAATATCAATGTCACAGTCAGTGATCCAATTATATATATATATATATATATATATATATATATATATATATATATATATATATATATATATATATATATATATAGAATTAAAATTGTTTCTAAAACTAGTTACTGCACAGTAACGTCCATTTCCACAATGACATTTCAGAAGGAAGAATTACAAATAGAACGTTTATGTTTTATGTGGTTTCATCTTGGCTACAACTAGACTTGTTTTTTTTCCATTAGATTCCACCACATTCGTTTCGAAGTGGGTCAAGTTAAACTGTGCATAAATAGGGACTTTGTAAACAATTAATTCATTCCATTCCTCGATCAAACTACAGAATCCATCAGTGTTCAAAGTTTGCATTTTTATTCAGATAAACGTCTAGTGGAATTATTTATTTTAAATATTCATTGTTGTACTAAAGTGTTCAATTAATCTTGGATTTATACACACTAATTGGAATTATTGTGTACTCAATGAAAGACACTAGAATTGCATCATTGTGCTATATCTGGACACTCAAGACTATTGAAATTCCATAATTCTGCCATTTACTAGCACGTTTAGGATTAATTATTTCACAATACGTTAAGTGTCTCCTGACGTTTCACTTCTATTGATGAGAAATTAATTGCTTGATTTTACCTTAATTGCAAAATTCACCATATGATATTCCTGATGAACTTCTTTGGGTGACCTCATAGCAAATCATCCATGAGAAAACTTTGTTGTAATTTCACACTACGCTTGTTTTGCAAGTCGCTCATGAGCATTCATGTAGTTGACTTTAGCCGTTCTCACTATCTTTTCAACATCCTTTCTATAACCGAGTGGACTGTATTATTTCGCGGTTATATTCATGTTTTTTATATCAATGTGATTTTTAATCCAATGAGTGAACTTTGTCCACGAAGTGTAATTTTAGCCTTCATGCGTCTTTGATTATCAAATGAACATTCTTTCTCCATATGTAGGTCTAATAGCGTTCAAACAATGAATGAGATCAATAACAGCACGATGACGCACAGAGATACCATTTGATACTATATATAGATCATGTCGGTAACATGCAGCATTGACACGATTTATGGGTTTTCCTACGGATTCGTCGATTGTTAAATCAAGTTGTATATCCAGCTGTGTTTCAGGTCAGAAGTAACTGTATCCGGGAATATGTCTTTCTTCTTGGTAGTATCTCGAACCGAGGAAGACAAGTTGTGCGATCTCATCGACATTGGACACGCATGTGGCTCCGGAGTCCAAATTCCGATGCACAAAAGCAGTTGCAGGTGGGGAATGGGACACGGTGGTTGGAGTTGGCTGGTACACAGCTCTGTGACGTTTCTCTCACGAGCTGCAGCAAGACGATGACAGCGTCAACCTCGAAGAAGGAACTGACTTTTCCGGTCAGGGCTCGCCAGTGATTTCTGTCTTTTTTCAGGGAGCCATCACTGGATATTGTGTTGTCTACGAATGTGAAACTGTAAACATTTTTTACCTGCGTGTCGCCAATGGTGATGCATCGTTGTGAAGGGACAGTGCTTGGGGCTGGTTGGAAGAGGACTTCTGTCTTTCCTAGGCTAATTGTGAGTCCAAATAGATCAGAGACTTCAGAGAACCTGTCCACTATTGCCTGTAGGTGAGTCACTTCATGCTCCTTGAGGCCACAGACATAGGCAAAGAGTGCTTAATTGATGAGTTTTTCTAGAGTCCTGGTTTTTGCAGCTAGGCGACGGAGGTCAAGCACTATTCCTTCCTGGCGATATCTAATGTAGATACCAAGTTCATGGTCACGGATGGCATGGAGCAGTACCTGTGTGAAGAAGAGGTTTAAGAGTACCGGAGCGAGTACACAGCCCCGTTTGACACCGTTAGATATGGGGAATTTCTCAAAGGGTTCGCCGTCTGAGAGAATCTCTCCAGTCATGTCATCTTAAAAGAGCCGGATGAGGTTTGTAAACTTCTGAGGACAACCATGCTTCTTGAGTACTACCCACAGTGCGTCTCTGTTGACTGCATATAAAGACTTTGTCAGGTCCACACATACGGCATGTTCTGTTCAAAGCACTTCGCTTGGAATTGTCTCAATGCGAAGATCATGTCAACGGTGCAGCGGTCTGGGCGAAAACAACTCTGAGACTCGAGGAGGTTATCTTCTGACACTGCGCAATAAGCCTGTGCGAATGATGCGAGCAAGTATTTTGTCAGCTATGAGAGCAAGGAGATGCTTCTGTAGTTACTGCAGTCCGCACGTGTACCTTTATTCTTACAGAAGGTCACAAATGATGAGTTTGGGAGGACGTCTGGCACCTTCTCGTCCGTCCAGATGCTGATAAGCACATCGGGAAATGCCTCCAGAGTCTGTTCACTGACAGCCTTGTACACATCCGCTGAGATACCGTCCTTTCCAGGTGCTCTGCCACAGTTCATTTGTTTTACTGCCATCCTCAACTCCTATACTGCTGTCGGAACAACCAGTTGGTCGTGCATTGGCTGTTGCGATATTTGGTCAAGAACAGTTTGGCTGACCAATGATAGCAGGTTTAGGAGCTACCTAAAGTGTTCTTTCCATCTATCCTTAATGCCAGTCTTGTCCTTTATTAGTCTACTGCCATCTGCAGCAAGCAAGGGGGCAGCGCTAGACTTTGAAGGGCTGAAAATAAATTGGTGACATTGTAGAACTCTTTGGAGTTGTTAGTGTCGGCATAGTGTTGCACTCAATTAGCTTTCCTTTCCCACCACTGGTCATGCATCTTAAGGATTTCTCTATGAGCCTCAGCTTGATAGGATTTGAAGCGGTCTGTTTTGGTGACGACGTTTGTGTTGTTCTGCCAGTCCATGAAAGATTTGTTCGTTTTGGCTAGCAGATCTTCAATGGCACCGTTGTTCTCGTCGAACCAGTCTTGATGGGTTCGCTCCTTGGGGCCCAGAGTCGCCATAGGTGTTTCTCTTATCATGTCCCTGTGCTTGTTCCATTTCTCAGAGGCATTTCCACGTATAGGTCCGTTGGTGGATAGCTTCTCATCTAGGCTCTTCTGAAAATTAAGCTGGGTTGAAGGCTGTGCGCAAAAGCTTAGGACGCCTTGCGTGAGGTGGGGGAATGAGCAGCTTTAGGGTAGTTCGGACAAGTATGTGGTCTGTCCAGAAATCCGTGCTGGCTGACTATTGCATAGACGATTAATTGCCATTGGCGAGATCTAGGGTGCATCTAGGTGTTATTGTGTTTGTTCGCCATTATGAACATTGAAGCTTGTGATGAGGAGTTCAAATTCTGCGCATTTGCTGAGTAAGATCAGGCCATCTATGTTCATCTTGCCGACACCGTGCTAGCCAAGACACCATACCATCGACCATAATCGCAGCCAACACGGACGTTGAAATCCCCCAGTAGTATGATCTTGTTGTCAGTTGGAACTGAGCACAGTACAGAGCTGACGTCCGAATAGAACTGCTCGACGGTTTCCGCTTAGCTCGAGAGGGTATGGGTGGACGCGCTTATGATTTTTGCGTGGCGTTTGTGGCTAATAGGTAGTCGCAATTTCATTAGCCTATCATTGATACCAAGAGGCAGGTTCGGGAACTGCTTCCTTAGACTTGATTGGATAGAGAAGCCGACTTCGTAGATCCTGTCTTCGTTTTGGGCTTTTCCTTTCCAGAAGAAAGTGTAGCCACTTTTGATAGCTCAGTCAGCGAACCCTCCTCTGCAAACCTGGTTTCACTCAAGACAGCAACGTCGATATTGTAGCGTGAAATCTCCTTAGCAACTCGGGATGTTCTCCTGTGAGGGATTGCTATGTTCTCTTTGTTCATGAGAGTACGGATGATCCATGCTCCAATAAGAAGTTTTTTCTTTGATAGTCTTGATCGCAGATATGGATGATCATAGTAGCCGCGGAAAGCTGGCCTGATTTTGAAGAGAAGATTATTTTTAGGGCAGCTTTTCTAGGCCCTTCACTATGCAGGGTGAGCATTTCTTTCCTGAAAAGGTCTCCTCAGTTGCCCTGGATGCTGACGAACTGTTCCGCTGCCCTGGGTACAGAGAAGCGCGACCACTTGTCCAAGGGCCAGATACGTGCAAGTCTCTGACCACAACTCCCAGTGGTCATCTCCACTTATTGCTTCGCCAGTCGCCCATCACGGTAGGACTTCGGTAGGCGCATGTAAAGAACGATGAGTGTGATGATGGGGATATATGGTGGGTGCACAACATGACCTGTGCGTGAAGGAGATTAACATGAATCAGCATTTGCACAAAGACAGCCTCAATCTCTCGGACTTGAAAGTTGTAACTCAGTGGTATGAAGATTCGTCACGGCTAGGGACTATTTCGGCCTTGTCATGCCCTATGCTTTGCACAAAACGTTTGGAGTTTCGCTTTCGTGGCCGTTGGATCACTCGGTTGATTTCTTCCGCTCAGTTTGTCGGAGCGGGCTTTACATGCAATGATAGGCAAGCACCTAATTCACCGAAGGTTAGAGGCCCGTCGGCTACCTACAACCTGGTTTAGCCGGCCAGTCGAATCCATTACATGTGGTTTGGCCGCTGCGCATGCTACAGCTGGATGAGTCCAAAGGTCGGAGCTGAGTGCCTTGTGAGGACCAAAGGTTTTACGAGCTATTCCCGAAGGAGCACGACCCACCATGGATACTACCACTCCCAGAGAACCCCGAAGACCACATTCACCATGGTATTTACTCCGCTGTACATAGCAGCAGCTTCATTAAAACAGCAACAATATTTCCACTGTATATTTTAGCCTTGCGTTCGTGTGAGTTATATTCAAAACGGCATCAAGAAATAAGGAATTCATTTTCATTGATTTTACTGCGCCGGCAAATCCCAGACCATGTAATCACAATGAAATGAGTTCTGGTTATTATTTTTTCTATATGGATCACCTCAGGATATCCCAGCTTGGGTAGCAATGGCGTTGTTTCGCTTTTATTACCGTTGGGCTATTATGCTATCGTAATCATTTGTGGGCATTCCCGAGATTTACTCTTTTTCGCTGAAATGACTTGTCCGTTAAGCCGAAGATATAAAGAAAATACCTAATAGCCTCATGAGAACTTAACTTATGACTTCGCAACTTGGAATCGTATTCGTCATTTGTATGATAATACATTTGTTTGGTTCCTGATCTCGGTAAAAGTGTTCTAACCCACATGTCTGTCCTCTGTTATGTAAAATATAATAGCATGGAAACAGTAAGAGGATAATAAATTAATAGTTGTGATGCAGAGTTTTACAAAATGAGCTATCATCACTGAAGTTATACCAAATGCGATTGACTATCAGTAAAAAAAAAACGATTTTAGATGCAACCGTTTAAACAGAGCATTAATACTTTCTATACTGTTATAAAAATATTTTAAAACGTGACAGAGGAAACCAACGAGGGCTAGACGATATGAGTCTGTTCCTGCAACCAGCTGAATCAAGGATACACTCAGGGATATATGCACTTGAGACTAGTATGGAAACAAAAACAAAATCACTAGATGATGGCTGCAGTACCTGGATATCAGAACAATCAGAGAAACAATGAAGCAAGAAAATCAAAAAGTAAAAGTTAAAATGAGCTTTTACGTGTTTAGGCTCGAATAAACAGTAACACGGAGTGAAAACAACAATAACAAATTATTTTGCTAGAAAAATTCTGTAAAATTAAAAAAGGAGAAGAACTTACGCTTTCAAGAATCAAATCAAATCCAAAACTAATCAAAGAATAATCCACGAATTAAATTAAAAACGTCCTAGTAATAAGTGTTCTAATAATTTCAAGTTTGAATCCTGATGGAAAATCCAAGATGGATGACGATGACGTCTGCTGTAGTCAGTACTCTACATATCTACATTTTCTTGTAGAAATACAAATAATGGCACGCCGGTGTTGGAAATCCAAATTAAATTTATAAGCAATGTCTTTCCAAAATTTCTCTGTGAGCACTCCTCAAAATATTTCCCAAAAAAGAATTAATCATTTTGAAATCCAACGTATCTGAAGAAAATCATAACCCAAAATATGGCTACAACAAAATAACATCAGTTTAGAAAGCACAAAACTGAGAAATCTCTCTCTACACATCTATATTAAAACTAACAAATTCGCAGTAATGAAAAAAAAAAACGGAATTGCGAAATCGAAATGGGGGTCACGTGATCGTGTTTATGTACCGTACACCAAAAATGAACCTGACGAAAACCAGTCATTTTAAAGTAAGTAGAACTTGTTCACGAAGGTTGCTATAAATTCTGAAACAAGGTCAAGATTTAGATCAACACTTGGGTTTAGGAAGTAATATCATCACCAGTGAATAGATTTACATTATAATAGCATATCATAGAATAAAAACATTAAAACTGACAAACAATTAAATTAAAATAAATATGAATTAAATCAGACATATGTAACAGTGCAAGAAAGTTAAAACTGAGGTAATGATTTAAAACGTTCTGTAGTAGATTTTTAAGAAAAACTGCTAACGCTGTTTTAACGTAAAGTGGAAACTTGATTATACAAACCTTTATATGAACGGCAGAGATAAACTTATCTATGAAGGATGAACATGTATCTATATTCTAGATTATGAAATTTCTGGCTTTACTTCCAGGCTGAACTTGATTGTACTGAAGGCTATAAACTATTCCCTGGAGTGATTGATAACTATTGGCCAAGACGAATATTAAATAATGGAGACTGATTCCGATCTCTAAGATGCCTAAGTCGCATTCATTTTTTCTAATCATTCTCGTTACATCCATGAGAAAATTATATATACCATATTATACAAACGTTATGAAACTTTAATACCATTAAAGACTCAAGGAATTTTGTATACAGTTTCCATCCTGTATTGGATAATATTGAGGAAATAGGTATAGGATAGCGGCATCGTGCTGTCAGAGTAACATAAAAAGAGAAATACAGAAGTAGAGTTTGGTATTAATACCAGTTCTGTTTCGGCCATTCATTTGTAAAGAATTAGTAAACTTATTTTTAAGATATTATTTTACAGTATTACCAATTAAGTTATTCTGCAAAGTAGAATAATATAAAAATATTCTTATCTAATTGTAAACAGGGGACATAATTCATAAAAAAGAAAACAAAAATTATGAATGTCATATAGTGTTTTTGAAATTAGACCTTTTGGATATACCGGAATAAGATGGTGAATCCAATAGGTTTCCTTTAGCAGACGTCCCGTCTCAGAATCAACTTTAACAATATGTTGGAAGGAGAAACTTGCAAGGTATGGGAAATTTTGTTAAAATGTGCGGCAACATGGGATGAAAATGATTGATCGATATAATTTTTTTATATCTGATCTATGTTGGTTCATACGTTTAGATATTTGTTGACTGGTTTGTCCAATATATTGGATGCCACATTTTTTGCATGTTATCAAATAAATAGCATTTGACGTTGTACAATTAGTATCACAACGCATATTAAAAGTTTCTTTCGTATTACTACTATTGAAAGAAGTATTTTCATTAATAAATGAACAGTGTGAACATCTAGGTCTATTACATTTAGTTCATGATCCTATTTTATATGATGGTTTTTCTAATTTAGAATTAGTTAGGAAATATTTAAGAGTTTTAGTCCTTTTTATAGCAAATGAGGGTTTGATTTCGTGTAGCGATTGAACACTTGCTTTACATGATAAGTTTAATAAGTCCCAAAATTTATTGATAATCTTACCTATATTATGCAAACTTAGATTATATTCAATAACAAAAGGAATGACATCTTCATTTCTACTTTTGATTTTACATTGTAAAGATTCAAGTTGTGTAAAAGAAGATACTTTTTCGAAAGCAGTATTAATGATGTCAATAGGGTAATTTCTATTTAAAAAAATGCTGCCCTAACTCTGGCAAAGATGATTTAAAAACAGCGTCATCGGAAATAATTCTTCTATATCTTTTTGCTTGACTATATGGTATCCCAATTTTACATGATTTAGGATGGCATGAAGAATATTCAACATATTGATGAATATTCGAGTTTTTAACATGAACCATGGTAGTAATGTCATTATTTTCATTTTTCACGACATCTACTTCCAAAATTGATACTTTAGTTTTAGAGACATTGAATGTAAATTTTATTGTTGGATGTAATTTGTTTAAACTGTCTATAAGATAATAAAGTCTTTAAATGAATAACTCCAAATCATCAAGATATCGTCATTTATTTAGAAAATCATTTTCTAATTTTCCCATAAATTAAGATGCATACGCAGGTGTCATAGGACTGCCCATTGCTGTTCCCATTTATTGAAGTTTGTATTACCAAATTGGAAAAGGTTATTCTCGAGCACAAGTTTTATCAAATAACAAACATGTTCTTTTGATAGTTTATATGTATATTCATTTTCTTCAAGATAATATTTACACGCTTCGATACCATCATTGTGTGGTATATTCGTGTAGAGTGAAACCACATCAAGTGTAACAAGGAATGAATTTTCAGTTAGTTTCGGTAAAGATTTCAATTTGGTAATAAAATCAAATGTATCTTTGACATATGAAGGTAGTGATTTCATCAGTGGTTGTAAAATGTGATCAATATACTGCGATATATTATTTGTAATGGAGTTATATTTAGAAATAATGGGTTTACTTGGATATCCTAAAGGTAGTGACTTATCAACCATTTTATGTATTTTTTGTAAAATATAAAACTGAGGTGTGCGTATTTTATTTGGGAAGATATCTAGTTCATTATATGTGAAACAGCTGTGTACAGAGATTTGATTAATGCATGTGCTTTTTTCCTTTAATTTCTTCAGAAGGATTATAGGAAAGGTTTGTGTAACATTCTTCATCATTTAATTTAATGACGTAAGCAATGATACTGAATTCAGTTTGAATTCAATCCGGTCACAAATTCTACGTGTTGGTGTTGTTTATTTTATGATATATATATATATATATATATATATATATATATATATATATATATATATATATATATATATGCATGAAGAAACTAAATATTACCAAATGTAGAATGTAAACAATGTAAGCATGCATACAAAAGGTATAGTGTCAAAATGGGACATAATTGCATATTTTGCATATCACCATGATAATGTTTCTTGGCAAACAAGAGATCAGTGATCCATGCAAAGATCTGTTCAAATGAATGCTAGGCACGTCTCAATTAATCCCCCCCCCCCATATTAGCTTCATTTTTGACAGGTGCGGTATTTAGGGTCACAAATTTTCCATTGTCATGAATGTTATAGTTATTTACAATTTATCACCCAATCTTCATATCTTGCTGATATTCATTCCGAAATCAACCTTAAAACACACATCGGGACTCAACATCAATTATTACTGAAGACGTTGTGGTTTCATTTTTTACTTTTGGTGGCAGTTAGATTGTTGTTGTGTTTGTTTGATATCATCAAAAAGAAAGAAAAGAATGACAAAGAGTAGGCCTTTAGCTGTAAGAACCAATATTACTGCGAGTATATCTGTACAGACAATTTCCTTCCGTCCGTTTCCCTTTTATCCAACAAAAATATTGGTATTTATTTGAGGTGACCTCATTATCTATGACGAACGATGCTTTTTATTTTATAGTTTGTGATTCAGTTTGTTCTTTGCCTTTAAAAGAGAGCGAGAGATAGCATCTTTGCAAGAATCTGTCATTAATTGTAATCCACCCCTCTCTAATTAGACAAAAACATCACGTTTATAAAAAAGAATTTGATATTTTACTTCCGATACCTATACATTTCTTTCTCTTCCACTTATTCCTATATTTTGTCTTATAACCATCAAACTTTATTGAGCGTAAATTGCAAAACTGAATTAAGTAAATGCGTAAGCGTATTCTATGCTGTTAGAAATTCTTACATTCAAGATCTATAAATTGCGTTTGATTTATAATTATATAATGCAATTATTTGTTTTGTTTGTTTATTGGTGTATGTAGTGCCTCACATGATTATCAATACGAATGTAAAACAGAAAAAGATATATTCAGCGTAGAAAATCAAAGGTGATTTGATTCAATGTCTTCAAATTATTGTATGCAAATTTAAAGCAAAAACTTAGCCATTAGAGGGCTATATTTGAAGCATAATTATATTGCTGAGTTATAGTTTTTTAAATTCATATTTAAATATTAAAAGTTGATTAGAATAGGTGTAGAACAATTTATTTGAATATAAAGGTCTTTTTCAAAAATGTTGTTCTTAAAATAGGTAATCCAATTGCAATAGCTATCCAAAGTTACTGATTGCTTTCGTATCCTGTAGAATTAACAATACTAGCTAAGCTAAAATGGTAAACGCATGGAAACACTGTAATAGTACATATTCAATGATTTATATTTTTTACGTCTATTGATCAAACTTTAGAGTATAGACCATTTTCTGATAAAAGATTCTGTGTAAAAAAATCCATGTGAGCAAGGGGCATATTGCTGATTTACAAATGCTTGAGACATCTATTTTTAAATATGTTCCTAAAGAATCAGATGCTCCTTTGAGTGTCCAAAGGTCACGTCCGTAAAACAGCTATATGACCATCCATTCCATATACTTGTAGGTTATTGTTATTAATTCCTAACGGTATGCAGTCTGTGTTACTCTTTTGTTTGACTTTGTTTCAGAATAGCTCTCACAGCCTTCAATGTCCGTATGCGTCTCTTAATAAATAGGCTTCGCAAATTCTGAGTATCAGATTTGAAAGACGCACCTGATTATAAAGGTACCATTACCATGACTGGTTCAATCAGTGATATTGCATCACAAGTAATAGACTTTCTTGAGAGCCTTTTGAATAGAATGTAAAAGTACCATTTTAAAATTTCTGGAGGAATTCTGCTTCCAATGGAATTTTTTTGTTGTTGTTGATCATGGTAAAAAAGATGACATTTAATCATTTCTTAAATATTAAATATTGGTCTTTACAAACGACATAATGTGCACAAATATATCATCACTAGCTCAAACGAAGCAAAGACACCGTGATCTTTTGTAAATGTTATAGCTTGTGTTGTGGCCTATGGCATGACACAGTTTTCCACCTAGACGGAACTGTTTGAAGATATTTTGAGCTTCGGAATAAGCTGCACAATAACAAATAATCAAGCATTGGCAGTTATGTTACGATGCATTATAGAGACACTATTTATACACAGGCATTAAATGTAACCATCGATGTAAATAAGAAGTCTAAATAGTAATCGATGTGCAATTGTATTTCATTGTTGAATAATTTTTATATAGTTCTCCCATACATGTGATCCATTTTGTATTGTATTCAACAAGCATTGAATGACTACAGACATCAGACTTTTCTTACAGCCCGCTAGGTACCAATCAGATTTTAATCTTTGCCTTTATCACTTGTTTATGTGTGTTGTTCTGAACCTACAAACTTTTTATAGTCTAATCGAGGGACACAATATTTGAACTAGTAATAAATTTAAATATCGATGTTAAATAGAAGTCCAAATATGAACCAATAAGCATGCAATGATTATAGTACAATAAAGAAATGTAATAGATTATGAACATACGAGGAATCGATGATCTATTAATAATCTGTATATGTCTTATTTTCGGTCGTATTAAAACACCTGTATTAATCACGTATCGTTGAGATGTAAACTCTTTTGACTGACCAACTTGGGAAATAATGACACATTGGTACAGTTTGGATCTATAGTACAAAGAAGGCTAAGGGATTCCCAAAAGCATGCTAAACAAAAGACCATGTACAAAGTAAAGCTTTCAAGTAAACAGCACATTTTTGAAACGTTAAGAAACTTCTCATAAGGATTCTACATCGGCTGTAATTTATATTCTATAGCCCTCAAGCGATGGGGGCCTTTTGGGAAGTATTGTTTTTAGTTAATGATTGTTTTTTTCTAATATATTTTGCACAATGCACAGTGCGAGTTTAAATATCTTGTTTTTCTAGTGTTTTATTATTGTATAGCCTCTTTGAAAGTGAATGATATCAGTTAATAGTTTTTCATTTCTGTTTTATATTTTATAATGAGACTGAAGAAGTTTGATAATAAGCCCTGACGAAAGCTTGCTATTACTGAGTAGATTGTCAATCAATGTTATTGCATGATGATTGCCAGCGAAGGAATCCTTTAGTTATACAAATGCTAGTTTAAAAATATATAGCCGTGTTTATGATCTATGTGTATCACCTCATCATTTTATGATTTTCCGAAAAGAACGCCTATTTACCTATTAAACATTTGCATTTATCACGACATCTGACTTACCACCAATACTTATTTCCGGTGCGGTGACTCGTGTAATGTTAGCGACTATGTAATTATTTCTTGACATAACAGCGATAAAGTTAAAGTTTTCGCACTAAGATCATCCGGTAGTGCCATTGGCTTTCTTTGAGTTAACAAACAATGTAATCTCTCCTCTTCAAGAAAAAAAAAACAAATTTCTCTGTGTAATATCTGCCAAGAAAGGACCCATAAAATGTTTTTCATTATTTGCTTTCTATTCATCGAATTTAGTATTGCTATATTCTCTTTGAGACACAGAAATCAAAACAATTGGAAACTGGACCTGGGCTTAACTTTACCTTGTAATGTGCGCATATTAAATTGTCCAGACGTACCTTTTACCATAAAGAGTACAGCTTAGAATGATGATCCCTCAAATATTGGTATTAATTCGCACGAAATTGATCACCCAGAAAATACGTTTGCGTGTGTGAATCATGTCATACGTCATCACTCAGTTCAATAACCTTGCGAGAAAGACATATATCTTGCTCTGTTGAGTTCTTATTATCTTATTAATATATTTAGCATTTAGGTCAAGCATATTAAATAATGTTTCATTTTGACCTTATAAATATCACCGATGTCATCCTGATAGCATCAATAATTATTTTATGGTCAATACCATTTAACTGACTTCTTCAAAAGAGAGCAAAATTAATTTCCTTGTTATACCCAGTTCAGATATTTTAATTCTCCTGTTGACGAAATATACATATAATGACTATTTTCCATGATAAAGATCTTTCCGATGATTTTTGTTTCCGTTTCTTTCTCATTCTTTCAGTCCACAGTAACTGTCATAAATATTAGAGATGATATATTAAAATTCGTACAATTATAAAATGTAGGTTCGCACAAATATACACGGCCTATTAATAATTGTTAACGTCTGATTGCTTCTATTATATGTATTTGTTGCTGATTATTATTTTGCGCTTGTTTTAATGGTTTGTTTTCTTATTACTCGCGTGTAATCATCAGTTTGGTTTGATCACTTTGGTGTCTTCTTTATTTTACTGAATGTCAGATGACTACGGCTACATTCATTGTTAAATACAAATGGCATAGTAAGCCTATGTTTCAGTTGTGGAATATTAGTTTGGTCACATATTTTGCACTTTCAGTTGTAGTGACTGCCACGACGGATTATTTAATGAATTTGCGATTTGTTAATGTTTGTTCTAAATTAAAGAGAGGGAGAATGGGACGAACGTTTTCTGTCCAGATCTTTCCTCATGTGCATTCTATAAGAAATCTAATTTGTCACCTTATTTGCCAAAACTATTTGCTTATTTTTATATCCTTTTAATCTGCCTTCCATTAAATTAACACGTCTAAACATACTGTCATAACAAATTTTATATTTTAAAACGCACCTGTTTCTTCTCTTTTGATTGTGGAGAATGGAGGTCAGACTTCATAATGGGCTTAAAGTTTGATTACTTACTAGCTTATTCATGACAGGTAAAAAGTTTATAACTCATCTAACCTACTTAACGTTAAAGATCATTTGCACTTTGAGGATTATATGCCACTCTGTGGACAATTAAACACATGTATCCTTAATTTAACATCTATTGTACCATGAGTTCGCACCGTTTGTGTCATTGCATCCTGGGCTGTAGAGAATGAATGGGCCGTGAGATTTATTTTCATGAAAAAAGACTAAATCTCATTTAACTATGGAAATCAGTTAGCTTATTTTTACTCTCCTATATATCCATACTGTCAGATTAAAAACGTCATATCCTTCATGAGAAGGATGGAAAATTCTCTTATTTATATCCTGTTATAGGAAACTGCAGAACCCAGTGAAAACCTATACCCATATTATATGTTGCCACCTGACTTTTGTATGCATCGTAACCTTGGATCTAACGCATGTCGGCATCCAGTCCCTGGAGGAAACGAATATAAACGAAAAAGATGAGAATAAACGTATCAGAAAACCACTGGTTAAAGACAAAACTTCTCATTCTGGAAGCAGGTCTCATTGCTATGAGTCAAAATTATGTGGTCGGTATTATTTACAATAATAATAGTAAATTCCGCTGAAAAATGCAAAAGTGAAGACAGAAATTTTACACAAGGATGGAAGACAAAAGAAACATCTGCTCCTAAGACCCCTTGCATAACTGTTGATAAATGTGGATGTTAAGACAATGTTGTAACAATAATGAAAATTGCTCGAGTAATGGAACTTGCTAAAGCCAACCATGTAAATGGAGGATCATTTCATAGGCCACAACATTGTATTATTCGTGTTATATGTGTCAACTATAGAAACGAATAAGATATGGGTATATTAACCAAAAACATAAAACTGAAATATGCTACTGCAGTTGTATTTCCTCTGTTATGAAGGAGAAAAACTGGCTCTAGGCTTACATTTACTGAGTAATGTGTGCATAATACATTGCAAAGGAACCATTTCATATAAAACAATGCCTGGAACATTTATAATATTTTTTTCATCACCTTGACGCTTAAAGATATGTTTGGTAAGACATTCTCAAAAGAAAACTTAATTCCATTGCTGTTGTTTCCTTTTCGTCTTCTGTTTTCAATGTCCAAATGAATATATATTGTCATGTAGATCACGTTAAGAAAATCAATTAAAAAACCCGTTTCTGTTTAAATATTTATTAAACCAACACATTTTAGGTCTTTATTAATATATGGCTAATTCGTTCTACCAATCCAGAAATAGTGTGGTTTCTGATTATAGCAGAAGCAAAGAAAAACTTGAGAACAGATTTGATACAATCGTACATAATATATTCAGAAAAGGGTTCGTTGTGATTTATGCTGCACCACTACAATACACGTTGTGCCAGCATTTAGTTTTACCCACTGTATATCTATCGCTCACGATATCGTTAGTTTTAGGTCAGTTTTCGGACATGTGATTCGGCATTCGAATACATGCACATTTAAACTAAAGCCCTTAAACCAACACATATTTTTAACACCTCCGGTAATTAACAGTCCTCTCTGCAGTAATGAATTTAATTCCTTCGGTCCTCATCAATAAGGTAACAGTCTTTACTCCTGTAGATGTTTCCCGATAGCGTTCGGCATCAGGTGTGAATATCTAAGCGTTGTGAAGTTTAAACTGTATTACTTTTAGTAACATAACCTATACTGTGGCCAGTTTGAAGACTTCAAGTAAATGATCTGAATATTGCTATAATTTTGTATAAAGTATCCAATATTATTAGTTTCTTCTTTCCTCGATAAATAAATCTGGAATGAATAGGGAGTGTAAACGAAGACACAAACAAGATAACTTGAATGCACTGAACGGGCAGAAAATTATACAATCTTTGGACATTTAATTTAGTAACGGTTACTCTTTTTCGCATTTAAACATCATCCCGCGTTGTTTCGCTACTGGAAATGACATTTTTTGGCTATATCTGTCGATCTCTTAAACCAATCTATTCAGATTGTTTCAAACTGGGTTGTGCAACCAACGCTTCCTAATATGTTTAACAAATGAGGTTTACGGAATACATATAATCGATTCATCTACAGTTAAGTAAAACGCATACAAACAGAGCACATCACGTATACAATGATTATCTTTACTTCACCAGAAGTATGTGTCCGTCTGATTAAGATGCTTTCCTTTACTATCGCATAGATTGACAGTCTTTGACTATCTAGCAGGTTCATACAGATATCACATCTTCAAAAGCATACAACAACATAGTCAAATTATAATTTTAATGTTTACCAATTAATGTCCGCGCACAGTTGTGGACATTTTCCTCAATATATGGTATCTTTAAAAATATTTCAGGCCTGGTGATCGGTGACCACGGTAATAAATAATTAAGAAATTATTGCACATAAAAGAAAGTTTCAATCGTGAAATTGTGCAGACTGACAATCCTACGTAGAATTGCCTTGAATCAAAAAGGCATCGGCGTGGCAAGTACGAAACAGTAAGCAAATGGTACACATGCAATTTAGTTCGCCCTGTGTGCTTTATCAGTTTCACTACATTAATTTCACTTCCAATTACATTACATTCCTTGACACATTAGTGTCGAAGTGTTATCAGTTTGTTGTGTAAGTGGATATATACGGGTTATTAAAGCGGCAGTTAACCTATCACTTTAATGTACTTGAGGACGGAAAACTACGCGCCTTTGGCATTTTTCATTTTGGTCAAGGTTGTTTTACTTTGACCATTAAAGAATGGGTAAACCAACCATTCATTTTCCAGCGTACCATTCTCGAAGAGGGTGGGCAGATGATGCGGTGAAGATGGGAGGCATTGGGTACCTGGATACCGTACTTAATACGTGCAGATCGTTCGTGTAGTTGTAAATATCAGCGCGGAATTTGTCGTTTCTAATTTTACAAAACGTTTGTTAGTGGTTTCAACATCTATAAAACTCCTATCCTGTTTTGGCAGGCTAAAGATATATTCTGTCTCGCCAGCACGAAATTGATAAATAAAGTGTCTTTTTATAACTTTTTATTCCCGAACTAGGACGGACAATTAATAACGGTTGATAATAATAACCCTAACAGAATGTGACAGGGAAGATGAATGAAAGCGAAAAGAAAAAAAAAATGGAAATATATGGTACCCGAGTGAAACTTTGCATGCATAATTATATTGGTAAAAGTTAAGATAAAGTTCCGATTTTCTTGTTAACCGTTATAAGTAACCTATAACAAATAATTAGGTGTTTGTTGATTTTCCTTTTTAATTGTAAGTACAAATTTAAATGTAACATGAGGTGTTAGTTGTGAAGTATATGAATGTGTCTCCCCAACTTGTAACATTATTTGGTCAAGACCAATCATATACATGGAAAGAAACAAGAATGCACATTCAAAACAAACGTATGAAACGATTCTTATGAAAATGTAATAGGTTATTTATGTCAAGTGATATTATTTATACAAACTGTGGAATGGTGCAGCAAAAGAACATAGAAAAACATTCGGATGCCTTGGCAATAATGCCTTGATTTTTAATACTTCATACAGCAACTTGTAACGTCAAGAAATGTTAATATAATACTTTATAGAGACAAAACTGATATGTGTGTATTGAAAAATATAGTAATACAAAATTATGTTTTCTGTCGTTTAGGGAGGAAGAAACTGAACTTTTTTTAATGTCTGCATTTTAAATGGTTCAATTGTGCTTTTAACTATAAAAGAACACAACTTATTGTGATAACTCCTTCATTATTGTTATTAATTTGCATAAATCTGATCTACCAGAATCTCTACGTAAATGTTCGTGGGCACGAGGATCATAAGTCAGCATCTAGTTCATAAAGTTTTTCAACCTATTCAGTATCTAGGTCAAGAACATTAAATGGTTTACCTTTTTGACCTTAGAATGATCAAAGAGGTCATCATCAGAGATTAACAAATAGTTATGATGGTCAATATCTGTTCTTCCAATTAGGGCACATTTTATAAGCTTCTTATACCAATTTCAGTTAATAAGATCCAAGAGTTAACCAAAATTTTGTTGTTTAGTGCTTTTGATTTTTTCTTCTCTTCATATTAGTGATAGTAAGTATCATAATACTATTTATAGTATAATAAAACAGGTAAAAATATAATATATAGGTGTGTAGAATGATTCTTCGCTTATTTATATTTATTCACTTATGATTCCTCTTTTCCATTTTTCTTTCATTTCCTTTTGTCTTGTTGTTATGTATTTATTTATTTATTTGTCCACTTTCTCCAGTTATCGTGTAAACAGATTCATTTGGACACTTTGATGAATTGTTTTATTCTGCAATAAGTCAGATGGACCTTAATACCACTCTGCATTCATTGCATTTAGCAACGTAAGTCTATTTTAGTAAGATTTGTTTATTTCTATATGTTTTGCACTTTTTATGCAATCGATTGGCCACGATGTTTTCTTTGATAATACAATAACTTTTATGTTTCTGGACACTAGAAGGAGAATGGGAGGGAATGGAGAGGGAGAGAATGAATTGGTAGAGGGCGCATATAAAGTTATAGACCGTGGATAGTTTGCTTGTATTGAATACAAGTTCCGACATTAGTTGGAGACATACGACCGGCCCTGGAATGCCTAAGTGCAATAAAATTTCAGCGTCACTCATTTTATATACGTGCCTACTGAATTTTCATATTATCATTTCGGCAGACAGTATTGGTTGAAGCGCTATGATCCTGCCCCGTTTCCAATATGAAGCTCCAGGTGATTCGCGGGATAACATTTAAAACAGAATTTTACAGATGCATAAAACCCATTTCTATGTATAAACCGTTTTGAAATATTTTTCTAAGTAGAATAACTTTTGTAAGTATAAAAATGTTTGAAATATTTTGCACTGACACTAGCTGGTGTCTTTTCGCCGTGCATGACGCGCTTCTTCCTCCAGCAACAGTCGAATAGTTTCCAACAATAAAACTCTGTCGTAATCCTAACATACCTATGCCAAGATATATGATATCTAATTTATTGAGTACATTTAATCAGTATGTGTCATGAAGTGGGAAATATAGTTTTGGCACAAGTGAAGAAGTTACAAATGCAAAAATGTTTCCAAACTGCAAAAGAAAATATGGACATGTCGCCTTTGGGTACAAGTATCACCTTTCGAATCTTTGGTTATATGTTTTGCAGGCAACAACCATCAATTTAAATGGATTTGGTTCTCCGTTATATACCAGTGCATTTTTGCAGTTAATATCTAATATATTATATCCTCTTAAAATGCAAATATATTTCTCGGAGTAATATCGGTAAAATGTTTTCTCTAAAATCTTTAGTTTCGTTGATTTATTCATCTGATTTGTTTTAACAATGTTTACCTTAAAGCTTCAAAGATGTATTTACGGTAATAATCTTCATTCTTTATGTGTAGTTTATTCATTTATTTTTTACACTGAATAATCCACTTCACGCTTTAACCTTTCCATTCTCGTTTGTTATTATCATGCAATTCGTTATTAGGGTTTATTTTACATATCCTCAAATATCTTCAATATCCAAGCATAACTTTAGGTAGCAACCGTGGATGTATTTGTGCCATAAGGGCAATATCTCGTGATATCTAAAACAAGCTTCGTCTGATAGATTATGTGTATTCAATGCAGTCGCACGTTTCGTTTCCTTGAATAACGTCTTTTGAAGAAGGAGTTTCTGAAAGTATTGCTGAATTTTTAATAGCAATTAGCAGTTAGGAACACAATCTTTGTTTAAAGACATGGTGACGTACACAATCGGAGACTATATCGTTTGCATTCCGAAGACAAATCCGAATTTGCTTAAAGAGAATAATATTTAATAGTGATTTTTTTATATCAGGATATCATTCATTTATGTGTATTTTATACCGCAAAAAGCAGTATATTTTCTCTGTGTGTATTGCAAGGGTGCACTCTGTATCAGATATACCTTGTCACGTGGGTTTAAGTTGCACTGCCAATACTATTTACTTTTCTGGGTTTCTCATTAACCTGTGTCTTCCGTTAAAATAAAAAAGTCTACACTTGTTGTAGATTGATTATTTCAATAAACTAAACATCAGAGATATCGCACAAAAATGACAAAAAACATATATTATCGCTTCATATCTGCAGTACGGACCATACGACGGAACTACAGAAGGAGTGTATTTAAAGAGTGTGCATTTATTTCTCAGCTATCCATTATAAATATATAATCTTTTTCTCGCGGCCAACATTATGTTGTATAGTCACTTTCTGTGTAATAATATTAATTTGTTATAATAATTTTTATAACGTAATTCAGAAAATTCACACTTTCGTTGTATATGTTCTGATGTTCATATTTTGTAAACTGTCTGTGCCGTATGGTCAAAACACAGCACATTTCATGGTCAGTGAACAAAAGTACGCTCACGTATGTTGAAGACAATTTGTGACACTTACATTCCTAACATTACAAAGTACTATATATGAGTATTTTTGAATCGTACGGAGATAATATTTATGTAAAAAATATAAGCTATTCAGTAAATTGAATATCTATATCTATATATCTATCTATCTGTAATATTAAGAAATACAAGCAAGCTGGCGATGCAATAGGTTGTCAAAAGTAGACTAAAATATTATACTCACTTGTAACATTAACAGATAAAGCTGGGGTCAGAGATTTTTCAAGAAAGGTATGAAATGGTTTGTTCATTTCACCAGATTGTTCCAAATGTGACTTAGCTAACAATAACAATCAAAGACGCGTGCAGATTTCAAATTAAATTTAGGAAACGATTCTTATCGAAATGAAATTGTTCTGCCACACGGTGCTGTTATACGTATTAATACGGAAAAAGTCTTATATGGCTATATGAAGCAACTAACAAATAAATAATATAATAAAAACGGATTTTTCTTTTGTGGAGCCAAGCAAATGAATCTAGGCTTTTATCTACAGTACATATAAATTGTCCATGCTTGTCTATAACAATAAAAGAGTACACATTTTCATGTTGAACATTTACATATTTGTATTAATTTGCTTTTTTCGATACGTACATCATATTTCAGCATTTACGTCAATAACCTCGAGCGAAAACAAAACCTGCTGTCAAAAAACGAGGAATTTTTCAAGCATTTTTACTACTTAGTTATTGTTTACAAAAGAAATGATTTTGTTGTTGTTACGGAGTTTCCTTCCTTTTTAACAAGTGACTTTTTAATCACATATATCGTATAAAGAAAATGTTACCATAAATTATCATATACTAGTATTAGGATGAAACTAAGGCAATGTTTGGGTGTAATGATGCTTTATCTCTATTCTCTATGTTTATTGACTGTCCATAATCGTTAAAAGTGTCGATCCACGAAAGGAATGTTTAAAAGGGGCGCATTTTGTCATTTCTCTATAATATGTTTTTCTATTTTGGCCCCGACCTATGTTAACGGTTCCATCTGTATATATTAAAATTTCATGCGATTTATCTTAACTGTTCGTTTGCGCTTTTATGGTGCATTTGAATATTAGAATGGTATACGCGGTAGGGGCTTATAGTGTTATCTTGCGTCAGTACTTGCCCACCCTGAATTTAGGTCAATTTGCGATCACTGTGGTGAAGCATTTGTGTTCTGTGTCTACATCTTTACAATATGAAAATAAAATCCAGAAAGAAACAACTATTTCTATTGCTCCGATAATTAGTTGTTACATTTTGAAAGCAATCATCAAACTATCGATTGTCTCAAATCATAACTAGCTTAATGACCTATTATTCCCTTGTCCTAATAGAAGATAAAACATTGTAAACAGCTACAGAACTTCCTCACAGAGACACATGCATCGATCCTGAAACTGTAAATGTTAATAAGCTTGAATGGAATAACGCTCAATAAAATAATATATAACGTAGCCAGCGTCGAAACGGTAAGATATCAGTCTTTATAATACTCAACATTGTTCAAAGAATTCATGGGTATTTTCCGTATTTTCGGTAACCATAAACATGCATAAATTAATATAAACTATTAACGTGACTTCACTGTATTGTTCTTGATGTGAAAATGATAACCTTCTTCTGATATCTTATTTTATCAATGGTGACTGCCTTTCGCATTTAAACTTATGTACACCTCGCCAGAAGTTACCGATGAGGCGTATATGCTCATTTCGTAAAATGCCATCATTTACTGTATCACCGACTGGACTTTTTACCGATTCACGCAAACGTTACAATTTGTAAAGCAAGGTACAAATTGGTGATATTATACTTGTAACGTTTTCTTAGTAATGTCCACGTTCAGGTACGGATAATTTTGTCCACTATGTGAACAAGTCTGCTAAATCATATCTAAAACATATCTCCTCCAGCTTTATATTAATTTCCGTTGGGGTTAGAGGAGCGTCTCTGTGGTTTCTGATGAAGTCTTTCCCCACCTGTGACTGAAAGGTGATGTAATGATAAAACAGTATTCTAATTTGACCTTCATTACCGCATCTTAACACCAGTTTTACAAAGGACAAAATAGTCTTGCATACTATGTGGATGAATGTCCTTATAAAACAGAGTTCCAACCCTAACATCATGTTTAAAGAAGTTCAATCCCCTCAATAACTGACCGCGACATACGTTCACCTAGACATAAATGTTTCTCACATAACATTCAAAATCAATATTGAAACTGGGTAAATGGAGAACCATGCATTAATATACTTTTAATCAAACAACCAAAATTTGGAAAAGAAAGCAAATATACTTACAAGTAATGTCACTTATATGGTATCAGCTTCTTCAGAGCATGGATAAATGACGGATATCACTGATATTATGAAATCAATTATATAAATATACTAGACAGTGAAGATGACGTACTTTTGAAATTTATTAATATATTTATTATTATCCGGTAAAAAAAGGGTTTGCGATTTTGCAATTCCAACATCTCTCGCCCAGAGTCCAGAGGATTTGAATCGTGCATTTCTTGCCCTTTTTGCATCCGTTTATCTTTAACATAACGTTAGGTACACATTTCCAGTCATGCTAGAAACGGTCAAATATTTTTGAATAAATGATATTTTTCTTTCACTAAACGAGGATAAAGATCGATCGTACACATGTGCCTCTTGTTACGAGTCTCCACACACACACACACACACACACACACACGCACACACACGTGCACTCACAAAAGACATACCCACACAAGCACACGAATGCTGGTGTAAATCGAGAATAGGTATGGAATCATACGTACATATGTTGTGTGCTGGCATGTCATGGACATTGGTTGGTGATAGATATTCATAGTGTTGAGATTTTTCATCAATACAAACATTTATTATTTTATAAGTTCCAATTAGGATGCCAGTACATTTCAGGTTCGAAGGGTGATACTTGCACCAGAAAGCGATATGTCTCTATATACGGCTAAGCTCCGCAGTGGAGATAAAAGGTAGTCATCGTGTGGATGCAGATAAGTGTAGGGAACAAAAACAAGACAGACACAGAGCAGCTCTAGAAACAGATGTAGGCAACTAGTATTTTCTAGTTAATATATTCACATCCAATAGGCACCTCCTGGACTATCCATATTTTTGGAACTTCCATCTCAACCGTTTTGTGGTATGTTCAAGGTAGTTAACTTAATTACCTGCCATCCGATAGAACGATTTTAACAGAACGCAGTTTGCACAAGATAGCGAACGTCAGTTGAAATTATGTGACATCTAATAGAAAATCATTTTTTAGAACCATGTTTGCTCAATAAAGTGACTATCATTTCAATTCTAATATATCTGTCTAAAAGTGAAGTTTAAAAATTATATCATGCATTGTAACCGAGATCTGGTTGTTGTTGTTGTAGGGTTTAACGCCATTTTTCAACTCACGATAGGCTATACATGGCGGCCAGTATTAATGGTGGAGGAAAAACCCGGGAAAACCCCAGACAGAACCACCGACCCACGAGAAGCTATTGACAAGCTTTCTCACATACCCACATTGGCTGAATCCGAGACTCGAACCCACGCAGACAGAGGTGAGATGGCAGTGTTCCGTAACGGAGAGCGCGTTAGACCATTCGGCCACTCGCCCCCCCCCCCCCCCCCCCCCCACCCCCGAGATCTGGTCTTTAGATGTCCCGTAGTGTAATGGTCGCCAAGAGTAATAAACATAATATTTAATTTACATGATCATTATTCGTTAATAGTGTACCGTTATTTGTGTGCTATTGGACGCCTCCAATTATCATTAACAAACCGGCAGGTTTTATTTGCATATACTTCTCATCTTCAACATACAAACTATCCCGTAAATGCAAGGGGAATTTAACAGCATTTATAAAGAATAAGTGAATCAACATTTTATTGCTTCTTGGGCTCACTCTAAAATTGTTAATCTCGATCCAATCATGGGAATAAAAATTTGGTCATATTGTTGTAATGTATTTCTCCCCAAAGATAGAGTTAAATTAAGTATGGCGTAAAAATCGGAAAAAATAAAGTTATTATGCAAATGTTTTAGTTACAAGAGAGAGAGAGAGAGAGAGAGAGAGAGAGAGAGAGAGAGAGTTGTAATTTCAAGACGATGATGACATTGACGATGCAAACAACAATGTCGTATATCACAGTATTGATATTGGAAACTTTTTTGGATATTTTATAAATGAAATACTTCAATATGACTTTTCTTATTTTAATTAATTTAGGCGTTTACGGTAAGTTCCTCATTTTCTTTAAAAAATGGTTATCTCATAAACCTTATCTTAAATTTTTCACTCTTCTCATCAACTATAAAACGTGATCTGATGGACGGGGTATCAGGTGAGAGTGATACTCTATGCGACTTAGTATACGTTTTTGAGGACAAGGCAGTGAAGAAACTTTGAAGATACAAGTGATGCTAACACGACCTGTTTCAGGAATCCTAATAATATCTTGGAACCAATTTTAAAACTTAAACAAACAAATAAAAGGAAAGCAACTTTTTGGAAAAGCGAATGAACAACCAAGGAATGTAGCCATGTATTTAATTTGTTTGAAAAATGGCAACAAGGAGTAATACAACTGGGTTCAAACTTGAATTTTCATGTCGGTCTTACACTAGACATATTGTTTGTGAATGCTATCTCATTGTACGAACAAATAAAACGTGTTAACATATATGCAGCATACGATTCTCAAGCATGGCTTCCTGAAGATACGTAAATAGATCAGTAATATTTTAACAATACCAGAAAATGCCATTTTCCGTACCACTAAGTTAAAGGGAGAGTTATAAGAACATTGGTGCCAGGGTGTCAGTGACTATTTTTGATGATTTATGTTTGGGTCTTGATGAAAGTCAATAGAACACAAGGTGTTTAATTTACTGTCTTTATTTGTCATTCCTCAGATTTAAAACACTAGAAAGTGTTGGTCTGTTACAATTTATCGCTAAAAGCTTTATTTTGATAAACATTTTCCGGTGCCAACCCCTTATCATTATG
The DNA here is from genome assembly GCA_028554795.2 of Sinohyriopsis cumingii. Classification (NCBI taxonomy): domain Eukaryota; kingdom Metazoa; phylum Mollusca; class Bivalvia; order Unionida; family Unionidae; genus Sinohyriopsis; species Sinohyriopsis cumingii. The sequence goes on from CM068828.1 coordinate 55,923,735, forward strand.
TAGTTTTGGGGGAGGGGGTGGGCACCAGATGCCACCCCCTACATATCCGAAAAAAGTAAAAGTGTTTTTATGTATTAGTGTTAGCCCCAAAGGTAGGTATGTTTGTTTTCTTTAGAAAAAGAATTTGGGTCAAAATTTTAGTTGAAACTAAATTTTGATGGGGCATTTTTGGTCCCTAGTGTATTCTAAAGGGTCGTTCATCTGGTACGGGGTTTGATCTTCTGTATCGGAGTTCCTTCTCTTGTTCGTTTAGGTTATCTTTGAGAGAGATCTCATATGTCCCATGTATGCTAAATGTGTCATTACTTTAATGTGTGTATGCTATATAGTCTGTATTTGAGGACGGCATAACTACATCAAATGTATCCCAGTTGTCATATCATCGATCTGTGTACTTCATTAGTCCAAGATTGTCATTATGGTTATTTTAGTTTTTATATCAACTTCGAATTTAGACGAGAGAACAGTGTACTGAGTCTTTAATAAAAGCAAACCTAATGTTTATGTATATGATATAGTATGTGTCGTACCTCGTTAACCTAATTTGATAATAAATGAGATTGGCTGTGCCCCAGTCAGGGCCCACATTTTCTTTATTTCCTTATGTAACGCATGTCTCGGGTTAGGCCATCTCTCTCTCTATTGTTTATCTTAATCATCTAATACAATTTCCGAAAGGGTTTAAGTTGAGTCAGTCCTTAGATTAGATCAGGTAACCACTTGCTAGTGTCCGTGTATTGTTGTTTGTCCATGTCCTTCATGTGGGTTTTTCTGACACTCTTCCCCAGACAAGACCAGGTCACTTCGCGTAGCGACTTGTGACGTAGCCCTGCAACGTCTGTGCATCTTACTTCACCCACATGAAGGTTCTCTGTGCCCTCCTTAAGTTAAATAAAAGAAAAGAAAACGTCTTTAGGCCCGTGTGGGGGATGAGGTGAGGGCTCAAGCCCGCGCTTGGCAGTAGCACACGTCTTGTGGGTGGCAAACCGAAGCACCTCCTCCCATTCCCTCCTCGATCTCTTGGATCATTTAAATTTATTTATTGTTATGTTAGTATCCTAATCTACTTGGTTACCCAGTTAGTCTACATGTTGGTTAGTTTCATTTTGATTTTGAAATCCAAAAGCCAAATCAGAGATGATTCAAACAAATAATTCATCAAAAATAAAGCGTCTCCGGGCCCGAGTGAGGGATGAGATGAGGGCTCCAGCCGCGCTTGGCAATGGCACACCCCAAGTGGTTGGTAAATCGAAGTTCCTCCTCCCATCCCCTCTCTATTCGTTTGACCACTCAAAATAAGGCATACAATTCAAAGTAAAGGCTAGTCAAGGAGCAGATAGACTAAGTATTTATTAATTTAGTTTTAGAGACATCGAAGGAAGGATTGTTAATTAACGAAGTTTGAATATGACGTTGTGATGGCCTATGTTCAGTTATTTATTTATTGTTATTACCTGGCCACGGGCCATTATTGTTTTATTATTTAATCAGTTATTTTAATTAGTTCTGCATCAAAGTTTCCATCTAAATAACGGATATTATTCCTTCGATATCTCTTTCTTGCATATTTCCATTAGCAACTTAATTATATCTTCTTTTCGTTTTTCACATTGGGCAATTGTTTGGTACCACTGGTCAACAGTGAAATCATTACTGACTTGAAAAGGCCCTAATCTGTAGTATTTTGGTGTGCCGAACACGAATATAACCGTGAAAAATTTGTATTGGCTCTCGTTTTGAAGATATTCATATACCTCATTTTCTATGTTTCACTGTGTAAATTTCTCCAGTAGGACTGCAGCAACATCCGGAATAATGATGTAACATTGCATAATACCATCATGCTCACATCATCCACAGTTGATTGCATCATTTTCTGATGCAATGCAATACTAATGCCATGCGGCTGCTGAAGTAAGTTGACGTCAGCAGTGTACTATACATGTGTAGGCCTATTATACTAATGCCAGGCGGCTGCTGAAGCTGACGTAAGCAGTGTACTATATAAAGCCCAATCAGATAGGTTCAGCATTTAAAATATTTTAGACGTTGTGCGAGACAGTTCAAGCTACTGTTACATAAAACTTATTATTTTATCCATTTACGTACAATAAAGAACAGTAATGCCTCGAAAGTGTGTTAATACCGCGGACAATTTTTGCTATATTTGTGGGGAAGTGACATTTGCCAACCAGAAGAAAAGTATCAATTCTCAAGTGAAGAAGGCATATCATCTTTACTTCGGATGCAAGGTTGGTGACCAAGACAAGCCTTGGGCTCCGCATATATGCTGTGCTACATGTACAACACAGCTTTCACAGTGGTTGAATTGCAAAAGGTCATCAATGCCGTTTGCAGTCCCAATGGTGTGGAGAGAGCCAAGCAACCACCTAAATGACTGTTACTTCTGCTTGGTTCCTCCTCTTTCCGGCGGAATAACGAAGCGAAAGAAGTCGAGAATAGTCTACCCAAACATTCCGTCTGCATTGAGACCAGTTCCACATGGTGAGGGACTTCCTATTCCAGAACCTCCAGCAGAATATTCTCTTGATTCATCTGACGAAGACAAAGGTGAGTCGACCTGTTCTTCTCCTGGTCCATCAGCATGCAGTGATCCAGATTTTCACTGTGGTGCATCATCAACCCCACACAGAATAACACAGGAAGAACTAAATGACCTGATTCGTGATTTGGACTTATCAAAGAACAAGGCAGAATTGCTAGGATCAAGACTCCAACAATGGAATCTTCTAGAAGAAGATGTCACAATTACTGCATATCGAAAGCGCCACCAGCAATTGGAGCCTTTCTTCAGAAAGGAAAGTAATCTGATATTCTGTTCCGATATTGAGGGCCTCATGAATGCTTTAAAAATCACTCATGACCCACAAGAATGGAGACTATTTGTGGACTCTTCGAAACTGAGTCTCAAGGCTGTGCTTTTGCACAATGGAAACATTCTTCCATCTATTCCAGTAGCGTATGCTGTCCACATGAAAGAGACATACGATAACTTAAGGCAGTTACTGAATTCCATTGAGTATAACAAGTACAGCTGGCACCTCTGTGGTGATTTGAAGGTAGTTGCCCTTTTAATGGGACTGCAGCAAGGATATACAAAATACATGTGTTTCTTATGCGAGTGGGATAGCCGAGCAAGGGAAATGCACTACACGAGGAAGGAATGGACTCACAGGCAGAATGTAGCCATTGGAGAGAAGAATATCCAACACCCAGCTCTGGTTGAGGCTCAGAAAATCTTGCTACCACCCCTTCACATCAAACTAGGTTTGATGAAGAACTTCGTGAAAGCCATTGACCGGACTTTGCCAGCATTCCGATACCTGCATGAAAAATTCCCTCGACTCAGCGAAGCAAAGATTAAAGAGGGAATTTTTGTGGGTCCTCAGATTCGAGAGCTTTTCAAAGATGACCGGTTCAACAACTTGCTGGAAGGTGACGCGAAACAAGCATGGAATGCTTTTCGCCTAGTTTCTACAAACTTCCTCGGAAATGTTAGGGCAGAAAACTATAAGGAACTAGTAGAAGACATGTTGATGAAGTATAAGAAACTTGGCTGCAATATGTCTCTAAAGATTCACTTCCTTCATTCCCATTTGGATTTCTTTCCTAGCAACTGTGGTATTGTTAGTGATGAACACGGCGAACGTTTTCATCAAGATATCGCAACAATGGAACAAAGATACCAGGGAAAATGGTCCACTACAATGCTGGCTGACTACTGCTGGACACTCCTCAGAGATGCTCCCGAACAGCTGTACAAGAGACAGGCGAAGAAATCTAAGATGTAGTCAATGACTTGATTTTTTATAGGTAGGCTATTACAGTTGACCTTTTACTATTGGAATGCATTTCGTTATGTAAACATTAATTTCTTGCAGATTACAAAAAAACTAGAGCCAATTTTGCAATTTGACTGTCATATTCGTGTTCAGCACATAAAAATTGATAAGAATTGACTAATTTTATTTCAGTAACATGACTTTTGTAAAAATTTGTTGTCCAGTGTACTTGGTAAAATTGGCAGTTTTACGCATGGGACATTTTACTGTATTCCTTATCATTATTCTCCTTATGGCGACTTCCCCAGTTAACCAGGCATTATATAGAAATTTAAAAATTTAACTTTGAATTTTTAACGAGCCGATGTTGGCCTCCATACTCTCTTTCAGTTTACACTAATATTCTCTTCTTCCATTTTATTTCTTATGGCTTTTGTCAAGTCTTCCCTTATTCAATTATAAGTATTACTTATATCCTTCCAATAATTCTTTTTTATTTCTTAATTTGCATAATAAATCTTTTATGTACCTAAATCTTCTTGGTACTTCTAATTTTTTACACAGATTATTATTTTTATATATGTCCTGTCGATTCCTAATGATAAAACCAAACCAATATATGTATAATGCCTCCCAGGGAGTTTCTTGCAATACATTTAACCGTTTAGTCCTATTTATAATATTCGCACATTTTATGACGTAGTGCTTTAAAATTCCAAATGTAATTAAAGATTTCATTATCTATTTTATCCAAAATTGTGTCCCTATATCTACAGAATTTAGGATATAATACATATTAAAGTACATATACGTTTTTTTCTACTTGTGTTCACTCCATTATGTACAATGGCGTCAGTGAACAGATTTGAATATTTGTATTTTCATTGTTATATTTTGCAGGGGGCCCCGAGTAGCTGAGTGGTCTAAAGCGCTCTCCGTTACGGACCACTGCCATCTCACCTCTGTCTGCGTCGGTTCGAGTCTCGAATTCAACCAATGTGGGCATGTGAGAAAGCTTGCCAGTAGCTTATCGTGGGTCGGTGGTTCTATCCTGGGTTTTCCCGGGTTCTTCCTCCACCATTAATACTGACCGCCATGTATAGCCTATCGTGTGTTGACAAAATGGCTTTAAAACCCACAACAGCAACATATTTTTGCAGTTTACCTTTTCTTCCCTTTTCTCAAAGATAACTCTCAAAGCTTGGACCTTCTCTTTAGCCAAGTCGGTGGGGTGTTAATCCAGGATGGTTTCCCCTCCATTTCCTATTTTTAATATTTCTGGTTTATCATGATTGATTCTTGACCCTTAAGCTTTTCCAAATGATTGATATTCCTTTTCTAAATGTTTGAAGGAATTGGGATCTTTAATAAAGTTGGTGCAATCATCATTTTAAATTCTTACGTTAGATTCGAAACTTTTATACCTTCAATTTCCTTATTGTTCCGTATTTGAATACTTAAAATTTAAATTTCTATTACGAATAATAGCATTAATATTGGGCAACCTTGCCTCACCGATCTTTGAATGTCAAATTTATCGGTGACAGCGCCATTGGCCTATACCCTTGCCTTTATTTTGGAAATTAATCCCAAAGCCAAATTTTTCCAGGACTTTTTGGACATAGTTGTGCTCTAATCTATCAAAAACTTTTTCCTGGTCAAAATGTACCATAGCGCCTTTTTGACCCGTTTCTTCTAGGTAATCAATTATAGTTCTTATGTTTAAAATATTGTTTTATACATTTCGTCCTTTCCCCCCACATTATTGGTTTACATTTTTTGTTTTGTTCATACATTGTTTACTCTATTAGCTAATAACCAACTTAAAATTTTGTAATCTATGTTTAGGAGGGAGATGGGCCTCCAATTTTTAAGATCTTCCCTATCTCTTTTCCCTTTGTATATAATAGTTATTAAGCCTTCTCTCATGGAGTCTGATATCGTGTCATTCTTTAAAAAATATTATAATATAGGCCGTCCAGAATCGGCGCTAACTTACTTTGGAATTTTTGGTAGAATTTCGCCGTTAGTCCATCTCTGCCTGGGGATTTGCCTTCCGCTAACTGATTGATTGTAATTTTGATTTCATCCATGGATATGAAATCATCACATAGGTCCCGAGATAATTCTTTGTAAATAATCATTTATAATTTTAGAATCTATACTTTGAGATGCATTCAAACATGAATAAAATTCTCAAATTTTCCCACTATTTACTTTTTCTCCTGCTATTTCTTGATCATTTTCCTTTAGTCTTTAAATTTAATCCCCCCTCCTCAATTCATCTCTTTTATATAGCCCTTCGGCTCTTTTATAAATATAAAAAAACTTCCCCACCGTAATTTCCCTTCCTTTCTTTTCCTCATCTATTATTTTATTTAATTGAGCCTGAAGACATTTTTTCTTTTCCTCTGCTACTGGTGTTTTAGTTGTAATTTAATCTCCTCCTTTTCCATTTTTGGTTGTAATTTTACCATTTTAATGGAAATATGGATAGCTATTTTTAATTTATTTTTAGGGTATCCCATTCTCTGATTATATTTTTGTTACCCAAATCCCTAAAATCTCTTATGCTATTACCAATTTCTTGCTTAAACTCTTCTTCTTCCCAAATTTTATTGTTAAATTTCCACACCTCTTTACCCCATTTATTTTTACTTTTTAATATAAAATCTAAATTTATTAATTTGTGATCAGAAATTTTAAATTCATGTATACCAGCATTTTTAGATATTTTTTCTTCAAAAAGTGTTACATAATATTTATCAAGCCTACTGGCCTTCCCATTTTTATATTTGTAAGTAAAAGTTTGTGCTAATTAGATTCATTCTCTTATATATATATATATATATATATATATATATATATATATATATATATATATATATATATATATATATATATATATATATATGATTTTTGAAAAGGTCTTCCATTACTGCATTAGAAATACAATCATTTGTCGCCACACCCTCAATTCTGTCGATACTACCCTCTACCCATTTAAAATCGCCCTTTATTATACATGGTTCCGTCGTAAAATCATTTAGATATTTGTTGTTGTTGCATCTTGTAGCTGGAAAATATGTATTGATAATGAGTTTTTTCCAACATTATGTGGATCATCCTTCCCTTAAATTCCTCGCCCTCTTCCATTCTTTCACATTTTATTTTCCTCCTGTTTTTAATTATTGTTGCTACTCCCCATTTATAGCATCATATTTCCAATTATTTAACTACTGGTGTATCTTTTAATTCTATTAACGTTTTTATTTTATCTCTATCTAACCCATTTGTGTTAATAGATGCTATTCGGAAGTTTGTTCCTTCCATGTTGCTTTTACTGTTATTTTCCACAGGTGGTCGCATTCTTTCCTCAGATTTATATCAAGTTATATGTTTAAAGTGTATATGTTTGTTGTTATTGGAATATAATACTCAAAATAAATTTATATCTGAGTTTCAGGTGGCACCCATCCCCCGTCGGCTTCACTTCTAGTGTTTTCACTACTTCTACTTCTGTTCCGTATTTTCAGAATTGTCTTTCATGTCCGTTGTCAGGGAATTGTATAAAGTCTGTTATTTATTAAATACATGTACTAGGGTTTCGTTTTTGTTTTGTACAACGATACCCGAGGGTGATTTATGTATATTGTGTTGTATTTCGAAATTGTGAGTTCTGTTCATCCTATGCCGCACGTGCGAAGTGCTCTCGATGGGAAGAACCGAATGCCTTCAGTGCACAGACTATATCTGTGTATAAATACCTCACCGTAGGTAAAACTCTTTACATTACGGATAGTCTTGTCAGTCAGCGGTCTACTTTAAGGACTTATACATCTTCAGCTGTAGAGGTATGTAAGTTTAATTATTTCTTGTATATAAGTTATAACTATTTTACTATCACGTTTATTTTTGTATGTTTGCTATGTAGCTTTCGTTTACGCGGTATAATGCCCATATTTATATTCTTGTTTGCGACTTAGCAAGGGATTTATATTAGTAATATAAAGCTACATTTTCAAGAAATGTTTAGTACAGTAGATTCTTATCGAGCAGGGTTAGGTTTATTTCTGAACCTGTTGTTTCGTAATTATTGTGCCGATAATGTAATCTGTATAACTTAACGTATATAACGTCATTAGGTTTTACATTATATGCCCATGTCATGTATAGTACACGGTATTAGATATATTTTCAGGTGTCTGGAGTGTCTTTAGCGTCTAGATTGTCCGGATTGGCTAGAGTGTCTAAAGTGGCTAGAGTGTCCGGAGTGGCTAGAGTGAACAGAGTAGCTAGAGTGTCCGGAGTGCCCAGAGTGGCTAGAGTGTTCGGAGTGGCTAGAGTGTCCAGAGTGTCCAGAGTGGCTAGAGTAGCTAAAGTGACCAGACTGACCATTGCGTTCAAAGGTGTCCGAGTGATCGGGGTCGACTTGGTGCAAGCTGTAAAGCCAACCACAGGAATTAACCGTAGCAACTGTGAAGCTGAACTGTAGTAGCCGTGGAGCTGAAAAAAAGTGTGCTGATGACGGAGTGTATCTCCTTACATATAATCTTTTAGCCGTGGGCTAATTCTGGGGTTCGTAAAACCCATTGTATCATTCGAGACTGTAAAAATGATTTGTATATTTGTCCCTTTTGGTTTGCATAATTTCACTATCTTTGTGAATTCATTTTACTACTTGAGTAAAATGCTACATTGTTTACTAGCTGAGAAAACTATATCCATCTTTTCATTGTGAAATCACTGTGAACCATTCACCCCTTGACTTTGTTTTTGTAAAGTAATTTATTTGTATTTTTCTTTATTAAGTCTGTGCGTTTTTATGTTAATTAATCCAACATTTGGATTATATATTAACACAGAATATTCATAATGAATTGCTCATTCAAGTCATTCATTATTAAGCATTGTATTTAAATCATCGTCAAAAGTGTTCTATTGTGAGTCCGGAAATCTGATCCGGTTATCTTGTTACATCCGTAATCTCTGTTTCTTGTTCAGAGTCCGGTTTTTTTGTCCGTTTCTGTCATGTTTGTCACTTCCGTGGTATATTTTCCTATACTATCATCATCTGTCTCATTGTCGGTTACGTCCATTTTTGCTATCTTCGTCATGTTCTTTCTTTTTATACCTCGCTCGAAATTCTGATATGTTTTTGTTAATTCTTCGAGTTTTTATTGGTACTAGTTCTTCCTCAGTCGGCGTGATATCACTTAAGGGTGATGCCGAGAGGGATTTCATGTGTTTCCTTTTCTTCCTAATGAATGGCACTGAGGTTGCGGTCAGGGGTTTCAGACCGATCAGGTCTGCCATCCTTTTTTCTTTTTGCATGTCTTCTATAATATTTTCTTCGATTAGTAATTAGAACCTATTTTGTGTGGGTATGGGCTCCTCTATAAGTATGTCCCCCTCCCTGTTTTGTTTGGGGTTAGGAAGTTTGCCCAATTTGGTGATGTTTATCTTTTTTTGTGACATTGTTGGTTACTGGTGGTTGTTCAGATGTGCTTTTTTCCCCTGGCATAGGTTATTTAGCATTTGAGCTAGTTGCTGGAATTTGATTTGATGTTCCATCCCTTATCTGGGTTAACATTTTAGCAACCTCGCTTTGCATTATGTCGTTTTATACGTTTTCGAGGTTAGTATAGCGTATCGCTGTCTTTTGCGCAGAGGTAATTCCTTTGTTACCCGCTTTACTGGTCATTATTTGGCTCGTGCAATCCTATGTGGCATATCCAAATTTTTGTTGCATCTGGAGTAAACTTTCTTTTTCGCAACCTTTGTACCAGCTTCTAATTAGAAAGCCCATCACATAAAATTATGTTGGTATTTTACTTGTCTCGAGTTTAGGTGTGGCCAGGATTCTACCTCCCAACTTTACTTCCCTGAATCCGTACATTGTGGTCATTTTTGCTAGATTCTACCGACACTTTTAACTTATTTTGCACTTTATCAATGAGTTCCCCGTTACTAATTTCTAGAGGGAGGCCTGAGAAGAAGACATCTACCATTTTTGTCTTCACCTCTCTTATAAAAATGACGTCGCTCTTTCTAATTCTGGCTATCATCCACTTTAATTCCAAGTTGTCGGCTTTGAGTAGCGGAGTGTCTGTTTCTGGGGTAAAGACAAATTTTCCAATTCCCCATTCTGTATCCCTTCTATCTCACTAATTGCTATTACTTGTACTTTAAGTGCTGTAAGAATTTCAGCCTGTTTCGGGTAATTGTCTACTGTCCCAAAATCCACTGTGTAAGAACATAAATATAGTTTCGCTCATTCTTTATTATCTCTGCCACTCATCTCACTCTCTCTTTATTTATGTATTGTGTCAATCCGAGGCCTAAAATATATATAGAAGATGTAAGCATATCTCAAAACAGTGTTAACTGCACGTTTCTATTATATCCATACAATGTTCAATACGTACAAGCATTGAAACATCAAAAGATAGATAGCCGGCTATGCTGTTATCCCAATAAGGTCACTACCGACGACATATTCTTGTAAGGCCAGTTGACGATCTTTGTAAGCCTCTCACCAACCTCAAGGACATGTATATGGTTTTATCATTCTGCGCTCACATAACAGTACATTTAGGACGCGTAATATATATTAATCAGAACTTGGTGTGAGTCAATATGCAGTTTGGAACTAGTATTTAATTTCTTTCCTGGGAAAAAATGGACTCAACCTTTAGCATAGCAGAGAGGCAGACTTTCCAGAAATTTCATCAAAAGTAACTTAGAAAGTGACTTTGTCATCTTTACGTTCTCAAGGTCATAATATAAACGTAACGGAACGGTTAGTGATGGATATATGTAGTCGTGAGCCATAAGTCTAGTGAAACGAGATGGAATCATTTATGCACCCGCTGATTCTACGTTAGATGCATGCAAAATGGGAAAGATGGTGAAAAATGCATAGGCTGTATTGAAAAGAAATTGCATTATATATTTATGTCATGATGTCATATCTAGTCTGCTCTTTTAATAACAAAAACTTGTTATCTACAGCAAATGTAAATTATTTTTTTAAAAATAATGTATGCTAGATCTATTTCACCTCTAGGAATGAAGGTATTGTATTCAGCATTCTTTTCGACTCCTTTTTGTCAAAAGTATTAGTCATTATAATAATAATCATGTATAATGTCGTTGTTTTCACTTCTCGCTGATTATAGACGTTGAACTTTATGCATTTTGTGTTTGACATTTCCTTTTGTGTTACTAAAGTTGTCTTCTTTAAATGTTATATTCCTGGGTTCAGTCCATCTCTATCTCTTGTATGTTTAGTTCTCCCTCTAATAACGTACAAAGTACGAATATGCTGTTTGAGAACGATTTCCTTTATTTGATATCAAATCTACTGCAGAGGGTACCATTAAAAGCAAATAAAGTTCTTCTAGGGATTTAAGATCCTCTCTCGCTCATTGGTTAATATACCTGACAAAATGGCAAATGGAGTGAGGGTTTAAATACTAACATCGGATCATCATAACTCTGCGTCCGCTGGCAGGTATTAAGACAATCGACTCTAATTGCCTCGGCACTAAGAAACCTGCTAGTAATGCATAAAAGACCTATTCAAACTAATAAAGATCAAAGAGAGGAACCACGATTGTCGTATCGACATCATAAGTAGTGAAGTGGGGCACTATAGGGTCTATGGGAATTAGCATTAAAAACACCCCTGGGTCGATATAGGGTCTATGTAAATTTAACATGGAGAAAAATCGTGGGTCGATATAGGGTCTATGGGAATTAGCATTACAGACTTAACCTGGGTCTGTATAGGGTCTATGTAAATTTAACATTAATCACCCTGGGTCTGTATAGGGTCTATGTAAATTTAACATGGACAAAAAAAACCCTGGGTCTGTATCGGGTCTATGTAAAATTGAAACAGGGAGGGTCTCTATTTTTTTTAAAAAAAACTAAATAAAAAAAGGGGTAGGCAATGGTAAGGCTATCTCTTTTCGAGATATATGGCTGGCCCTGAAAAGGGCCTTTGGTTTATGTTAATATGCCCTTAACATAAAGGGCATTTGCGACATCTTCTTGTCCTCAAACTTCGTCTTACAGCAGGGCCATACATCAGAGTTCTCTTGAGGCAACCTTGTCTCTCTATATAGACTCTTCTTATCCACAGGCTGCTGCTGGTCCTGTGGACAACGGTCCACTTGGATCGGACATACATGAGCATGTCCGTCCTGAACATCATTGTTGACACAAGGGTTGAAGATTCAACGTCTGTCCACATGTTGAGGCTCCGACAATAGGTGAATCAATGCAGTGAACTGCGCTTATTTATAGGGACAGAAAGGATTGAAACGGATTGAGTTCATTCACCAATCCGAACACGCGTTACAGAATTCAGTCAGCCCGCATCCAATCTGAAGAGAGCAGTCTGTGACGTCACGTAGTCTATATAGATTCGCTAGCGCTTGTGTGCAGTCAATCTATGCGACAGTGATTCAACATGACGGAAACTCAGAAAACGATCCAATGGGGTGCACCAACAGGGGAGACCGCCCAAGGGAACCCGGACTTACTTTCAGAAGAGGTGAATTGGGATTTTGTGGATTTTCTTACCTCGCAAGAATTTGTTCCGGAACCTTCGTTACCTTCTTCATTACCGCAAGTGGAAAATTTTAGACAGAGACAGAAAGAAGAATTGGAGAAATTTATACAACGACAAAAGGAAGCGGAACAGGCTTTTCTCCTACAGCAACAGCAACAAGAAGAAGAGGTAAGAAAAAAACAACAGCAGCAACAGCAAGAAGAAGTAGCAGCAAAGAAACAAGAGGGTGAAAATCAAACGGTCACGGTACTGTTGGACATTTTAGCGGAGTTAAGAAGTCTGAAACAAATGTATCAGACTTCTTTATCACGACCGAAGAGAATACGACCTTCCCGAGCTAAACACGTCAACCCTGTGACTAAGCCTACCGTACCACCCTTAGTGATTTCAACTCAATCATTATCATCATCATCAACATTACGCAGTCCAGAAGTAGGCCTTGGCCGTGGCAAAGGCATAAGGCAGTTAAAGTTGATTGCTTAAACTTACCCTTTCACCATGAAGAAAAAAGGCCCTTTTCAGGGCCACCCACATTTCTCGAAAAGAAATACAATTTCAATTTGCCAATAACTAAAAAAAAAAATAAACCCCACCCATTTTACCCTTATAGTACGTGTCTGTGTATGAGTGCGTGAGTGTACGTTCTTATTTTAAAATCACAACTCAAAGACACTTACCTTATATCATTCATTTATTCTTTTCTCCATTTTTTTACAATCCAATTCACAATTCACAACACATCACTTTAATAAAAAGTTCATTGACTTCTTCTTTCTCCTTGTTTAGTCTCTCTGTTTTTTGAATTTCTTCGCCGTCTTTTCCTCATTTTCTTCCCTTCTTCTTTTCTTCTTCTCCTGTTTCTTTGCCTCTTGTAAATAGAATTGTCTTTTTTCTTCCTCTTCTTCCTCTAAAGAATCCCTCTCTTCTTTCGAAGAATCCCTCTCTTCTTCTGAAGAATCCCTCTTTTCTTCTGACTCCTCTTGTTTCTTTTTTGGGCAATCTGGAGACCAATGTCCTTTTTCTTTACAATAATAACAGGTATCTTGACTTTTGTCTTTTTTAGTCCCTGTTTTTGTTCTTTTTTGACGGTCTGGACACTCTGAAGACCAATGCCCTTTCTTCTGACAGATATAGCAAGTATCTTGACTTTTATCTCTAAAGGAAGGAGAGTAGTCCGTAGGCTGGTCTGAAGAGAATTTTCTAATGACCCCTCGCAAAGCTCTGACGAAACGTTGCATCTGGTTAGTCTCTTCCATCGTTGTGCTCGGCTTGAGAGTGAAATGAATAGTGAAAGGACAAGACACACACCCTTTTATATACGCTGGTCTGCTATGACTATAAAGAAGCTCATGGTGTTTGAACTTGAGTCATTTGACTTTTTGCTTTCAAGATGAAACGATCTAATTCATTCGAGAAGAAAGAAGAAGAAAGTAAGAGGCAGAAACGTGATCTATCGCCTCGAACCAGGGCTGAAATCTTGGCACAAATTCATGCCAGTGATTTTGAAGAGGACATGAGTGAACCAGAATTTGAAACCTCTAAACCAAGTTCACCACCCTTATTCAACCCTGAAAAATACTATTCCATTCGAGAGACGGAAAAGCGTTCCTCTAGAAAATTTAGAACCACGGCTTACAAATACACGGTGAAGTTTAAAGATTTCAAGTCCGAAGTACCGTTAGAGAAAGCAGAAGGGTTCATCACCGGAGTGTGGGATTCTCTGCTCACTGCACTCAAGCGACAATGTCAACCCAAAGAAGACGATCGCTTCAGACTTTCCATACAACACGACGGTTTGAAATCCCCTGTTTGGATCGAGTTTAGCACCCCTGCAGAATTGACCGCTTCCAAAGTCATGGACAAGATTCAACACGTGCAACAATCTAATGACCAGTTTGACATCACCGATGGAAAAGCCACATTGGACATGACCCACGTCTCTCCTCCTCAAGGGACCGGACGCAAAAAGATGTTATTGGTGAACGACCTTCGCAGCATTAAGCGTAGCCTTGTCCAAATTCACAATCCTCATGACCAGATGTGTTTAGCCCGTGCCATCGTGGTGGGACGAACCTATGTCAACAAGAACGACACGGCAGAATGGAAAAGAGACTGGGAGAACATTCGACAATCGGACCGAGCCAAACAACGAAGTGAAGGAGAACTCCTGTTACGACAAGCTGGCATGTCCAAAGACACACCCTGTGGCATTCCTGAGATGCAAAAATTGCAAGATGCCCTAGCTCCACGATACACTTTGAAAGTGCACCCTCAAGAAGTGCGCGGGTCTCTGTTGTTTCGGGGGCAAGATTTTAAGGACGGAAAATACATTCACGTTTATCATCACGATGACCATTTCGATACCATTACCAGTATCACTGGATTCCTGGGATATGTTTATTATTGTGAGAAATGTGACTATGGTTATAATAATCGAGAGCAGCACAAACATTGTGGATGGAAATGCTCAGGATGTTTGGCCTCTCCACCCTGTCTGAGCGAAGAACCAGTGCCTTGTTCAACTTGTCTGCGCACGTTTGTCAGCCCTACCTGTTACCAACAACATTTGAAGACGCAAGGTTCACAGAAGAAATGCGCTTGTCAACTGCTGAGATTGTGCCCCGCGTGTGGACAAGGCATACGTACCAACAATGCCAAGGCACACGTATGTCGAGGAAAGAAAAAATGTCACATTTGTCACCACATCGTGGACTTGGAACACGAATGCTACGTGCAAAAATACCATCCCCCACCAGAGAAAGAGGACGGTCACAAGAAGAAAGGCAATTTCATCTTTTTTTATTTCGAATGCATGCAAGAGACTGGCATTCACATCCCTAATTTCTGCGTGGCTCATCGAGCGTGCGAGAAGTGCATTCAAGAACCTATCTTCAGTCATTGCCCTCACTGCAGCAAGATTCCCGGAGGGCGTGAAAAAATCTTTCGGGGACCAAACACGTTAGCCGATTTTGCCCAATGGGTTTTAGACCCCATCGACAAGACATGGAGCCAAGAGGACATCGAACGTTACGGAGATTGTCATCGCCATGCCACAGTGATGGCTCACAATTTCTCCGGATACGATGGACAGTTTCTTCTCAGATACTATACGGAACAAGGCACCGAGCGTCCTAAAGTGACTTTGAACGGGGCCAAAATCATTTTCATGCAAGTGGGACAAGTACAGTTTAAAGATTCGATGAGCTATTTGGCCATGCCTTTGAGTCGAATGCCTAAAACGTTTGGAATGACAGAAATGGCTAAAGGGTACTTTCCACACTTTTTCAATACGGAAGCCAATCAACACGCCGTTCTACCCCATTTGCCTGAGGCTCACTATTACGACCCCGACAACATGCGTACCGAACAACGAGAAGCTTTCTACGCTTGGTACCAGATTCACGCCTCGGACCCTTTCGACTTTCAGGAAGAAATGCTAAAGTATTGTCGTTCCGACGTGGACATTTTACGACGTTGCTGTGGAAAATTTCGAGAACTGTTCATGGAACACGGAGGGGTCGATCCTTTGAAAGAAGCTTGCACCATTGCCAAAGCGTGTTCCCTAGTGTATCGACAACGATTCATGCCTGAAAACACCGTGGCTGTCATCAGCCCTCAAACGACCCACTTTGTCAAACGTCAATACTCGGTCAAAGCCCTACGTTGGTTACATTACTTGTGCGACAAGGAAGACAAATGGATTCAGCATGCCCGCAACGGAGGGGGCGAAAAGACCATCGAAACGTATTCGGTCGATGGCTGGGACTTAGAAAACCCCAAGATCGTGTACGAGTTTAACGGTTGCTTATTTCACGGATGTCCTGTTTGTTACCCTGACCGTGGCACTAAAAATCAGTTTTTACAACGAACCATCTAAGACTTGTACCAGGACACTTGTCAGCGACGCCTAAAGTTAGAACAGCAAGGATACCAAGTGGTGGAAATGTGGGAACACGAGTACGATCACCGTATGAAAACCGATCCCGAGTTTAAACGCCTCGTGGAAAGTTACCAGTTCATGGACCCGCTGAACCCGAGGGATAGTTTGTACGGAGGAAGGACCAATGCCACCTGTTTGCTGTACCAAGCCGACGAAGAGAAAGGAGAAGAAATCAAATACTTGGACGTGTGTTCCCTGTATCCCTACGTGTGCAAATATTGTCGCTTTCCTGTAGGGCACCCGCAATTGCTGACGGAACACATCGACCTGAAAAACATTCGACAATACGAAGGCTTGATCAAGTGCAAAGTTTTGCCTCCCACGAACCTATACCATCCCGTCTTACCTCACCATTGTCAAGGCAAACTGATGTTTCCATTGTGCCGTACTTGTGCCGAAACGTGCAACCAAGACCAGCCTTGTCATCACAGCCAGGAAGAACGGGCCTTGACGGGAACCTGGGTCAGCGTAGAATTGTTCAAAGCTCTGGACATGGGATACCAACTGTTAGAAGTGTACGAAATTTGCCACTTTCCCAAGACACAACAATACCACAAGGGTGACCCTACTCAGAAAGGCATTTTCGCAGACTACGTGGATGCCTTTTTGAAACTGAAGCAAGAAGCCAGCGGCTATCCTTCCTGGTGTCACACTCCCGAAGACCAAATACAATTCAAAGAGAAATACTACGAACAAGAAGGCATCCGTTTAGACCACATCGAGAAAAACGAAGGCAGGCGATCGTTTGCCAAAGTGATGTTAAATTGCTTGTGGGGTAAAATGGCACAACGACCGTGTTTACCCAAGACGGAATATTTGACAGAACCTTCCCGCTACTTCCAGATGATTCACGACAAAACCAAATACATGAAACACGTGGACGTCGTTCGAGAGAATTTGATCTTGGTCAATTACGAAGAAGATCTGGACTTTGTACAAGACGACCCTTTTGGAAACGTCATCATTGCGGCTTACGTGACAGCCCATGCTCGCTTAAAATTGTACGAAGCTTTAGAACTGTTAGGGGAACGCGTCCTGTACTTTGACACGGACAGTTGCATTTACATCCATCACCCGATTCAACATCACCCTAACATCGAAGGAGACCGTTTAGGAGCCTGGACAGACGAGCATCCCGACGACAAGATTCTAAGTTTCGTCAGTGGCGGTCCCAAAAATTACGGCTACGAATACCGGGACAAAAAAGGAGAAGTGCACACGACATGCAAAGTGAAAGGACTGACTCTGAATTATCGTACCAGTCGAGTGGTCAACTTTGGGGTATTGAAAGAAGCCTTGCAATCGGGAGAGGATGGAAACTTTAAAGTGACCACTCACCAACCTAACAAGATTGTACGTTTACCCACTCACCACATCGTCAGTCGACCCTTGGAAAAAGTCTATCAAATTGTATACCAGAAGCGAGTGCGACTTCCCAATCACTTTACCTTACCGTACGGTCACGTCGGTATTGGTCTGTATATAAAAAGGAACCCTAGGCAAGATCGATAGTTCATTGGGACTACCAAGACCGAGCGAACAAGATGAATACTTTGAAAGAGACATCGTTCCAGTTTGGGGATTGTAAAAAAGTTGTATCTTCCTCTAGTGTGACTAATATTGGATGGATAAGACCCATGCATTGCGACGGAAAATGTCCGGAAGGAAACTGCGATTGTCCATGTGGTTACCATTGTAATTGCGTAACGGAGTTTGCAGACGAGTGCGATTGTGAGCCTTGCGATGTGTACGATGCTGTACGTTGTGACCTGAGCGATGCCGTAAAGCATCATGGGAACTTTAGTGTCCCTACCCCTATCATGGAAAGCGATGCTGTGCGTGTCAAACCTGTGGGATGCGAAAGTGATGCCGCTCGTCCTCTTGGACATTTTACTGGGTTTCGTTTTAAAGGGGAATGTTCACCTTCACGTCAACCCCTTCGGATGTCATCCAGCCCTGAGCAAACTCCTACCCATGTCACTCAACCCTCATCGAAACGAACCTGTGAAAGACGAATATTCGTTCCCTGTGCGTTTGTCGGAATACTGCGACTTTGAAAATCGTCTTCAATCGTTCAAAGGAAAATGGCCTAAGTATCTGGGAGGACCGACCCCCGAAAAATTAGCCAGAGCCGGATTTTTCTACTTGGGCGAAGGAGATAAAGTCAAGTGCTTCAGTTGCGGTGTGTCACTTCACCACTGGGAACCGCAAGATTCGGCCTACGTAGAACATGCTCGATGGTCACCGAATTGTCATTACTTACCCTTAGTGGGACCGAGACATTGAAGTAACTTCTTACCATAATAATCTGTTCATGGATACTTTACAAGAGAACATTTGTGCTTTGCCTGTGGAGTTGAGAGAACGCATTTATCGAGAACTGGTCAAAATACAAGTGAAACGTAAAGAACAATTGCATCCGTTACGTCACCGGTGTTTGAACCACTGGTACCTGAAAGCTATACAAGGATTGATTCAATTGAAAGTGTTCCATCGGACAGACATTGATCAACGATCCTCTAGTTTTAAAAAGGATTGGTTTGGTATGGACGATTGTAGTTACATCATTGTAAACGTACTGCATCGAATTCCAGAGGAAGAGTTAACGAATTACCAACATCTTGAACACAATGTCAACTTAGTGAAAGAGGAAACTTCTGAACGAATTGTAATGTGTAGATTAGTGACTCAACGATTTAAATTCGACACTGAAGTGAAACCATGTTTGTGCAAAGAGTACATTTCTTGTGTCAGACCAAAGAGGATTTAGTATGACCTATTCATGGATACTTTACAAGAGAACATTCGTGCTTTGCCTGTGGAGTTGAGAGAACGCATTTACCGAGAGCTGGTCAAAATACAAGTGAAACGTAAAGAACAATTGCATCCGTTACGTCACCAGATCTTTAACCACTGGTACCTGAAGGGTATAAGAGAACTGATTCGTCAGAAATTGTTTCAGTGGTCAGACCTTGTTCAATACTTCCAGGCGCCCGATGATTCACGTGTTGATCATTTTGGTTACTTCGAGATTCACCTAGAGCAACCCATTGAGGAAGACGAGGTAAAGGATTACCAACATTTGTTACGTGGAATCTACTTAGCGGAAGAGGAAACTTCTAATCGAACTCTGACGTTTCGGTTACAGTATGCAAGATTTACATTCCCCACTGGAAAACGAACATCACTGGCTAGAAAGTACGTGTATTCTTTTCGAAACAAAGAGACTATAAAAACAGGCAGCTATGCCACGACTTATGTCGTATGTAATCCAACAGATTCCGTGGAAGGAACTCAATGACCATATTCAAACCGTGGATCATTACCATCGATTATTACAAGAACTTTATCCATTCAATTTGGGACGACAAGTGGTGTGTGTCTTAGTGACTTGTTTTCTGGGATTTCGTTTACCAGCCGATTCTTTGTGGACTCTTTACGATCAGTACTTACCACCTCCATGGCCTTAAATGGTCACGAAAAACTCCTTTTGCTCAAAGCCTTGCGGTTTCATCTGGATACTTCTCGACCTCAACAGGAAAAAAAGATTCGTCAACTTTTAGCTACCCAAGACGTGTATGACGATGTGTGTGTAGCTTGTGACTTACACCCTCATTGGACAGATGTTCGTGACTGGAAAAAGGGGGGTTTTGAGGCTTGGACCCAAGAAGTGGCCCAGTATGCACGAGAGTTGTTCAAGGAAAAAAGTTACTTTTCAACCTGTGTTAGTGACGGTGCCAGAAGAACCCGTCACCGAGAACAACCACTCGCTTCAGGACAGGACTGTCATGGACATTCCTGAAAGGTCATTCCGGGAGGACACTTGTGTGACAATACCTCATGTAGAGACTGTAAGAACATTACACACTGTCCCTAGGACATCTTGGTTACCCAAAACATGTTGTACAGACACTTGTTTATATTTCACTTTGATCGCTTTGCTGTGTTTTATATTCCTGTACATCACTATTTGGGTTGTATGTATTTTTGTCTTTCGTGTTCATATTTGAAACATTCAATAAACGTGTTCTGAAAAAAAGTATATAAACTCTTGTCTTGTTTGTTTTCGTGTCACAAGTGACATTTCTGACACCATGGCTACCTCTACTGTCTCTGCTCCCTCTTCCTCTACTGTCAAAGTCATCGACGAACACTTAGATCGTGCCAGTTGGGAGGCTTTGTATCTTCGCCATCCCTTTAACATGCTCATTGCTGGACCTAGCGGTTCTGGCAAAACCGAATTCGTCAAACGTTTGATCGAACATAAACATCATTTGATCGATCGACCCCCTCAACGGATCGTGTGGTGTTACAAAGAGTGGCAATCGGCGTACAGCCTCTTGCGAGAAAGTCAAGGCGATTCCATCGTGTTTGTGGAAGGCATTCCTAAAGAAGACGACGGCATCGTCTCTGACTCCCGTCAAACCCATTTGGTCATTTTCGACGACATGTTAGGAGAAGACGAAGAAGAAATTAAATTGTGGTTCACGCGCAAAGGGCATCACCGTAATGCCAGTGTCGTTTACATCACCCAAAATTTGTTTCAACAAAGTAAAGCCCATCGCACCATCAGTCTCAATGCACATTACGTGGTCTTGTTTAAAAGCCCTCGAGATAAATCGCAAGTGCAAGTCTTAGCCAAACAGTTAGGAACACCTTGGCTGACTCAGGCGTACGACGATGCCACTCAAACGCCACACGCCTATTTACTCGTCGATTTGAAACCTACGACTCCCGAGGATTTGCGATTTCGTACCCACTTGTTTCACCACTGGTGCCAAGACGGAGGGCCTGTCCTGTACACGTCTCCGTCCTCGACTTCATTTCACTCCCCATGAAAAAATCTATAAAAACCTCAGACCCTTTTTCGTCTGTCTCACACTCAGTGCAAACATGACGTCCCTTCAGTCGCATCTTCCCGTCAAATTGATTCGTGCCTTGTATGGCACCAGTCGAAAAAAGATCCACAAACACGAGCTCGTGTCTTAGAAGCTAGTCTCAAAGAAGTCTTACGATGGTTTACGGTGACGGCACGTCAATTACTCCAAGGAATCATTCAGATTCCTCATCAAACCCAACGCTTTGTCGATCGAAACAAAGTCGCTTTGACACTCAAACCAAAAAACAAATCATTTTGAAACCTGGAGGGAGCGGTACTCTAGGAGGTGTCATCATTCGCTCACTCTTAAGATGGGATCCTAATGCCCCCAAAGTTATCCCTAAGACAAAAGTCCAACGAAGCCCCAAGAAGAAAAAGAAAAAGACCAGGTCCCCAAAGAGAAGAACTTCTCCAGTGGCAGGACCCTCCTCTTACCAGACACCACCCCGGAAAAAGAAAAGAAGCCCCCAAAAAAAGAAACAGAGAAAAAGTCCCCAGAAAAAGAAAAGTCCACAGAAGAAGAAAACTAGTCGCAAGAGAGGCACTTCGGCCAGGACGCAACCTTACACTCGCAAACCACGACCTGCCACAGCGGTGACTGTGTCTCCGACAGCCTCACGTTTATCCACTTCTCCGTTGATGTCACCAGGAACTGAAGAGTACTTGGAGACGTTAATCACACCAAGAACTTCTCCGTTGATGACCCCCAAAAGAACTTCCCCAGTGGCAGGACCCTCCAATTTAGTGGCAGTGGCTGCTGCTCAAAAAGTACCTTCTCCCAAAATCAAAGTCCATGAAAGATCGGGCATGTTACAAAGTTTACTGGATTTGTCCAAGCAAGAACTGACTCGATTTAGTCCGTTACGTACCCCTGCACGACGTGTCATGCCTGTCATGAAGTTGATACGCCGTAAAGACAATCAGTGGCGACGCGTTCCAGTATAAAAAAGGCCTGTGACCAAGTAGGGTATCAGTGTTCTTTTGGTGCTCCTAAAGACTCAAAGATGTCACCCTCCAGAAAACCCCAAGGAAAGAAAAGGAAAGGACTGCCACCACGTTTAGCCAAACATGGGGACCTGTTATCTGTCCTGTCCAAAGCTTCTCCACCCCTACGAAAAAAACTCATTCAAACGGCCTCCAAAGAGGTCATCGATACCGTGTGCGAATGTTGTTTGAACGTTTTGAAAGGCACGATCCCTTTGTCCAAACACCAGAAACAATGCTTAGGCAAACATCGTCACGTTCTTCGCCAAATGGTTCGAAAGAAAATTCCCATTCGTCAAAAAAAGAAGATGTTGGTTCAACGTGGAGGCATTTTGCCTCTCTTGTTAGGCCCCATACTGAAAGGAGTCTTGGGAACCATGTTGGGAGGACTGGTGGGAGCAAGATAAAAAGGCCTTCGAAAGTCCCAAGATCTCAGAATTGACCCCTGACAACCCCATGGAAGGACGAAAACTAGCTTTAGTGCCTTACAAACGATGGATGGAATACCATCGGTGGCAAGAACAACGCACCCCGCATTTACCTCCCAATCCCCATTTGAGCGAGATGTCCCAGTTACAACACGAATTGCAGTCCTTGATGGATCGCCAAGATTTGTCCGAAACAGAAAAATCGCAAAAGTACGGTCAACTCTTGCAACGACTGCAACTCTTTCACCAGAAAGCTTTAGACGAAACAGCTTTACCCACTCTAAAAGATTTTAAGACCTTGATGAAAAGTCCAGCACCATCACCAGTACCAGTACCAGTACCGGTACCAGTGGTCAAGAAAGAAAAAGGAAAAGAAGAAGAAGAAGGGTTTCAAACTCCACCAGAAAAAGTACGCAAGTTAACAACACCACCTACCTCCAGAATTGGATGGATTAAAAAGATGATGGCCACCCCTTCTTCCTCACAAGAGAAAAAGAAAGTGAAGACAGAAGTGAAACAAGAACCGATATCCCCCGCTCAGACATCCTCCTCCTCTTCGACACCTATTGCCGGTCGCACACGCAAAGCCTTGCAATCCAAGAAAATACCCCAAGAGAAAAAGAGTAGCCTCTTCCAAGAGTGGGTGCCTTATTAACACACCAATCAACACAAAAAAAATGGAAAAAGTCTTAGCCAGCATTTACTACGATCCCTCGCATCCTGCAGGTTACGCAGGAGTTCAAAAATTGTATCGTGCTGCCAAAACTCGACTGAAAAGTCTCCGTTTACCTCAAGTGCAACGATGGTTACAAGAACAAGCTACCTACACTTTACACAAACCCATTCGACGCAAGTTTGCCAGAAGTCGCACCCGAGTGGAAGGCATCGATCATCAATGGCAAGTCGATTTAGCCGATGTCTCTCATTTGACCAGCTACAATCGTGGCTACAAATATTTGTTTTGTGTCATCGACGTCTTTTCCAAATTTGCCTGGGTCGTGCCTTTGACTTCCAAATCGAGCAGCGAGTTAGTGCGAGCCCTGCAACGGGTGTTGAAACAAAGCGGTCGTCACCCTCTTCGATGGCAAACGGACAAAGGCACCGAATTTCTGAACCAAGCTTTCCAAAAAGAATTAAAGAAACGTGACATTCATTTTTTTACCACCGAGAATCCCGAAACCAAAGCCAGCATCGTGGAACGTTTTCAACGTACTTTGAAAGAACGCATGTGGAAATATTTTACGCATCACCACACTCTGAAGTACATCGACATCTTACCGCACCTGGTGCAAGCGTACAACCAATCTTACCATCGAAGCATCGGACGTGCCCCGCAAGACGTGACTCCCGAGAACGAAGTGCTGGTGTTTGAGCGCCTGTTTGGTACGTCCCCGACGAGGGCTGTCCCCGAGAAAAGTGGACAGTTGACCGTAGGAGATTGGGTGCGCATTGGCAAAACCAAACGCACTTTCGACAAAGGTTACTTACCTAACTGGACGACCGAATTGTTTCGCGTCACTGGACGAGTGCATGGCCGTCATCCTGCCGTCTATAAATTGGAAGACATGAACGGAGAAGTGCTCAAAGGAACGTTTTATTTGCCCGAGTTACAACGTGTGACCAAAAAAGAAGACGACGTGTACGACATCGAAAGCATTCTCGAACGCAGAACCCGTAAAGTGGGCAAACGACGTGTCAAAGAAGTCAAAGTACGTTGGAAAGTATATCCACCCAGTTTCGATTCTTGGATCGAAGCTTCGCAAGTCATCGACTATAAAAAGAAGAAGTGACCATCATGCCCTTTCACACAGCAGACGCAGCTACGTCGACCACTCCTTCTTCCCCTAGTTCTTCTGTGCAAGATTTACAAAAACAACCCTTGTGGGTGTGGTGTGGAGAACGTGTGCCTAAAACGCAAATCGTCTTTTTCTGCCAAATCTTCGTGGTGTATTGTGTCATCGGGGCAGCCATCGCCAATTTGAGTTTGCAACAAGGAGACAAACAATTGTGGACCATTTTATTGAGCAGTTGCATCGGTTACCTGCTTCCCAATCCCTCCCTGAAATTCTCCTCGAACGGGAACGTTGTGTCCAGTGCCAGTGCCAGTCACCACTCCAACCACAATCAGAACCCCATTTTGGGCGGAGACACGCCTCTGACATCCACTAACCGCTCGGACAGCCACAGAACTCTAGAATTATGAGTCACCAAAACCAATTTTACTTAACCTTACCCAGTGACAGTTCCATGAAGGTGTTTCCCCACAACACGTTGTGCTGTTACACGGCCAAATTACCTCAGGCCATCCCCTTAGATCACGAAGCCCATTGGGAAGTGGCTTTAGTAGAAATGATTCACCCGACCCAAGTCCTCAATGTCCTTCCCAATGAAAATAAATTTGATG
This sequence comes from Sinohyriopsis cumingii, assembly GCA_028554795.2. NCBI lineage: Eukaryota > Metazoa > Mollusca > Bivalvia > Unionida > Unionidae > Sinohyriopsis > Sinohyriopsis cumingii. The sequence goes on from CM068828.1 coordinate 55,948,754, forward strand.
TGGAAGTTCATGACGAGCAAATGCAACAGTGGATGGATACCCATAGCAAATATGACAAGAAAACCCGTACACCAAATCTAAAGTGGACCACCTATCACTTGTTCATTCCCCCAGGCTATTATTTTAGTGGTCAACATTTGGTCAACACCATAGCCACCAGGTTTAATGGTGTGTTTCTGAAAGCTTTGGAAAGTGTCAAAAAAAGTGTCACCCTGGAGTACCACAAAACAGCTCGTCGCTTCCTGATGAAATTTCCTGAGGGGCCCAAAATCATGTCTTTCTTATTTTGTCATGAATTGTTTGACATGTTGGGCGGTGACATGGAGCTAAGGAAGAAAGTAGAACAAGAAAAAGGTGAATTACCAGTCATTTCTGACAACGATTCTTTTGCCAAGTATTTTCGTACCCCGGTAGAACTGAACCAAGGACTGAATTTGATGTTCGTGTACTCCGATGTGGTGGAGTACAACGTGGTGGGACACACCTCCGTACCGTTACTGCGTGTCATTCCTTTCAAAGTGGATTCTGCCGCAAACGCTGACGAGGAAGGTGGAAACACTTACCACGTCCACCGCGAATTTGTCCATCCTCACTATTTACCTGTCAGCAAGTCGTATTTGGACACAGTCAACATTACTATAAAAGGAGATTTGGGACAAAATATTCCATTCACCAAAGGAAAAGTCACGGTGAAACTCCATTTTCGAAAACGGTTTTCTCACGACTCGTAAGTAAGTCATGTATCCAGTGTACCGAGGGGTTGCTCGACAGCGAGGACACGGTTTAGGAGACATGTTAAAATCGGCCTTTCGTTCGGTGGCCCCAGTGTTGAAACCGATGGTGACACGCGGATTGCACGCTTTGAAAGATGCGGCACTGACGCAAGGCAAAGAATTTCTCCAAAATGTCATCATCGACAAACAAAACCCTAAAGAAGCCTTCATGAGGGCAGGCAAAAATGTCTTGCTGCAAACGGGTAAAGACATTTTAGGCCGACGAGACACACCTATAAATGCCCTGCACGCTACCGAGTCAGGCATTCAGCAAGGACAAGGCAGAAAGAGACGACGCAGAAAACACCCTTTCACCAGACTTCAAGCGAGAAAGGCCAAGAAAAGAAGAACCGTTCGAGACTTAGACGTTTTCGATTATTGAAACATAGAAAAAATGATGCACCGAGAGTCTTGCGCCTGTTCCAAGACGGAACTGGATCTGTTTGCCATGCCCCCCACCATGATGACCATGCAAGAATCCCAGTGGGTGGAATTTCACCCCGTCTCCTCATTGACAGCCTCAGCTCCCATCGAGTTTGAAATCAAAGGACAGCCCGAAGATTACATCGATCTGAATAGCAGTTACTTGTACTTGAATGTCAAAGTTGTCGATGAGGACAATTCGACCCTAGATGGCGATGAGGTAATAGCTCCCGTCAACAATTTCATGCATTCCTTGTTTAGCGGAGTGGACTTGTACTTGAACAACAAACTGGTCAGCAGCAGCATGGATACTTACCCTTATCGAGCGTACCTGGAAAATCTCTTGACGTACGGAACAGATGCCAAGAACACTCATCTCAATGCCTGTGTGCTATGGGAAGCTGACGAAGCAGGCCAGTTTGAAAGATTCGAAACTGATGCAAGCAAAACACCAAACAATGACGGATTTGTAGAACGAAGAGACAAAATCAAAAACGGACAAAGTTTAGAACTGATGGATCGTTTACATCTGGACATGTGGTTGCAAGAGAAATATTTGCTAAACGGGGTGAATGTTCGCCTGAGACTGAATCGTAGCAGTGCCGCTTTCCATTTGATAGGTACTACTGTTTGCAAAACTGTCATCGAGGAAGCCAGGCTCTACGTACGCCGTGTGGAAGTGTTACCTAAAGTGGGTAACGACATCAGTCAGACGTTGAGCAGAACGACCGCCAAGTATCCCATACGACGCGTGGAAGTGAAAACGTTCACCATTCCCAAGGGACAGCGATCCATGATCGAAGATCATCTGTTCCAAGGACAGCTACCCAAACGTTTAATCGTTGGTATCGTCGAGAATACAGCCTTCAACGGAGCTGTCGAAAAAAATCCTTTCTACTTTCAACACTTTGGTGTGTCAAAGATCGAAGTCAGTCGCGATGGCAAGACCTTGTGTACCCGACCTTTCGAACCTGACTTTGAGAAGAAGAATTACTTGAGATCGTACTTGTCCCTGTACGAAGCCACCGGCCAGTTAGGAACCAACACCAGTCACGGCATTACGTACGAGGATTACGCAGGAGGTTATGCTTTGTGGGCTTTCGATTTCACTCCAGACCAAGGCAGCGACGAGGGACATTTCCACCCTATAAAATCTGGTCAAATTCGTGTGGAACTTCAGTTTGCAAACCGAGACCCTGATGTAACGGTGAACGTCATCCTGTATGCCGAATTTGATAATACCATAGAAATTAATAGTTTGAGAGAAGTCATTCTAGATTACTAGAAAGCCATGGAAGACTGTTCTCCCTCTTTACCTAGTGGAGAAACTTTGGAGATGGAATGTGTGGAAAAAGAAGAAGTGATCATGATGAAGTCGAGATGGCCAGAACAAGAAGCCCATTTAGTCTCCTGTTTTGCCAAACACTTGGTCGACAAAATGACGGAATTGATCAAGAAAAATTGCTATGGATGTCAAAACGATCATCCCAGTCAAATTCAACACGATAAATGCCTGATGTTGAGTCAAGAAGAAAAATTGGACGAGTATCTGGACGAAGCTTGGAGTCTCATCTCAAACAAAGACGTGTTGCACCAGTGGTATAAAGACTTGCGTGAACATTCTTGTCCACCATTAACCACTCAAGAGATCCATCGTATCGAAGCTCTCCTAAATCAGAGTGAGGAAACAGAACGAATAACTGTTTATTCGTCAGACATTTTCAAGCAAAAAGTCAGGATCGAATTGACAACTTATTATTACCTGTGAAGAAGAAGAAAAAAACAACACAGAAAACAATGGATACCTGGGAACTTTATTACCTTTTGAACCACAGTTCGTATACAGCTTCTTGGAATCCTGTCGTCTGTGCTAAAGATGAACTCCCTCATCGCAAACCTAAAGACTATCAAGCTTACGTGATCAACACGGACGACAGTCATCTCCCAGGAACCCACTGGGTAGCCGTCTACTTTCCTCAAGAAGGATGTGTGGAATATTTCGATTCGTACGGATTGCCCCCTTTGGAAGACGATATCATTGACTTTATGAGAAGAAATGCTCAAACCACCCGATTCAATAATGTGAAATTACAAGGCACAGATTCCTTGGTGTGTGGACAATATTGTGTGTATTTTCTGCATCATCGCAGCCTGGGCTATTCCTTAGAACATTTAGTGACTCATTTCGATCCTCGTTCTTCTGCTAGAAACGATGTGAAAGTAGATCGATGGTTTTGTGACCATTATGCTTATCTTTTGTCTCAAGCTAGGAAACGTAGTGTCCATCAATGGCCTAATGATTTCCAACAGTGGAAATCACAATTTCATTCACAACGTTGTCAGCCCTGTTTAAAGTAGATTGTCTATTGAGAAAAAATGTTTGTGATTTGAAAAAATTGTTTTATGTTATAGTGTTGGATTATTGTTAAAAATGTTAGAGTTGTTGTTTAGTGTTAAGTGATTTTTGAATAAAAAATGTTGTGTTTTGAAAAAATGCTTTTGTCTTTTGTTTAGCTATAAGAATGTTGGATTGATGCTCTTTCATTTCTTACTATCCCTGTCATGACACTCACTAAACGTTGCGACTCGAAAACCGTGTGGGGGATGTTTTCCTTCACGTCCGCGCTTTGACTTTAAGAACCGGTTTGTTCCCAGTCTAACCATCCATTGTCGACTCATCCTCTTAAGAAGATGTGCTCCAAACTAGCTAAACTCAACGAAGCCTACGTGAATTTGCATAGGGTCAGACACAGTCTGATACCGAAGCCAGAAGAAATAGAGAATGTGAGAATGTTAAAAATCACTGAAGACCTGATAGAAGAGCTCTTCAGAGAAGAAATGAACAGGGAAAAAGAAGAATGGACAGAGAAGTACAGACTTCAAAAACAGCAGCAACAACAGCAACAGCAGCAGCAGCAGCAGCAACCTGAACCTGACAGAGGCTTTGTCGATTGTCGTATCGACACCAAAGAGTTCTTCTTCTCTTTCCGAAGAAGCAGACCTATCGCCAGAAAGTCTATCCTCAGAGGACATCGCATTCTTAGAAACTAAAAAAGAATGCCATAGCAAACAAAAAAACAGCCCTTTTCAGGGCTACCCAATACTCTAGAAAAGAAATAACGATCCATTTGCCAATGTGTGTAGGTAGAGTAGTGTGAAAATAAACACTAACTCTTTATTAATAGTGGAAGTGTATGTATTTGTGTGTTTGTGTTAGTAAGTGGTTAAGTAAGTTGGTATGGATAGTAGATTAAAATGATGTTTGTTTTTTGGCTGTTAGAGGTGTATATTTTGGGTTAGATTGGATTGCTTTGAGTATGTGGATAGTCTATTGAAGTGATTTATAAAAAATTTATAATAGTGATGGGTAGCATAAAAAAGTGAGTGAGTGTTCCTTTTAGGTCCGCGCGTTGTTGTTGTTTTTTTTGGTCATGATCTAGGTAAGATGAATTTTATGTTTTTAGGGGATGTTTTCCATCACGTTCGCGCTTTCAGTATAAATTGAAACTCGCTGGGCAGTCAAGCTACCCTTGTTGATTGATCAACACAAGAATGAATAGCAGAATAGTGAAACTGTTAGAACTCCAGATGCACCTGGAATATGCCAGGCGCATAGTAAACGAACTATCAGCGGAGGCTATAGTAGAAGAAGCAAGAGTAAAGAAGGAAGAGGAGGAGAGAAGAGAGAGGGAAGAAGAGGAAAAGAAAAGAGAAGAGAGGATGTCGTTCAATATTCCCGAAACAGAGGATTGGGGTGTTGAAGCGAATCATCCTCCCTCTGCGCTCCCCAGAAGAAAGGTGAAAGAAGACTGGAGAAGAAGATGCGTGTGTGGCGCCAGGCCAGGACGGTGCAACCATTAGATAGGTGCATCAGGAGTTCAAAAAAACAGCCCTTTTCAGGGCTACCCAATACTCTAGAAAAGAAATAACGATCAATTTGCCAATATGTGTAGGTAGAGTAGTGTGTATATAAACACTAACTCTTTTTTAAGATAGTGTGAGGGTATGCGTTTGTGTGTTTGTGTTTTTGTGTTTGTAAGAGCTCAGGTATGTTTGTGTGAATAGTAGATTATGGGTTTCTTAGCGTATGTGAAGAGTATAGTTAGGGTTTTATTATATGAAATGAGAAAGTAGGGGGATGTTTTCCTTCACGTCCGCGCGTTGTTGGGTCATGATCTAGGTAAGATCAATTTTATGTTTTAGGGGGATGTTTTCCTTCACGTCTGCGCTTTTCGTATAAGAACCCACAGTATTCTTCGTTCAAACCATTCTACGGAATAACAGATACAAGATGGAAGTGTCGGCGTTGTTCAATGACTTAAGAAATGTTTACTTTTGGATGATGGATGGAGAGTACACTATTGAAAGGATAGAAAGAGAATGGAGGTTGAGAAAAAGTCTTGACTATGTCAATGAACTACAATTAGCGAGGAAGATGATAGAGGAGATGATAGAGGAAGAAGTTAAGAGATTGAGAGGATTGATTAAACCAGAGTATGTAAGAGTGGGGACTATAAAAGAGTCTATGGACAAAGTAAAAACAGTGAGATGCTATTTAGAAGAACTAGAGAAATGGTCAGAGTGGAAGTTCGTGAAAAGGGGCATTGAACAACTAAAGAAAGCGGAAGAAAAGATGAAAAAGATAATAGAGGAAGAAGTGCAGAAAATTAAGGACAGGTGGGCAAAAGATAGAAAAGAACAAGAGAATAGAAAGAAAAAAGAAGAATATGAGAGACTGAATAATAACTGGATAAAAATCCAACAGAAGTTCCGAGCCATGGGTCACCCGGACTGGATACCGGAAAATGAAAAGAAGAAGAAAAAAGGAATTTGGGGAAAGATTAGGGGCTGGATGAGAAGATGGAGGAAATAGAAGAAGAAGAAAGCCAAAGGCCCTTTTCAGGGCCAGTCATATTTCTCGAAAAGAGATAGCCTTTCCATTGCCTACCCTTTTTTTATTTAGTTTTTTTTTAAAAAAATAGAGACCCTCCCTGTTTCAATTTTACATAGACCCGATACAGACCCAGGGGTTTTTTGTCCATGTTAAATTTACATAGACCCTATACAGACCCAGGGTGATTAATGTTAAATTTACATAGACCCTATACAGACCCAGGTTAAGTCTGTAATGCTAATTCCCATAGACCCTATATCGACCCACGATTTTTCTCCATGTTAAATTTACATAGACCCTATATCGACCCAGGGGTGTTTTTAATGCTAATTCCCATAGACACTATAGTGCCCCACTTCACTACTATCATATGCTTTAGTGAGAATTGTTGACGGTGCATATTGCAGATTTAGGGAATAAAAAACAAGAAAGTGTGTATGCTCAAAGATTTGTACTCTCGGAGAGAAAATAATTTTAAAAAGTATTTGTTCCGAATGTCATTTTACATGTACATGTCCTTGATAAACAATATATTAATGAGAAAGGTATTTAGGATGAAACATATATTAACAGAATCAAAAGAAACAATTTTGAAGGTCAATCGCAGGTTTTCTCCGGTTCTGTTTAGCTCGATCATGGTTTTGTCATCACAAAGACCCCCAAAGCATCGGCCTGACCGTACTGTGCTCCTGAAAGAAAAATAGTAAGAATTTTAAATCCCATTTAGGCTCGTCGCTATATGTTGGTTCGGCATCCAGGGAACACACATTTTATCGTACATCTATCACGGGTACCTGAATGCCAATTATATAAACGGTCAACTTTTAATGATCAAACATTTCATGTTATTCAAATTTAGTATCCGCATCACTACTAGTGTTATTAAGAATTAGTATAAAGAAGTTCTGGGTGTATAGTATTCGGGTGCAAAAATGTTAATCTGTCGAAACGTGTATATAACATGATCCTTTAGACATGGACAAAAAACATTTCGCACAGTTAATTTATAGGACAAATCGGTACAGATAGACAAGGTAACTCACTGATATTGAATTTGCTTCCGCAGTCTCCATAGGAATAAAGAATGCGAGGATAAGGCCCTGGAAGACGGTCAAAGTCGCATCCGGGAGACGGGCCACTGGGTGCATTCACCACTACCGTCAAGCCTTTGTAATTTGGGCAACTATGGGCCTCTGTCACCATCTGGAAACGTCTTGCTGAGATTGAAGGTGGAAAGGTTGATCTGCAGGATATATAAATCAATACAAGTTAAGGCAGTTTATTATTCAAAGTTTTACACCTATGGCGAATATTTCCTTGCATGGTTTAATATAACAATAATAAGAATAGAAAGAATAAAATGATGAAGATCATTATTAATATTAGTAGCAAAAAGTTATTAATGTTGTTCTTATTAGTAGTATTATTATCATTCGTATTAGTAATTGTATTATCATCAGTAGTAGTAGTCTAACATCCGTTTAAACAGCTCCATATTTTACACTAAACACGATACCAACGTTCTCAAATGGACAGATATTTTTGTCACTTTTTCTACATAATATTCTTGTTTTATTTTGATTCTCTAATTTAATTTTGATTCTGCATATTAGTAAAGACATAAAATGTATAAAACCGTTTACAATTAGGGCGTGTCCACATCCGGCAGATAGGTTCGAAATGACACATCAATTAAAGCAACAAATGAGAACAAAGTTTTACGTCTGGGATTGCGTAATTACAATACACGTATTACTACAAAATGCATCAGTTTTGACAACTGGATTTCATTGACACTATGCTCACCCAAGTTATATTTTCTTGAAATCGATTGATCCAGCCACATCGGTTGTCTTTGCTTTGACTATGCATTTCATGCGTGACATCAATAATTTGCTAAAGGTAGTTATATACGTTGTCAACAGACACACTTAAGCTGTAATTTTAATATATGTAGTACAGTACAACGAGAACCCACCCTTCAAGAGAAAAGTCTCCCGGCTCATGATCATCGTAAGTGGAGCAAGTGCAGCACGTGCTGTCTTGGAGCCTATAACTTGCAAACCAGGATTTAATGTCACTGTCAATGGCGTTGAACACAAAGCTCTGCACCTCTACTCCGTTGTCGTACAAAACATACTTAACCTGAAAATAATAATAATAACACTGGACAACAAATTTTTACAAAAGTCATGTTACTGAAATAAAATTAGTCAATTCTTATCAATTTTTATGTGCTGAACACGAATATGACAGTCAAATTGCAAAATTGGCTCTAGTTTTTTTGTAATCTGCAAGAAATTAATGTTTACATAACGAAATGCATTCCAATAGTAAAAGGTCAACTGTAATAGCCTACCTATAAAAAATCAAGTCATTGACTACATCTTAGATTTCTTCGCCTGTCTCTTGTACAGCTGTTCGGGAGCATCTCTGAGGAGTGTCCAGCAGTAGTCAGCCAGCATTGTAGTGGACCATTTTCCCTGGTATCTTTGTTCCATTGTTGCGATATCTTGATGAAAACGTTCGCCGTGTTCATCACTAACAATACCACAGTTGCTAGGAAAGAAATCCAAATGGGAATGAAGGAAGTGAATCTTTAGAGACATATTGCAGCCAAGTTTCTTATACTTCATCAACATGTCTTCTACTAGTTCCTTATAGTTTTCTGCCCTAACATTTCCGAGGAAGTTTGTAGAAACTAGGCGAAAAGCATTCCATGCTTGTTTCGCGTCACCTTCCAGCAAGTTGTTGAACCGGTCATCTTTGAAAAGCTCTCGAATCTGAGGACCCACAAAAACTCCCTCTTTAATCTTTGCTTCGCTGAGTCGAGGGAATTTTTCATGCAGGTATCGGAATGCTGGCAAAGTCCGGTCAATGGCTTTCACGAAGTTCTTCATCAAACCTAGGGGCCCCGAGTGGCCGAGTGGTCTAAAGCGCTCACCGTTACGGATCACTGCCATCTCACCTCTGTCTGCGTGAGTTCGAGTCTCGGATTCGGCCAATGTGGTTATGTGAGAAAGATTGCCAGTAGCTTCTCGTGGGTCGGTGGTTCTTTCCGGGGATTTCCCGGGTTCTTCCTCCACCATTTATACTGGCCGCCATGAATAGCCTATCTTGTGCTGAAAAATGGCGTTAAACCATACAACAACAACAACAACATCATCAAACCTAGTTTGATGTGAAGGGGTGTTAGCAAGATTTTCTGAGCCTCAACCAGAGCTGGGTGTTGGATATTCTTCTCTCCAATGGCTACATTCTGCCTGTGAGTCCATTCCTTCCTCATGTAGTGCATTTCCCTTGCTCGGCTATCCCACTCGCATAAGAAACACATGTATTTTGTATATCCTTGCTGCAGTCCCATTAAAAGGGCAACTACCTTCAAATCACCACAGAGGTGCCAGCTGTACTTGTTATACTCAATGGAATTCAGTAGCTGCCTTAAGTTATCGTATGTCTCTTTCATGTGGACAGCATACGCTACTGGAATAGATGGAAGAATGTTTCCATTGTGCAAAAGCACAGCCTTGAGACTCAGTTTCGAAGAGTCCACAAATAGTCTCCATTCTTGTGGGTCATGAGTGATTTTTAAAGCATTCATGAGGCCCTCAATATCGGAACAGAATATCAGATTACTTTCCTTTCTGAAGAAAGGCTCCAATTGCTGGTGGCGCTTTCGATATGCAGTAATTGTGACATCTTCTTCTAGAAGATTCCATTGTTGGAGTCTTGATCCTAGCAATTCTGCCTTGTTCTTTGATAAGTCCAAATCACGAATCAGGTCATTTAGTTCTTCCTGTGTTATTCTGTGTGGGGTTGATGATGCACCACAGTGAAAATCTGGATCACTGCATGCTGATGGACCAGGAGAAGAACAGGTCGACTCATCTTTGTCTTCGTCAGATGAATCAAGAGAATATTCTGCTGGAGGTTCTGGAATAGGAAGTCCCTCACCATGTGGAACTGGTCTCAATGCAGACGGAATGTTTGGGTAGACTATTCTCGACTTCTTTCGCTTCGTTATTCCGCCGGAAAGAGGAGGAACCAAGCAGAAGTAACAGTCATTTAGGTGGTTGCTTGGCTCTCTCCACACCATTGGGACTGCAAACGGCATTGATGACCTTTTGCAATTCAACCACTGTGAAAGCTGTGTTGTACATGTAGCACAGCATATATGCGGAGCCCAAGGCTTGTCTTGGTCACCAACCTTGCATCCGAAGTAAAGATGATATGCCTTCTTCACTTGAGAATTGATACTTTTCTTCTGGTTGGCAAATGTCACTTCCCCACAAATATAGCAAAAATTGTCCGCGGTATTAACACACTTTCGAGGCATTACTGTTCTTTATTGTACGTAAATGGATAAAATAATAAGTTTTATGTAACAGTAGCTTGAACTGTCTCGCACAACGTCTAAAATATTTTAAATGCTGAACCTATCTGATTGGGCTTTATATAGTACACTGCTTACGTCAGCTTCAGCAGCCGCCTGGCATTAGTATAATAGGCCTACACATGTATAGTACACTGCTGACGTCAACTTACTTCAGCAGCCGCATGGCATTAGTATTGCATTGCATCAGAAAATGATGCAATCAACTGTGGATGATGTGAGCATGATGGTATTATGCAATGTTACATCATTATTCCGGATGTTGCTGCAGTCCTACTGGAGAAATTTACACAGTGAAACATAGAAAATGAGGTATATGAATATCTTCAAAACGAGAGCCAATACAAATTTTTCACGGTTATATTCGTGTTCGGCACACCAAAATACTACAGATTAGGGCCTTTTCAAGTCAGTAATGATTTCACTGTTGACCAGTGTAATAATAATAATAATAATAATAATAATAATTCAATATAGACACAAATGGCATTTAGATATTTATTTTAATAAGAAGCTTTGAGCAAAGTTTTAACATTTATATTCATTCACAAATACACACGGTAGTATCTTTGCTTTTTTCTAATGTTTTCCAGCCCTAGTCATGTTGTTCCATGATAGTTCCGTTTAGTCAACGTAATGTATATTTCATTATATGGAAAGTTTTCGTTTGTACACGTATGTCCGCTTTTTGAAATTGAAAAGTATATGCTCATCTTAAAAATGTAAGAATATAAACAAAGCACAGTTATAAATGCGAAAAGAAACTTCTTTTCTCAACGCTCTGCGTGCTGATTCGGATGTATTCAGTGCATGGATTCAAACGTCATTCTCTAATAGGGAAAGTCCCCATCTTGTCTTAAGGGAATCTCTTCTTTCCATCTCAATTACTAGTCTTATTTTTGTTGTTGCTGCTGTAATGCTGATGTAATGTTGTTGTTCTGCTTTTTGTTCTTCTTGTTCTTGTTCTCTTTTGTATTATTATTTCATGCCTAACATTTCGCAACAATCACGTTTAAATTCATTGTAGAAAGTTCACTGTTAAAAAATGTGCTGGAAAGGTTTCATATTTCATTTCTCCCAATGGTCACTATTTGTAATCTTGCAAATATATTACCTTGACGACGGAGTCAGCCCAGTTATTCCCGTTGAAGGCAGTTAAATTTCGGTAATGCTTGGTACAACTTGCAATGGAAGCATCAGTTGGGGGCCAAATGGCACAAGGACTGGAGGAATCGGTGGTGATTTGGGAAAGGTCAGCTCCTGTCCAAGCTTGGAAAATATCCCCACCAGTGCCTGGAGTACCTCGGAAAACCAGTCTGTAGAAATCTTCTAAATAAAGAAATCGCCTTTTAAGTTTCATACCAAAAATCCACAATATATTAAAATGGAAAGTATAACATCAATGCCATAGTCAGCGATCGATTCATTGATATATATATAATTACACTTTTTTCTAAACCTTGCCACCACATAATAACGTCCATTTATACAGTGAAAATTCAGAAGGAAGGTTATAATAATCGGATTTATATAGATATTGACTACATATTTATTGCATACTGCATTACATTCTGGACTCCAGTGATAACTGAGTTTATTCCTTGGAATGCTTCTTTGTTCATGTTGATGATATGTTTTATAATATCCGAAAAGCCCGTAAATCAATTAATGTTAAAAACATCATTGAATTGTGCAGCTTATTTACTTTGGAAAACAAATGCCTCACTCAAAGATTATGTTACGTGGCATTTCTCTGTGTACGTTGGAAAGAGTACATTGCGACACAAATGCTTATAATTGTTGAGTCCTGCGCATCTCAAATTATTTCTCAAAACTTTCAATATATAAATACTTTCAGTTTTGTACTCTATTAAAACTTACCTTTCTTTAGCACCTTAGTAAATAATAAATTCATTTCAAATCAAAGCCTTGAATAATTGGCTATATCGACAATCTGAGGAAATAACATTATCGTGTCTTGTATAGTAGCCTTCAGCAGATAAAGCTCTGTTGCTTCACTATAGGAGGGTCTTCTATGTCCTAACTTTGATCAAATATCTTCTCATTTCAAACCTTGATGAACGTATGTATACCTTAAGATATGATCTTACAAAACATCAGCTAAGGTGTTCGGTTTGATATTACATTATTGCCTTCCTATTTACTTCATTTTTCTATTTGATTTGACTTGTTTTATGTTTGAAAATGTTTTTAAGGTTCATTATTTCAGTGTTAGATGTGAATATGATACAAACCACAATAGTTAGGACTAAACAAAGATAAGTCAACGAATCAACTTGTACTTAGTCACACCGGATGAAATGTTGAAATGTAATGTCTCGATTTTGCCAAAACCCTCACCAATCTATTTTAGCCTGTTGAAAATAAACTTGATTCCTTTAAAATATTTGCGGATTTTCAGTGCACAATCAATTTATGTAATAGTAAAGATAGGTATTCTCTAAAAATGTGATTGATTCCTAACTAAAGCCAGGCAGGAACTCTGAAGGATTACAAACAATATCATGACATGTAAGGCAGTAGTTTTTCTTCCAGATGATGACTTCTCAGAATGATGACACTCTACTGTTTAATGAAATGCACGACCGTGAAATCTTTAAGCTGTATATAATGTTTTCTAATTATTCTGAGCTTGCACTCTGTAATCATAAAACGATTTTCAGATACATCAGCTATGAGAAAGTCAATATTTTCTTTTCATTTGGTGATGATGCAATGAATATACCACTTTGTATAAAAGACCTATATAAATATGCAATGAAAATTATGCATTGTTTGCATAAGTATTGTCATTATGCTGATTATGTGACATTTGCAAGTGTAGTCTAGCTTTATATATAGACACAGAAAAACAAGAGAGAGATAGAGAGAGATCAAAAAAAAAAAAAAAGAGCGATAAATAAGGAAGAGAAAAGACCTTCACTGTTGGAGCTTTGGAGAAGGCCAAGGATATCGTTCAGCTTGCCACAAATATCCATCAGCTTGTTGGTGAGATTCTGGCCCAATGCATCCAGATCAATGTCCAGTTCTACTACTTGGTTATAAGTCGCATTAAGAAGTGCATATATGTCGTCCAAGTTATCAAGTCCATCTGAAAATAAAATTGTATTTGTTACATAACATGTATTTATGTATATTGGTATTTGTCCATCTCTCTCTCTCTCTTTCCCTCTCTGTATGTTTATTACATTGTGTGTGTATTGTTTCTTGTTAATTCAGTTTGTTATTCTTTATTTTTATCCTCTTTATTTCAGAAAGTTAAAATTTATTCGATTATATCCATCAACCATGTGAGGCGATACGTTGACGCGGACATCATGTAATCGCAAAGGTATGTAAGTATTTACTTTTCAACTGTCCTTTTTGGTCATTAGGCAAATCATTTAGATTATACTAATTGCTTCCTCCTGTAAATATTCTAGGCCGGCTTGGGATGTCGACCAGGCTTGGTGTGCTCTCCTGTCTCACTTGATGAGGCGACTAATAGAGACAGGAGGCACGGGGATTCAGCGTATAAGGTATTGGACTTTTGTTAGAACGAAGATAGGTTAAAATCCTTCTATCGGATCAAGACAGAGGTTCTTCTGTGCTTGGGCAAGACTTTTTATTCATATTACCTCCGCATTAAGTTTTACAATATATTCAATCGAATTGTAATTGCAATTGAAATTCTATGGCTGTCGTCTTTGACTCGTTTGAAGAAACGTGAGTGAATGAAGAGAAGAATAAGACCAATTTTCTGCAATATTAAGATACCGGCAAGATGATAAACACGAGAACTTAACCGTACTCCAACGTATTAATAAGGATTGTGCCGCACAACGGAACGGACAGATGCCTGGCTTCGGAAAAACCAAAGAAGGATACAACAATAATTTTGAAACTATATTTTATAGCCAATAATAATAATAATAATAATAATAATATTAATAATAATAATAAAATTGTATTCAATATAAACTGTTGAAGACCATTTTGATAGTTATTACGATGATGATAACGACGATGATGATAATTTGGATGATAACAATGCTATTTCTTTAAACTATCTTACCTAGATTGTCTTCTATGTTAGACAGGAAGCCGACCAACTCACAGATCTTGTAGTACGTGAGGTTATTGGGACCTCCACCATAAGACCAATCGTCAAGGCATTGTTGGTAATCTGCTCTTACCTCAACCAAGGCAAAAAATAAAACTATTCCGAATGTCCCCAACATCTGAGTTTTCTTCTTCAGAAATGTGAAGCTATCACTCAGCTCAAGGTGTAACAAATTAGCAACGTTGTCTGTATTTATACTTTTAACCTCAACAAAAACACGTCCTTTCCATTAAAACCTTTCCACGTCATCCTACCATATGTATCGCAAAATCAAAACATTTCGTGTCACAGTCATTCATTATTGACAATTCAGACTTTTAATATCTATATTCTGTGTACAAAGACAAAACAAATTCAACTGAAAGTTTAAAAGGGTTTTTTATGCAACTATACTTGTATTAGATGGCTGCAGAGAAATAGTGTTACATCTTTCAACGAAGATTTGAATAATTTGTTACAGGTGAAACCATATATTTATTATATCTATTTGTGAATATTATTAATAATGATGGTAGTCAACAATATTACAACTAATATAAAGCAGACGACTGTTAACTACAAAGTTGAAATTGAAACTTGAAATAGGTAGGGATATAAGTATATCACGAGTGGATGATAATGAAAAAACAAAACAAAACTAAAGTAGCTATCGATAGCTATAGACATAAAAATTTAAGAACTAAATACATTTTAAAAGTATATTTTAAAGTCATATTTTCTAAACCATACATTTACATTCTATTTAGGTTCTAGTAACCAATATAATAATTGCCGAAAATGAAATAACAATATTGGTCCGGTCTAAACATCACTCTCATACGGGTACGTTAGTCCAAAAACACCAAACAATGTTCTAACAATGTATATTGTCTGTTCTGGAGAAACGAAACAGGGCTTTATTCTCAAGGGTAATGTGTGCATAATACATTGTTTATGTGTGTGTTGGATTATTAAATAGTAATGTTTGTCAAGACAACCACTTTAATATTGCCTTTTGTTCGCTTAAAATTAAGGAACCAGAATGTGCAAATAAACTGCAGCATTTGGTTCATTAACGTCACGTTTAGAGAAAGTATCTCGATCAGAAAACTCTCGTACGTTTTGTAAGCACATTTTTATAACCTTCCAAAGTTCATGATGTTACATTGACATGATTAAGAAGTATATGGTACTCGATGCTTATTTACTGACTTCATCAAAGGAGGGTGAAGTTAGCTTGTATTTTGTATATGTTCAAATTAATACGATATGCTTTCTATTAAATTTGTCAAGACATGCTTCATCGATATATCTCTCTATCACGTTTCTTTCTTAACACCTATCAAAATTTTGCTAAATTAAATTACCGCCGTGTTGCTAAAAACACATGCTAATTACATACTGGATTATCCAATTGACACCGATATGATCGCACAATATACAAAATACATAGCTTTAAGAATGCAAACCAAGGGCAAAATACATGATCACACACACCATCGGATAATATAACTTTTAAATTTTAATTTTCTAATGTTCATATTTTGTAATCTTTATATGGTACTCGATGCTTATTGACTGACTTCATCAAAGGAGAGTAACGTTAGCTAGTATTTATTATATGATTAAATTAATACGATATGCTTTCTATCCAATTTGTAAAGAAATGCTTCATCTCGCTATCTCTCTATCACGTTTCTTCTTTAACGCCTATCACAATTTTGTTGCTAAAAACACATACTAAATACATAATGGATTATCAAATTGGCACCGTTATGATCGCATAATATAAAAAAATACATATCTTTAAGAACGCAAGCCATGAGCAAAAGACATGATCACACAAACCTTTTGATACTATCACTTTTGAATTCAAAATCACGTTAAATGTTACGTTAAAAGAACAACGTAGTATAAATCGCTTATCATGCTGTCATTTGTATGCGTATTTTATACCGTAAATAGCCAGAAGTTTTATGTGCTTGTTTTTGCTCATTGATAATCTTTGTAAGATATAACTTGTCACGTGGGCTTATTATGCACTGCCAATACAATTTGCTTATTTTGCTGTCTCATTAACCTATGTCTTCCGTTAAAATTTAATTCAATAAAATGAACACGTCCTCAACTATTATCGAAATAGCATATCAAAGACAAAATCAGACTACCGCTTACAAATCAGCAGACGGTCCGTTAACCTAAACAGTTCATTGAGTTATTATAAGATTTTTCTCGTGACCAACAATACATTGATAAATCACTTTTATGTAAGAGCGTTTTTTCTCATAAAAATTATAACGCAGTCCGGCAAATTCAAACTATCTTTATAATTTTCTAATGTTCATATTTTGTAATCTTTATTTGAATCACGACCAAAACACAACATATTTCATCATCAGTGAACATGACAACACTCATGTCTATTGAATATGATTTATTTCGCTTACATTGCGAATATTGAAGGGTACTAAAGGTGCATTTCTAATGAGACGGATATGATAAGTGAGTGTTACTGAATGAAACCCACAAAGTTCTTTTATGAAATATCAGCTAGTCCTATATCAAAATACTTGTTTTCACATTTTAGTGGGAAAATGATGTTTCAATCCTACACAACATTTATCTATTTTCGAGACGCGTGGCAGCAATCATAAAGCTGAAAATTACGTAAGATTTCCACATCATTACAGAAGTGCCCTGATGCACTTGAGTAAACTGTTTGCAATTAGAACAATGGAACTCGTATTTATCTCTTGAGTTAGATGCCTTTTTCAAGTCATTGTTTCCATACTACGGTTTGGAACTACTTTCATTGCTAAACTAAACATCACTGTAATCAAGCTCTCCTCTTGTCCTCACGTTACCCATTCTATTAATGTCAAAGTGGCTATTTCAGGTTGATTTTCAATCTGCTATGAAAATTAGATACAAAACATCTTTTGTCGGTATTACTTACATGTGACTGAATGTGTCTTACATCTATACACTTGAAGAAACTATGTGACGTCAACAAACCAGTTTTTCTTCCATTTACTGTGAGCTATACTTGCAAAAGTTTAGATTTTAAAATTGCGATGTATATTCCTTTGTCACGTCGTTCTTTTCTGTAAAGCAAGCAGAGGTGTCAAAGCTATCTCGAAAGGTACTAAGATTTCCCCAAAAGTATTAGCTGGAAACATATAAATAAGACGTATTTTTGTGTAACTTCGTACCACTAATTTAAATTCCTGATTGCGAGAAATCTACAAACTATAAATTGATGTAGGTAAGTATACGATAATAACTTTAAACATAACATGCCACTCTATGGTGAGAAATAAAAGACGAACACAGACATACTCCTGGGATGGGGACTTTGAAGGAGTGAGGGTTTGTTTCTATAAACAAAACTGAACTATCCTTGGTTTTAACTTGGAAAAACAAGCAATATAAAGTAATACATAAATTCAGTTGATTATGCAAGAGTTTGTCAAGAGTGGGACTGACCAGGAAAAATAATTCGTTTGTAGCATGAGCCGATAAAGATCGAGTTCAAAGACATATCAAGAAAGAATATAAAGCGTTTACTCATTGGACCAGATTGTGCCAAATGTGATTTAGGTAAGGCTAAGAATGGAAATAAGGCTAAGAATGGAAATAAACGATCAAATACGAGTGTAAACTACACATTAAATTTAGTAAACGAGTCTTATCGTAATGTAATTGTGAGATGACGGAGTGTTAGAATACGTGTTAATCATAGACAACTTCTTACATAGGTGTATGAACCTACTTGTACAGAAATAATATAACAAAAATTGTACTTTTTTTATAGAAGAAAGAAACTGGAGTTAGGCTTAAATCGAAAGTGTAGTGTTTGCATATTAAATTGTTCAGGCGTGTCCTAACTATAGAATAATACACTTTATCATGATAAAACTTTAAATATTGCCAACAATGTGTTTGATTCAATCAGCCATGCAACGTACATTATGTGACACCATTTAGGTCAATACCCTCGAGCGAAAATAAAATATTGTGTCCAAATAAACTCTTCCCGTATTTAACATACTTGTATCTCCTATAAAGTGCTCATAAAAGAGGCATGTTATTGTCGATAACAATCCCTAAGTGAACTTATATCCAATAAAATTGTGAAGTAAAAACATGACCGATAAACATTGATGTTAAGGCTGCTGAAAATGATCCGTTTTTCTTAAGCATCTATTTGATGAAACTATGTTGTTACTTTTGGCTATATCATTTGTTAATAATTTACGGAATTCTGTATCTATGAATCAAGAACCATTCTGGTATCCGGTATTTGATGCTACCTTAGATTAGGATGCAGCTAATAAAAAGATTTTGTGGTATAGTATAATATTTTATTCACTCTTTGCATAAATACTAAACGTGATTGTATGAATTAGGTCAGAGTGATACTCCTTGTAATTATGTGTAATTCTTTGACGGGAAGGAAGTGAAGAGCCTTTGAAGATCCTAATAATGTTAACATTACATGATGTTGGTACCTTACTAATATATTGGAATCCTTACCAAATAATAAATAAACAATTAAAAGGAAACCAACTGAACTTCCCACCAATGTAGCCACGTATTTCATTCTTTAATAGAGCTGAATGGGCAAAAGCTTTCAGCTATATTCAAACTTTTTCAGATCGGTCTTCGACTTGACATATTGTTTGTGAATGGTATAAATAAATAAAATATATGTGTAATAGAGGTTCACAAGGAAGGGCTCTCTGTGTCGCGTAGTATTATGAACAATAACAGAAAATGACATTGTCACTAGCACTAAGTTAATGGGAGAGTTAAGGTAACAGTCCTGTCCAAATGTCAGATAGGGTTTTGTAGATTTATTATTGAACTCGATAAAAACCGATAGGATACAAGGGTATTAAAACAAATGCCAGAATTTAATTTATAGCGGCTAATAAAAAACAAATAAATTTACTTGAAATGCCACCAAAAAAAAAATTGCTCGAAAGACCTGGAAATTATTTATATGAATCATCATTTATTTCTTCCAATAATACTGTTCAGAATCGTTGCAACAGCTACAGGTATATGTCACGTTTATAATAACGTGTAAGACTATGCCAAGTTTGTAAATGTATGCAGCTGATCCATTCTCAATAGCTGTTAGGCTATGGAGACACTGCCATAATCGCTATACCTTTAATGTAGTAGCATCGTGCGTGTGATTTGGATTTTTAACGTAGCTTTAACAATTTTTCCGTCATATCGCTACGATGTCTGCAGTGTGGCAGTTTATCTTGATGTCTAGAACTTGGACATCATGCCGCAGACATGTAGCATGATGTCCCAACCCAGTCACATTATCCTGACACCAGGCCGACCAGTCCTAACACTAACCTTTTAATGCTGAGCGCCAAGCCAGGCAGCTGTTAGCACCATTTTTGTAAGTCTTTGGTATGACTCGACCGGTGATCCAACCCACGACCTTCAGCATCTGAGGCGGAAGCTCTAACCACTAGGCCACCGGAGCGGTACAACAGACAGACTGCACTATGTCTACTATGAATGAAGATTTGGGTATAGGTCTTTATAAACCACTGCTACCGATAGGTGCCACTCATTTTTTCTCTTTTTCTTTCTTGTGTATTTTGGATTTTTTGTCTCGAAAAATGCACAATTTTTATAGTACAGTACTATTGTCAGTATGCGCTTAGGAACAAAACAAAAATGTGTTTCCAGTAGGCTGACCGTACCTGTTTTTTGGTAGAATCCTTTTCGGAAGAAACTCGACCAATGATCTCTATATGTTTTGGTACAATCCCTATCGGATGATAATAGATCAACAATATCTATATGGTTTAGTACAATCCATTTCGGATGATACTCGACCAACGATCTTTATATGTTTTTGTACAATCCATTTCGGATGATATTAGACAAATGATCTCTGTTAGTTTTAGTATAATCCATTCGGATGATTACCCAAACGATCTTTATTAGTTACTTCAGACTTATATGTAGACTCGTGAGACGGACCAGCATCGAAACTCTTTGCGTAGTTGAACAGAGATCGCATATGTATGCGCAACGTCGCATTAATTATTAATATTAATTAAATACAAACCTGCATATGTAGTGACGAGAATGCTAAGGTCTTAAAAAAGTGCAGGACATTCTAGGCCGGAGCATCGTCTAAGTGACGCATCACATTGGGCATATTGTCTCAATTCGTCGTTTCTTACAACGTGAAAAATAGGCTGTCTCCATTAGTCATCTCTTACAACATGACAGAGTGCGCATTCTGCGTATGTTAACATTCCATAAGCCGCAAAGAGGTAGTGGTTTTCAAAAAGTCTTTCTTTCATTAACAAATTGTTGTTTGTAATACATTTTGCCCGGTAAGAGCAATTTTACAATATTATTCTTTTCTTGTTACTTGTTTTTTGGTTTCTTTTAGAGTGAATCTTATTTGTTAAGATTCCAAGTTTTATTTCCTTTTGTTTTCTTTTAAAATAAGACAGAAAAGCTTTAATTTTCCAGATGTAAACGATAAATCTACGATACAAACAATGAATCAAACGGGCACCAAATTTGGATGGGTTTTTTTTCCATTGTAATCATCGCAATTAACATTATACATGAGATATTGTTGTTTTGTAATTGAAATGAATTTCTTTCTCAACAAGGAGTTTTGTTACAAATGGTCGTATAATAAGCTGTGGTACTACTAGAACCACTCCTGCGAGCATCACCGCTACCATTACGACCACTGCTACTGTTGTTCCCGTTCTCCCTGCAACATAAATTACTAGAGCTGATGCTTTATATACCTTCCTCCACAACAACCAACATTAGCCCAATTAGTATCAATAAGAATCACCACAACCATCAATAGCATAATTAGTATAAATAAGAAACACCACAACCGTGAATAGCATAATCAGTATAAATAAGAAACACCACAACCATGAATAGCATAATCAGTATAAATAAGAAACACCACAACCGTGAATAGCATAATCAGTATAAATAAGAAACACCACAACCATGAATAGCATAATCAGTATAAATAAGAAACACCACAACCATGAATAGCATAATCAGTATAAATAAGAAACACCACAACCGTGAATAGCATAATCAGTATAAATAAGAAACACCACAACCATGAATAGCATAATCAGTATAAATAAGAAACACCACAACCATGAATAGCATAATCAGTATAAATAAGAAACACCACAACCATGAATAGCATAATCAGTATAAATAAGAAACACCACAACCAAAATTAGTACCAAATAACAATAAGAACCACCACAACCATAAATAGCATAATCAGAATAAATATGAAACACCACAACCAAATTTAGTACCAAGTATAAATAAGAAACACCACAGCCAGCATTAGTATACTTAAGAACTACCAAAAACAACATTAGCACTATTAGTATTATTAAAGCTGACTTTTGTGAAAGTTAAGACTTGACAAACAACCTAAGAAATAAATTTAAGTGTTTGTTGATTTTCCTTGTTAATGGTAAAAACTAGGGAAAACAATATTTTCTGGCTGACTTTCCTTGTAAATTGTAACAACTAGCGTAAAACACAAAACTAAACGATTCTATGTAAGTATATAGATAGACCGATTTTGATAGTCATGCAGTAAATGTGATTTTTTGTCGTCGCCAACCAAGTGAAACGAGAATAAAATGACACGCGTGCTTATTTCAAATTAAATTAATGAAACTAATCTTTTAAAATGTAATAATACTTTGTTGCACGAAAAGAAAAATAATGTTATTTAACGATCTTCGGAATGGCATACTAAAAGGAATTTAAATTACAGCTGGATGTCTCTGTAATTCTGCCTTTGTCTTATGTTACTTGATATTGTCTTTTAATACGTCATACAGCAACCTTGCAACGTCACGAAGTGTTATAAGTGTTACATAGAGACACAATTAGTTTATGTGTATTAACCTAAATAATAAAGAAATAATGTAATTAAAAAAATTACAATGTGGAGGGAAGAATCTGGACCAGAGCTTCATTGTACCGTGTAATGTGTGTACATTAAACTGTTCAGGTGTACCTATAGCCGTAAAAGAGTACACCTTATCATGATAGCCTCTCAAATATTGTTATTGGTCAGCATTTAGTTGGTACACTACAAGCTCGGATAATGTTTTGAATCTATCTTATCATATAGGTCATACATATTAAAGAGTTTGCCATTTTTTATCACCTTATAAAGATAATAACGTCACCCTGAGATCATTAAGAAATATTTGGGATCCTATATAAATTTTTACTGACTTCTTTAAAGGATGGCTAAAATTGAATGATTTATTACAAGCATTTAAAATATTGTTGTCGTCAATCTGCTTTTACTGGCTCATAAATCCGTTACTTCTCAGTCACCAGCCACTGGTATTTAGGTATCACGAAAATGTTTAGACACTTCCACAAGAAGATCCATACAATTATGGAGACATTGTATTGCCCATATTTTTTAAGGAATTTTTTATTTATCTGTTTAGTTTCTTCCGTAAGAACTATACGACAATAAATTAACACCATGCAGAAACAAATACATGCTGATTAGATTATGCATTTATCACAGCAATGACTTCACGATATAAATTTAGGTACTTTTTTGGAGAGTAAAACATGATCAATAAGCGTAGTCAATTAAGTCAGCCAGAAGCAGAATGAGTTAATATCATTGAGAGAAAAGTTGATATATTTTGTAAGAAAAAGCTTTACCCATAAAATCGTAAAATTATAAAATTACCCAAAATCATTAATTTATTGTACTAGACTGTTGTAGATATGATTAAGTTCAGGTCAAACATGAAAATGTAATGTGTGAGGCAAGTCTCATTTCTAGCTTTGATCTATCAGCAAGAAATATGACTTACTATTTCTTGCATGTTAAGAAATATTATTAGTAATTCATGAAACTGTGGAGGGAATGAAATAGGACTGAAATCCGTTCGAATCATTCGGTCATTATACATTTGCCTTACATGACGTCATAATGTAATTTGTCATGGAACGAAATATTACATGTGTTACGACATCTCACCTATGTCCACCTGCGTTCGAGTCTCAGGCTCGGCCTTAGGTGGAAATGTGAGAAAGTTCGCCAAAAGCTTCTCGTGGGTCGGTGGTTTTACTCGGGATTTTTCTCGGTTCTTCGTCCACAAGATATATTGCCCACCGTGCATAGTCTACCATGTGCCGAAAAATGGCGTTAAACATACCACAATAATACCATATAGAAAAGGCATGATATGGATGTATAACCTAAACGACACACTAATCAAGTAATAAGAATTTATATTCTCTGTTGCTGGGAAAGAAATATTGAATCAGGCTTAAATTTACCGTGATTATTGAACTGTTCAGCGTGCCTTTAACCGAGAACGATTGCAGTTTATCACGATAACCGCTAGAAACTATTGTCATTATATCCCCTATTTGTGATGACCCAGAATGTATATGTTAAGGTCATCATTTAGGTTAACATCCTCACGAGAAAAGAAAATATGTGGCCCAAAGGTACATTCGGAATATTTGGTATTATCGCTCAAAAGTAAATACGATTGACAACATACTACCATCACAAAACTTTCTTCCTTTGTTGTTTTACTTGTTTATTTTTGACAATCCCTAATATTAGACTACCATCATGTAGACCGTATTAACAAAAGAAATCTCACATAATCGTTGATATTGTTAAAGGTAATGGAGAAAAATAGTTTATGTATTTTTGATTTATTCTATTAATGTGACTAAAATGTGGCACACTTTTTCTTGTTGTTAATGTGTGGCACTTTTTTGTTACTAATGTCGCACACTTTTTCTTGTCATTAATGTGTGGCACACTTTTTCTTGTTATTAATGTGTGGAACACTTTTTCTTGTTATTCTTGTATGGCACACATTTTCTTGCTGTTTGGTACACTTTTTCTTGTTATTAATGTGTAGCACACTTTTTCTTGTTACTAATGTGTGGAAAACATATTCTTGTTATTAAGGAGTGGCACACTTTTTCTTGTTATTAATGTGTGGCACACGTTTTCTTGTTACTAATGTGTGGCAAACTTGTTCTTGTTATTGAATGGCACACATTTTCTTGTTATTAATGTGTGGCACACTTTTTCTTGTTATTAATGTGTGGTACTCTTTATCTTGTTATTGTTGTGTGTCACACATTTTCTTGCTATTAAGGTGTGGCATACATTTTCTTGTTATTAATGTGTGGCACACTTTTTCTTGTTATTAATGTGTGGTACTCTTTATCTTGTTATTGTTGTGTGTCACACATTTTCTTGCTATTAAGGTGTGGCACACTTTTTCTTGTTATTAATATGTGGCACACTTTTTCTTATTACTAATGTGTGGCAAACGTATTCTTGTTATAAGGGAGTGGCACACTTTTTCTTGTTATTAATGTGTAGCACACTTTTTCTTGTTATTAATGTGTAGCACACCTTTTCTTGTAATTAATGTGTGGCACACTTTTTCTTGTTATTAATGTGTAGCACACTTTCTCTTGCTATTAATGTGTGGCACACTTTTTCTTGTTATTAATGTGTAGCACACGTTTTCTTGTTATTAATTTGTGGCACACCTTTTCTTGTTATTAATATGTAGCACACTTTTTCTTGTTTTTAATGTGTGGCACACTTTTTCTTGTTTTTAATGTGTGGCACACTTTTTCTTGTTATTAATGTGTGGCACACTTTTTCTTGTTATTAATGTGTAGCACACCTTTTCTTGTTATTAATGTGTGGCACACTTTTTCTTGTTATTAATGTGTAGCACACTTTTTCTTGTTATTAATGTGTAGTACACCTTTTCTTGTTATTAATGTGTGGCACACTTTTCCTTGTTATTAATGTGTAACACACTTTTTCTTGTTATTAATGTACAGCACACTTTCTCTTTTTATTAATGTGTAGCACACGTTCACTTCCAGTTCAGAAACATTGTGGCATTTGGTCATGGCATAAAGTATCTACGTTTTGGAAAAGTATTACAAGGCATATATTATGTTTATCTTTAGTTCTTGATCCATCAGTGTTACAATGTATGTGTGTATGTATGTATGTATGTATGTATGTATGTACGTACGTACGTACGTACGTATGTATGTATGTATGTATGTATGCATGTATGTATGTATATACATCTATGTATATATGTTTGTATGTTTGTATGCATGTATGTATATATGCATGCATGTATGTATGTATATATGTATGTACATATGCATGTCTTTCTGTATGTATGTATCTATATATATATATGTATGTATGTATATATTTATGTATGTATGCATGTATGTATGTATATATGTATGTATACATGTATATATGTATGTATGTATGTATGTATGAATGTATGTTTGTATTTTTGCATGTATGTATATATGTATGTATGTATATATGTATGTATGTATGTATATTTGTATGTATGTATGTATGTATGTATGCATGCATGTATGTATGTATGTTTGTATGTATGTATGTATGTATGTACTGTATACGATTTGTATGACAATCTGTCATTTTATGACAGTCTGTATTAAACTCTGTATACCATTTGTACAATCTGTATACCAACTGTATGACAATCTGTATTACACTCTGTATACCATTTGTATAATCTGTATACCATTTGTATGCCAATCTTACGCTATTAATATCGTCGTGGCATCATTTTCGAAGCATTAGTGTGTTTCTGAGAGGCTATATTATTTTGTTGATATCACGTGCTAGCATGTAACTGATGACGCAGTTTTCGGACTTTTTCTTAACAGTTATGTCATACTTTGTTACAAGTAAAGAAAATGGTTCCAAGCTGTCTAAGTCCCGTAGATATACATATAACAATGACCGAAAAAACGCCAAATCGCCAGATATATTTTTATACCCATTCAAAATACCTTTATTTTTCGACCATGTGAGTGAACTGATACCCTTTATGCCACCTGTTTGTTATTGAGTGTTTAATGAATTGAAGAAAAAAAAAACAGTAATCTAATATATTGAAATCAATGTATTTTTTAAAAACAAGAGAAATATTAATATTTTGGTACATTAATATTTATGTAATTTTGGAAACAAACCAGTATTAAAAGATTCTAAGCTTGTAATAAATGCATCACATGCAAATATTAGCCCATTCTTGACTATAACAATACTATATTCATTAGCAAACACATCTAAGAAACACATTAATCGTTTGTCAGTGATTATTTTGTTTATGCACTTTCTTAACTTTACAGTGAGCCACGCATGTCATTTACATTTATATAAACAAAGAATTTTAGGTGTGATTTATAAGGGAAACAACACATCAAATAGCAATTCATTTGGGTCTATTTCATAACAATAGAGTTTGGACTGGAAGTTTACAATTTTAATTTTGATTCACTCATGCATATTGCACAGTTAATATTTATCATTATTTAATTGTAGAAACTTAAATGGCTCCAATATCTTGTGATTTAAATCAAAAGTTGACATCAACTCAAAACTGACCTTGTGCTGAAGTAAAGCTCGGGACGTTACTACAATCTATATATAATTTATATAATTATCTACATAACATTTGTATCACAATCTACATACCATTTGAATGACAAAGTATACCATTCGCATGACCATCTCTCATATTTATCACAATCTATATACCATCTGTATGAGAGTCTATATACCACTGTAGAGACGATCATTCATTATCTATATATCCTATCTGTCATTGCATGACCTTCGATATACCATTTGTACGACCATCTTAAGATCATGCACTCATTCTAAGAGTATTATAGGTATTTTTACTCTAAAGTGTTCTTTCTTATTTCTTCAAAGAAGGACAAACCTAAATAGCTTGTTAGAAATATTTTCTGATACTTATAATCAGTACATATATCGGCTCAACGTTGACTAATATAATATTTAGATATCCACTACCAATTTGGGCCCCGGGAGGCCTAGCGTCTACAACTCGGTTTAACAGATCATTGACAGCTCTATTCGCGCGGAATCGAGTCTCGGCTCAGGTAAAGTGGTTATGCTGGCGCTCTACAGTTTCGCGTTTTGCATAGGGTTATAATTTGAAAGAAAAGTGAATTTCCCAGGGTTTCTTCACTTGTTTTAATACCTTTAATACCCTTTATTTCTGTGTGATCTGATGGGTGTAATATGGGTTAATGAGTATACAGCTTACTCCAGATGACCATCTTTCAAAACACTGCTTGCTACGCTTGGTTATTTTCACCTCCTGGACTTCAGAGGTAAAATCTTTAAGAAAAAGAGCCGATACCTTTTGGTATTCATCCCTTCAGAAGCTGGTATTGTCTAGTTCGGCAAAATTCATTTTCCCTATTTTAATAGGTGGTAAAGATAGTGTACTTTAGACCAATTCAGGCTGTATTATTTTAGCACAAGGGAGCAGTCATTTTAGTTAGCTATAGCCTCAATATCTGCTATCGACACAGATAGGGAAGAAGAAAGAAAAGATTATATACTATCCGCACCAAAATCTACTATCCACGCAGAAGGAGAAGGCACACATTATATACTATCTACCTCAATATATAGTATCCACACAAAAGGGGAAGAAAAACGACCATTATGTACTACCCACACCAATATTTCCTATCCACACAGAAGGGGGAGAAGAAAAAAAAAAACATATATTACCTACACCAATATCTAATACCCATACAGAAGGGGGAAAACACCATTATATACTATCCACACCAATATCTACTATCCACATAAAAGGGAAGGAAAAACCCACTATATTACTATCCAAGTAGGTATGCGAATGCATACAAACCCAATATCTGCACACAAACGTACGCGAACGCACACACACACACGCACACACACACACATCAGTAAAGGAGTCAGTGTTTATAATCAAACTACTTCACATTCTCACATATCGGCAACTTGAATAGTCTCTTTTCTATAGATCAGGTAAGCCCTGAGAGGGGCTGTTTTTTTTATCTAACTGCAAATACACCTGGTTAGTGGTGACATCTCCCAGGCCTGGCAACACAGACACATCGCCGGCTTCAGTCCTGCCCCCAATTTAAGAATGTGGCTGCTAGCACAGATGCTAGTTGACTTGTTTCACTCTCAGCCTTCACTTTCAGGGATAATGGAGACTTCCCTCTGTCTTCTGCTATTCCACACTCGTCGATGCGCACGCAATTGTACTGGTACTGGCTGTGTTGCTGGTAGAGTCTGTGGGACTGGTACTGGCCGTGGAGTTGTCCTCACCTCAGGCTTGACCTCACACAGAGGCCTTATCATTAGGTGATGCAGGATTCTTTCTTCCTTCCCTTTCTTCTTTTTTTCCTCTTCTCCTCACCTCTTCTATCCTGGATTCCTCCTGTATCGCCTCCATGACCAGTTTGTCAAGTAGGCACCTGGCATACTCCAGGTGCGTTTGGAGTTCCAACAATTTGGCAATTCTGTTGCTTTTTTATTTTTGAAGCGCGGACGTGAAGGAAAACATCCCCATTACACCAACACGTACAATACCCATATTATCACGTTGAATTTGAATGGGATGATCGTTTTGACATCTATAACAATCTTTCTTGATCAATTCCATAATTGTATCCACCAGTTGTTTGGCAAAACAGGAGACTAAATGTTGTTCTTCTACTGGCCAACTGTACCTCATAATATAACCTCATCGTCTTTGTCTTTGGGTTCTGTTCCCCATTCCATTTCTGCTTCCCATTCCAATTCCAAAGAGTTTCGATGCTATTCGGTCTAATGGTGTTTACTCTAGTCTAGAGGTGGGCAAACTTTCCAGTGCAAGTGCGGCATACACAAATTTACACCTTGTCGCGGGCCGCATAGTTCATTAAGTAAAATAATTAATATTTTAATTAGCAAAAACAAAAGGTTTTTCTAAATAACATCTAATTAATTTTCATTTGTTAATATGTTGTTAATATTTAAAAACTTAAACTTCAACTTCAAAAGAAGCACATTTATTTGATAAACAGAGTAACATAAACGGAGTTAGAGCGAATGATGACTTGTTCCTAGGCCGCATGAAAACCCTTGACGGGCCGCATGAAAGCCCTTGGCGGGCCGCATGCGACCCGCGGGCCGTACTCTGCCCACCCCTGCTCAAGTCTCTTCAAATATATCCCTATCCGCCCAGCAGCGGAGGGATGCCAAAAGTTGGATTCGAATCAATATCTTAACAGTTTATAAAGTCTCTAGCCCCAGGAAAAGAGACACAATAACACAATAACAAGCTAATAAGTTAAAAAGTCACAACACTAACATAAATTAACCAAATACGTAAGTACAGGTAAGAAACACACATACGAACAAGGGTTATGTCCATTTAGTATGAAATGAGGATCATGAGATTCTATCATGGCTGACACGAGGTGGTAAGGTTCACATCAGAGTTTTTGAAAATAGAGGACAAAACAAAATATAA
This sequence comes from Sinohyriopsis cumingii, assembly GCA_028554795.2. Classification (NCBI taxonomy): domain Eukaryota; kingdom Metazoa; phylum Mollusca; class Bivalvia; order Unionida; family Unionidae; genus Sinohyriopsis; species Sinohyriopsis cumingii. The sequence goes on from CM068828.1 coordinate 55,978,815, forward strand.
ATAGAACGAAAATATAGACAAAAAATGTGGATACACAAATAGTGTTACTTATATCTGTGAGTATTTACTATTTCACTTCTCAAATAGACACACAACACGCATGCACTCGGAACAGATTTTTCTCATGTACCTTTTTTTCCCCTCACAACGAATTATTAAAAAGTTGTGTATTCATCGAAATCTTATCAGAACGAAGGAACATAAATGAGATCGGGTTAGAATAAAGTAAGGACACTGTGAATGAAGCTTGTGGCTATATCACTCCTACTTAGGGTTCGGTATATTTTGAGCCCCACCCAACAAGCCGCGACTTTAGAAGCATCAACTGTTCTACCCCTTCCTCTCACCTAATTGTCTATTCAAAAGAATATTTTAGTTTCATTTTTCCTAACTAATAAAACAACAGAAAACAGAAAGACACACAAAACTTTGAACTTACTTGACCAGTCCAGACAATGACAGTTACGGGATCATTGCAAAAACAAAAAACATTGCATCACGACTTTATCGGCATTCACAGTTAGACATGGCAATTTTCACAAATTAACACGACAAGTAAACCAACTGAAACGTTTAACGCTAGAGGAGGAAACATGGAAAGGGGAATCTAATTAAGTAAGCTCCCATGAGAACCGAAAAAGAGAAATCTGATTTTTTAAATAAAAATACACAAACAGCATAAATAAACTTTTCTTTTAGAATTATGTGTGATCCTTTCTTTTTCAAAAACAAATATGCACAATGACAGATCGGGTGGAGGGGATCAATGACGTAACATACCTTTACAATGGTGTCACCTCTGACAGATCGGGTGGAGGCTATCAATGATGTAACATATCTTTACAACGGTGTCACCTGTTAGGCCGATTGGTTCATCATTGCTGAAGGTGTCCTCAAATAAAACTAAAGACTTGATAAATATTTGGAAGAAATATTTTCCATATTAGCGTAATCTATAATTAGCATCTCTTAACGTATTCGCTTAAACAGAAAATAATTATTAATATTTATATCATTTAATAATTACGTGTTATTTTTATTATACTATATCTTTAACTGTCTGATTCGTGATATATTTGTTGAATGCTAGTTTTATTATTTTTCCAACAACATGCAATCTATTTTTATTTTGCAGTTGTTATGCATCATCAGTTTTCATCAGATCTAATTTTTAAAGATTAAAAAACTGCTTTTCCTACATTGCACGATCTGTTTTTTGTTTTGGTTTCACTTTGTTTCATCAAAACTAACACAACCTTTAAAGTCAAATATGCTGTTATTGAATCAGAATTTGTATATGTTCTTCATGTCTATATGTTGAGATATTAAAAGTACCGTTTTAAACATATTATAGGCACTTTAATTCTTTAGCTACGATCTGGGTGTAGCACCTAGTAATAAATGATGACATTCGATCTTTTTTAATAGTATTTTTTTTAATGCAATTCGCTGTTACAAATAACATATTGATTTTAGGTGTATAAATGTATCGCACCTACATCAAACCTATCAGAGAAGCTGGGTTCACTGACTTCGACTAGGATGTTATATTTTGTTTTGCACTTATCATTTGTAACCTGTCGCATGACATTACCATTCACTTAGCTCTCTTTTAAAGATATGTTGAACCCTGGAGCGATCTACATTGAAACACATTTTACAGTCATGATTAGGAGTTGATACAGATAAAAAAATGTAAATATATTACATAGGTCCGGATTTTGTCATCTCTTCTAGATATAAGTTATACTAATTTGTCTAATATGGTTTCCTATTGCACTCTTCAAGAAAATCTTTAACAATTTGTATCGGTCTACCTGCAAGGCTTCTAACAGGTGAAGGGTGTTACTTACATTAAATATAAATCAGCAGTAAAAGCCATTGCTTCAGAATCTTGGCTTTTTTATACCGTAGCATGACAAAGCAAACAGGTGCTATTCAGTTATTGGTAAAAATGATCATTCATTTAAGTTCCAGTTACTTTTTAAATGCATCGCAACAAATTATGTTTATTCGATATGCATAACATAAAAAAGATAGTCTTCTTATATATATATATATATATATATATATATATATATATATATATATATATATATATATATATATATATATATAACACAAAACTCCATCAAACATTTAGAAAATTGAGGAAATATTTACGAAACATGACGAAAATACTATCAAGCACATCCTTATTCCCAAGAAAGTCAAAGAAAATAATGCTGTATAGTACTATACCCACCTTAAACCTCAACACACTTGGACAAAGGTACTCCATATCATTTCTAGATACATTCAATAAGAGAAACAATAACTGATTTTCAAAGATCAGATTTGAGACGCATGCAAACAAATGTAGTGCTGAGACTTTTCTTATTTAAAGCTTCCTAGATGAGACAAGTGTTAAAATGTACACACACAAAAATAATACTACAAGCACCATACACATATTTGACACTAGCTGATCCATTCTCAATAGCTGTTAGGTGATGGAGACACCACAATGATCGCTATACCTTTAACAAGGATTTTTGAATTTTTTTACAAATCGTCAAGGAATCGCTAAATTTGTAATTTATGTACAATGCCGATGCACAAGTGATTAAATACGCAAGGAATATTCAAATTTGGTGATGTCATCAAAATGCACACATTAACACATTAACCCCTTGCTGTTGTTGTCCTTTGCGTCTAAATTCGAGTAGGAAACACATTTTGAAAGCTATTTCTGAATACATCCGAAAACATCAACTTCCAGGTGGTCTTCCAATAAAAAAGTGCATAGCTGTGTTAGAAACATCGGTTTTCATTATCTATTTGGCTCGCGCATGTGCAGAAGGGTAAAAATTGACGTATTTAAAAAAAAATTATGGCTTAACGGACCCATTATTTTCGTATCGAGACCACTGTTTATATCCATAATGCCCATCTTATCCTATATTTTGCAAAAGGTTCATCTGTCTGTTTGCAGTTCATACCGGTCTGCCTTAGATCTGAGACTGAAAAGTCTAAAATCCGGACACAAAATAGGATTCCGACCACGGGCGAATTTTGGGTAGAAATAAATTGGGTCCAAAATATGAGGTTTTTCCCTCTGTATTTTGTAGTGCAACTAGAAATTCCAGATTATTTGGTATCATTGTAGAGCTACATCTGTCTAACTTTCTATAATACCACCTACTCTAGTGTATCATACATGACCTTGACGCTACAGAGATCTGCAGTAGGCTACTACATCCTGCCATTTAAACTCATCACCAGAGGTTAATGTGTTACCAATGATTTTTTATTTTTTTTACAAATCGTCAAGGAATCGCTAAATTTGTAACGTATGTGCAATGTCGATACACAAGTGATTCAATACGCAAGGAATATTCAAATTTGGTGATGTCATCAAAATGAACCCATTAACACATGAACCCCTTGAGGTCGTTTTCGTATTCGTTTAAAATTCGAGTAGGAAACACATTTTGAAAGCTATTTCTGAATACATCCGTAAGAACCAACTTTCAGGTGGTCTTCAAATAAAAAAGTGCATAGTTGTTTTAGAAACATCGGTTTTCTTGGCTATTTGGCTCGTGCATGAGCAGAAGGGGAAAAGTTGGATTTTTTAAAAAATTTGTTGCTGAACGGACCCATCATTTTCGTATCGAGACCACTCTTTATTCCAAATGCCCATCTCATCCTATTTTTTTGCAAAGGTTCATCTGTCTGTTTGCAGTTCATACCGGTTTGCCTTAGATGTGAGACCAAAACGTCTAAACTCCGTACACAAAATCGGATTCCGACCCCGGGCGAATATTGGGTAGAAAAAAATCGGGTCAAAAAATGAGGTATTTCCCTCTGTATTTTGTAGTGCAACTAGAAATTCCAGATTAATTGGTATCATTGTAGAGCTACATTTCTCTACCTTTCTATAATACCGCCCACTTTAGTGTATCATACATGACGTTTACGCTATAGAGCTCGGCAGTAGGCTACTACCTCCTGCCACTTACACTCGTCACCAGGGGTTAATGTGTTAATGTAGTAGCATCGTGTGTAATATGAATGAAGGTTTGGTAATAGGTCTTTACAAACCCCTGTTACCGATAGGTGCCAGTCATTTTTCTGTTGTTTTTTTTCGTGTGTATGTGTGGGAATTTTTGTTTCGAAAAATGCACAATTTATATAGTAGAGCACTATTGTCAGTATGCGCTTACGTCGAAAACCAAATGTGTGTTTCCGTCTCTGATTTTCCTTGCAACCGTGGCACTTTTCTCCCATGGGAAAATATAATTATAAAAGAATTTATTTAGAAAATTCACTAAATTGATACTGAGCCAGCTTCCCAGCATTTGAAGCGCTTAGTACTTATTAAATGCTGTAGGTAATGATTAAGAGAAAAATAGAAAATTTGAACTTAAGGGAAATGACACTCGACCAATGATCTCTATATGTTTTGGTACAGTCCACTTCGGATGATACTCGACCAATGATTTCTATATGTTTTGGTACAATCCTGAGGAGGTGGTTCATATCTGACAGTTCAGCACCAATGTGGCCCAGAGGAAAAACCGCTGAATTATTTTTCTTTAAAGATAGCAAAACAAGGATGTTTTATTTGTTTTTAAATCATAGCACATGAAGTAAAATAAAACATGCAGAAGTGTAATTTGTGCAATGTTAAAAGTACATATAAATTGTGAACATTGTATTATTCCTTATTTCCCCTGCAATACATTGAACTATCCTAACTTTGGTATACTCTCTCGTTGGCACTGATAAAATTTCTCTACAAGTATTGCATGATGACTTCACATGAGCGAGCATACATTCCGAACGGTTCTCAAGTTCAAATACAGTTGCATATCCTATTTGACAGCATTTTGCTGAAAATGTATCTTTACATTCTCCAGGTCGACATATTAACAGTGATGTATTTAATTTAACGAGATTCATTAATCTCGTTTAAAGTTTAGACATCTCTTATTTGACCATACCGATGATTTTACAGTCAACCATGGATGTATAGAAGGCTGAAACGAGTGTGAATATAAAGGTGATCCTACAGTTTATCATGGATGAATAGAAGAATAGATCGAGTGTGAAGGTAAAGGTGTTTCTACAGCTAATCATGGATGGATAGAAGTGATTGTACAGTCAATCATGGATGGATAGAAGTGACTGCACAGTCAACCATGCATGGATAGAAGTGATTGTACAGTCAACCAAGGAGTATAGGATTGAACAAAACTGATTCTGCAGTCAATCATTGATGGAAAAATGAATGGACAGATGTAGAAAATGACTGATGCTGTACTGTGGAAATATTGCATTATATGTTTTTGTGAAGGTGGCATATCTAGTATACTCTTTAAAATGAAAACCTTTGTTCCGTAAGATAACGTAATCAAATTTATTTTTGTACATATACTAGATCCATTTCACTTTTAGAAATGAAGGTATTGTATTATGCATTCTTTTCGACTCGTCTTGGTCAAAAGTATTATTCATGAAAAAAAGAACGTATTATTTAAATGTTTTAACTTCTCGCTGGATATAAATGTTGAAGGGCGGATGTTAAGACATGTGTCTCTAATTGCATCGGCACTAAACAACCTTCCTGTGACGCACAGAACACCAAACCACAGAAATTAAGATCAATGAGAAGAACCATGAATCTCGTATTTCACATCATATGCTTTGGTGAGAATTGCTGACGGTGTATATTGCAGATTCAGGCATCATAATACAAGAAAGAGTGAATTCTCATTTTTGTACTCCCGCGGAAAACACGTTTAGGATAAATTTGATTCAAATATATAAAGAGATTCATAAGAAGGAATGTATTAATGACAAAGTTATTTAAAATAAAACACATCTAAAAAGTACTGAAAGGAACAATTTTGAAGATCCATCGTATGATTTATCCGGTGCTTGTTTGCTCGATCATGGTTTCGTCATCACAAAAACCCTCAAAGCCTCGGCCTGTCGGTTCTGTGCTCCTGCAAAAACAAATATAAAATTGAAATTCCCTTTAAGTACGTAGCTAATGTTGGTATTGAGAGAGAGAGAGAGAGAGAGAGAGAGAGAGGCCTTTGTTACCAACCCAACCCATTAAACAGACAAGCAAATAAAAAAATGCATACATAAAACATCGCGCATGTAGGTGTATCACGGTCCCACATGTAATTTCTCACCAAGAACCGCAATGAAATAATCTAGAGAACACTCGCCCCCTCATATACTGGTAATAATAAGAACTATAGTTTCAACTTCAATTGAAATGAAAGTTCTTGATGTACAATATTCGAGTGCAATACATTTTAACTGTCAATGCATATATATATATATATATATATATATATATATATATATATATATATATATATATATATATATATATATATATATATATATAATGATGCTTAGGATATGGAAAATTAAAATTTTCTACAGATTATTAAAAGCACACATCCGTACAGACTGATAAACAAGCAAAGAAGTAACTCACTGATATTGAATTTGCTTTCGCAGCATCCATATAAATAAAGAATACGAAAGATAAGACCCTGGAAGATGGTCAAAGTCAAACCCGGGAGACGGACCACTGGGTGCATTCACCATCACTGTCAGGCCTTTGCAATCTGGGCAAATGTGGGGATCTGTCACCATTTGGAAACATCTTACTTAGATTGAAGGTGGAGAGGATGTTCAATAGGAGATATAAAATCAAAGCAAGTTAAGGTAGTTTAGTAGTCAAAGATTGTACACCTAAGGCGAACATTTCTTTATATGGTTTAATAATAATAATAATAATAATAATAATAATAATAATAATAATAATAATACGAAGAAGAAGAAGGGTGAAAATAATGAAGAAGAAGATGATTATGAGGAAGTAAAACGATGAAGAAGAAAAATACTAATAATAATAATAGTTATTACAGATGATATTAATATTAGTATTATTATGAGCATTTTTGTTACTACTGTTATTATAATTGGCATCATTATGATCGGCATCATTATGATCGGCATTATTATTATTATTATTATTATTATTATTATTATTATTAAGGCGTTGAATTTATCTAAATATTATTTTAACTCTAAGAGAGGAAGTGCAGATTCATATTTGAAATTCGTTTTACTACTATCTAATCAACCCGTGCAAATAAATGTTCTACGTATATGGGACAGAAAATGAATTAATTGATTCAGTTGTTAATGAGTTCATTCATTTGAATATTTGCCACGCGTTTCCAGAATTGTAACTTTGTTTCGTCATGAACATTCAATAGCTTTCGTCTTGAAATCGATGTGGTTTATTATCAATGGCTTTATCTCTTCTATGCGATTTACTTTTACATAAAAGGAGGCATAGAATATGTAGTTAATCATCCTGTAATCAATTAAACTTTTGCAACCTGAATGATCCTAAAATCTGAAATCAAATTAGATAATTGATAATGTGAAATTTCATATGCATAACCTTTACTCCACTACCAGTCATTTTCCGATTTTACTTTACTCGTCAATTTCGTTTATTCCATTTTTACTAACTTCAGGGTCATTTATCACATATATGTTTGTACACTCGATAGTGTCTGAATCCGAAGTGATGTTACTGGTATTATTTTATTCCACAATCGCTGGAACATTAGCTGCGACGTTATAAAACTACAAGTGAAAAACAAAATTAACGGTGGATTTAAGATTATTTGAAAATGTTTTAATTATACTATTAAGTATATAGTTCATTACAAAATTGGCATAAATTCTACGATCTGCTATCATAAGGTTAAATTTTGCCTTAATGCTGCATAAGATGACTGCTCCTCACAACTTTTGTATATCTGCTATACATAATATAACTAGTTTATATGTAAAAATCCAAGACTGCAATGTTAATAGTGTAACAATTTTCAAATATCTGTTTCAACGGCTCAATCAGTGCATCGATAACAAAACTAATGTTTTGACAATAAACACGTCTCGAACGTTCTGAACAGTTCCCGTATTTTTATTTCACTATTTCTGCATAATATTCTTGTTTAATTTTAATATCATCGTGTAATTATGATCGATGCTGCATATTTCTGAAAGATAACAAAATATATGAAACCGTTCACAATTTAGGTCGTGTCCGTATCAGGCCAATAGCTGCCAGCAGTCAAATGAATTAAAATCAACGAACGAGATAAATGTTTTTCGTTTTCGATGGGGTTGTGATGTGATGTGATTTTGATTTTTAACGTAGCTTTAACAATTTTTCAGTCATATCGCTACGATGTCTGCAATGTGGCAGTTTACAGTGATGTCTAGCACTGGGACATCATGCCGCAGACATGTAGCATGATGTCCCACCCAGTCACATTATCCTGGCACCGGGCCGACCAGTCCTAACACTAACCTCTTAATGCTGAGCGCCAAGCGAGGCAGCTGTTAGTACTATTTTTGTAAGTCTTTGGTATGACTCGGCCGGGGATCGAACCCACGACCTCCCGCATCCGAGGCGGACGCTCTAACCACTAGGCCACCGGAGCGGTTTTCGATGGGGTTAATTACGATGTGCGTATTACTGAAAAATATGTAAGATTCAATACCCGGACTTTTATGACACAGTTCCTTAACCTGGTTCTATTTTCTTCAAATCGAATACGCCAGCCACATCGACTGGTTTTGTACTGACGATGTATTTCATGCGTGACATCATTAACAATACAGATAGTCAACATATTCACTTAAGTTTTAATTGTAATATCAGTAGCATTGTACACATCACCCTTCAAGAAGTCTCCCTGCTCATGATCATCGTAAGTGGAGCATGTGCAGCACGTGCCGTCTTGGAGCCTATAGCTTGCAAGCCAGTATTTGATTTCCCTGTCGATGGCGTTGAACACGTAGCTTTGCACTTCTACTCCGTTGTCGTATAAAACATATTTAACCTGTAATTATTATTATTATTATTATTATTATTATTATTAAGTATTCAAAAATCAGACACAAATGGCATTAAAATATGTTATTTACAGCAGAATTGAGCAAATCTGTAAAAGATTCATTTTGACACAAATACACGCATCAGCATCCTTTGCAAGTTTCCTTAACATATTCGTGCCCTAGATGTGTCTTTGTTTCCCTGATAGATTCCTTTTATCCAACGTAATTTATATTCCTATATATGGAAATTTTTCCTTTCTATACAGAATGTACATTCTTCGAAATCGAAAAGCATATACTCGTCTTAGCAATTTAAATACATATTCCGAGCAAATTTATAAATGCGAAACAACAGTACTTTTCTCAACGCTCTAACTGCTGCTTGAAATTTTAAATACCATAAATTTACATTTTCTTCAGGTTCAAGTAACCCAGAGGTTAATTGCGGAAAAAGAAATACAAATGTTGGTTCGGTCTAAAAGTTATTCTCATGCGGGTATATTAATCCAAATGACACATAAATAATCTTCTGTAAATGTATATTCTCTGTTCTGGAGGAGTGAAACGACTTAATTCAGCATTGTAATCTGTGCATAACAAATTGTTCATGCGTGTCTTGGATTGTGATTACTTTAATACTGCCTTTAGTTTGCCTAAAATTGATCAACCAGATTGTGTATGTAACCGGTCAGCATTTGGTTCAATATCCTTGTGTGAACAGTAACTATCTCGATCAGAAAAATTCTCGTACTTTTTGCAATCTTTGAACATCTAGGTCATGCATATTTAAGTGCGTACCATTCTTATTACCTTCCAAAGTTCATAACGTCACATTCACATGATTAAGAAATAGGTGTGGTACTCGATGCTTATTTACTGCCTTCATCAAAGGAGGGTAACGTTTAGAAGTATTTTGTACTCTTTCAAGGAACTATTTTTTTTATAAATGGACTTGAATCTTCTCTTTCTGGGTCCCTAATCCCGTCATCTTACTAACAACATTCACAAATTCTTAAGTCTCTAATCCAATTTTAATATACATTCACACAAGGTTCGGTAAAATTAATAAGATATGCTATATATTGAATTTTTTATCAGTTGCTTCATCTAGTTATATCTCTATCTATCGGTCTATTACATTTCTTCTTTAACGGCTATCAAAATCATGCTACATTAAATTATCACCGTGCTGCTAAAACACATAATAATTGGATTATCGAATCGATACCGTAATGATCCCACAATATGCAAAGTCCATAGCTTTTAGAACATAAACCAAGGTCAATTACGATAGCGAATAAGTAAGAAGTACCATGTTTTTTCTCGCCGGTATGACTTACTTACGAGGAATTTCTTAAAAGTATTCCTGAATTTTGCTAAAATGTTTGGTTTAGTAATTTGGCCCTGACGAACACGTGCTTTCTGAAGAGACAAGTTCGTGCACAAAATCGGGGACTATAATTTTTGAATTCCGAAATTACGTCAGATTTTACGTAAAGTAATTAATGTAATATATATATATATATATATATATATATATATATATATATATATATATATATATATATATATATATGTATCTTATAATGATGTAATTTGTATATTTATTTTCTTGCGTAAGCAGCCAGAAGTTTTCTATGAGTGTATTTGCACATTTGCACTCGATATCAGATATAACTTGTTGTCACCTTGGCTTATTTTGCACTGCAAATACTATTTACGTTTTTGCGTTTCTCATTAACCCGTGTCTTCCGTTACAAATTAAGTCCACACTTCTTGCAAAGCGATTTATTTTAATTAAATGAACACGTGTTTAGCTATTACAGATATAGCACTAACAAAGACAAAAATACTGATTACCGCCTCTATATCTGTAGCACGTCCGTAAGACGGACCATTTCAACGAGTTTATGCAACGGGTTTGCGTCTGTTTTTCTCATCTTTTCTTGTTAAATATGTAAACGTTTTCGAGAACCTAACAATATATTAAATAATCATTTTCGTGTACAAGTTTTTTTTTTTCTCATGAAAATTATAACGTAGTTCATCCAATTCAAACAGTCTCTATAATTTGCTAATGTTCATATTTTGTAATCTTAATAGCAGAATGGTCAAAGCACGATATTTCATGATCATTTAATAAAAACAACACTCGAATATGCTGAAAATGATTTTTTGTCGCTTATATTGCGAATATTGGATGGTACTATAACAGCATTTTCAATCATAAGGACACAATAAGTGAGTGTCACTAAATGAAACCCACTAAGTTATTTTATCGTTGTTGTTGTTGTTGTTGTAAGGTTTAACTCCATTTTTCAGCACACGATAGGCTATACATGGCGGCGTGTATTAATGGTTGAGGAAGAAACCTGGAAAACCCCGGAAAGAACCATCGACCCACGAGAAGCTACTGGCAAGCTTTCTCACATACCCACATTAGCCGAATCCGAGACTCGAACCCACGCAGACAGAGGTGAGATGGCAGTGATCCGTAACGGAGAGCGCTTTAGACCACTAGGCCATTCGGGGCCCCCTTATTTTATGGAATATCAGTTAATCCTATTTCGGTAATACTTAATGTCGTATTTTAAATGAACCTAAACCGTCTCCTTGCACAGTAGAGAAAAGGAAGTTTCTATCCTACACAGCATGACTATATTTGGGAAGCACGTGTCAGCAACCATAAAGCTCAATATGACGTAACAATTCCACGTCATTACAGAAGTACCCTGATGTACTTGAGTAAAATGTTTTCAATTGCAACCATGAATCTAGTATTTATCTATCCAGGTAGGTGCCTCTTTGCAATTCGTTGTTTCTTGACTGCGGTAAGAAGTGATTTATTGTCGAAAACAATCTCCTAGTGATCTTATAATCAAGTTCATCGAATCAAGAAAATACATGAACGAAAAATATTGATGTTCATATTGCTGAAAATAATGCGTTTTTTCTTAACTATCTATTGGATGAAACTATATTAATACTCTCTGCTTTATTACTACCTGTTAATATTATACGGATTATTTTATCTACCAATCAAGAATCATTCTGGTATCTGACACCTGATGATACCATAAATTAGGATGACATCACGGCAAAAGTCATGCTGTTATAGTACATGGTCCTATATTTATTGACCGAACATCATCGTTAAGAGTGTCGATGCATGACAGATATCCCTGCACATGCCCAACAGTTTAATCTATCTCATTTATCATTGCTATTTATTTTCTCCGCGGCCTTGGTTAAAGTGGTTTAATATATATATATATATATATATATATATATATATATATATATATATATATATATATATATATATATATATCTTTTGAACCAGGTTAAACGCGGTAGGGTCTTGTAGTGTTACATTGTGTCTATCCGTCCATTCCCCACACTCTTTGAATTTAGGTCAAATAGTATCGACGTCGCGTTTATACTCGTTTCATTAAAATATCGTCATTTGCTATCTCAACGATTGAAAACTTACCCGATTCACACCAACGTTACAGCTGCAAAAGCAAGGTACAATTTAGTGAAATTATATTTTTAAGTTTTCTAAATAATTTCCGAGCCTAGAAGCAGATAATGTTGTCTTATGTATAAAAGCTTCATCATACCTAAATTATATTTTCTCTAACTTTGTATTAAGTTTATTTCGGCGAGTAGGTGAAGTGTATTAATATATTTTAATCCATTCCAAAAAATAAACAATCAAAATGAAAGGAAAGCAACGTTTTGAATTATTGAATCAACGACCCATCCATGTGTTCTCTTCTTTCATTTTCTGATACAGCAGCAAGGAGAAATATTTCAGTTTAATTCAAATTTTTATTTTTAGGTCGCTCTTTCACTTGAAATATTGTTTATTAATGGTATATCATTTTGCGAATAATGAAAATATGTTACCACATGCGCTGTATACGATTAACAATCAAGGAATTCTATATTTTCTAGTATGACAGAATAGATTATTGTGCATGGAGCGTATCATTCTGGGCTAGTGATATAACCTGCAGAAAACTCTCTCCCTCTCGGACATTGTAGACGATATGGCAGATAAAAAGACAAAATCAAATATAATTTTAAAGACAGACCTGTCTGTCTCCAGACTATTGTATACAAGCGGAAACTGTTGCAACTATTTTCAAGAAGATGTGAAAGTGAAATTAAACTTTTGAAAGGTTCTCTCTCTCTCTCTCTCTCTCTCTCTCTCTCTCTCTCTCTCTCTCCCTCTCTCTCTCTCTCTCATACACATGCGTTAGCTACTTTGTTAAGACAAAACTAGAATAAATGAATAAACTACGGAATAAAACAGCGTTGGTGACCGTCATATCTGATACAAAGCTCAAATATGTCATATCTACGTTTAAGACATAGACATCCCCTAGAGTCGCCATGATGGATATAGGTGTGACATCTCTCTGTTACATCTGAGCCAACGCCGATATATTTAACTAACGATTCGTGTCACCATTAACTTTATTTTGGAACTGCTGATAACAAAACACACACAAACAAACAAGTTTTAAGACGATAATAAACAATATTGTATAGTATATTTCTTCTTTCACATGAAAAGAGTTTACTATTACTAGTCTAAGCTCTTAAAGTAAGTAACAGAAAAGAGTGAAATACAGCCAGCTTTGTAAAATTTAACAAATATATTTGTTTCCCTAGAATACAAAGCGAAAATGACAAAAAACAAATTTCGGTATTGCTAATTAAATCCCAAAATAATCAGAGACACAAGTCCTAGAAATTTAAAGTCCTGAACAAAATTCAGTAAAGGTCCAGAAGAAAATACTAAAACTGAAGTCGATGACATGTCTGTGGTAGCTATGAAAGTGATGACGTGTCAGCAGCATTTTCATGAATCACGGAAATATAATTCCAGGTTTGAATATGCTATAAAGTCTAGTGAATGTCAATGTCTTTATTCAAAAATTGTATCGGAGTACTTTTGTTTTCCAGAGAATATAATTAGCTGAATTCAATAATTTGAAAAAAAAAGTCCAGTCTAAAACTGCTGTTCACAAGATATAACATACTACTTTAACGTGATAGATGGTAAAGCACCAATGACCAAGTCTTCACAATTACAAGATCATATAGTTCTCTACTTAACCTCAGGTCAGAAATTAGCATATTTAAAAATAAAATTACCTAATGGAAAATAACCTTCTAGAATGATCCTAATATTTACAAAATCAAAGCCATAACTGTAAAATTCTCTTAGGAATATAAAACCCTGACCCAAATAAACATATTTACTTCTTCTATTAATAAAGATTCTGATATTAAGCCCATATTCAGAGAGAATAATTTAGCAATGTATTAGTTTTTTGCACAAAATAAAATGAAAAAGGTCAATTAAGTCAAGCAGAAATCAACCCAGTTTTGGACAAGGTAAAGTCCAGCATGATATGTTAAATCAAAATAGCATGCAATGAAAAAAAATAAAACTAGCAAACAAACAAATTTCAAATTCATTATACATTACACTTCCCCTCATAAAGGAAAAGAATGATTTAAGCAATAAAGCTTTCTTTGTATTATAAGTCAAATCTAGATGTGGTACAAAATACATAAGTCTAAATGAAACATTATATTACTATACAGGTGAAAATGCATCTGCTATTATATTGTTTTTTCCCGTAATGTGCCTGATGTCAATATTATATTCCTAAAGATTCGTGAACTGATTCGTTAAAAGCAAACAATAGTAAATGAATGCCTTTATCCCAATATTTATCTAGATCAATACAATATGACCGAATCATATTTTTCAAAATTTGATGAAATCTTTCAAATGCACCTTCTCTCTCAAGGTGATATGTGAAGATTTGAATTGTTGGATGGCTAATTCGTACATAAGTAGATGGAAGATTACAGGCATAAAATTTGACCCTTGAGCAGATTGGACCGATTTGGGAAGACCAAATTGAGTATTAAAAAAAATCTTTATCAAACTGTTACTATTGTTTTATTTTGAATATTCCTCGAGGGAATTCCTCTGGGAATCTTGGTGACGGGCACACTTTGGTTAACAAGTAATGGTTACCTGACTTGGGCTTGGATAAGGGACCGAAACAATCTACCAATATACTTCTAAATGGTTCGTCAAATGCAGGATTAGGTTGCTGATGAGCCTTAGGTAATAACTGATTGGGTTTTTCTACCATTTGACAAGAGTGACAAGATCTACAGTCTTTAGAAACATCACTTTTAATTTTTGGCCAATTGAAGTGATTCAAAATCTTGTGATAAGTCTTATTAATCTCTAAATGAACAACCAAAGGAGTTTCATGGGCCAGACTAAGAATATCCTGTCTGTATGATTTTGGAAACAAATTTGATAGTTCACTGACCAACCCTAACCAGCAAGTACATCAGCTCGTATCCATTTTCTCATAAGAATCCCATTTTTAATGAAATAACAAACATGTAATTATGTGGCTTCTGAACTACTTTTTTTACCAGAAGACTGCGGAATGGGAAACTTACTGACAAATAAACGTTATGAGCTAAGAAATACTCATCAGCAGTACGAGCAGCATTTTGTAAAGGTTCGACCGTATGTTCATCAAGATAAGTCTTAACGTCACTATGGACACAATTCCTGAGTTCGTTAACTAATTTGAATTGCCTGAGATTTTCGTAATATTTATTAACCTTTGTATAAGAGCACCACCTATCAAACTGTCGTGTTTATCACATGCAAATTCGACATAGGTCTGGTCAGTTAATTTTCTGGAATTCCTAAAACCTTGTCGATAAACCTCGGGTACCGACTAATAACTCTTAAAGATATATTCCTTAACCACATCATGATATGGACTCTGCTGTAGTGAGAGTGAAATGTAAATATCACTAGATTTGCTAGTAATTAAATATTGTAATAATAGAGTCCAGTGCTCCCATGGCCATTTCAAAATTTCATCCATTTTCTAAAACTGAACAAAATATTAATCTAGTTCATTTTCCTGAAAAAGGGCTACTAGCTTAATATTTTTAAAACATCAAAAGTGGAATATGAAATTCCATTTTTGTTCAATTTCTCTTTGCATCTGCATTTGCATTAGCCTATCATCTTTTTCTTTCTGCAATTCTCTCTCTCTCTCTCTCTCTCTCTCTCTCTCTCTCTCTCTCTCTTGTATCTTTCTCCAATCGCATTTGTTGTTCATCTTTCTCTTTCTGAAACTGCATTTTTCTAACTTCCCTCTCTCATTCCGTTATTATCATTTCTATCTGAAAACTGAACCTGTCTTGTCTCTAATTCCAACTTTTTAGCTGTAATTCCATTTGCAAAATTCCTAACCACTCCTGGGTAGAGTTCAAAACAACGATCCCTACTTCAGATGATATTTTTAAAAGCTTGTTGATTTCACTAAAGATTTCTAAACTGTGAAATAATACTTGAGATTTTATAAATTCTGAAATTAGATGAATTTAAATTTGAAAACTAATGTTTGTCCATTACAAATGAATTTCTCTTTCGAAACATATGCGAGTTTCTCTTAAAGAAGCCAATTTCTTTCGAGTCAAAATCTGTATACAGCTGACTGTGATTGTAGACGAGTAATATAAATAACATGCCGCGAAAAAAAAAAACAAATCTTGAGACACAAAGACATTTATATTAAGGACAGACAATATATATATATATATATATATATATATATATATATATATATATATATATATATATATATATATATATATATATATATATATATGCGGCTTTCAATATATACATTTAAAATGTAATTTGTAACTTTCTTTAAGCAATTATAAAAACTAGGTTAAAGGGCAAGAACATTAAAGCCTAGAACGAAAACATATCTAGAGACAGAGCGGGGAAAAATCCAACATTTTCACATATACAGGTGAAACAATATTGAGAAGTTAATCTTACAATGATTAGTGGTCATAGCTCAAGACAAAGTTCTCTGTTAATCTTCTTCTGCCTTTTCGCCTCCCTACCCCGCCCACGCACCTCTCTCTCTCTCTCTCTCTCTCTCTCTCTCTCTCTCTCTCTCTTTTGTTCCCCTGTGCCAACACGAATGAAAAGTCATATTTACCAGCATATTATACGTAAGTCAGTGTGACCATTCACGTGTTACAGAAAGCTAAGCTTGCTAATTGTGTTTTCAGGGCATAAGTAATTATCTAATCAGACGTTTCGCAAAACAAATTATTTGCTTGGCGTCAATCTGAAGCATGAGTAGCATTGGCTCGTTTGAATTAACAGCAAACACGTGACATTTCTGCTCTCGATTAACTTCATGTTCGGTAAACGCTTCCACAGTTATTATCAATTACAATAATCAACTCTGACAATACGTAACTGTGACAAGACGTTGTTGTTGTTGTTGTTGTTGTTGTTCTAGGGTTTAACGCCATTTTTCAGCACAAGATAGGCTATACATGGCGGCCAGTATAACTGGTGGAGGAAGAACCATGGAAAACCCAGGGAAGAACCACCGACCCACGAGAAGCTACTGGCAGGCTTTCCCACGTAACCACACTAGCCGAGCCTTGGACTCGAACCCACGCAGACAGAGGTGAGATGGCAGTGATCCGGAACGGTGAGCACTTTAGACCACTCGGCCACTCGGGGCCCCTTGACAAGACGTAACTTAGACTCAGTATACAAATATAGACTGATTAGAGGCTAATATATAGGCCACACAATATCCATAGTAATATACATTTTATAATTGTGGTCATTGACATTTCTTCACTGACTGTGACGCTTCGTTCTGAATACCACTTCAATGACACGGTTGAGTTCAATATCGGATGTTAGTGGTCACGGTAGCCTACTGACAGCGGTGTGTTGCTTTAACAAATAGCTAGGATTCAGTACCGACGTAGAACATACCATTGAAATCTGACGATGATCCCAAGAATTTCTAAGCAACATACATTGTTACTAATGACATTAAAACTGGCTAACACAATTTTCTTCTCATACAATCATCAGTTATTTTCGTGGATACCAAATACAAACTGCAATTACACTGCGAAATATCGGAATATTTGACTTAAATACGATGACTAGCCCAGCTTCATTGTTGTACACTGATTCGGGTTATCTTTATTTCATCTGCATCTCTATCGCACACTGATTCAGGCTATCTTTGTTTCATATAGGGAGAAATAGGTTTTAGCCAGAAGTCGCACTGTGTACTAACTTAATCTGTAAAAGTACAAAAACTAATGGTGTTTACTCTCGTCTCTTAAAATATATCCTTATCCCTCCACCAGGGGAGGGATGTCTAAAGGTGGATTCGAATCCAAATCCTACCAGGTTATAAAGTACCTACCCCCCCCCCCCCGGAAAAAGACACAATAACACAATAACAACCAATAAGTTAAAGACTCAGAAAACAAAGATAGATTAACCAAATACATAAGTACAGAGAAGAAAAACGTATAAAGGCAATGTCCATTTAGTATGAAATGAGGCTGATGTGATTATAGCATGGCTGACACGAGGTGGTAAGGTTCACATCAGAGTTTCCGAAAATCGAGGACAAAACAAAATATAAATATAACGAAAATTTAGAAAAAAGAGTGGATACACAAATAGTATTACTTATAACTGTGAGTATTTACTCTTTCACTTCTCAAATAGACACACAAAACGCATTCACTCGGAACATATTTTTCTCATGTGCCTTTTTTCCTTCAAGACGAATTATTAAACAGTTATATAACCATTAAATTCGTATCAGAACGAAGGAACACAAATGAGATGGGGTTAGAATGAAGCGCGTGGCTATATCACTCCTACTTAGGGTTCGATGCGCTTCGCGCCCCACCCAACACGCCGTTACCTCAGACGCCTCAACTGTTCTTGCCCTGCCCCTCACCTAATTGTCTATTCAAAAGGATATTTTAGTTTCATTTCTCCTAATTAATAAAACAACAAAAAATAAAAAGACACACAAAACTTTGAACTCTCCTGACCAGTCCAAACAATGACAGTCATGGGTTAATTGCAAAAATAACAACATTGCATCACAAATTTATCGGCATTCATAATTAAACATGGCAATTATCACAAATTAACAAGACAAGGAAACCATCCGAAACGTTTAACGCTAAAGGAGGAAACGTGGAAACGGGAATCTAATTAAGTACGTTTCCATCACACCCAAAAAAGAGGAATCTGAATTTCTGTAAGAAGACAAAAAACATAAAGAAACTTTTCTTTTAGAATTATTTGTGATCCTTTCTTTTTAAAAACAAATATGGACAATGACAGATCGGGTGAAGGGGATAAAAGATGTAACATACCTTTACAACGGTGTCACCTCATAGGCCTGTCGGTTCATGATAGATGAAGGTCTCGGAGGTGTCCACAAATAAAACTAAAGACTTTATAAATATTTGGGAGAGATATTTTCCGTATTAGTGTTATCCAAAATGCTTTTACATTCTAATTAGCATATCTTACCGTATTCGCTTAAACAATAATAATCAGAAACTAACTATTAATATTTATACAGTTTAATAATTACACGTTTGTTTATTCATATTACATCTTTATTGTCTGATTCGTGCTATATATGTGTATTGCATTACAAGTCGTACGTTTTCAAAAGTGAGGAAATATTTATGAAACATGTCGAAAATACTATACTTATTCCCAAAAAAGTCAAACAAAATAATGCTGTATAGTACTATACCCACCTTAAACCTCAACACGCTTGGACAAAGGTACTCCATATCATTTTTAGATACATTCAATAAGAGAAACAATGACTGATTTTCAAAGATCAGATTTAGACGCAAGGAAACAAATTTAGTGCTGAGACTTTTCTCATGTAAAGCGTTCTAAATGAGTCGAATGTTAAAATTTACACAACAAAATAATACTATAAGCACCATGCACATATTTCACACATGCTGATTCATTCTCAATAGCTGCTAGGCGATGGAGACACCGCCATGATCTCTATGCCATTAATACAGTAGCATCGTGCAGACAGACTACACTATGTCTACTATGCATGAATGTTTGAGTATGGGTCTTTACAAACCACTGTTACCGATAGGTACCACTCAGTTTTTCTCTTTTTCTGTCTTGTGTATGTGTGGGATTTTTGTTTCAAAAAATGCACAATGTATATAACACATCACTATTGTCAGTATGCGCTTAGGCTGAAAAAGCAAATGTGTGTTTCCAGTCAACTGACCTTCCCCCTTTGTTCCTTGATACCCTGGCTCTTTTTACCCATGGGAAAATTTAATTATAAAAGAATTTATTTTAAAAATTCACTAAATTGATACTGAGCCAGTTTTCCCAGTATTTGAAGCGCTTAGTGCTTATTAAATGCTGTAGGTGATGATTAAGAGAAAATAAAAAATTAGAACTTAACGGAAATTACACTCAACCAATGATCTCTATATGTTTTGGTACAATCCATTTCGGATGATACTCGACCAATGATCTCTATATGTTTTGGTACAGTCCATTCGGATGATACTAGACAAATGATCTCTGTGAGTTTTAGTACAATCCTTCTCGGATGATTACCTCGACGATCTGTATTAGTTACTTCAGACGTATATGTAGACACGTGAGACGGACCAGCACCGAAACTCGTTTCATAGTTTAACAGAGATCGCATATGTATCCGCAACGTCGCAATAATTATTAATTAAATGCAGATCTGCATATGTAGTGCCGAGAATGCTAAGGACTTTCAAAATGCATTGAAAGAAAATAAAAATCAACATGACGTAAAGTAATTTTTTATGTAAATTGCACACTTTTAAATAGTGCAGAACATTCTATACAAACTTTGTATATCAACGACAAATATAAGCTTATGTATGAAGGAAGAAAATGTATCTGTATTCTAGAGTATGAAATTTTTGGCTTTGCTTCCAGACTGAACTTGATCGTACTGAAGGCTATAAGCTATTCCCTGAAATGGTTGGTAACTATTGGCCAAGGCGAATATTAGCTAATGGGGACTGATTCCGATCTCTAAGATACCTAACTCGCATCAATTTGTTCTAAACATTCGCATTACATCCTTGGAATAATTATAATGATCATATTATACAAACGTTATGGAACTTTAATACCACTAAAGGAATTTTGTGTACATTTTCCATCCTGTATTGGATTAGAATGAGGAAATATTTATAGCATAGTAGTATTTGGTTGTCAGAGTAAAAAGAGATAAATACAGGAGGAAAACGTCTTTTGCATTACCTGTAAAGTACTTATAACATCTTTTACAACTGCTGTAGTGTAGAGTTTGACATTAATACCAGTTCGGTTTCTGCCATTGGCCTATCGTACCGTTCAATATAGCTCCTTGTATCATTAATCATCGTTGTTATTTCTCAGTATCCGGTAAATTAATACAGAAAGTACTTTCTTCAACTTAGATTTCATCAAGTACATGTTACATGTTAACTATTTTTCCTTCTACGCCTAATCATGATTGCTGCTTTCGTTTGTTATTGGTCCTATTAAAATTTACACACACACAATTACACACACACACACACACACACACACACACACATATATATATATATATATATATATATATATATATATATATATATATATATCGAGACTAAATGTCACTCGATGTAGAATGTAAACTATGCAAGCTAGCAGACAAAAGGTTTAGTGTCAAAATGGGGCATACTCGCGTATGTTACTTTTCTTCACGATAATATTTCTTGGCAAACAAGATATCAGTGATCCATGCAAAGATTAATGATAGTCACGTCACATTTCTCCCCTCGATATCAGCTTCATTTCGATAGCTGAGGTATTTAGGGTCACACAATTTCCATTGTCATAAATGTTAGAGCTATTTATCATTTTATCACGCGATCTTCCTATCTTGATATTCATTTCGAAATCAACCTTAAAACACACATCTGAACTCAGCATCAGATATTCCTGAAGGCACTTTGTTTTTTCTTTTGGTGGCAGTGTGGTTGTTGTTGTGTTTGTTTGATCTCATCAAAGAGAGAAAAAGAATGACTAAGAGAAGTACTTTAGCTGGAAGCACCAGTAACACTGCGTGTGTATCTGTACAGATAACGTCGTTCCCTACGTTCCCTGTTATCCAAGAAAAATATTGATATTTATTTGAGGCGCCTCCATTATTTACAATAAACGATGCTGATTATTTTATAATTTGTGATTCAGTTTGTTCTTTGCCTTTGAAACAGAGAGAGCTAGTGTCTATGCCAGAATGTGTCATAAACTATAATCTACCACTCTCTAATTAGAATAAATATCACGTTTATAAAAAGGCATTGGATATGTTACTTCCAATACCTTTAAATTTCTTTCTCTTTCCAATTATTCTTATAATTTTTCTTATAACCATTAAACCTTATCTATTGTAAATTGCAAAACTGAATTACGTAAATGTATATACGTATTATGTGCTGTTATAAATTATTACATTCACGGTTTATCTATTTCGTTGGATTTATAATTATATTTATGCAATTATTTGCTTGATTTGGTTATTGGTATATGTTGTGTCTCTTTATTCAAAATTGAGGGAAATAACACATGATTATCAATACGAATGTAAAACTGAAAAAAAGATATATTCAACTTAGAAAATCAAAGTTGATTTAATTCAATGTCTTCCAATTATTGTCTGATAATTTAAAATAAAACTATAGCTATTAGATGGCTATATTTGAGGCATAATTATTTTGCTGAGTTATAGCTTTTTATATTCATATTTAAATATTAAAATTTAATTAAAATTTGTGCAAGACAATTTATTTAAGTATTACGGTCTTTTTAGAAATGTTGTCAAAACAGCTTATCCATTTGCAATAGCTTTTCACGGTAACTGAATGTTTTCGTATCCAGTAGAACTCGCAATACTATTTCAGCTAAAATGGCAAATGAATAGAAAAACTGTAATATCAAATATTAAATACCTTTATAGTTTAACGTCTAATGATTAAACATATATTGAATAGTATAGACCATTTTCTGATGAAAGATTCTGTGTATAGAAATACATATGACCAAGGGGCATCGTGCTGATCAACAAATGTTCGAAACGTCTATTTCTAATTATGTGCCTAAAGTATCAGATGCTTAATTGAGTGTCCAAAGGTCACGTCCGTAAAAGAGCTATATGTCCATCCATTGCATATAAGTGTAGGTTATTGTTATTATGTACTAACAGTATCCACTCTGTGTTACGTTTTTGCTTGACTTTGTTTCAGCATACCTCACACAGCCTTCAATGTCGGTATGCTCGGTTAATAAATGACAGCGCAAATTCTGAGCATCAAATGGTAAAGTCGGACCTGCGGATAAAATTACCATTACCCTAATTGGTTCAATCAGTTTGATTGCATCAGACGTAACAGACATTCTTCAGATCCATTCGAAGAGAATGTAAAAGTACTATTTCAAACATGTAGGAGGAATCCTGCTTTCAAAGGAAAAAATCATTTTGTACATCATGGTAAAAAATGATGACATTTAATCATTTCTTAAATATTAAATATTGCGTACAATTGGTCTTTAGAAATGACATAATGTTAACAAATATATCATAACTAACTCAGACATAGCAAAGACACCGTGTTCTTTCATAAATAGCATAGCTTTTGTTGTTGCCTATGGCATGACATGGTTCTCCACCTAGAGAAAACTGTTGGAAGATATTTTGAGCTTTGGAACAAACTGCATAATATCAAATAAACCAAAAATGGCAGTTGTGTTTCGGTGCTGCTACATATTGCGCAAATTCATTAAATAGATCTTATCTTCACTTCCTACACAGTTTCTCATTAGTAATGGTCAAATGTTTAATTTTCCACCGTGACGATTTGCATGGATTGAGTACAAGGTCGAACATACTATGGAAACGACTGACAGACGCTGTTTATCATACGCCGCATTCAATTTCCAGAAACTCACAATTTATAATCTTGTTTATAGAATTCTTAAATCATACATTCATCATTTTGGCAGAAGTTTTAACCAAAATTAGTTCTAATATACCTTAATGAAAACTCTCACATTTGATGTATGAATTGTATATGACGTTCTAAATTAACTTATTTGCACTAAAAATTCGGCTGAGTCATTAAGACCGTGTATCTTATCCAAATTACTGGAATATGAGCATATTACATTTACTTTTAGAACGACGATACGATTATAAACATAAACAAAGAATTGAAATGGAAACTGCCATTAAAAATTGATTGAAAACAAACATTTATTTCCGTTAGGTGCCACTCAGATTTTCTTTTTTTCTCTTTTATGTGTGTGTGTATGTGTGTGTGTGTGTGTGTTCCAAACACTGAAAGATATTTATCGTGCATTATAATGACACTATTTGTACACAGGCTTTAAATTTGACCACCAGTGTTAACAAGAAGTGTAAAGAGTAATCGATGTGCAATTGTTTTTCATTTTTGAAGAATTTTTTATATAGTTGTTTGATCCACATGATTCAATTTTTGTTGTATTCAGCAAGGATTGAGTGACTATAGATAACATACTTTTCTTAACACCTGCTAGGTACCAATCAGAGTTTAATCTTTGTCTTAATCACATGTTTATGTGTGTTGCTCTAAAGGTAATTCCTTTTCATAGTCTAATTGAGAGACAACATATTTGCACAAGTAATACTTTTAAATATCGATGTTAAATATAAGTCCAAATATGAACCAATAAGCATGCTATGATTAGAGTACAGCAAATAAATTTAATAATTTATGAACATACGAGGAATCGATGATCTATTAATAATCTGTATGTCTTATTTTAGGTCGTTAGGGATGATTAATCAAAACACCTGTTTTTAATCACGTATCGTTGAGATGTAGACTCTTATGACTGACCAACATAGGAAATACCTTCACGTGAAAGGGGAGAGAGAAAGTGTGTGTGTATTCAATGACACATTGGTACAGTTTAGATATATAGTACAACGATGGATAAGGGCTTCCCAAAAGCATGTTAAACAAAAGATAAAGACACCATGTATAAAGTAAATCCTTCTAGCAAAACAGCACATTTTTGAAACGTTAAGGACCTTCCCATAAGGAGTGTACGTTTGCTGGAATCTATATTCGATAGCGCTCAAAGGATCGGTGGCTGTATTGGAGGAATGCGTTTACTTAATGATTGTTTTGTGTCTACTATATTTTGCACGGTGCGAGCTTATTTATGTTCTTTTTCTAGTGCTTTATTATTGTATAGCCTCTTTGAAAGTGAATGATATCGGTTGATAGTTTTTCATTCCCTTTTTATATTTTATAATAAGACAGAAGAACTTTAATAATAAGCCCTGACGAAAGCTTGCCATGACGGAGTAGATTGTCAATGTTATTGGATGATGATCGCCAGCTGTGAAACCTTTAGTCATACAAATTCTAGTTTAAACAATGTAGGGCTGTGTTTATTAATCTATCTATATGACTTCATCATTTTATGACTTTCCGAAGAGAACACCTTTTTCCTGTGAAACATTTGCATTTTTCACTGGATTTGACTTACCACGAATACTTATTTCAGGTACGGTGACTCGGGTAATGTTAGCGGCTACTTAATTATTTCTTGACATGAGAGATAGAAAATTTTCGCTCTAAAATCATTTGACATTGCCACTGTCTTTTTTGAGCTAACAAACAATATAATCTCTCCTCTTCAAGAAAGAAATAAATATTTATGCGTAATATCTGCCAAGATAAGATCCATGAAACGTTTTCATTATTTGCTTTCTATTCATCGAATTTATTATTACTATGTTCCCTTTAAGAAACAGAAATCAAAGAAATAGGAAACTGGACCGGGGCTTAAATCTACCATGTAACGTGTGCATATTAAATTGTCCAGACGTGACTTTAACCATAAAAAATACACTTTAGCAAGACGAATCCTCAAATACTGGTATTAATTCGCATAAAATTTATCAACCAGAATATATGTGTGTATTGTGTCTTAAGTCAGAACTCAGTTCAATAACCTTGCGAGGAAGACATATGTTTTGCCCTGTCGAGCTCTTGTTATTTTTGTAATCTATTTACCATTTAGGTCAAGCATATTAAATAATGTATTATTTTTGACCTTATAAATATCACCGATAGCATCAATAATTATTTCATGGTCAATACCTTTTAACTGACTTCTTCAAAAGAGAGCGAAATTAATTTCCTTGTTGTTCCCGTTTTAGATATTTTAATCCTCCTGTTGAAGAAATATACATAACATGGTTTTTCCCATGATGCCTATGTTTCCGATTCCTTTTGTTTAGTTTTTCCGATTCTTCCAGACTATAGTAACTATCATAAATATTAGGGATGATATATTAAAATTCGTACAATTATAAAAAAGTCGTTTTCACAAATGGTCATTGCTTATTAATAATTGGTCACGTTTGATTGCTTCTGTTAGATTACTAGTTATTGATTATTATTTTGTGCTTGTTTTGATGGTTTATTTTCTTATTATTAGCGTTTAGTGTAATCATCAGTCTGGTTTGGTCATTAATTTTCCTAAAAATCATATAACTTCATCTACACTCATTGTTAAATACAAATGTCATAGTAAGCGTTTTGTTAGGTGGAGGCACATTAGTTTAGTCACTTATATTTTGCACATTCCATTAGAGTGGCTGGCCACGATGGTTTATTTAATGGCTTTGTGATTTGTTAATGTTTGTTTGTTCTGAATTAAAGAGCGGAAGAGGCGGACGAAAGGACGGTGATAGAGAGAGAATGACATTGCGAGAAAAGTATCATTGGTCGCAGATATAGTTACTGACCGTGAATATTTCCCTTATATCGACTCATTGAGGCCGCTTACTTCAATATTGCATCATAACAAAAGTACTCGAAATGCAATCAATATGGTAGTACACTGAGACAAGGAGCCGAAACAGAGAACACACATAACTATTAAAGTCATACGAAAGATAAGAGACTTAGAAAGAATATTTTATTAGACAAAAGGTTTTCAGATTACTGTGTGCAAAGTTATGCATATTCCGTACCGTAAACAGCCATACGTTTTCTGTCCACATATTTTCACATTA
Organism: Sinohyriopsis cumingii; assembly: GCA_028554795.2. Classification (NCBI taxonomy): domain Eukaryota; kingdom Metazoa; phylum Mollusca; class Bivalvia; order Unionida; family Unionidae; genus Sinohyriopsis; species Sinohyriopsis cumingii. The sequence continues at coordinate 56,005,829 of CM068828.1, forward strand.
CGCTCTGTATAAAATCTAAATTTTCACCTTATTTTGCCCACACTATTTACTGACTGTTTTTTCCTATTAATCTGCCTTCCATTAAAATAACACTTCTAAAATACTGTAATAACAATTTTGATATTCTAAAATGAACTTGTTTCTTCTCTTTTCATTGTGGAGAATGAGGGTTAGAATTTTTAATGGGTTTAAAAGTTGATTACTTACTAGCTTATTCAAGAGAGGTAAACATTTTATAACTCATCCAGATAACCTACTTAACTTTGAAGATCATGAGGACTTTGAGGATTATATGCCACTCTGTGAAGAAATAAACACAAATGTATTTAGAGTTCACACTGCTGCAGCTAATGCATTCTGGGATGTAGAGAAAGAAGGGGCCGTGCTATTTATTTTAATTAAATACGTCCAAATCTAATTGAACTATGGAAATATATTAGTTCGATTTAGCTCTCTTTTATATCCATACTGTCAGATTACAAGACGTCATATCCTTCTTCAGAAGGACGGAAAATTCTCTGACTGAAATAATTCCAGCTGTAGGAAACTGGATAACCCAGGAAAACCTATACTCATTGAATATATTGCCATTTGACTTTTGTATGCATGGTAACCTTGGATCGAACCCATATCCGCACCAATTCCCTAGATCAAACAAAAACGATGAGATTAAACATACCCTAAAACCACTGGTCAAAGACAAAAGTCATCAGTCTGGAAGCAGGTCTCATTGCTATCAAGCAAAATTATGTGGACGGTATAATTTACAATAAATTAAATTGTATCATTAATATTACAGTGACGGATACTTTTCATACAATGACAAAAGTAACAACAAAAAAATCCACTACTATTTCTTCTAGAGAAATTTTTGCTTAATGTTTAAATCCCACTAAAACAACAAAGCATTACCGCCTTTACTATACATATCAATGATACATCACAAGGTTCTCACAGCTATTTATTAATAATACTACTACTACTAATAATAATAATAAGTATAATAATAACAAATTCCGCTAAACAATGAAGAAACGAAGACAGGAATGACACAAAAGGATGGAAGACAAAAGAAACATCTGCTCCTAAGAAACCTGGCATTGTATTTCCTCTGTTTTGAAGGAGAGAATCTGGCTCTGCGGTTACATCTACCAATTGATGTGTGGATAATACATTATTCAGGAGTGTCTTTGACCATTAAAAGGTAATGGTTCTCAGGACAACACATCAAATACGGCATTCAGTTGCTTACAGCAAAATATGTTTTCTATCCAACGTTTTTTTAAGAAATTCTATATTGTTCCATCTATTTACATATCTATCACTTTTCTTCTGCGAGAACAATCAGACTTTTGTTAGGATAAATTACTACCATGCTGCTAGAGAAACGTACTAAATAGATTATCAAAAAATACAGTATTGATATCACAATACACAAAACATATAGAATTAAAAACGTTAACCAAGGACACTGAAGATAATGAATAAATAGAAAAGTGGAAAGTGAATCTATGCTTGAAACACCAAAATAATATAGTGAAACGATTTTTAAATGTTTTCGGTTACCTCTGTGTGTTTGTTCCCGAAAAGGGATGTATGTGTGTGTATCTGTGATTTGGAATTTTAACGTAGCTTTAACAATTTTTCAGTCATATCGCTACAACGTCTGCAGTGTGGCAGTTTATAATGATGTCTAGCACTGAGGCATCATGCCGCAGACATGTAGCACGATGTCGCACCCAGTCACGTTATCCTGACACCAGGCCGACCAGTCCTAACACTAATCTCTTAATGCAGAGTGCCGAGCGAGGAAGCTGTTAGTACCATTTTTTAAAGTCTTTGATATGACCCGGCCGGGGTTCGAACCCACGACCTAACGCTTCTGAGGCGGACGCTCTAACCACTAGACCACCGGAGCGATCCCCGACAAGGAACCATTTCGTATAAAACAATACATATATATATATATATATATATATATATATATATATATATATATATATATATATATATATATATATATATATATATATATATATATGCTGTTTTGAAACTCAAAATGAATATATTATCATGTGGATCATGTTCTGAAATTCCATCACACAAAATCGTTACTGTAGTAGAAAGTAATGCGATCTGATATAAATATTTATGAAACCAACATATTTTATATGTCACTACTTTCTTGTGGAAGAATTTGTAGCTAATTCATCGTACCAATCGGGAAAAGTGTGGTTCTGATTATAGCAAACGGTGAGAAAAACTTGAGAACAGATTTGATAAAATCGTTTAAAATATGTTCAGAAAAGGGTTCGTTGTGATTTATGCTGCACCACGACAATACACGTGGTGCCAGCATATAGTTTTACCCATGGTATATCTATTACTTGCGACTTCGTTAGTTTTAGGTCAGTTTTCGAACATGTGACTTGGCATTCGTGTTCTATGAACATACTTATTATTTTCAAATACTTGCAAATTTAAACTAAAGCCCATAAACTAACAAATATTTTTATCAGCTCCGGTAATTAACAGTCCCTTTTGCTTTAATGACATCATTTCCTTCGTTCCTCATCAATAGGGTAACAGTCTTTACTCCTGTATATGTTTTCAGATAGAGGTCGGGATCATTTGTGAATATCTAAACATTGAGAAGCTTAAACTGAATTACTTTCAATAAAATTGACTATAAGATGGCCAGTTGTAAGACTCTAGGTAAATGAAGAGTGCTTAGCAAGCGACTCTGTAACTTTGTGCAAAGTGTCCAATATTGTTATTAGTTTCTTCTTTCCTCGATGGCTATATTAGTCTATATCTTAAACTAATCCATTCAGATCGTTTCAAACTGAGTCTTGCAACAAACGCTGCCTAATATGTTTAACAAACGCAGTTTCCGTAATACATATAATTGATTCACCTACAATTTAAAAAAAATCGCATACACACAGAACACATCACATTAACAATTATTGTTGTCTTTACTTCACCAGAAGTTACGATGAAATATGTGCCCGTCTCATTAAGATGTCTTCGTTTACTATCACATAGTTTTATAGTTTTTGACCATCAGATATCACATCTTTAAATGCATACCACAAAATACTCAAATAATAATTTTAGTGCTTATCAACTAATGTCCGCACACAGTCGCAGACATTTCGCTGAGTATAAGGTATTTTAAAAATATTTCGCTACATTAAATTCGCTTCCAATTACATTACATTCCTTGACACATTATCGTCGAAGTGTTATCAGTTTGTTGTGTTAATGGATATATTCGGGGTATCAAAGTGGCCACTACCCTATCACTTTAAATGACGGAAAACAACGAGCGTTTTTTGGCATTTTTCAATTTGTTCAAGGGTGTTTTACTTTGATCATTAAAGAATGAGTAAATAAAGAAATTCATTTTCCAGGGTTTCAGTCTCGACGTTGGTGGGAAGCTGTTGCGATGAAGATGGGAGGCAATGGATACCGTACTTAATACTTGGAGATGGGTCGAGTGGTTGTAAATATCAGCGCGGAATTTCTCTTGTCTAATTGTACAAGACCTTTGTTGGTGGTTTCAACATCTATATAACTCCTATCTTGTTTCTGGCAGGCGAAAAATATATTTTGTCTCGCTAGCACGAAACTGATAAATAAGCGGTGTTTTATAACTATTTATTCCCGACCTAGGACGGGAAATTAACCCGGTTGATAATAATAACACTAACAAAATGCAAGAGATAAGATCTGAATGAAAGCGAAAACGAAAAAATGGAAATATCTGGTACTCAAATGGAAATTTGCATGAATTATTATATCGTTAAAAGTTAAGATAAAGTTCCGATTTTCTTGTTAATCGTTATAAGTAACCTAAAACAAATAATTTAGTGTTTGTTGATTTTCCTTGTTAATTGTAACTACTAATTTAAAATATAACATGAGGTGTTGGTTGTCAAGTTAATGAAAATATTTCCCGAGCTTGTAACATTTGATTAAGTTAAGACCTATCATATAAATTGGGAAGAAAAACGAATGAATATTCAAAAACAACGTATGAAACGATTCATATGAAAATGTAATACGTTAGTTATGTGAAGTGATATTATTTATACAAACTGCGGAATGATGCAGCAGAAGGACATAGAAAAACATTTGGATGCCTCGATAATTATGACTTGATTTTTATGACTTCATTCAGCAACTTGTAACGTCAATAAATGTTAATATAAGACTTGTATAGCGACACAACTATTATATGAGTGTATTGAAAAAAAAGTAATACAAAAGTCATTTTATGTCGTGGAGGGAGGAAGAAACTGGACTTTTAATGTCTGCATATTACATGGTTCAGGTATGTTTTTAACTATAAAAGAACACACCTTCTTGTGATAACTCCTTCATTATTATTGTTAATTCGCATAAATCTGATCAATCAGAATGTATACGTAAATGTTCGTGGGCATGAGTGTCAGCATTTAGTTCATCAAGGTATGCAGCCTATTTAGTATCTGGATCAAGAACAGTATACGGTTTACCATTTTTGACCTTAACATGATCAAAGCGGTCATCCTTAGAACATTAGGAAATATTTGTTATGCTCAAAGTCTGTTAAACGACTTCTTCTACTTAGAGCACATTTGATAATCTTCTTCAGTACATTTCAGATAATCGAATCCACAAGTCAACCAAACTTTGCTGTTTTTGCTTTTGTTTCCTTAATTCTTTCCATAGTTCTGATAGTAAGTATCATACATATTATCAAAAGTATAATAAAAAAGGAAAAATTAAAATACATAGGTTGTATAATGATTCTTTGCATACTTATATTTGTTCACTTATGATTCCTTCTTTTGTATTTTTCTATCATTTTCTTTTCTCTTGTTGTTATGGATTTAATTATTTTTCCTATTTCTCCAGGTATCGTGTAAACAATTGTATTTGGTTACTTTGATGTATTGATTTATTCTGCAATAAGTCAGATGGACCTAAACACCACTTTACATTCAATGCATTTAGCAAAGTAAGACTATTTCAGGCAGATTGGTTTATTTCGGTGTTTTGCACTTTTGATGCAATCGATTAGCCATTATGGATTTCTTTGATACCGTTTATTTTTCTGGACACGAGAAGGTGAATCGGAGGGAATGGTGGAGGGAGAGAAAGAATTGGTAGATGGCGCATATAAAGTTATCGACCGTGGGTACTTTGCTAGTACTGAATAAAAGGTTCGACATTCGTTGGAAGCAGATACCGGGCATGGAATGCCTTAGTGAATAAAATTTCAGTGTCACTCATTTTATATACGTACGTACTGAATGTTCATATTATCATTTTGGCAGATACAGCTAGCTGAAGCACTATTATCCTGACCCGTGTCAAATGTGAAGCTCAAGACGATTCACGGGTTGACGTTTCAAACAGAATTTTACTGATGCATAAAAACCCTTTCTCTGTATAAATATTTTTGTTGTTGTTGTCGTTGTAGGGTTTAACGCCATTTTTCAGCACACGATAGGCTATACATGGTGGGCAATATTAATGGTGGAGGAAGAACCCGAGAGCGCTTTAGACCACTCGGCCACTCGGGGCCCCCATAAACCTTTTTGAAATATTTTTCTAGGCATAATGACATTTGCAAGAATAAAAATGTTTGAAATATTTTGTGTTGATACTAGCTAGTGTGTTTTGGCCGTGTATGGCTCGCTTGTTCTTCCACCTTCAGTTGAATAGTTTCGAACAATAAGACTCTGTCGAAATCCTAATATACCTATGCCAAGAAAGGGTCTATCTTAAGTTCATGTCGAGCGATTGTAGCCGTCAGGCGTCCCAGGTTTCGTCCTCCAACTTTTTTACTACGTGTGTCTTCTTTTGCCCTTGAAATTCACAATTTATATCTTGCATAATACACACACACACACACACACACACACACACACATATATATATATATATATATATATATATATATATATATATATATATATATATATATATATATATATAATGATCTGTGCTTAGTCGTAAGGGTATATGGGCTCGTGTGTGCAGGCAAGGCGATGGGTGTCGCTTACCGGCGGACCTGGGTTCGAATCTATGTTGAGTAATAATTAAAAATAAATTATTCCAGGAAAAGAAACGAGCGATTCCTTTTTATAAACATAATCGAGCTTGTTGAGTACGAATTAAAAATTCTCTAACCTGTATGATAGTAATATTTTAATTACTGGTTTGTGACATATATATATATATATATATATATATATATATATATATATATATATATATATATATATATATATATATATATATATATATATTCATGTGAGATATCTACTTTACTGGGTGGATATAATCAACGTTTGTCATGAAGTTATAAAAGCTACGAATGTCAAAAATTATCCAAGCCACCAAAGAACGTATATCGTCTTCTTAATAAGAGATCAACTTTTAGAATATATGTTTTGCAGGCAATACACATCAATTTAAATAGACTTTATTTCTGCATTCTTCATTCTATGACAGTGCGATGTTTCATTTTCATTATATATCTAGTATATGTCCTAACGTATCTTCAGATAACAATGGTGCATGCATTTGTGCAATAAGGGCAATATTTCTTTATTTATAAAACAAGCAGGATTTGACTGCTAGATTATGTTTATAAAATGGAATCGCTCGTTTCGTTTCCTGGAATAACTTTTTTAAGATGGAATTTTTGAAAGTATTGATGAATTTCTGAACAAATAAGCAGTTACAAACTTTATTTAAAGACCTGATGACGTACACAAACGGAGGCTATAATGTTTGAATTCCGAAGACAAATCCCATTGAGCTTAAAATGAATACTATTTAATAGTAATTTCTTATCATGATGTCATTCTTTTATGTGTATGTTATATCGCACGATGCAGTTAATTTTATGTGTGTGTATTGCACGTGTGTACTCTGTATCAGATATAACTTGTCACGTGGGTTTAATTTGAACTGCCAGTACTATTTATTTTTTTGGGTTTTCTCATTAACCTGTCTCTTCCGTTAAACAAAAGGTCTATACTTGTTGTAAATTAATTATTTCAATAAACTCGACGCGTCTTTAGCCATCAGAGATATCGCACATAAAATGACAGAAACAAAGATTATGGCTTCCAAATCTGCAGCACGGAACAAAAGACGGACCTATTTAATGAGTTTATTTAAAGAGTGTGCATTTGTTTCTCAGTCATCCATGTTAAATATATAATCTTTTTCTCACGACCTGCATTATTCTGAATAATAAATTTTGCGTATTAATATTAATTTTGTTATAAACATTTGTTTAACGCAATTCAGAAAAATTAACATTTTCGTTCTAATGTTCATATTTCGTAAACTGTCGGTGCCGTATGGTCCAAACACAGCACATTTTATGATCAGTGAATACAACGATGCTCACGTATGTTGAAGATGATTTGTGACATTTACTTACTAACACTGCAACGTAGTATATGTGAGTGTTTCTGACTCGTACGTATATAATATGTGTCACCAAGATATAAACTACTCAGTAAATTGAACTATATATAAGACAAACAAATAGAACAGAAAAACGGTGATGTTTACGAAACTTTGCATTGCTGTTTCTATAGGAATTCAAACTTCTAACTGTATTATGTGTCAACTAGTTTACTTCAGCTTGTTGCTGATACTGGAAAATATTTGTATTCACCTAGAAATTGATAAGCCATAAAGACATCGGTTCTTTATGTAAATTTATGTAAGCGCATATTATATCCAGGATATATTTCATTGTTATAGTAGTCATAGGCTACTAAGCAAATTTAGAGAACAAGATGGCCGCTATCGCTTAATCGGCTTGATGCAGCTGTTCCGTTTTTTTGTGCCGTTTTCATGATATTTGTGCTTGTTGCATGTCTTCGTCTACGTTTTTGTGTTCATCATGTATTGGCTGTTCAGTTCGTATGTGTTTCTTCATCTCCTTGTTTTGGAAACCAGAACAATTAGACTTTTTCTCAGCTGTCTTGCTCCACTGCTACAACTTCCATTTGAACAAACCGCCATCACGTGATACTCGCCAGTCAACCCGTTTATGCTATGATGGACCCTCATTAATTGCTTTAAATGATCACTCCTTGGCTCTCCACACTACACTGTGCTCCAGACTAAACAAACTGGGACTACATTCATCAATTCCTAAATGTAAACAGAAGCGAAAAAAAGCAACGATGTTTCCAAGTTTTCCGGCGGTGAACATGAAGAAGAATTCCAGTTATCTCCCTTAAGTCCTTTCCAGTTCGACAGTTTAAAAATTCGACCCTTAATTTAGATAACCTAATTCAATTCCCTATTAATTCGTCAAACTTCTTGTCAACTATCCAAGAGATACCTCTGCGTATTGCATTATTCAATGCCCAATCAGTAGAACCACCGGAAAAGCGCACAGAAATAGTTAATTGTATCAAGGACCAGAATACTGACGTCATTTTCCTGACAGAAACATGGCTAAAAACATCGGGCGATGAGCCCAAGTGTGCGGATCTAACGCCCACTGGTTACTCCATCAAGTCGTTCCCCCGTAATTCTCGCCTAGATGGAATTGCTGTCATCACCAAGAACTCCATGACCAAACGTCTTAACCACACCACAACATTCAATTTCGACCACACATCGTTTGAACCAGTCCAAACCACACTCACACTGGAGCAAAGGTCAGTCCATTTTTCTGCCTATACCGCCCTCCTCCTAGTAGAAAAAACAAGCTGACTGAATCTCTCTTTTTGGAGCAGTTTCCGAATCTCCTGGAGTATGGAAATTCGATAGGTGGCAACCTGATTATTCTTGGAGATTTGAACTTTTACTTTGACTGTCCCAGAAACCCAAACACATCAAAACACATAGATTCCATTAATGTTTTCAACCTCAAACAGTCAGTTAACCAACCCACCCATAAACATGGTCACCTTTTAGACTGGATTCTTCATAGACCTGATGATAACATTTTACATTCCTCCCTGGTATCCCATGACCTTGCATCAGATCACCTTTGCATTATATGCCATCTTGACGTATCAGTCCCTAACCCTCCACCTTTATCTGCTACTAAGAGAAACTTCTGTATGATAAATAGAACCAAACTAATGCATGACATCCAAGAAAACCTAACAACTTGCTTACCTCCTACAGCAGAACAACTCGGTAACTGCCTGCGTTCATTGCTCGACAAACATGCCCCAGCTACCAAGTGCAGAGTATCAATTCAAAAGTGTTCTCCATGGTATAGCAGTGTTAGGGACCAGCTTCGCACTGCTAAAAGAGACCACCGTAAAGATGAACGGCGTTGGCTTTCCACCAGACTCACTATTCATAAGCAAATCTATGAAGCCGCTAAGAAAAATGTCACAAATATAGTCCATGCAGCGAAATCAGCTCACTACACTACCAAGATCATGGAAAGTTCAAGCTGCAACGAGGTCTTCGAGATTACTAACAAGCTAATGCCATGAAATAAATCTACACCACTTCCAACTACCTTCTCTCCAGTTTACCTTCCGGACATGTTTGCAAATTTCTTCCGTGACAAACTACAAACTATTAGAGATAAACTTGACACCACAATTTCAATTGACTCGTCGTCACCATGCAGCTGGGATACAGAATTTGAGCGGCAACCATCAGCAGCATTTGAACCTGTCTCTATGAATTTCGTACGTACAATCCTGATGAAGAGGGTACCAAAGTCATGTGAACTTGATCCAATTCCAACATCACTGCTGCCTGAGTGCTTAGATCTAGTATTGCTTTCACTAACTGATGTTATTAATACCTCTCTCTCATCCGGGGAATTCCCATCATTTTTCAAAACTGCCATTGTAAAGCCACTGCTGAAGAAACCAACACTAGACCATAACGATTTAAAGAACTACCGCCCAGTTTCTAATCTCCCATTCATATCAAAAATCTTAGAAAAGGTTGTTCTATCCCAGCTTGTATCTCATCTAAATTCAAACAGTCTTTTTAGCAATGTACAATCTGCTTATCGCCCTTGCCACAATACTGAAACTACTCTTCTAAAAGTAGTTAATAACATTCACTCTGCTTTGGATAGCGGAAAGATTACAGTCCTCACCCTCCTTGATTTGTCTGCAGCATTTGACACAATAGACCATGCTATATTACTTCACCGTCTCCAGCATGTATTTGGCATTCATGATACAGCCTTACTGTGGTTCAACTCTTACTTGGTCAACAAGACACAAATTATGTCTGCAAATGGAATACACTCCAGCCCAGTTGATCTATGTTGTGGTGTTCCACAGGGGTCTGTTCATGGACCTGTTCTCTTCATTCTATAAACTCAGCCGTTCTCAAGTGTCATAGATCATCATCCAGTGTCTCACCAATTGTACGCTGATGACACCCAAATATACAAATCTAGCCACCCAGCTGAAGTTGATGCTACCATCCAAGGTGTAGAGAGTTGCATTTCTGATGTGAAATCATGGATGACATGTAACAAGCTGCAGATGAATGATGATAAAACTGAGGCCATTCTGATCACAACACAAAGACTTTCTCATTCACATCCTTTACCTCAAACAATAAATATCAGCAACACCAACATTAAATTCACACAATCAGTACGAAACCCAGGAGCTACTCTGGATAGTACTCTCACATTGCACCAACATGTCATGAACATATGCAAGGCTGCATATCTTGAGCTGAGACGCATCAGCTCCATTCGCAAATATATTTCAGTTGATGCCACTAAAACACTTGTGTGTTCATTAGTACTTTCAAGACTGGGCTATTGTAACTCAGTTCTGTCTGGTTCATCTCAATACCTACTCCAAAAACTTCAAAAAGTTCAAAACACAGCTGCTCAGATCATACTTCGAGTACCACGATCAGAGCACACCTCCGTGCTGCTCTGTACCCTACACTGGCTATCCATTCGATCCAGAATCAAACACAAAATTTGTTCTCTGTGCTACGTTTCAATGACGGACTCAAGTCCAACATACCTTTCCGACCTCAGCGATGTGTACACACCAGCAAGATACTTACGTTCCTCTTATGACAATCGTATACTCATTATTCCCACTATGAAAACAAAGTCATATGGATAGCGTTCTTTTGCATACCTGGGCCCAGCAACGTGGAGTGAATTGCACATTGAACTTAAACACAAAGACACAGTGATCACATTCAAAAGTGCTCTCAAAACTCACTTTTTTCGACTGCAAGAACAAACTTAAAGACCTAATAATGTTTCCTACCTGAAATATCCTCATCATGTTTTTTTCTTCTATGTTTTCTAATTTCATGGTGTTTGTGTTTGTAATCATATCATTATATGTTTTTTATCTTATAGGTGTTGTCTAATGTTGTGAAGCGCTTAGAGTTTCTAAAGATTAGGTGCTATACAAAGTCCTCATTATTATTATTGCTATTATTTAAAAGAAAATGTGTCGGTTGCAAAAGATTTTTTTATTTGTGCATAGTTGTCTTTTTCTAGTCTTCTTGGTTTAAACCTTTTCATTTCAATGTTGCAAGGCGACGTATCGAGTAAGATTCCTTTTCTTCCCTGGTTTAAGACTGATGATAATTTGCAACTGGGGTCACTAATGAAAGATAAAACATTGTGAACAGCTACAGATCTTCCTTACAGAGACACAGGCATCAATCCCGAAACTTTAAATGTTAATTCTCTTGGATGGAATAATTTTCAGTAAAACAATATATGACGTAGCCAGCTTGGAAACAATAAGCTATCAGTCAAGATAATACTCAGATAGCACTTCTGTCCAATCTTCAAAGGATCCATGGGAATATTCCGTATTTGCGGGAACCATACACATCAATAAATGAATATTAAGTATTGACAAGATTTCACTGTATTGTTTAGGATCTGAAAACGATAACCCTCTCATGATATTTTACTTTATTGATGGTGACTGCCTATCGCATGTAAACTTATGTTTACATCGCCAGAAGTTACTGATGAAGCTTATATGCTCATTTCATAAAATGCCGTCATTCAAAATCTTACCGACTGGAAATTTTACCGATTCACACAGAAGTTTTTCTTATTATTGTATACGCTCAGGTACGGATAATTTTGTCCATTATATTCAAAAGTCTGCTAAAGCAGCAATAAAATATATCTTCTCCAACTTCGTATTAATTTATTTTTGTGGTATCTGAGGTTTCTGATAGAGTATTTCCCCACCTGGGACTGAAAGGTAATGAAATGATAAAACAGTATTCTCATTGGACCTTCATTGCCGCATTGTAACACCAGTTTTAAAAATAACGAAAAAGGCTCGTATACTATGTGAATGAATAACCTTTCAAAACAGAGTTCCAATCGTAACAACATGTTTAATGAAGTTCAATTCCTTCAAGAACTGACAGCGACCTACGTTCACCTATATATGTTCCTCACATAACATTTAACATCAATATTGAAGCTGGGTAAATGGAGAACCCTGAAGTAAATTACTTTTAATTAAACAACCATACGTTTGGAAAAGAAAGAAAATATACGTACAACTAATGCTACTTATATGATATCAGCTTCTTCAGTGGATGGATAAATAACGGATATCACTGAGATTCTGAAAACCATCATATAAATATACTAGACAGTGAAGATTACGCACTTTTGGCATTTATTAAGGATAACTGATTAAGGATAACTGATTTTGGCATGTAAAGAATGAATATATATATTCATATATAATTGATTCATCACCATACCACTCCCTAACCGGCGGAAGTCTGGCCACCGGATACCCGGAGAGTGGTAAATCTTCATCACACAGTAATAAAGATAAAATACCGTATTATTTTGTTCCATTAAGCATTCCAGTTTTGCACTAATTAGGATGTTTAAGGTTGAAAGGTTAAAGGTATAAATTGTTCTTTCGGCAAGAAATATTTACTTGCTTGCTTATGTAAAATAATAGTTTTCAAACGTGTGATTTACAGGAAACTAGCATTCAGAATTGTAGAATGTTGCATTGTTTATCTATTAAAAAAGGGTGTGCTATCTTACACGTCCAACATCTCTCACTCAGAGCCCATGGTGATGTAATCGTAGATTTCTTGCCATTTTCACAGAAGGATCTTTAGCATACATGTTAGATACACATTTCCAGTCATGCTAGAAACGGTCAAGTATTATTGACTGAATGTGTTTGTTTTTTCACTGAACGAAGAGAAAGATCAATCGTATAAAATCTAGTTTATAATTTGAAGTACACATCTGCCTTTTGTTACGAGTTTCCACGCACACACATATGCACACACAAAAGACATGCACACACAAACACATGAATGCTGGTGTAAATAGAGAATAGTTAAGGAATCATGCGTAAATATTTTGTCTCCTGGCATGTCATGGACATTTGTTGGTGGTAGATATTCATAGTGTTGAGATTTGTCATCAATGCAAAAATGTATTATTTTATACCTTCCTATAATGACAACATTATCTTTCAGGTTCAAAAAGGTAATACTTGCACTCAAAGGTGACATGTCCATCTATGCGGCTAAGCTCCGCAGTGGACAAAAATGGTTGTCATCGTATCGATGCAGATAAGTATGGAAAAAAAAAAAAAAAAAAAAAAAAAAAAAAAAAAAAACAAGACAGACAGAGAGCATCACCAGAAACAGATGTAGGCAACTTGTATATTCTAGCCAATATATTCACATCAAATTGGCATCTCATGTACTGTCCATATTTTGAAAAATCCACCTCTTGGACGGTTCATACTTTGGAAGTGCAACCTCAAGCGTTTTGAGGGATGTTCAATGTAGTTAAATTAATTACATGACATCCAGTAGCACGATAATAACAAAACGCAATATGCTTACTATTGCGAACGTCAGTTCAAATTATATGACATGAATAGCACGATCATTTTTTTAGAACCAAGTTTTCTCAATATAGTGACTATCATTTCAATTCCAATATATCTGGCATAAAGTGAAGTTTAAAAATTATATCCGGCATTGTAACAAAGATATGGTCTTTAGATGTCCCATAGTGTAATGGTTGCAAAGAATAATACATACAATACAAATTAATTTAAATGGTCATTATTCCTTTATAATCAACAGTTATTTGTGTGCTATTGGACGTCTCCAATTATCATTAACAAACTTTCAATTTTTATTTGAATATACATTCGATGATCAACATCCAAACTATGCCGTACATGCATGGGAAAGTTTGCAGTATTTATAAAAAAGTGAATCAACGTTATATTGTTTGTTGGGTTTAATCTTAAACAAATTAATTTCGATCCCATCATGGGAATGAAAAATCAGTCATTTTGTGGTAATATATTTTCCCCCAAAGACAGAGTTAAATTCAGTATGGTTTACAAGTCTCAAAAATAAAGTTATTATGAAAATGATTATGTTACAAGAAGGAGAAAGAGTTGTTGTAATTTCAAGATGACGATGACATTAAAGATGCAAACAACGATGCCGTATATCATATCTAGCATAATTCTTTGAGGACAAGGCAGTGAGAAAACGTTGAAGATACAAATGATGCTAACACATGTTCGAGGAATCCTAATAATATCTTAGAATCCATTTTAAAACGTAAACATGCACATAAAAGGAAAGCAACTTTATGGACAAGCGAATGAAAGACCCAACAATGTAATGAGTTACTTTTTTAATGGCATTAAGTGATAATTCAACTGGATTCAAATTTGTATTTTCATGTCGGTCTTTCACTTGATATATTGTTTAAGACTGTTAAATCATTTCACGAACAAATGAAATGTGTTAACATATATGCAGCATTCGATTCTTAAGCATCGCCTCCTGAAGATACATAAAGAGATCAGTAATATTATTAATAATATCGAAAAATGCCATTCCTTATATTCGTGTTGAAAATATCTTTGGTAAATATAAAAAATTTGTCGGCAATTTTCGTTAATTTAATTTGACCAATATTAATGAATTTCTCTTATAGAAGTAATTCCATTCGAGTCAACATCTTTCTACAGTAGTTTGTGTGATATTAGGTGAGTAAAATTAACCATATGCTGCGAAAAATAAATTGAGAAACAAATAAAGTTATATCAAGGACAGAAAATATATAGGGCAGTTTTAAATGTATGCAAGAAAGGAGAAATTTGATACTTTCCCCAAGCAAATTCAAAGCTGGGTTAAAAGGCAACGATATTAAAACATTGAAAGAACATATATCTTTGAGGTCGAGCGGATAAAAATTATCACATACTAGCTGAGACTAGACTGAGTATTTACTGTCACTGTGATTAGTGATGATGGCTCCAGACATTGCTTCATTTTAATCTTCATCTGCCTGTTCCTTTTTCTCCTTCTCTCTCTCCGTCCTTCCCCCCCCCCCCTCTACCTCTCTCCTAGAGCCATGACAATTGAAAGGATTTATGTGCCAGTATCTTATAAATACCTCAGTGTGACCACTTTCTTGCTACAGAATGATACTTTAGCCAAGTATTTTTATTTTTGAACTTATCTGATCGTTTTATTACTCTTCAAGCTAAATATTTTGCAACGCCACCCCCTTATCATAATGTATTTGGTGTAGTTACAAACATCCATCGAGAACAAATGGCCCTTCGCATCAAAAAATGTAACTGAATCTGCTCCAAAACAATTTGATAGTGCATTCAACCCCTGTAGAAAAAAGCTGAAGAAGACCGGATATGCGGTAATGGAGGTTAATCCAGAATAGAATCTTTCATATTGAACGCGGTCCGCACAACAGCGAATCTGAGTTTAAGAGATCATGAACCTGGAAATTTCAAAAACACCTGTTTCTTTTTTCCTTCTCTCTCTCTCTCTCTCTCTCTCTCTCTCTCTCTCTCTCTCTCACACACACACACATTCAAAATCTCTCATTATTTATATTAATGGACGTGGAATAATTCAATGACTTCAGGCTGAATTAAGTGTACTAGACTTGTCTAAACTTCTCCAGTGTCCTTTAAACGAGTTTTAAGACAACTACTTCCTCCATGCCCTCAATCCACGTTTGATATGATTTACGGACTGAAGCAGGGCTATCTGACATTGCGTTTCATTTCGTTTATTGAACATACATGCAAACAAAAGAATACTAATACAAAATGATGATCTTCACAACTGTCTTAATAGTAATGCTACTTCAGTTAAGTATTAGTCCTAAAATGTAGTTCATCGAACGAATTATCAAGAAATTTAAGCAGTTAATTGTGTTTACCGAATGGCACTTGACCAAGATATTATAATTTACCTGAAATATTTATATTAATTGCAATCAGTGTTATATTCATGATAAATAAGGTGGAATAAATTACAGTACGCTTCATCAGTTCCCTTTTATAGTCTGAAGTGTAACAGTATTGATATGTATATGTGGAAATATTTTTTGTCTTGTAATTTTAGCTCACAGAACTAATAATGAAATGCACTGATATTTGAGTTATGTAATAAATACAGAGATATTTTAAGAACTGTCTTATGAAATAATTATACAGTTTTGCTACTTTTCTGTGTTATTGGAAGAACACTAAGGAGACTGGTCATATCTGACGGTTTAGCACCAATGCCGCCCAAAGGAAAAACTGCTCAAATATTTCTCTTTAAAGATAGAAAAATAAAGGATATATTTAATTTAAATCGCAGCACATGAAGTAACAAAAGATATCAAAAAAGCTTTTGGGTGATGTCAGAAAAGCACAGAAATTGTGAATATTGTATTATTCATTGTTTGTTATCTTTATTACGCTTCTTCCTCTTTGTGACCTTTCTTAAATGACCGCTCTGATAGCCTTGATGTTAGAGCGTCCTTCTCGGATGCAGGAGGTCGCGCGTTCGAACCCAAGTCGAATCATAGCAAGGACTTTTAAAAATAGTACTAACAGCTGCCTCGCTAGGCTCTCAGCATTAAAAGGTTAATGTTAGGACTGGTCGCACTGACGTCTTCATAATGTGACTGGGTGAGATATGATGCTACATGCCAAATTCCCAATAAGATCACTAGCAATAAGACAGTGTTGTAAACAAAGTCGACGATCTATGTACGCCTCTCACCAACCTCAAAGAAAATCATAAGGTTTTTATCATCATTATGCACTCGCATTATAGTACATTTAGGATGCGGAATGTATATTAATTGGATCTTGATGAGTCAATATGCAATTTCGAACGGGGGCTCGTTTAATTGCGAGGGGTAAAATGGATCGATCCTGCAGTAGAGGAGAAAGTCAAACGTTCCAGAGATTTCATCAAAAGTAACTTAGAAAGTGACGTTGTCGTCTTTACGCTCACAAGGCCGTATTGAAAAGGAAACGGAACGGCTAGTCATGGATATATATGATCGAGATTTTTCAGTCTAGTGAAACGAAATGGAATCATTCGTGGACCCGTTGGCTCCACATTATATGCATACAAAAGGAATGCTTGAGGCAAAGGCTGAGTCTCGGCTGAGAAGAAATTGCATTATATGCTTATGTCATGTTGTCATATTTAATCTGCTCTTTTAATAACAAAGAATCAATTTGTTTTCGTAGGATAAAGTAAACAACAACAAAAATTTCACCTTATGTACTTTATGGCTCATCAATTTCTAAGTCAATACAAAAATTTTCAGTATCATTTCTAGGAGTGAATGTATTATATTCAGCATTCTTGCCGAATCCTCTTTGTCAAAAGCATTATTTATTATAATAATAATGTATAATGTATATGTTTTTACTTCTCGCTGAATCTAGACGTTGAACATTAAGCATTTTGTGCTTGATATTTACCTTCTGTGTTAATAAAGTTGTCTTCTTTAAATGTTTTATTCCTGTTCTACGTCCACTTCTTTTTCTTGTCTATTTATAGCTTTAACCATTTTTCAGTCATATCGCTACGATGTCTGTAGTGTGGCAGTTTATAGTGATGTCGAGAGTACTAACAAGCTAATGTCAAGGAACAAATGTACACCACTACCACCTACCTTCTCTCCAGTCGACCTTACGGGCATGTTTGCAAATTTCTTCCGTGACAAAGTACAAACCATTAGAGATAAGCTTGACACCACAATTTCAATTGACTCGTTGTCACCATACAGTTGGGATACAGAATTTCAGCGGCAACCATTAGCAGCATTGAACCTGTCTCTATGGATTTCGTATAAAAACAAGGCCTGGGACATTTGTAATATTTTTTCATCACCTTGGCTCATAAAGATGTGATTGGTAAGACATTTTCAAAACAAAATTTACTTCCATTGTTTTTGTTTCCTTTTCGTCTTCTGTTTTCAAACTCCAAATGAATATATTATCATGCAGATCATGTTAAGAAAATAAATCACACAAAACCGTTACTTTTGAAGAAATTAATGCGATGTTTTATACATATTTATTAAACCAACATATTTTATACGTCTTTACTTTGTTCTGAATAATATATGGTTAATTCGTTCTACCAATCCAGAAATAGTGTGGTTTCTGATTATAGCAGAAGGTAAGAAAAACTTGAGAACATATTTGATAAATATCTTCAGAAAAGGTTTCGTTGTGATTTTTGCTGCATCACGACAATAAACGTGGTGCCAGCATTTAGTTTTACCCATTGTATATCTATCGATCACGACGTCGTTAGTTTTAGGTCTGTGTTCCGACATGTCTGTTCGGCATTCGTATTCTATAAACATGCGTCTTATTTTCTAATACTTGCAAATTTAAACTAAAGCCCTTAAACCAACAAATAATTTTAACAACTCCGGTAATTAACATTCCTCTCTGCATCAATGACTTTAATTCCTTCGGTCCTCAAAAATAAGGTAACGGCCTTTACTCCTGTTGATGTTTTTAGAAAGCGTTCGTCATCAGTTGTGAATATCTCAAAGTTGCGAAGCTTAAGCTGAATTACTTTCAATAAAATAACCTATACTTTGGCCTGTTTGTAGACTCTAAGTAAATGACCTGAATATTGCTTAGCAAGCGGCTCTATAATTTTGTACAAAGTCACCAATATTGTTATTAGTTTCTTCTTTCCTCGATGATAAAAGCTGCAATAAAAAGGGAGTGCAAACGAAGACACAAACAAGTTAACTTTAATATACTAAACGGGCAGAAAATTACACACTCTTTCGACATTTATTTGAGCAACGGTTACTCTCTTTCGCATTTAAAATTTTTTGTGTATATGTTATAACTATTGTACTACCACGTTTATTTTTGTATATTTTCTATGTAGCTTTGGCTTATGTAGTATCATGCAAATATTTTCTATTCTTGTTTGTGACTTAGCAAGAGATTTATATTAGCAATTGTCGGGAACGGTTAGGTTCACGTCTGAACTGTACTGTTTTCTAATTATTGTGCCGGTAATGTAATCTGTGTAGCTTACCGTATATAACGTCATTACGTTTTATTGCATATGCCCGTGTCATGCATAGTACACGGTGTTAAATGTATTTTAAGCTGACCAGAGTGACTAGAGTGATCGGAGTCGCAGTTGTATAGCTGACCAGAGTGGCCAGAGTAATCAGAGTGATCAGAGTTATCGGAGTGATTGGAGTCGACCTGGTACCAGCTGCAGATCTAACCATAGAAGTTGACCACAGCATCTGTGAAGCTGAACCATAGCAACCGTAGAGCTGGGTAAACAGTGTTGCTGGTCAAGTAGCAGGTGATCGGGCGTTGCTGACCGAGATTGGTGGGCACTGATTCCTTGGGCGACAAACCTGGAATACTGAATAATTGATTGACCAGTGTGACTGGTAGCCAAGGGTGCTGGTTACGGACTCCGTACATGTAATCTTTTAGCCGTGAGCTAATCTTTGGGGTTTGTAATACCCATTGTGTTTTTGGGACTGTGAAGATATTTTATACATCTGTCCCTTCGTTTTCATCATTTTGACTATTTGAGTGAATACATTTTTACTATACTAGTAAAATAACACAGTTTTACTATTTGAATAAAACACATCATTTTTTCGTTTTTAAATCACTGTGAATCATTTGTCCCTTGTCCTTGTACTGTGTAAGGTCATTTATTTGTATTTTCAGTATTCAGTTCGTGCGGAGTATGTCAATTGATCCAATATTTGGATGTTATACGGACGTATTGATCATAATTCTTTTCTCATTCAAGTCATTCGTCAACGAACATTGTTTTTGTATCACCATCAAAAGTGTTTGGTGTAAATCCGAAATTCCACCATGTTATATTGTTACAATGGTAAGTTCCTAAATTTCTTTAAAAATGGTTATCTCTTGAACCTTATCTATAATATTTCCCTCTTCGAATAAAATATAAATGTGATATCATGGACGGAGTATCAGGTGAGAGCGAAACTCTGTGCGATTTAGTATAATTCTTTGAGAACAAGGCAGTGAAGAAACTTTGAAGATACAAATGATGCTAAATAGACATGTTCGAGGAATCCTAATAATATCTTGTAATCCATTTCAAACCCTAAACAAGCAAATAAAATTAAAGCAACTTTATGGAAAAGCGAATGAACGACACAACACTGAAATCATGTAGTTCTCTTTTTTTAATGGCAGCAATGGGTAATTCAACTGGATTCCAACTTGTATTTTCATGTCGGTCTTCCAAATGACCTATTGTTTGTGAATGTTATATCATTTCACGAACAAAGTAAATGTGTTAACTTATATGCAGTACACGATTTTCAAGCATGGCCTCCTAAGATACGTAAATAGACCAATAATATTATTAACAATACCAGAAAATCCCATTTTATGTATCATCAATTTAAAGGGAGTGTTATAAGGAAACATTGTTGTCAGGGTGTCAGCGACTGTTTTGAAGATTTATATTTGAGCCTTTATGAAAGTCGATATAACACAAGGTGAATCCAAATAAATCTTAGATTCACTTTACAGCGAATAATAAGAGAATGAGTCATTCTGCTGGAATAACTTATACTTTTGCCCATAAGTCGTTATGTTCGTTCAACAATTCCGTTTCCAATCGCTGTAAAATACTCCACTTAAATGTCATTTCTATAAGCACACGTATGATCATGACATTTTGGTCCCTCAAAAAAGGGTAGCAGTCTTTGCGAGGATTTCCGTTTCAAACACTTACAACGATTATGTTGTCGTTTTTCAATGTCAGTTCTTGTTGGAGGTGTTCTTCTTGCACTTTTGTTTCCTATAAAAAATTGCCAAGAAGCGAGAACAATCAGTAGCATATACTTAATGAAGTGCTTGAAAAGGAATAGAAAATATAATTGATTGATAGGTTATTCGCACTGATTGATTGCCAATGTTTAGACTTAATGTATAATAAGCACACAAACAATCAGCGACATATACTTAATTCATGGAGACCTTCAAGGAGACTAGGTAATTTATGTCACATCTGGACTATAGCCGATTAATTGTGCTACCGTTTCGTGTCACAGTTAAATTTATTTTGAAACCAAACGCACACAGACCACCGAGGTTAAATACCTTAAAAAGTAACATCATTGTACGGAATATTTATTCCTTTACAGGTGAAGACCTTACAAATATAGCGACTTTCTGTGCAGGAGACAAATGTTCAGTTTAGGGAAGGAAATTGTGAAATGATCCCTTATATACGTGTTGAAAGTACCTTTGTCGACAATTTTCATGTAAGCAAAAACGAATTAGTGATGTGCTTTTGTGTTGAGTTCTAAGAAGTTGTCTTCCATTTGGATTACTTTCATTTCACCAATATTAATGAATATCTCTTGAAGAAACCAGTTCCTTGCGATTCACTATCTTTCTACAGCTTTTTGTGTTGATATAAGATGCGTAATATAAGCAACATGCCGCGAAAAAATAACTTGAGAACAAGTAAAGTTGAATTCAGGACAGAAAATATATAAAGCAGTTTTTAATATATACATATAAAGTGTAATTTGTGACTTTATTGAAGCCAGTATAAAACTGAAATAAAGGGCAACGACGTTAAAACCTTGAACGAACATATATCTGTCAGGAAGAGCGGATAAAAATCCAACATTTTCACAGATACGAGCCGAGACTATATTGAACAATTACTGTCACAGTCATTAGCGATCATGGCTCCAGACAAAGCTTTCTGTTCATCTTCATCTGCCTGTTCCTCTTTCTCATCCTAGAATCACAAACATTGTAGGTTCTGTGTACTAATATCTGATAAATACGTCAGTGTGACCATTTGCTTGCTACAAAATGATACTGTAGCCACTTATTATATATTATAATACCCGTTTTAATCACCATATCACTGTATATGTCATGGAATAAAGCAAGAAAATAATTTGGTAATGCCTTTGACATTTTCGGAAATTGGTTTCTTAGACACATACAGAGTTACCTAGGGTCGTTAATATTATTTTTGTTGACTGGGCAATACACACATGTATCTCGCCGTTGGTCGTTCGTGGCTGGATACCTTTATAGCACGATGTGCACGGATACTTTACCACTGGTCTTGGTATATTTATAGCTGGATGGATGGATGGATAGATGGGCTGGAAGAACCAGAATGGTGAGGCCATGGCCTATACTGTGGCAGCAAAGAAATTTCAACTGACAGTGTATCTGTTACATGACGGGAACTGTTGAATAGGAATTCCAGATTCTACAGAAAGCCAAGGAATAACTTGAATTCCGGACAATAAATAAGGGTAGTATACACTGTGGTGTGTTTACAGGGATATATAGTTGTGTGAACCAATCTTATTTTCCTCTGTATCATATAGCTGTGTGAACCACACATATTTTTCTCTGTATCTTTTGATTGTTTGAACTATACTTAATTTTCTTTGTATCCCATGGTTGTGTGAACCATACCTTTCTTTGCATCATTTACTTGTGAACCATACTTTTCCTTTATCATATGGTTGTGTAAATCATACTTACTTTTTGTATCATACGTTTCTGTGAATCGTTCTGGTGCGTATCCATTTGTATCATATGATTATCTGAATCACATTCATTTCGTTGCATATATTGTGGAAGTATAAACCATATTCATATTTTTCTTCATATATGAATGTGTATTTTCATAATGTTTGGTATGGTAGCCTTTTCTCGTCTTTAGTGTGTGGGTTTGAGAGTGTACTAGCGTATGTATTGTCGTGAACATTTAGTTTTCATTTCAGGAACTTTCATTCCACCTATACCTAAATTAATTATCAAACAACACTTTGACAGTGTCGTGAACAGAAGAAACATATTGTGTAATATATTGCACTTGAGGACCGAGAGTACATATTGCATAAAACTTACAATTGGAGAAAGTCAAGATATTTCTTCTTCGCTTCGCTTATTCTATTGCCATCTTATGAAAAAGACAAACCCATCATGTCTTTTCATCAGTCGTGAACATCCATTTGAAATATTCAGCTGCTATCCTTCTCCACCATTCAACTGTTCTGGTTCATAACTATGTCGTTTTCTTTCGTCAGTCATCGTCGAACACATTTTGAGATTTTTAGTACAATTCATGATAAACATTTCCGCTGCCAACCCCTTATCATAATGCATTTGGTGTAGTTCCACACGTCGATCGAGAACGAGTGGCCCGTTGCTTCAAACAATGTTAACGAATCTTCTTCAAAACAACTTGAAACTATATTCAAATCCTGCAGGAAAATTCTGAACAAGACTGTATATGCGGTAATGAAGGTCAGTCTTGACTGGTAATTTAAATATTGAACGAGGTCCACGCAGCAGCGAATCTAAGAGGTCATGAACCTTGCAATTTCCAACTGAACTCTCATTTTACTCTCTCTCCTTCTCTTTGTCTCTGTCTCTGTCTCTCTCTCTCTCTCTCTCACGCACACTCATACACACTCACAACACAAGGCCGTTAGCTACACAATGTATATTAATAGACGTGGCATAATTGAATGACTTCAATCCGAATTTAGTGTACAAGACTTTTCTAAACTTCCCCCGTGTCCTTAATAAGACTTCTAAAGCAACTGATTCCTCCACGCCCTCAATCCGTGTTTGATATGATTTACTGACTAAAACAGGTCTATCAGACATTGAGTTTAATTTTGTTTATTTAATAAAGATTTGTAAAAAAAAGAATAATTTAAGTGTGGTAATCACAAAAAGATGCTTTCAAAATTATCTTGATATTAAGCTAACTTCAGTTACTTATTAGCGCAAAAATGTAGCTCGCCGAACAGATTATCAAGAACATTTAGCAGTTAATGGTATTCACCTAATGGCACTTGACTAAAACATTACACTTTACGTAAAATATTGAATATAATTGCAATTATTGTTACATAAATGGGGGAAAAAGGCGGAATAAAGTACAGTAAACTTCATCAGTTGCCCGTCAGGGTCCTTCGCTCAGAGTTTTGTCTCACAAAACTAATAACGAAATGCACTATTATTTGACTTGTGTAATACATGCAACCATATTTGTAGAATTTTCCTAGGAAATGACTATAGTTTTGCTACTGTTCTATGTAATTGGACGAATCTTGAGGAGGAGGTTCAAATCTGACAGTTCAGCACCAATACTGCCCAAGGGAAATACCGATGAACTTTTTCTTTTTCAAGATCGTAAAATAAGGATACATTTGATTTAAATCGCCGCACATGACTTAAAACAAAAGATATCGAGAAAGCATTAGGGCGATGTTAGAAAAGCATAGAAATTGTGAATATTGTATTACTCTTTATTTCTCCTGCAAGTTATTCGACTATACTAACTTTGGTATACTCCCTCGTTGGCACTGATATGATTTCTCCGCATGTAATGCTTGATGACATCACATGAGCGAGCATACATTCCGAAGGGTTCTGAAGTTAAATACAGATGCATAATCTATTTGACAGCATTTTTTCAGAGAATGCATCATGACGTTCTCCAAGCGGACATGAAAAACATTCATTCATTGATCTTGAGGAATGTTTTTGCACCTGCCCAATGATTCCCCAGTCAATCATGGATTGTGAAGATGAAGGTGATTCTACATTTAATCGTGGATGGAGAGAATAATAGACGAAGTATGAAGATAAAGATGATTGTGTAGTAAACCTGTTTTAACCCTTTTTTTCTAGAAACTGTTTTATTTATTAGGTTCATTAAAAATATAAGAACATAAATCTAGTTTGGCTCCTTGTTTCTTATATCTATTACTCCTCTCCATCTCTCTCATTCTTTATGTATTGTGCCAATCCGAGATATAAAATACATATACAAGATGTACACATATCGCAAAACAGTGTAACGGCACCTTTCCATTCTATCCGTACAATTATCAATAAGTACAAGCTTTGAAACGTCAAAAGATAGATAGCCGGCTAAGATTTTATCCTAATAAGGTTACTAACGGAGTCAAATTCTTGTAAGACCACAAATGTAAGCCTCTCACCAACCTCGAAGAAAAGCATATAGTTTTACCATCGTTATGCGATAGCATTACAGTACATTTAGGACGCCTAATATATATTAATTAGAACTTCATGAGTCAATATTCATCATGGAAGGGGTATTTCATTTCTTTTCTGGAACAAAATTGATCGCCTCTAACAAAGAGGAGAAAGGCAAATTTTCCATAAATTTCATCAAAAGCAACTTAGAACGTGACGTTGTAATCTTAACGTTTTCCAGACCATACTAGAAACAAAACGGAACGGTTAGTGATAGATACATATATCGAGGACCATCAGTGTAGTGAAACGAGAAGGAATCATTTATCGACCCGCTGATTCTACGTTAGATGAATAAATAATTGGACAGATGAAGACAAAATGTGTAGGCTGAACTAAAGAGAAATTGAATTAAATAGTTATGTCATGGTGTTTTATCTAGACTGCTCTTTAATAGAAAAGCTTGTTTTTGTCAGAAAACGTACATAATTTGTGTTATCTTGTATGCTAGATCTATTTCCCCTAGAGGAATGAAGGTATTGTATTAAGCATTCTTTTCGACTCTTCTTTGTCAAAAGTAGTAGTTATTATAATAATAAGTACAATCTCGATGTTTTCACTTCTCGCTGAAAATAGACCTTGAACCTTATGCATTTTGTGTTTGACATTTTCTTTTGTGTTAATAAAGTTGTCTTCTTTAAATGTTATATTCCTGAACACTGTCCACCTCTCTTTCTTGTCTGTTTAGTTCTCCCTCTAATAACGTACAAAGTATGAATGTGCTGTTTAAGAACTATGTCTTTCTTTATTTTATATCAAATGTACTGCAGAGAGTACCATTAAAAACAAAGTTCTTCTAGGGATTTAAGAGCCTCGCTCGCTCAATGGTTAATATACCTGAAAAAGTGGTAAATGGGTAAGGGTATAAATACTACCATCGAATCATCATAAGTCGGTTTCCGTGGGCAGCTATTAAGATAATTTTCTCTAAGGAACCTACTAGTGATGCAGACAATAAATAACCAAACTAATGGAGATCAAAGAGAGCAACCACGATTGTCGTATTGACCTCATATGCTTTAGTGAGAATTGTTGACAGTGCATATTACAGATTTAGTGAACATAAAGCAAGAAAGAGTGTATGCTCAAAGATTTTTACTCTCGGAGAAAAAACAATTTTAAGAAAAATTTGTTCCGAATGTCATTTTATAAGGACAGGTAATCGAGAAAGAATATATTAATGAGAACGTTATTTAGGATGAAGCATATATTAACAGAATCAAAAGAAATAAATTTGAAGGTCAATCGCAGTTTTCTCGGGTACTCTTTGGAAAATCATGGTTTTGTCATCACAAAGACCCCCAAAGCATCGGCCTGTCCGTATTATGCTCCTGCAAAAATAGTATAAATTTTAAATCCCCTTTAGATACGTCGTTATATGTTGGTGTGGCATCCATGGAACACACATCTGATCGTGCATCTATTACGGGTACCTGAATGCCAATTAAATACACGGTCGACTTTTAATTATCAAACGTTTCATGTTATCCAATTTCAGTATCGACATCACTACAGGTGTTATTATAAATTACAATTAGTATAAAACATAAGTGCTGGATGTATAGTATTTAAGTGCAATAATGTTAAGATGTCGAGACGTGTATGTAACATGATGCCTTAGACATGGACAACTAAAATTTTGTACAGTAAATGTATAGGACACATCGGTACAGATAGAAAAAGTAACTCACTGATATTGAATTTGCTTCCGCAGTCTCCATAGGAATAAAGAATGTGAGGATAAGGCCCTGGAAGGCGGTCAAAGTCACATCCGGGAGACGGGCCATTGGGTTCATTCACCACTACCGTTAAGCCTTTGTAATTTGGGCAACTGTGGGCCTCTGTCACGATCTGGAAACGTCTTGCTGAGATTGAAGGTGGAAAATGGTTGTACTGTAGGATGTAGAAAATCAATACAAGTTAAGACATTTATTATTCAATGACGATACACCTAAGGTGAATATTTCCTTATATTGTTACGTATATCTGATTTAATATATATTTATTTTAATCTAATTGTTTGTCAGTTTTAAATTTTGTATTCTATTATATGTTGTTATAATGTAAATTTATTCACTGGAGATTATATTTCTCCAGAAAATTGGTTGACCTGAATCATTATTTTCAAAAACACCAGGTGTTGATCTGAAATCTTACCCTGATGCAAAATTAGTAAACAAATTTCTATTTTATTTTAAAATGATTGGTTGTTTCCAAGGTCGTGATGGGATTACATTTAATATGTAAACAATTTTTATTTTTTTATTTTAGAGGACTTTATTGGTCTAATCAAGGCTATATTCTGTGTACGTGATATAAACATGATCACGTGACTTCCCCAACCCCTTTGATTTCGCAATTCTGGTTTTTCCATAACTACCCATTTCTTAGTTTTAATAGAGATGTGGAGAGAGAGAGAGAGAGAGAGAGAGAGAGAGAGAGAGAATTCTCAGTTTGGTGGCTTTTACACTTGGTATTAAGTTGTTTTCTTTGTTGTTGCCAGATTTTGAGTTAATTATCTTCAGATCATTTGGATTTCAAAAGGATTAATTCTTTATTCTCTGGAAATATGTGAAGAATGCTCACACAGATTTTGGAAAGACATTGCTTACAAACTTAATTTGGGATTTCCAATACCGGGGTGCCATTATTTATATATCTACAAGGAACCTAAGATAAGCACAGTACTGACTACATACATCATCGTCATCCATCTTCGATTTTACATCAGGATTCTAATTTGAAATTATTAGAACACTGACTACTAGAACTTTTGTAATTTAATTCGTGGATTATTCTTAGATTATTTTTGGATTTGATTCTTGAAACCGTAGGTTCTTCTCTTTTTTATTTTACAGAAGTTCCCAGAAAATAAATTATTTGTTAATTTTTGAAAAGCTTGTTGTTTTCACTCTTTCTGTGTTACTGTTTATTTGAGCCTAAACACGTAACAATATGGAATAATAATAATAATAATAATAATAATAATAATAATATTAATAAGAATAATAAAAATAAAAAGA
This sequence comes from Sinohyriopsis cumingii, assembly GCA_028554795.2. Lineage (NCBI taxonomy): Eukaryota > Metazoa > Mollusca > Bivalvia > Unionida > Unionidae > Sinohyriopsis > Sinohyriopsis cumingii. Next base: position 56,034,270 of record CM068828.1, read on the forward strand.
AGAAGAAAAAGACGAAGAAGAAGATGAAGATGAAAAAGATGGTATTGATGATTAATACTAATATTAATAGTAAAAGTTATAAATGTTGTTATTATTAGTATTAGTATTATTATTAAAATCAGTATTAGTATTAACATTAGTATTAGTAATCTCAGTAGTAGTAGTAATACAAGCATGTGTGTAATTCGTCACTATATATTCGTACACTCGATAGCGTTTGAATCCGAAGTGATGTTACCTGTATTATTTTAATTCACAATCGCAGGAACATTATTTGCGAAGTTATGAAACTAAACGCGAAATACAAACATCTACGGTGGATTATTTGAAAATGTCTTGGTTATACTATTAAGTATATAGTTCGTTACTAAATCGACGATCTAAAATGAGAAAAGTTAAATTTTGTCTTAATAATGCATAAGAAGACGGTTCTTCACAAAGTTGGAATATCTGTTATAATTATAATAACTGCCTTGCGTATAAGAATCCAAAATCGCCATTGTTTAACATCCGTTTAAACGGCTCCATTTCGGACAATAAACACGGTAACACCGTTCTCAATGGTCAGATATTTTTGTCACTTTTTCTACATAATATTCTTGCTTTATTTTGATTCTCTAATTTCATTTTGATTCTGCATATTTGTGAAGATATAAAATGCATGTAACCGTTTATTATTAGGGCGTGTCCATACCCGACAGATAGGTTCTAAATGTCACATCAATTAAAGCAAAAAATGAGAACAAATGCACACGTCTGGGATGGCGTAATTACGATGCACGTATTTCTACAAAATCCATCAGATTTGACATCGGGATTACATTGTCACTATGCTCACCCATGTTCTATTTTCTTGACATGGAATGATCCAGATGCATCGATTTTTTTTGCTTCAACGACGCATTTCATGCGTGACATGAATATTGAGCTAACGTTAGCGAAGTACATTGTCAACAGATACACTTAAGCTGTAATTTTAATATTGTAGTACAGTCCAGTACAGCTAGAACTCACCCTTCAAGAGAAAAGTCTCCCGGCTCATGATCATCGTAAGTGGAGCAAGTGCAGCACGTGCTGTCTAGGAGCCTATAACTTGCAAACCAGGATTGGATGTCACTGTCAATGCCGTTGAACACATAGCTCTGCACTTCTACTCCGTTGTCGTACAAAACATACTTAACCTGTAATAATAATAATAATAATAATAATAATAATTCAATATATACACAAATGGTATTTAAATATTTATTTTATTTTAAGCAGCATTGAGCAAATCTTTAAAATTTGTATTCTTTCACATATACACAGAGCAATATCTTTACATTTTTTCTAACGTTTTCCTGCCTTAGACATGTCGTAGTTCCCATTATAGTTTCCGTTTATTCAACGTAATTTATAATTCATTATATTAAAAGTTTTCATTTGGCATGGTATGTCCGCTTTATGAAATCAAAAAGTATATACTCCTCTTAACATTTTAAGTATATATTACAAGCAAAATTATTTATGCGAAATGAAACTTCTATTCTCAAGGTCTACGTGCTGCTTCAAATGAATTCAGTACACGGATTCAAAAGTCATTCTCTAAAACGGTTAATCACCATTTTGTCTTAATATATTCTCTTCTTTCCATGTCCATTACTAGCATCATGTTTGTTGTTGCTGCTGTAATGATGTTGTAATGTTATTGTTCTGCTTCATTCCTCTTCCAGTTCTTATTTTTGTTCGTATTGTTATTATTTCATGTATAATATTTCGCATCATTCATGTTAATTTAATGTAGAAAGTTCACTATAATCAAAACTGTTCTGGAATGGTTTCATATTTCATTTCTTCCATGGGTCGCTCTTTGTAACTTTGCAAATATATTACCTTGACGACGGAGTCAGCCCAGTTATTCCCGTTGAAGGCAGTTGCATTTCGGTAATGCTTAGTACAACTTGCAATGGAAGCATCAGTTGGGGGCCAAATGGCACAAGGACTGGCGGAATCGGTGGTAATATGGGCAATGTCAGCTCCGGTCCAAGCTTGGAAAATGTCTCCACCAGTGCCTGGAGTACCTCGGAAAACCAGTCTGTAGAAATCTTCTAAACAGAGTAATCGCCTTTTACGTTTTGTACCAAACACCACAATATACATATATAAAGATCCAGTCAATGATAAAGATCCATTCAATGATATATATAACTACAATTATTTCTAAGCCTAGTTACTGTATAATTAACGTACATTTCCACAATGACATTTCAGAAGTAATGTTATAATAATTGGATTAAGATAGTTATTGTATACATATGTATTGCATACTGCATTCAATTCTGGACTCCAGTGTCAGCTGAGGTTATTCCTTGGAAAGCTTCTTTGTTCAGATTGATGATGTGTTTTATAATGTCCGAAAAGCCCTTAAATAAATTAATCCTGAACACATCATTGAATTGTGCAGCTTATTCACATTTGAATAAAAAATTCTTAACTCAAAGAGTCTGTGACGTGGCAATTCTCCTTATGTTGGAAAGGGTACATATGGCACAAATGTTTATAATTGTTGAGTCCTGCGCATCTCAAATTATTTCCCGAAAATCTCTATATATGAATTATTTCAGTGTTGTACCCCTTTAAAACTCGCCCTTCTTTAGCACCTTAGTAAACAGTAAATTCCTTTATAATTGGCTATATGCATACTCTGAGGAAATGACTTTATAGTAGCATGTATAGTCGCCCTCAACAGTTACGACTATATTGCTTCTCTACAGGATGGTCTTCTGATTCCTAAATTTGATCAAATATCTTCTCGTTTCAAACCTGGATGGACGTATGCATACCTTTAGATATGATTTAACAAATGATCAGCTAAGACGTTCTGGTTGATAATACATTATTGACTTACTTTTTGACGCATTTTGTCTTTTTAATTTGATTTGTTTTCTATTTGCAAACATTTGTAAGATTCATTCAGTCAGTGTTAGGTGTGAAAATGATACTACTCATAACAGTTACGAATAAAAAATCAACGAGTCAACTTATACCAAGAATCACCGAATGTAATGATCAAATGTATAGTCTCAATATTATCAAAATCCGCAGCAATATAATTTAGCCCGTTGAGTACGTAAAATATACTTTATTATATTTAAATGTGCATTCACCGCACAATCAATGTATATAATTGTAAAGATAGGTATTCTCAAATGTAACTGAAAATGTGATTGAAACCTCAGTAAAACCAGTCAGAAACTTTGAAGGATTACATACATATTATGACATGTAAAGCAGTGGTATTTCTTTTCCAAAAGCTGTCCTTCTCAGAATGATGACACTGAGTTTTTTTAGTTAAATGCATGACCATGAAATCTTTAAACTGTACATAATGTTTTGTCATCCTTCTATGCTTGTATTCTGTAATCAAAAAATGACTTTCAAATACATCAGCAATGAGAAAATCACCATTTTCTTTTCAGTCGGTGCTGATTCAATGAATATTCCACTTTGTATAATAGAACTGTAAATGTATGCAATAGAACATCATGCAGTGTTTGCGTCATTATTGTCATCATGCTTATTATTTATCATTTGCAAATGCAGTCTGGCTTCATATATAGAGACAGAAAGACAGACAGCAAAAAAGAAGAGCGAAAATGGAGGAAAAGAAAAGACCTTCATTGTTTTCAAATACGTCAGCTATGAGAAAATCACTATTTTCTTTTCATTCCGTGATGATGCAATGAATATAACAATTTGTATAAAAGACCGGTAAAAGTATGCAAAAGAAAACTATGCAGTGTTTGCATCAGTATTGTGATCATGCTGATTATTTAACATTTGCAAGTGTAGTCTCGCTTCATATATATACAGATAGAGACAAGAGAGAGCAAAAAAGAGCGATAAAGGAGGAACAGAAAGTACCTTCGTTGTTGGAGCTTTGGAGAAGGCTAAGAATATCGTTCAGCTTGCCACAAATATCCATCAGCTTGTTGGTGAGATTCTGGCCCAATGCATCCAGGTCAATGTCCAGTTCTACTACTTGGTTATAAGTCGCATTAAGAAGTGCATATATGTCGTCCAAGTTATCAAGTCCATTTGAAAATAAAACCGTATATATTACATAATATGTATATTACATAACATGTATTTATGTATCTTGGTGTTTGTCCATCTCTGTCTCTTTCGCCTTGTCTTCGTGTTTATTAAATGTTGTGTATATTGTTTCTTCTTAATTCAGTTTGTTTGCTTTATTTTTAATCTCTGTATTTCAGAAAGTATCGTTGTTAAAATCTATTAGATTATGTCCATCAACCATGAGAGGTGATTTGTTGACGTAGACTTCATGTAATCGCAAAAGCATGTAAGTATTTACTTTTCAACTGTCTTTTTGGGTCAATAGGCAAATCATTTAGATAATACAAATTGCTTCCCCCCTGTAAATACACTTGGCTGGCTTGGGATGTCGACCAGGCTTGGTGTGCTCTTCTGCCTGTATTGATGAGGTGACTAATAGAGACAGGAGTCACGGGGACTCAGTGTATAACGTATCGGACTTTGGATGGAACGAGCATAGGTTAGAATTCTTCTATCGGATCAATCCATAACGTTTTCTGTGCTTGGGCAAGGCTTTCTACTGAAATTACCTGCGCAATAAGTTTTACAATATCTTCAATCGAATTGTGATTGTAATTGAAATTCTCCGACTGTCATCTTTCACCCGTATGACGACACGTGAGTGGAGGAAGAGAAGAATAAGACCAATATTTTGCAATGTTAAGATAAGGGCAAGATGACAAACATCAGTCCTTAACTCTCCTCCAATGTATTAGGACGGATTGTGCCGCAAAAAAACAGACAGACGCATGGCATCGCAAAAAAAACGAGGGATACAACAATAATTTTGAAACTATATTTCCGGGCCAATAATAATAATAATAATAATAATAAAATGTTATTCAATGGAAACTGTTGTAGACCATTTTGATTGTTATGACGATGATGATAACGACGTTAATGATAATGTAGATGATAATAGTGATAATTCTTCAAACTATCTTACCTAGATTGTCTTCTATGTTAGACAGGAAGCCGACCAACTCACATATCTTGTAGTATGTGAGGTTATTGGGACCTCCACCAAAAGACCAATCGTCAAGGCATTGTTGGTAATCTGCTCTTACCTCAACCAAGGCAAAAAATAAAACTATTCCGATTCTCCCCAACATTTGAATTTTCTTCTTCAGAAAAGTGAAGCGATCACTCAGCTCAGTGTGTGACAAGTTAGCAACATTGTCTGTATTTATACTTTTAATCTCAACAAAAATACGCCCTTTCCATTAAAACCTTTCCACGTCATCCTACCATATGTATATCGCAAAATCAAAACATTTCGTGTCACAGTCATTAATTGTTGACAATTCAGACTTTTAATATCTACATTCTGCGTACAGTAACAAAACAAATTCACCTGAGACTTTAAAAGGTTTTTTATAACTATATTTGAGTAAGATGGCTAGAGAGAAATAGTGTTTCATCTTTCAACGAATATTTCAATAATTTGTTACAGGTTGTAAACCATATATTTATTATAACTATTTGTGAATATTCTTAATCATGATGGCAGTCTTATGAAATATCAGCTAGTCCTTTATCATAATACTTAATTTCGCATTTTAAAATAAACGTGCATCATATTCTTTTAGTGGGAAAAGGATGTTTCAATCCTACACAACAGTTGTCCTTTTTAGAGACGCGTGACAGCAGTCATAAAGCTGAATATTACGTAAGATTTCCACATCATTACAGAAGTGCCCTGATGCACTAGACTAAAGTGTTTGCAATTGCAACAGTGAAACTCGCATTTATCTGTTGAGGTAGATGCCTTTTTTAAATCATTGTTTCCTGACTACGGTTTGGAACTACTTGTATCGCTAAACTAAACATCACTGTAATCAATCTCTCCTCTTGTCCGCACCTTACTCATTCTATTAATCTCAAAATGGCTATTTCAGGTTGATTTTCAATCTGCTATGAAAATTAGATATAAAACGTCTTTTCTCGGTATTACTTACGTGTGACTGAATATGTCTTACATCTACACACTTGAAGACACTATGTGACGTCAACAAACCAGTTTTTCTTCCAACATTTACTGTGAGCTATACTAGCAAAAGTATAGATTTTAAAACTTCGACCTATATACGTTTGTCACGTCGTTCTTTTCTGTAATGGAAGCTGAGGTTTCAAAGCTATCTCGAAAGGCACAAAGACGTCCAAGAAAGTATTAACTCCAAACATATAAATGTGACGAATTTTGTCTATCTTTTTACCACTTGTTTAAATTCCTGATTGAGAGAAATCTACAAACGATATCTTGAGGTAGGTCAAAATACAATAATAACTGAAAACATAAGAAACCACTCTAAGGTGAAAAACAAGAAAGACACACACACATAAGAATGGGATGGGGAGTTTGAAGGCCTGAGGGTTTCTTTCTATTAACAAACTGAACTATCGTTGGTTTTAACTTGGAAATTCAAGTAATATAAAGTAATACGTAAATGCAGTTGATTATGCAAGAGTTAGTCAAGAGTGGGACTGACAAGGAAAAGTAATTCGCTTGTAACCTGAGCCGATAAAGATCGAATCCTAAACCATTTCAAGAAAGAATATAAAGCATTTATTCTTGTCACCAGATTGTTCCAAATGTGATTTAGGTAAGGCTGAGAATGGTAATAAACGGTCAAACACGAGTATAGACTAAAATCTAATTTAGTAAACGAGTCTTATCGTAATGAAATTGTGAGATCGCGGAGTGTTAGAATACGTGTTAATCATCGAAATTTTTTATATAGGTGTATGAACCGACTTGTACAGAAGTAATATAACAAAAATCGTATTCTATTTTGTGGAAGAAAGAAACTGCAGCTCGGTTTAAATCTATAGTATAATGTTTGCATATTAAATTATTCATGCGTGTCTTTAGCAATAGAATAATACTCTTTATCATGATGAAAATTCAAGTATTGCAAACAAATCGTTTCATTCAATCAGCCATGAATCGTACATTATATGACACCATTTAGGTCAATATCCTCGAGCGAAAATAAAACACTGTTTCCAAATAAAATCTTCTCGTATTTAACATCATTTTATCTCCTATAAAGTGCTCATAAAAGAAGCAAGTTATTGTCGATAAAATCCCTAAATGAGCTTATAACCAAGAACATTGTGTGAAGTAAATACATGACCGATAAACATTGATGTTAAGGCTGCTGAAAATAATACGTTTATCTTAAGCATCTATTGGATGAAACTATGTTAATATCTTTTGCTATATCATTTGTTAATATTACACAGAATTCTTTATCTATCAATCAAGAATCATTCTGGTATCCGGTATTTGATGATACCTTAGATTAGGATGAAGCTAATACAAAGATTTTATGTTATAGTATAATATTATATTCACTCTTTGCATAAAATAGTAAACGTGATTGAATGAATCAGGTCAGAGTGATACTCCTTGCAATAAATTGTAATTCTTTGACGGGAAGACAGTGAAGAACCTTTGAAGATACTAATAATGCTAACATTACATGATGTCGGTACCTTACTAATATATTGGAATCCTTACCAAATCATAAACAAACAATTAGAAGTGAAACAAATGAACTTCCCACCAATGTAGCCACATATTTCAGTCTTTAATAGAACAGAATGGGGAAACTCTTTCAGCTTAATACAAACTTTTTCAGATCGGTCTTGGACTTGAGATATTGTTTGTCAATGGAGTAAATAAATTAAAATCTATTACCATATGTGTCTTAGAGGTTCGCAATGAAGGGCTGTCGGTGTTACGTAGTATTATGAACAATAAAAGAAAATCCATTCTTACTAGCACTAAGTAAATGGGAGAGTTAAGGTAACAGTCCTGTCCAAATGTCAGAGAGTGTTTTGTAGATAGGATACAAGGGTATTAAAACAAATGTTAGAATTTAATTTCCAGCTGCTAATAAAAAACAAATAATTTTACTTGAAATGCCCAAAAGAAAACAAATCATTTTGTTTGAAAGACCTGAGAATTATTCCTATGAATCATCATTATTTTCTTCCATTAATACTCTTCAGAGTCGTTGAAACAGCTATAGGTATAGGTCACATTTATAATCACATGCATGACTATGCCAATTTTGTAAATTTATGCAAGAAAGCAGCCTCGGCCATGATTTCCTGTTCAGACTCTGATAATCGTTATGTGGTCGCCTATTCAATGTCTGCTCTTTTTGAAGCTTTTCTTTGTTGCTGTTCTTTTTATAACTAAAGTCTAGAAACTAAGCGAAAAGATCACCATCATATAATGAAGGGAGAGCGTGACAAGGGATAGGAAATATAACGTATGGATAGATTATACACATTTACTTATTACCGATGTCTTAACTTACTGTATATCGTATATTCTCGCCTATAAGCCCAATCGCGTATAAGCCGACCACCCAAATTAAACAGGTGTAAACACTATAAAGTGCATGACCCACGTATAAGCCGAACCACAACTCCGAGACATCACAAGATGCAAGCGGTAAGTTTCAAATGCATTTATTTAGGCCTACTGATATATTATCAAAACTTACACTTATACTTATCTCGGGGTTGGCATATATGATTATTAAAAGAAAATGGTATAAACTTGTTTGAAAAGTAATTAATTTAGGTTTCTATTTTCTTAGTGTTTCCACCTTATTTGGGTTTGTGTATAATTTCATCGAACGATGACCAAAACTGAGCAATCGCGAGTTCCTCTAACACTACTTTTCCCGTTTGACTCAATTAGTGTTTGTTTATGCATTATTGCATTGGACATTTTATATCAGTGCTCGAGTAATTCCGTTTTCTCTTAGCCTTGAAACTGTAAATTCTTAAATCATTAAAGCGTGATCTCAGTATGACAACACAAAGAACAACAATATCGTTTGATTTAATGCTCGCGATTAGGCTACTGAAGTATTCACATAATGGCACCACCGCGTGTACACTGTAGGTTTGAACACGCGCTGAATGAAGTACATCCCTTGGGATCAAATCATGGGCACCACAGCACTAAACTTTAATGATATCTCCAAAATACAATAATGCCGTATTAGAAATAATGCTTTAAAAATTATCCTAATACCGTAAATGCTGAGTTGTAGTTTGCTTCGATGTAAGCGACCTTACACCATATCTGTCAAATCTCACGCCGAGAGAAAAAACAAACCCACCTGATTTATGGGGTCGTTCCACGCCTACCTCCCACTGTCATAATGTCTCCTGATATTAGTAGAGAACTCCCAATTATTACATTATATCTTAGATTTTCATTTCTCCTAAAAAAGAAAAGTGCTACATAAATAGATATATCGTATACAATCCATGGTACCCATGTTTTGTTGTATCGTCTGTGAATATTGTTGTTACAAATCATTACTTTACTAGAAAGAATTGGCTTCTTTACTAAATAGAATGTTACGTTTAAACATTATTCACGTAAATTTATGATTTTTTTCCTCTACAATAATAAAAAGATAAAAAGAACAACCGGAACAAAAATAAACCACAACAATAAAATTTCGACAATTACAGTAATTTCAATCCCAAGAATGATCATAAGAATGCTGTAACTCTATGTGCTATAGTGCCATTCCCACCAAAGAAATTTAAACGAGTGAACACCTGGCATTTTTATACCGTATATACGAATGTTAATTACTATTGCTAAATTAAAAGAAGGAATGAAAATGCATACCACGCAGCATGTGTGTCTCAAAATAATAATTCAGAATACATACGTTTTATAGTAAACAATGCTAAACGCCTAACGAGTTGACAATAAGGGAATAAGGTAGGATATACATGGAGAAAATACTTGCCACATGTATGGTACTGCGAGGCTGCTTATTTTGGTACCTTTAGTTTAGACTAACGAATAGGACTCCGCCTTTTCTGTGAGAAAAAAAGGGGAGAAAGAAGTGCTGGTCTACCTTCAGTTCAACAAAATTTGGAACCCTTTATTTGCCAATCAATTGCTGGTGCTTGCATAGTAGTGTAGAAAATGGTTCATTTGAATTTTGAATTTCACAAAATAGTTGCATCGATAAGGATTAACGTTTAATTAGTTGCGCTGGCATTCTTGCTGTTTTATTTAAGACAAAGCTTTAGCTATTGTGCCTTTTGGCCAAAACGGGGTCGCTATTGCTAATTCTGGCTAAAATCCCCTTTACTCCCAAGCTGTCAGTTTTGAGTAGGGTAGTGTCTGTTTCTTGGGTAAAGGACACATTTTCAAATTCCCCATTCTGTAGCCCTTCTATCTCATTAATTGCTATTCCTTTAAGTGCTGTAAGAATTTTAGCCTATTTCGGGTAATTGTGTACTTTCCCAAAATCCAGTGTTTGACACCCTTCAGGGTGATATGCAACCAATCTCTGTTGCCCTTCTCCCCACTCTAGCCTTGTATTGAAATAATATTTAATCCTGTGCCTATTTGGCGTTCTTCTTGAGTCACTTACATGGCTTGTGTTCTCATGTTTTGATGATGAATAGATCTTACTCTGCAATTCAAATAAGTTCTGGAGTGAGCAGGTCTCACACTAATATTGCACTACAAAAGTTAAATAGACAAATTCAAAAGCACGTTTAGTTGAAAATTTAAAATTGGGTAAACTTGAAAAACATATGAAAATTGAAACTGACAAGTGAAGATAGAAAAATGAAAAGACTACATCCATCCAATTGTGAGGAAAACTACAAAAATTACAAAATGCACACAAAACAAAATCAAAATTCAGAAAAGATCTGCATGAAATTGCATAAAACGAACAAATGAAGCCTACAGCTAAGTGTAAGTGCACACTTACTCTATCCTGTGTACTTCCTTGCAGTTTGCTTTGTGCGTGCCCCCACCACTCCCCACCCTTACAAGTCTGAGGTTGTAGAATTGGCCCGACGTGCCTCACCATGTGCGGAAGAGGCGACTAAGTAGAGGCAACCTGTTTGCCGTGGGTTGCGACCCGGGTCGGGGAGGAAAGGATACTGGTAGTTGAGCAGAGGCTTTCCGATGCAATACACTACTTTGGCATCTACTTCTTCTAGACGGGTGGTCGGGATGGACCCGGTCTCGACAAATCGGCTGGTATAGGAAGTCTTTATTTACTCTCTCACCTTCTTGATCTTTCTCCTCGTATCTCTCCTGATACCACCGTTGCCCCTACAGACTGTTCTTTTAACATTCCCTTTCCCAAGTCATAGAAGACTTCTTAGAAGGCGGTGGCCTAATGGGTCAATCAGGATGTAATTTTACCGACCCTAGAAGGCGGTGGCTTCACGGGTCAATCATAGGTAATTTTATCGATTGAGCATAGCATATGTGTATCCCTGATATTTGCAAAGTGTCCCCTTGCTGGCCTCCACGATGGACGGCGAGCACGGGTGATGAAATTTAATCAATCCAACATGGAAATCTAAAGAAAAATCAAATCAAACGTACCTAAACTGGATCTGAGTCAGATGACGAACCATGTAGTGTGGAGTCATTTGCACGCTTCATGGTCATACAGTCTAAAGATGCAACAAAACCGCTTGCCACACTATCTCCGTTTGTCATTGACAAGACAATCACAGGATCGATTGGCACACCAAAAAGTGTCAAAGTTGAAATCAGGTTTTCTTCTTATTGCGTGTGAGCGACGAGGTCAAACAGAAAACATCAAGAAGAAAAAAACTTTCTTCTTCGAATTCCTAGTGAACTCGTTCTCTCACACCACACTCAATACGTTCAGTGGCGTGATTCGCTGTCGTGACTTGGCTGGAACCAGCGACACAGTTATCATAGAAAGGATGCAAAACGAAGGTGTCACTGCAGTCCGTAGAATACGTATTACACGTAATAACAATGTGCAGGACACCAACAGAATAGTACTCACTTCAACAAACCAAAAGTACCCAAAGTGGTTAAAGTTGGCTTTTTGCAAGTGAAGGTCGCGACTTACATTCCAGACCCTAATTCGGTGCTATAAGTGTCAGAAATACAGCCACCACGAAGACCGCTGCTCGAAATGCCAAATATGTGGCCGATGGGGAGACCATTGTTATCAGGAATCTGACTGTAGAGCAACTCTGCATTATGTCAACTGTGCAAAGGAGCACCACGCCAGTTCAAAGGATTGTGATACCTGGAAACAGGAAAAGGAAATAAAAAGGGTAAAATACACATCTAACATTCCCTATTCAGAAGCCAGAAAACTCGTACAGGCCAAAACAGCCCATCCTTCTCCACTGTAGTGAAGAAAAATCCGAAAACAACAAAGAACGCTCAAACACAGAGAGATCCATCAGATTCAACACCAAGCTCGGATAAATGCGGCATCAACTCAGACTAATTTCAATAGTACTCAGCCACCGAAATCACCAAGACATAAAAACAAATCATAAGGAAATAGACAGTAAAAGGGATCTGACCCCATCAAACTCTATAACAGGTTTGGAAACATTTAGAGGATGGATACAGAAGGAACTGCTTCATGTGCTCATGGTGGCTCCAGAATTACTAACACAAAATACACCCCTTTAATTCCTCAAGATATAAAACCACACAGATTGCCGCCACAAAAGGTTTAACCTAGCTCCACAATCTTCCGTTTAAACATATACAGAAGAACACCATCATACAATGGAACTAACGACGACTTAAAGCGAACTACAATGATATTCTTTTGCTTCTAGATGAACATTATCCTGCGGTACTATGCCTCCAGGAAATATTCTTGAAAGATACGGACATCACACTTAACAATTACTCCCTGTTTAACACCTACTCTAAAAATGGTGACAGGACCTCAGGACGAGTTTCTGTTGTTGTGGAAAGTAAATCCCCTCATAGCGTCATCCCTTTAAACACAGATCTGCAAGCCATTGCTGTAAGCGTCACTCTACGTTGAGTGATTACCCTTTGTTATATTTACTTACCACCAAACACCAACCTAGTACAAAACGATTTAGACAAACTTGTTCAACAACTTCCCTCACCATTTGTTTCTCTCGATGATTTTAATGCCCATAACATTTCATGGGGATCAAATCATATAAGTGACAGAGGCCACAATGTAGAAGACTGCAGAAGGATCCATTCCCAAATCCTCACCGAACTCTAAAAGAACCCCAAAACTGTGGTTCACCAAAGAATATAAAGAGGCCAGCAGACAACGCCGAGAAGCACTGAAAACAAAATAATAATCGTACAACGCCCGAAAATATATCTAGGTATCGTATTGTTCGGGCTAAAGCCCATAGCACGATTAAAGAATGTAAACAAGCATCAGCAAAAGATATTTTTCAACTTTAAATGCTCGTTCCTCTATGACGAAAGTGTGGGACACTATCCGCAAAATAAATGGAAAGGGAACACACAATTCCTTTCGACATCTCAAAGTAAACAACAAGAATTTCAATTCCAAACTTGACATAGTTAATATACTTGCCAATAGTTTCTCTAAATATTCTTCATTGTCTAATTATTCAGAAGCTTTCCGAAGATTTAAAACTCAAAAAGCAAAGACATGGTTGAAATTCACATCGATAACTCAGAAGGTTATAATCGACCATTTTCACTTTTTGACCTTATCGAATCTCTGAATAAGGACAACGATACATCCACTGGGCCTGACGAAATACATTATCATTTTTGAAACACCTTCTAGAAACATTCTGACAATTCTTTTTTAAATATTGAATGCTTTATGGATTACTTGTAATGTACCAAAACTTTGAAGAGAAGCAACAGTAATACCAGTTCCCAAACGAGGTAAAGATAGCACAGATCCTAACAAGCTATCTACCCATTGCTCTTAGGAGCTGCGTATAAAAAACAATGGAACGAATGATCCATTCTCGGCTTGCATGGTACCTGGAAATTAACAATTTAATATCTCCTTTCCAAAGTGGCTGTCGTTATGGCCGGAGCACCAATGATCATCTGGTTAGACTGGAAACATTTATTCGCGACGCATTTATCAAGAAGGAATATTTAGTAGCATTTTACATTGAGTTAGAAAAGGCCTATGGCACGACATGGAAGTACGGGATACTGAATGACCTGCACGATCTGGGGCTAAAAGGCCGTCTGTCCTCTTTCATATCAAAATTTCTCTCCGACAGAGAATTCAAGGTACGATTGGGCTCTACCCTTTCTGATTTACATGAGCAAGAGATGGGTGTGACGCAGGTCAGTATGTTATCTGTGACGCTTTTCAACATAAAAATCAATCGTATCACCAAGTTTTTGCTCCTCGTGTGGATTGCTCGTCATACGTTGATGATTTTCTAATATACTATCGATCAAAGTACATGCATACGATTGAAAGACCACTACTGCAAAATATAAACAAGATTCAAATTGGGCTATTACTAACGCTTTCAAATTATCGAGATGCAAAAGGGTATGTATGGATTTCTGTCAGTTACAAAAATATCATGATGAACCTAAACTCACGCTGGACGGGACACCTATTACACTGGTCAACAGTGAAATCATTACTGACTTGAAAAGGCCCTAATCTGTAGTATTTTGGTGTGCCGAACACGAATATAACCGTGAAAAATTTGTATTGGCTCTCGTTTTGAAGATATTCATATACCTCATTTTCTATGTTTCACTGTGTAAATTTCTCCAGTAGGACTGCAGCAACATCCGGAATAATGATGTAACATTGCATAATACCATCATGCTCACATCATCCACAGTTGATTGCATCATTTTCTGATGCAATGCAATACTAATGCCATGCGGCTGCTGAAGTAAGTTGACGTCAGCAGTGTACTATACATGTGTAGGCCTATTATACTAATGCCAGGCGGCTGCTGAAGCTGACGTAAGCAGTGTACTATATAAAGCCCAATCAGATAGGTTCAGCATTTAAAATATTTTAGACGTTGTGCGAGACAGTTCAAGCTACTGTTACATAAAACTTATTATTTTATCCATTTACGTACAATAAAGAACAGTAATGCCTCGAAAGTGTGTTAATACCGCGGACAATTTTTGCTATATTTGTGGGGAAGTGACATTTGCCAACCAGAAGAAAAGTATCAATTCTCAAGTGAAGAAGGCATATCATCTTTACTTCGGATGCAAGGTTGGTGACCAAGACAAGCCTTGGGCTCCGCATATATGCTGTGCTACATGTACAACACAGCTTTCACAGTGGTTGAATTGCAAAAGGTCATCAATGCCGTTTGCAGTCCCAATGGTGTGGAGAGAGCCAAGCAACCACCTAAATGACTGTTACTTCTGCTTGGTTCCTCCTCTTTCCGGCGGAATAACGAAGCGAAAGAAGTCGAGAATAGTCTACCCAAACATTCCGTCTGCATTGAGACCAGTTCCACATGGTGAGGGACTTCCTATTCCAGAACCTCCAGCAGAATATTCTCTTGATTCATCTGACGAAGACAAAGGTGAGTCGACCTGTTCTTCTCCTGGTCCATCAGCATGCAGTGATCCAGATTTTCACTGTGGTGCATCATCAACCCCACACAGAATAACACAGGAAGAACTAAATGACCTGATTCGTGATTTGGACTTATCAAAGAACAAGGCAGAATTGCTAGGATCAAGACTCCAACAATGGAATCTTCTAGAAGAAGATGTCACAATTACTGCATATCGAAAGCGCCACCAGCAATTGGAGCCTTTCTTCAGAAAGGAAAGTAATCTGATATTCTGTTCCGATATTGAGGGCCTCATGAATGCTTTAAAAATCACTCATGACCCACAAGAATGGAGACTATTTGTGGACTCTTCGAAACTGAGTCTCAAGGCTGTGCTTTTGCACAATGGAAACATTCTTCCATCTATTCCAGTAGCGTATGCTGTCCACATGAAAGAGACATACGATAACTTAAGGCAGCTACTGAATTCCATTGAGTATAACAAGTACAGCTGGCACCTCTGTGGTGATTTGAAGGTAGTTGCCCTTTTAATGGGACTGCAGCAAGGATATACAAAATACATGTGTTTCTTATGCGAGTGGGATAGCCGAGCAAGGGAAATGCACTACATGAGGAAGGAATGGACTCACAGGCAGAATGTAGCCATTGGAGAGAAGAATATCCAACACCCAGCTCTGGTTGAGGCTCAGAAAATCTTGCTACCACCCCTTCACATCAAACTAGGTTTGATGAAGAACTTCGTGAAAGCCATTGACCGGACTTTGCCAGCATTCCGATACCTGCATGAAAAATTCCCTCGACTCAGCGAAGCAAAGATTAAAGAGGGAGTTTTTGTGGGTCCTCAGATTCGAGAGCTTTTCAAAGATGACCGGTTCAACAACTTGCTGGAAGGTGACGCGAAACAAGCATGGAATGCTTTTCGCCTAGTTTCTACAAACTTCCTCGGAAATGTTAGGGCAGAAAACTATAAGGAACTAGTAGAAGACATGTTGATGAAGTATAAGAAACTTGGCTGCAATATGTCTCTAAAGATTCACTTCCTTCATTCCCATTTGGATTTCTTTCCTAGCAACTGTGGTATTGTTAGTGATGAACACGGCGAACGTTTTCATCAAGATATCGCAACAATGGAACAAAGATACCAGGGAAAATGGTCCACTACAATGCTGGCTGACTACTGCTGGACACTCCTCAGAGATGCTCCCGAACAGCTGTACAAGAGACAGGCGAAGAAATCTAAGATGTAGTCAATGACTTGATTTTTTATAGGTAGGCTATTACAGTTGACCTTTTACTATTGGAATGCATTTCGTTATGTAAACATTAATATCTTGCAGATTACAAAAGAACTAGAGCCAATTTTGCAATTTGACTGTCATATTCGTGTTCAGCACATAAAAGTTGATAAGAATTGACTAATTTTATTTCAGAAACATGACTTTTGTAAAAATTTGTTGTCCAGTGTTACAGTTGTTGAGGAAACAAAGTTTTTAGGTATTATCTTCGACAGAAAACTGACTTTTATTCCACACCTAAAGAACTTGAAAGGTAAATGTTTAAAATCTTTGGATCTAATTAAAGTAGTAGCGCACACTGACTAGGGTGCTGATAGAAAAGTCATCTTCTATTTGTATACAACGTTTATTCGATGCAATGTAGACTATGGTTGCGTTGTTTATGGTTCAGCCAGAAAGTCATATTTGAAAATGTTTGATCCAATCTATCATCACTGAATACGACCCGCTCTGGGAGCATTCAAGATATCCCCGTGTGAAAGCCTCCTCGCTGAAGCAAATAAACCACCTTCGTCAATCACAGAGAAATGCTTTCCGCACAGTATGCTCTGAAATTAATATCAAATCATCTGAATCCTGCTTTTTCGGCTGTTTTTCAACCCAAGTATAAAAACCTATACGAAAATAAACCAAACGCCATACGTTCCTTTGGCATTAAGATATCACCCATCATTGACAGTACCAAAGTTGATCTTACTAAAATTCAGAAAAATGTCCATCTCCGAAACACATCCCTGGATACATAAACAAAAAGAAAAAGCTGAGACAAACCCGTCCATGTTCCATAACTCTTATCATGATCTCCTCAACGAATTCGAAAACTACACAAGAATATATCGTGATGGACCAATGAGTGAGGAAAAAGCTGCTGTAGCCTTTGTTTGTGGAAAACACAAAAACAAAAACAAGCTCGCTGACAAAAGGTACAGCAATTTTTTTCTGACGAAATCAGTGTAATAGTCCTTGCGTTACATTATATCGAAAACAAAGGTATTTGAAACAGCATCATCGTCTCCGACTCACTATTAGTACTTCAGTCACAACAGAATAGAAAACTGGAGAACCCATTATTGACCAATATTCTCGTCAAAAATACCTCACTGTCTTCCCTACAATATAATATACTGTTGGTTACCCAGCCATATTGTTATCAAAGATAATGAAAAAGCAGATCACGGTGCTAAAATGGCGCTATCCCTCGAACTATTTGATTTTTAAATATCGTGTACAGATTTTAAACCTAGTATCAAAATGTCCTTACGCCAGAAGTGGCATGCATCGTGGAGTGATGCAGTAAATAGCAATCAAGCCAACCCTAGGAAAATGGACTCCTTCCTACAGAACCATCCGTAGGAAAGAGGTAGTCATTGCAAGAATTCGAATTGGTCAGACTTATAAAACCCACTCCCACATACTAAAAGGTGAAGACTCACCAGAGTGCGTTACTTGCAATGAACCATTATGACAGTGTTTCGACCTGCAACCTACGCGTGATCAGTACTACAATGTACATGACATGGAGGAACATTTTGATACAATAAAGGTAAATTGTGTTATAGAATTCTTAAAAGTAGTAAACATTTACTCTGAACTATAACTTTTATGCTATCACGTTGAGATGATTTATGTAAAGTATATACCGTCCCTTACATTCAATACCTTTTCATCTGTCATCATTACGATACACCATTTACATTCTCCGTTGATCGGGAAGCTTTATTTATTACCATTTCCATCTTGTCGTTTTACATTCAACTCCTTGGTTTTATATCGCTGGTTGATATGAAACATTTAACCACTTTTAAATAACCCTATATATAACCTTTTGTATGGCGCTAAATAGTATAATCGTGTTGATGCGCTGTAAAATATAATCAATCAATTTGTGCGTGCCATTGCCGACGATAAAACAGACTTTACCTCTCAAGAATGAGTATCAGAAGAAGAATGGATATGCGGTAATGAAGGCCAATATTGAACGCGGTCCACGCAGCAGCGAATCTAAGTTTTAGATGTCACGAACCTGGCAATTTTGAATGTGACCCTCGTTTCACTCATTCTCACTCGTTCTCTCACTCTCTCTGTCTCTCTCTCCGTCTCTCTCTCTCTTTCTCTCTCTCTCTCTCACATACAAAAACACTCACAACACAAGACCGTTCGCTACACAATGTATATCAATAAACGTGTCATAATTGAATGACTTCAGTCCATAATTAGCATATTAGACTTCTCTAAACTTCCACAGTGTCCTTAATAAGACTTTTAAAGCAACTGCTTCCTCCACTCCCTCAACCCACGTTTGATATGGTTTAATGACTGAAGGAGGACTGTCAGACTTTGAGTTTAATTTATTTTATTTAATAAAGATTTGCAGAAAGGAATAATTAAGTGCGGTAACCACAAACGATGATCTTCACAAGTTTCTTAACATTAATTGAACTTCAGTTACGTGTTAGTGCTAAAATATAGTTCGTTGAACCGATTGTCAAGAATATTTAGCAGTTACTGGTATTCACCTGATGGCACTTGACTAATACATTACACCTTACGTGAAATATTGATAATAACTGTTAATAGCAATTATTGTTAGATAAATGGGGAATAAGGCGGAATAAAGTACAGTACGCTTCATCAATGGCCTGTCGAGGTCCTGGCTAAGACTTTTGTCTCACAGACCTAATAACGAAATGCACTATTATTTGACTTGTGTAATAAATGCAGCTATATTTGTAGAACTGTCTTAGGAAATAATTATACAGTTTTGCTTCTGTTCTGTGTTACTGGAGGAATCCTGAGGTTGCGGTTCATATCTGACGGTTCACCACCAATGCGGTCCAAGGGAAAACCGCTCAATTATTTCTCTTTAAAGATAGCAAAATAAGGATATCTTTGATTTAAATCGCAGCACCTGAAGTAAAACAAAAGATATAGAAAGGGCTTTTCGGAGATATTCGATATTGTGAATATTGTAGTATTCCTTATCTCTCCTGCAAGTTATTGGACTATTCCAACTTTGGTATACTCCCTCGTTGGCATTGATATGATTTCGCCGGATGTATTGCTTGATGAAATCACAGGAGAAAGCATACATTCCGAACAGTTCTGAAGTTAAATACAGATGCATATTCTATTTGACAGCATTTCTCCAGACAATGTATCTTGACGTCCTCAAATCCAAAATCTAAAACGTGATGCATATAATTTATTGAGATTCAATCATTGATCTTGAGAAATATTTAGACATATCCTGTTGTACTTTCCCGATGATTCCCCAGTTAATCATCCATTGATAGAAGAATCAACCGATTGTGAAGATGAAGGTGATTCTACACTTAATCGTGAATGGATAGAAGAATAGACGAGGTGTGAAGATAAAGATGATTCTGCAGTAAAACTGTTTAACCGTTCTTTTTTCTCGAACCTGTTTTATTTATTAGGTTCATTATAAATGTAAGAACATAAATGTAGCTTCTCTTCTTGTTTCTTATCTCTATCCCTCCTCTCCCTCTCTATCATTCTTTATGCATTGTGAAAATCAGAGGTCCAAAATACAAAAAGATGTACACATATCTCAGAACAGTGTTAACTGCACCTTTCCATTCTATCCATACAATGTTCAATAAGTACAAGCATTGAAACATCAAAAGATAGATAGCCGGCTATGGTGTTATCCTAATAAGGCTACTACCGACGACACATTCTTGTAAGGACAGTCGACGATCTCTGTAAGCCTGTCACCAACCTCAAAGAAAAGTATATGGTTTTATCAGTCTGCGCTCGCATAACAATATATTTAAGACGCGTATTGTATATTAATTAGAACTTGATGGGACAATATGCAGTGGGAAACGGGTATCTAGTTTCTTTCCTGGGAAAAATGGACCCAATCTAGAGCATAGAAGAAGGGCAGACTTTTCAGAAACTCCATTAAAATTAAATTCGAAAGTGACATTGTCATCTTAACGTTCTCCAGGCCATAATAAAAACAAACCGGAACGGTTAGTGATGGATATATGTAGTCGAGATCCATAATTATAGTGAAACGAGATGGGATCATTTATGCACCCGCTGTTTCTGCGTTAGATGCATAAAAAATGTTGCAAAGATGGAGAAAAATGCGTAGGCTGTACTGAAGAGAAATTGCATTATATGTTTATGTCATATCTAGTCTGCTCTTTTAATAACAAAAACCTTGTTTTCGTCAGCAAATGTAAATAAAATTATTTTATCTTGTATGTTAGGTCTATTTCACCTCTAGGAATGAAGGTATTGTATTCAGCATTCTTTTCGCCTCCTTTATGTCAAAAGTAATAGTCATTATAATAATAATAATGTCATTGGTTTCACTTCTCGCTGAATATAGACGTTGAACCTTATGCATTTTGTTTTTGACATATCCTTTTGGGTTAGTAAAGTTGTCGTCTTTGAATGTTATATTCCTGGGCTCAGTCCACCACTCTTTCTTATCGGTTTAGTTCTCCCTCTAATAACTTCCAAATTACTAATATGCTGTTTGAGAACGATCTCCTTTATTTGATATCAAATGTACTGCAGAGAGTACCATTAAAAACAAATAAAGTTCTTCTAGGGATTTAAGAGCGTCGCAAACTGGAAAATTGGGTGAAGGTTTAAATACTACCATCGGATTATCATAAGTCGGTGTCCTCTGGCAGCTATTAAGACAATCGTCTCTAATTGTCTCGGCATTAAGGAACCTACTAGTGATGCATAAAATACCTAACCAAACTAATGGAGATCAAAGAGAGCAACGACGATTGTCGTATTGACCTCATATGCTTTAGTGAGAATTGTTCACGGCGCATATTACAGATTTAGGGAATAAAAAACAAGAAAGAGTGTATGCTCAATAATTTTTACTTTCGGAGAAAAAACAGTTTTAAGAAAAAGTTGTTCCGAATGTCATTGTATATGGACAGGTCCTTGAGAAAGAATATGATAATGAAAAAGTTAATTAGGACGAAGCAAATATTAATAGAATCAAAAGAAACAATTCTGAAGGTCAATCGCATGTTTTCTCCGGTGCTCTTTGGCTCGATCATGGTTTTGTCATCACAAAGACCCCCAAAGCATCGGCCTGTCCGTACTGTGCTCCTGCAAAAATAGTATAAATTTTAAATCCCCCTTAGGCACGTCTCTATATGTTGGTTCGGCATCCAGCGAACACATATCTGATCTTCCATCTATCACGGGTACCTGAATGCCAGTTAAGTACACGGTCAACTTTTAATGATCAAACATTTCAATGTTATGCAAATTTAGTATCCACACCACTACTAGTGTTATTATGAATTACAATGATTATAAAAAAGAACTTCTGGATGTATAGTATTCGGGTGCAATAATGTTAAATGGTCGAGACGTGTATATAACATTATGCTTTAGACATGGACAACTAAACTTTCGCACAGTTAATTTATAGGAAACATCGGTACAGATAGACAAAGTAACTCACTGATATTGAATTTGCTTCCGCAGTCTCCATAGGAATAAAGAATGCGAGGATAAGGCCCTGGAAGGCGGTCAAAGTCACATCCGGGAGACGGTCCACTGGGTGCATTCACCACTACCGTCAAGCCTTTGTAATTTGGGCAACTGTGGGCCTCTGTCACGATCTGGAAACGTCTTGCTGAGATTGAAGGTGGAAATGTTGATCTGTAGGATGTAGAAATCATTACAAGTAAAGGCAGTTTATTATTCAAAGAGTTTACACCTCAGGTAAATATTTCCTTATATGGTTTAATATAATAATAAGAATAAAAAGATGAAGAAAATGATGAAGATGATTACTAAAATTAATACTAGAAAAGTGATTAATGTTGTTCTTGTTAGTATTATTACTATCATTATTATTAGTAAGAGTATTATCATCAGTATTAGTAGTAGTATTCTCAGTAGTAGTAATACTAGCATGTGTGTAATTTATAACATATTTTCGTACACTCGATAGCGTTTGAATCCGAAGTAATGTTACCGATGTCATTTTATTGCACAATCGCCGGATTATTACTGGCGAGGTTATGAAACTACATGCGAAATACTAACATCTACGGTGGATGTAAAATCATTTGAAAATGTCTTGATTATACTATTAAGTATCTATTTCGTTACTAAATCGACATAAATTCTACGATCTATGATCAGAAAGGTTAACATTTGCCTTAATAATGTTTGTATATCTGTTATAATTATGATAAATGACTTGTATATGAGAATCCAAAAACGTGCCATTAATAGTCTAACATCCGTTTAAACGGCTAAATTTTACTAAACACGGTACCAACGTTCGCAAATGGTCAGATATTTTATTTCTATCTTTGTCTACAAAGTATTCTTCTTTCATTTTAATTCTCTAATTGATTTTGATTCTGCATATTTGTGAAGATATAAAATGTATGTAACCGTTTACAATTAGGGCGTGTCCATACCCGGCAGATAGGTTCTAAATGTCACATCAATTAAAGCAACAAATGAGAACAAAGTTTATCATCTGGGATGGGGTAATTAAGATGTGCGTAATACTACAAAATGCATTACATTTCAAATCGGAATTTCATTGACACTGTGCTCACCCAAGTTCTATTTTCCTGACATCGAATGATCCAGCCGCATCGGTTGTCTTTCTTTTGACAATGCATTTCATGCGTGACATCAATAATGACCTAAAGTTACCTATATACATTGTCAACAGATACACTTAAGCTATAATATTAAAATATGTAGTTCAGTACAACGAGAACTCACCCTTCAAGAGAAAAGTCTCCTGGCTCATGATCATCGTAAGTGGAGCAAGTGCAGCACGTGCTGTCTTGGAGCCTGTAACTTGCAAACCAGGATTGGATGTCACTGTCAATGCCGTTGAACACATAGCTCTGCACTTCTACTCCGTTGTCGTACAAAACATACTTGACCTGTAATAATAATAATAATAATAATAATAATCATAATAATAATTCAATATATACACAAATAGCATTTAAATATTTATTTTATTAAGCAGCTTTCAGCCAATCTTAAATATTTGTATTCTTTCACAAATACACACAGCAGTATCTTTGCATCTTTTCTAATGTTTTCCTGCTCCAGACATGTTGTTCACATGATAGTTCGTTTAGTCAACGTAATTTATATTTCATTATATGGAAAGTTTTCTTTCGTACACGGTATGTCCGCTTTTTGAAATCGAAAAGTGTATACTCATCTTAACAATTTAATCATATATTCCAAGCAAAACATCGTTTCTCAACTCTCTGCGTGCTGCTTCAAATGTATTCAGTGCATGGATTCAAAAGTTATTCTCTAAAAGAGAAAGTCCCAATCTTGTCTTAAGAGACTGCCTTCTCTCCATCTCAATTACTAGTCTTATTTTTGTTGTTGCTGCTGTAATGCTGATGTGATGTTGTTGTTCTGCTCTTTGCTCTTCTTGTTCGTATTCTCTTTTGCATTATTATTTCTTGCATAACATTTCGCAACATTCACGTAAACATTCATTGTAGAAAGTTCACTATAACAAAATGTGCTGGAAAGGTTTCATATTTCATTTATCCCATGGGTCACTATTTGTAACCTTGCAAATATATTACCTTGACGACGGAGTCAGCCCAGTTATTCCCGTTGAAGGCAGTTGAATTTCGGTAATGCTTAGTACAACTTGCAATGGAAGCATCAGTTGGCGGCCAAACGGCACAAGGACTGGCGGAATCGGTGGTGATTTGGGAAATGTCAGCTCCTGTCCAAGCTTGGAAAATATCTCCACCAGTGCCTGGAGTACCTCGGAAAACCAGTCTGTAGAAATCTTCTGAATAGAGAAATCGCCTTTTAAGTTTTATACCAAAAATCCACTATATATTAAAATGGAAAGTATAACATTCATGCCATAGTCAACGATCGATTCAATGATATATAGAATTACAATTGTTTCTAAGTCTTGTTACCACATTATAACGTCCATTACTACAATGACATTTCAGAAGGAAGGTTATACTAATCGGATTAATATAGGTATTATATACATAAGTATTGCATACTGCATTAAAATCTGAACTTCAGTGACAGCTGAGTTTATTCCTTAGAAAGCTTCTTTGTTCAGGTTGATGATATGTTTTATAATATCCGAAAAGCCCTTAAATAAACGAATGCTAAAATCATCATTGAATTGTGCAGCTTATTTACTTTGGAAAACAAATGCCTCACTCAAAGACTCTGTTACGTGGCATTTCTCTGTGTACGTTGGAAAAGGTACATTATGGGACAAATGTTTATAATTGTTGAGTCCTGCACATCTCAAATTGTTTATCAAAACTTTCAATATATGAATAATTTCAGTTTTGTACCCCTTTAAAACTTACCTTTCTTTACCAATTTATTAAATAGTAAATTCAGTTCAAATCAAAGCCTTTTATAATTGGCTATAGCGATAATCTGAGGAAATAACCTTATCGTGTCATGTGTAGTCCTCTTCAGTAGATAAAGCTCTGTTGCTTCACTACAGGAGGGTCTCCTATTTCCTAACTTTGTTTAAATATCTTCTCATTTCAAACCTGGATGGACGTATGTATACCTTTAGACAGTATTTATCAAAACATCAGCTCAGGTGTCCGGTTTGATATTACATTGTTGCCTTCCTATTTAATTCATTTTCTATTTGATTTCAATTGTTGTATATTTGCAAATGTTTTTAAGGTTCATTCATTCATTGTTAGATGTGAACATTATACTACCCACAATAGTTACGACTAAACAAAGATGAATCAACGAATCAACTTATACTTCGACACACCGGATGAAATGTTAAATGTAATGTCTCGATTGTATCAAAATACTCACCAATATAGTTTAGCCTGTTGAATACGTAAAATAAACTTGATTATATTTAAAAGATTGCGGATTTTAAGTGCACGATCAATTTCCGTAATAGGAAAGATAGGTATTCTCAAATATAACTGAAAATGTGATCGATACCTAACTAAAACCATTCAAGAACTCTGAAGGATTATATACAGTACCATGACATGTAAGGCAGTAGTTTTTCTTTCAGATGATGACTTCTCGGAATGATGACACTGTGTTCTTTAATTAAATACACAACCATAAAATCTTTAAACTGTACATTATGTTCTGTCATTCTTCTGAGCTTGCACACTGTAAGCATGAAACGATTTTCAAATACGTCAGCTATGAGGAAATCACTATTTTCTTTTCATTCTGTGATGATGCAATGAATATAATAATTTGTATAGAAGATCTGTAAAAGTATGCAAAAGAAAATTATGCAGTGTTTGCATCAGTATTGTGATCATGCTGATTATTTAACATTTGCAAGTGTAGTCTCGCTTCATATATATACAGATAGAGACAAGAGAGAGCAAAAAAGAGCGTTAAAGGAGGAACAGAAAGTACCTTCATTGTTGGAGCTTTGGAGAAGGCTAAGAATATCGTTCAGCTTGCCACAAATATCCATCAGCTTGTTGGTGAGATTCTGGCCCAATGCATCCAGGTCAATGTCCAGTTCTACTACTTGGTTATAAGTCGCATTAAGAAGTGCATATATGTCGTCCAAGTTATCAAGTCCATCTGAAAATAAAACTGTATATATTACATAATATGTATATTACATAACACGTATTTATGTATCTTGGTGTTTGTCCATCTCTGTCTCTTTCGCCTTGTCTCCGTGTTTATTAAATGTTGTGTATATTGTTTCTTCTTAATTCAGTTTGTTTGCTTTATTTTTAATCTCTGTATTTCAGAAAGTATCGTTGTTAAAATCTATTAGATTATATCCATCAACCATGAGAGGTGATTTGTTGACGTAGACTTCATGTAATCGCAAAAGTATGTAAGTATTTACTTTTCAACTGTCTTTTTGGGTCAATAGGCAAATCATTTAGATAATACAAATTGCTTCCCCCCTGTAAATACACTTGGCTGGCTTGGGATGTCGACCAGGCTTGGTGTGCTCTTCTGCCTGTATTGATGAGGTGACTAATAGAGACAGGAGGCACGGGGACTCAGTGTATAACGTATCGGACTTTGGATGGAACGAGTATAGGTTAGAATTCTTCTATCGGATCAATCCATAGCGTCTTCTGTGCTTGGGCAAGGCTTTCTACTGAAATTACCTGCGCAATAAGTTTTACAATACCTTCAATCGAATTGTGATTGTAATTGAAATTCTCCGACTGTCGTCTTTCACCCGTATGACGACACGTGAGTGGAGGAAGAGAAGAATAAGACCAATATTTTGCAATGTTAAGATAAGGGCAAGATGACAAACATCAGTCCTTAACTCTCCTCCAATGTATTAGGACTTATTGTGCCGCAAACAAAAAAATGACAGACACACGCATGGCATCGCAAAACAAACGAGGGATACAACAATGATTTTGAAACTATATTTCCCGGCCAATAATAATAATAACAACAAGAATAATAATAATAATAATAATAATAATAATAATAATTATGTTAATAACAATAATAATATGTCCTTAACTCTCCTCCAATGTATTAGGCCGGATTGTGCCGCAAAAAATGACAGAGAGACGCATGGCATCGCAAAAAAACGAGGGATACAACAATAATTTTGAAATTATATTTCCCGGCCAATAATAATAATAATAATAATAATAATAATAATAATAATAATAATAATAATGATAATAATAATAACATGTTATTCAATGGAAACTGTTGTAGACCATTTTGATTGTTATGACGATGATGATAACGACGTTAATGATAATGTAGATGATGATAGTGATATTTCTTCAAACTATCTTACCTAGATTGTCTTCTATGTTAGACAGGAAGCCGACCAACTCACATATCTTGTAGTACGTGAGGTTATTGGGACCTCCACCAAAAGACCAATCGTCAAGGCATTGTTGGTAATCTGCTCTTACCTCAACCAAGGCAAAAAATAAAACTATTCCGATTCTCCCCAACATTTGAATTTTCTTCTTTAGAAATGTCAAACGATCACTCAGCTCAGTGTGTGACAAGTTAACAACATTGTCTGTATTTATACTTTTAATCTCAACAGAAACACGCCCTTTCCATTAAAACCTTTCCACGTCATCCTACCATATGTATATCGCAAAATCAAAACATTTCGTGTCACAGTCATTAATTGTTGACAATTCAGACTTTTAATATCTACATTCTGTGTACAATAACAAAACAAATCAACTGAGACTTTAAAAGGTTTTTATAACTATATTTGAGTAAGATGGCTACAGACAAATAGTGTTTCATCTTTCAACGAATATTTCAATAATTTGTTACAGGTTGTAAACCATATATTTATTATAATTATTTGTGAATATTTTTAATCATGATGGCAGTCTTATGAAATATCAGCTAGTCCTTTATCATAATACTTAATTTCGCATTTTAAAATAAACGTGCATCATATTCTTTTAGTGGGAAAAGGATGTTTCAATCCTACACAACAGTTGTCCTTTTTAGAGACTCGTGACAGCAATCATAAAGCTGAATATTACGTAAGATTTCCACATCATTACAGAAGTGCCCTGATGCACTTGAGTAAACTGTTTGCAATTGCAACAGTGAAACTCGCATTTATCTGTTGAGGTAGATGCCTTTTTTAAATCATTGTTTCCTGACTACGGTTTGGAACTACTTGCATTGCTAAACTGAACATCACTGTAATCAATCTCTCCTCTTGTCCGCACCTTACTCATTCTATTAATCTCAAAATGGCTATTTCAGGTTGATTTTCAATCTGCTATGAAAATTAGATATAAAACATCTTTTCTCGGTATTACTTACGTGTGACTGAATATGTCTTACATCTACACACTTGAAGACACTATGTGACGTCAACAAACCAGTTTTTCTTCCAACATTTACTGTGAGCTATACTAGCAAAAGTATAGATTTTAAAACTTCGACCTATATGCGTTTGTCACGTCGTTCTTTTCTGTAATGCAAGCTGAGGTTTCAAAGCTATCTCGAAAGGCACAAAGACGTCCAAGAAAGTATTAACTCCAAACATATAAATGTGACGTATTTTGTATATCTTTTTACCACTTGTTTAAATTCCTGATTGAGAGAAATCTACAAACGATATCTTGAGGTAGGTCAGAATACAATAATAACTGAAAACATAAGAAACCACTCTAAGGTGAAAAACAAGAAAGACACACACACACATAAGAATGGGATGGGGAGTTTGAAGGCCTGAGGGTTTCTTTCTATTAACAAACTGAACTATCGTTGGTTTTAACTTGGAAATTCAAGTAATATAAAGTAATACGTAAATGCAGTTGATTACGCAAGAGTTAGTCAAGAGTGGGACTGACCAGGAAAAGTAATTCACGTGTAACCTGAGCCGATAAAGATCGAATCCTAAACCATTTCAAGAAAGAATATAAAGCATTTATTCTTGTCACCAGATTGTTCCAAATGTGATTTAGGTAAGGCTGAGAATGGTAATAAACGGTCAAACACGAGTATAGACTAAAATCTAATTTAGTAAACGAGTCTTATCGTAATGAAATTGTGAGATCGCGGAGTGTTAGAATACGTGTTAATCATCGAAATTTTTTATATAGGTGTATGAACCGACTTGTACAGAAATAATATAACAAAAATCGTATTCTGTTTTGTGAAAGAAGGAAACTGCAGCTAGGCTTAAATCTATAGTATAATGTTTGCATATTAAATTGTTCATGCGTGTCTTTAGCAATAGAATAATACTCTTTATCATGATGAAAATTCAAGTATTGCAAACAAATCGTTTCATTCAATCAGCCATGAATAGTACATTATATGACACCATTTAGGTCAATATCCTCGAGCGAAAATAAAATACTGTTTCCAAATAAAATCTTCTCGTATTTGACATCATTTTATCTCCTATAAAGTGCTCCTAAAATAAGCAAGTTATTGTCGATAAAATCCCTAAATGAGCTTATAACCAAGAACATTGTGTGAAGTGAATACATGACCGATAAACATTCATGTTAAGGCTGCTGAAAATAATACGTTTATCTTAAGCATCTATTGGATGAAACTATGTTAATATTTTTTGCTATATCATTTGTTAATATTATACAGAATTCTTTATCTATCAATCAAGAATCATTCTGGTATCCTCTATTTGATGATACCTTAGATTAGGATGAAGCTAATACAAAGATTTTATGTTATAGTATAATATTATATTCACTCTTTGCATAAAATAGTAAACGTGATTGAATGAATCAGGTCAGAGTGATACTCCTTGCAATAAATTGTAATTCTTTGACGGGAAGGCAGTGAAGAACCTTTGAAGATACTAATAATGCTAACATTACATGATGTCGGTACCTTACTAATATATTGGAATCCTTACCAAATCATAAACAAACAATTAGAAGTGAAACAAATGAACTTCCCACCAATGTAGCCACATATTTCAGTCTTTAATAGAACAGAATGGGGAAACTCTTTCAGCTTAATACAAACTTTTTCAGATCGGTCTTGGACTTGAGATATTGTTTGTCAATGGAGTAAATAAATTAAAATCTATTACCATATGTGTCTTAGAGGTTCGCAATGAAGGGCTGTCGGTGTTACGTAGTATTATGAACAATAAAAGAAAATCCATTCTTACTAGCACTAAGTAAATGGGAGAGTTAAGGTAACAGTCCTGTCCAAATGTCAGAGAGTGTTTTGTAGATAGGATACAAGGGTATTAAAACAAATGTTAGAATTTAATTTCCAGCTGCTAATAAAAAACAAATAATTTTACTTGAAATGCCCAAAAGAAAACAAATCATTTTGTTTGAAAGACCTGAGAATTATTCCTATGAATCATCATTATTTTCTTCCATTAATACTCTTCAGAGTCGTTGAAACAGCTATAGGTATAGGTCACATTTATAATCACATGCATGACTATGCCAAGTTTGTAAATTTATGCAAGAAAGCAGCCTCGGCCATGATTTCCTGTTCAGACTCTGATAATCGTTATGTGGTCGCCTATTCAATGTCTGCTCTTTTTGAAGCTTTTCTTTGTTGCTGTTCTTTTTATAACTAAAGTCTAGAAACTAAGCGAAAAGATCACCATCATATAATGAAGGGAGAGCGTGACAAGGGATAGGAAATGTAACGTATGGATAGGTTATACACATTTACTTATTACCGATGTCTTAACTTACTGTATATCGTATATTCTCGCCTATAAGCCCAATCGCGTATAAGCCGACCACCCAAATTAAACAGGTGTAAACACTATAAAGTGCATGACCCACGTATAAGCCGAACCACAACTCCGAGACATCACAAGATGCAAGCGGTAAGTTTCAAATGCATTTATTTAGGCCTACTGATATATTATCAAAAATTACACTTATACTTATCTCGGGGTTGGCAAATATGATTATTAAAAGAAAATGGTATAAACTTGTTTGAAAAGTAATTTATTTAGGTTTCTATTTTCTTAGTGTTTCCACCTTATTTGGGTTTGTGTATAATTTCATCGAATAATGACCAAAACTGAGCAATCGCGAGTTCCTCTAACACTACTTTTCCCGTTTGACTCAATTAGTGTTTGTTTATGCATTATTGCATTGGACATTTTATATCAGTGCTCGAGTAATTCCGTTTTCTCTTTGCCTTGAAACTGTAAATTCTTAAATCATTAAAGCGTGATCTCAGTATGACAACACAAAGAACAACAATATCGTTTGATTTAATGCTCGCGATTAGGCTACTGAAATATTCACATAATGGCACCACCGCATGTACATTGTAGGTTTGAACACGCGCTGAATGAAGTACATCCCTTGGAATCGAATCATGGGCTCCACAGCACTAAACTTTAATGATATCTCCAAAATACAATAATGCCGTATTAGAAATAATGCTTTAAAAATTATCCTAATACCGTAAATGCTGAGTTGTAGTTTGCTTCGATGTAAGCGACCTTACACCATATCTGTCAAATCTCACGCCGAGAGAAAAAAAACCCACCTGATTTATGGGGTCACTCCACGCCTACCTCCAACTGTCATAATGTGTCCCCATTATTTCATTATATCTTAGATTTTCATTTCTCCTAAAAAAAGAAAAGTGCTACATAAATAGATATATCGTATACAATCCATGATACCCATGTTTTGTTGTATCGTCTGTGAATATTGTTGTTACAAATCATTACTTTACTAGAAAGAATTGGCTTCTTTACTAAATAGAATGTTACGTTTAAACATTATTCACGTAAATTTATGATTTTTTTTCCTCTACAATAATAAAAAAATAAAAAGAACAGCCGGAACAAAAATAAACCACAACAATAAAATTTCGACAATTACAGTAGTTTCAATCCCAAGAATGATCATAACAATGCTGTAACTCTATGTGCTATAGCGCCATTCCCACCAAAGAAATTTAAACGAGTGAACACCTGGCATTTTTATACCGTATATACGAATGTTAATTACTATTGCTAAATTAAAAGAAGGAATGAAAATGCATACCACGCAGCATGTGTGTCTCAAAATAATAATTCAGAATACATACGTTTTATAGTAAAAAATGCTAAACGCCTAACGAGTTGACAATAAGGGAATAAGGTAGGATATACATGGAGAAAATCGTTGCCACATGTATGGTACCGCAAGGCTGCTTATTTTGGTACCTTTAGTTTAGACTAACGAACAGGACTCCGCCTTTTCTGTGAGAAAAAAAGGGGAGAAATAAGTGCTGGTCTACCTTCAGTTCAACAAAATTTGGAACCCTTTATTTGCCAATCAATTGCTGGTGCTTGCATAACATAGTAGTGTAGAAAATGGTTCATTTGAATTATGAATTTCACAAAATAGTTGCATCGATAAGGATTAACGTTTAATTAGTTGCGCTGGCATTCTTGCTGTTTTATTTAAGACAAAGCTTTAGCTATTGTGCCTTTTGGCCAGAACGGGGTCGCTATTGCTAATTCTGGCTAAAATCCCCTTTACTCCCAAGCTGTCAGTTTTGAGTAGGGTAGTGTCTGTTTCTTGGGTAAAGGACAAATTTTCCAATTCCCCATTCTGTAGCCCTTCTATCTCATTAATTGCTATTCCTTTAAGTGTTGTAAGATTTTTAGCCTGTTTCGGGTAATTGTGTACTTTCCCAAAATCCAGTGTTTGACACCCTTCAGGGTGATATGCAACCAATCTCTGTTGCCCTTCTCCCCACTCTAGCCTTGTATTGAAATAATATTTAATCCTGTGCTAATTTGGCGCTCTTCTTGAGTCACTTGCATGGCTTGTGTGCTCATGTTTTGATGATGAATAGATCTCACTCTGCAATTCAAATAAGTTCTGGAGTGAGCAGGTCTCACACTAATATTACACTACAAAAGTTAAATAGACAAAATGAAAAGCACGTTTAGTTGAAAATTGAAAATTGGGTAAACTTGAAAAACATATGAAAATTGAAACTGACAAGTGAAGATTGAAAAATGAAAAGACTACATCCATCCAATTGTGAGGAAAACTACAAAAATGCAAAATTACAAAATTCACACAAACAAAATCAAAATTCAGAAAAGAACTGCATAAAATTGCATAAAACGAACAAATGAAGCCTACAGCTAAGTGTAAGTGCCCACTTGCTCTATCCTGTGTACTTCCTTGCAGTTTGCTTTGTGCGTGCCCCCACCCCCCCACTCCCCACCCTTACAAGTGTGGGTGTGTAGAATTGGCCCGACGTGCCTCACCATGTGCGGAAGAGGCGACTAAGTAGAGACAACCTGTTTGACGTGGGTTGCGAGCCGAGTCGGCGAGGAAAGGATACTGGTAGTTGAGCAGAGGCTTTCCGATGCAATACACTACTTTGGCCTCTATATCTTCTAGACGGGTGGTCGGGATGGACCCGGTCTCGACAAATCGGCTGATATAGGAAGTCTTTATTTACTCTCTCACCTTCTTGACCTTTCTCCTCGTATCTCTCCTGATACCACCGTTGCCCCTACAGACTGTTCTTTTAACATTCCCTTTCCCAAGTCATAGAAGACTTCTTAGAAGGCGGTGGCTTAATGGGTCAATCAGGATGTAATTTTACCGACCCTAGAAGGTGGTGGCTTCACGGGTCAATCATAGGTAATTTTATCGACTGAGTATAGCATATGTGTATCCCTGATATTTGCAAAGTGTCCCCTTGCTGGCCTCCACGATGGGCGGGGAGCACGGGTGATGAAATTTAATCAATCCAACATGGAAATCTAAAGAAAAATCAAATCAAACGTACCTAAACTGGATCTGAGTCAGATGACGAACCATGTAGTGTGGAGTCATTTGCACGCTTCATGGTCATACAGTCTAAAGATGCAACAAAACCGATTGCCTCACTATCTCCGTTTGTCATTGACAAGACAATCACAGGATCGATTGGTACATCAAAAAGTGTCAAAGTTTAAATCAGGTTGTCTTCTTATTGCATGTGAGCGACGAGGTTAAACAGAAAACATCAAGAATAAAAAAAACTTTCTTCTTCGAATTCCTAGTGCACTCGTTCTCTCACACCACACTCAATACGTTCAGTGGCGTAACAATGTACAGGACACCAACAGCATAGTACTCACTTCAACAAACCAAAAGTACCCAAAGTGGTTAAAGTTGGCTTTTTGCAAGTGAAGGTCGAGATTTACATTCCAAACCCCAATTCGGTGCTATAAGTGTCAGAAATACGACCACCACGAAGACCGCTGCTCGAAATGCCAAATATGTGGCCGATGGGGAGACCATTGTTATCAGGAATCTGATTGTAGAGCAACTCTGCATTGTGTCAACTGTGCAAAGGAGTACCACGCCAGTTCAAAGGCTTGTGATACCTGGAAACAGGAAAAGGAAATAAAAAGGGTAAAATACACATCTAACATTCCCTATTCAGAAGCCAGAAAACTCGTACAGGCCTAAACAGCCCATCCTGGTCCATCCTTCTCCACCGCAGTGAAGGAAGAAACGAAAACAACAAAGAACGCTCAAACACAGAGAGATCCATCAGATTCAACACCAAGCTCGGATAAATAAGGCATCTACTCAAACTAATTTCAATAATACTCAGCCACCGAAATCACCAAGAAATAAAAACAAATCACAAGGAGATAGACAGTAAAAGGGATCTGACCCCATCAAACTCTATAACAGGTTTGGAAATATAGAGAGGATGGATGCAGAAGGAACTGCTTCATGTGCTCAAGGTGGCTCCAGACCTACTAATACAAAATACACCCCTTTAATTCCTCAAGATATAAAACCACACAGATTGCCTCCACAAAAGGTCTGACGTAGCTCCACAATCTTCAGTTTAAACATACAGAGAAGAACACCATCATACAATGGAACTAACGACGACTTAAAGCGAACTACAATAATATTCTTTTGCTTCTAGATGAACATGATCCTGCGGTACTATGCCTCCAGCAAATATTCTTGAAAGATACGGACATCACACTTAACAATTACTTCCTCTTTAACACCTACTGTAAAAATGGTGACAGGGCCTCAGGACGAGTTTCTGTTGTTGTGAAATGTAAATCCCCCCATAGCGTCATCCCTTTAAACACAGATGTGCAAGCCATTCCTGTCAGCGTCACTCTGCGTCGAGTGATTACTCTTTGTTATATTTACTTACCACCAAACACCAACCTAGTACAAAATGATTTAGACAAACTTGTTCAACAACTTCCCTCACCATTTGTTTCACTCGGGGATTTTAATGCCCATAACATTTCATGGGGATCAAATCATATTAGTGACAGAGACCACAAGGTAGAGGACTGCAGAAGAATCCCAAATCCTCACTAAAAGAACCCCAAAACTGTGGTTCACCAAAGAATATAAAGAGGCCAGCAGACAACGCCGAGAAGCACTGAAAAAAAATGATAATTGTACAACGCCCGAAAATATATCTAGGTATCGTTTTGTTCGGGCTAAAGCCCGTAGCACGATTAAGGAAAGTAAAAGAGCATCAGCAAAAAATATGGTTCAACTTTAAATGCTCGTTCCTCTATAACGAAAGTGTGGGACACTATCCGCAAAATAAATGGAAAGGGAACACACAATTCCTTTCGACATCTCAAAGTAAACAACAAGAATTTCAATTCCAAACTTGACATATTTAATATACTTGCTAATAGTTTCTCTAAATATTCTTCATTGTCTAATTATTCATAAGCTTTCCGAAGATTTAAAAACTCAAAAAGCAAAGACATGGCTGAAATTCACATCGATAACTCAGAAAGTTATAATCGACCATTTTCACTTTTTGACCTTATCGAATCTCTGAATAAGGACCACGATACATCCACAGGGCCTGACGAAATACATTACCAGTTTTTGAAACACCTTCTAGAAACATTTTGACAGTTCTTTGGAAATATTGAATGATTTATGGATTACTTGTAATGTGCCAAAACTTTGAAGAGAAGCAACAGTAATACCAGTTCCCAAACCAGGTAAAGATAGCACAGATCCTAACAAACTATCGATCCATTGCTCTTAGGAGCTGCGTATGAAAAACAATGGAACGAATGATCCATTCTCGGCTTGCATGGTACTTGGAAATTAACAATTTAATATCTCCTTTCCAAAGTGGCTGTCGTTATGGCCGGAGCACCAATGATCATCTGGTTAGACTGGAAACAATTATTCGCGACGCATTTATCAAGAAGGAATATTTAGTAGCATTTTACATTGAGTTAGAAAAGGCCTATGGCACGACATGGAAGTACGGGATACTGAATGACCTGCACGATCTGGGGCTAAAAGGCCGTCTGTCCTCTTTCATATCAAAATTTCTCTCCGACAGAGAATTCAAGGTACGATTGGGCTCTACCCTTTCTGATTTACATGAGCAAGAGATGGGTGTGACGCAGGTCAGTATGTTATCTGTGACGCTTTTCAACATAAAAATCAATCGTATCACCAAGTTTTTGCTCCTCGTGTGGATTGCTCGTCATACGTTGATGATTTTCTAATATACTATCGATCAAAGTACATGCATACGATTGAAAGACAACTACAGCAAAATATAAATAAGATTCAAATTGGGCTATTACTAACGCTTTCAAATTCTCGAGATCCAAAAGGGTGTGTATGGATTTCTGTCAGTTACAAAACTATCATGACGAACCTAAACTCACGCTGGACGGGACACCTATTACAGTTGTTGAGGAAACAAAGTTTTTAGGTATTATCTTCGACAGAAAACTGACTTTTATTCCACACCTAAAGAACTTGAAAGGTAAATGTTTAAAATCTTTAGATCTACTTAAAGTAGTAGCGCACACTGACTAGGGTGCTGATAGAAAAGTCATCTTCTATTTGTATACAACGTTTATTCGATCCAATGTAGACTATGGTTGCGTTGTTTATGGTTCAGCCAGAAAGTCATATTTGAAAATGTTTGATCCAATCTATCATCATTGAATACGACCCGCTCTGGGAGCATTCAAGATATCCCCGTGTGAAAGCCTCCTCGCTTTCCGCATAGTATGCTCTGAAATTAATATCAAATCATCTGAATCCTGCTTTTCCGGCTGTTTTTCAACCCAAGTAAAAAAACCTATACGAAAATAAACCAAACGCCATACCTTCCTTTGGCATTAAGATATCACCCATCATTGACAGTACCAAAGTTGATCTTACTAAAATTCAGAAAAATGTCCATCTCCGAAACACATCCCTGGATACATAAACAAAAAGAAAAACCTGAGACAAACCCGTCCATGTTCCATAACTCTTATCATGAACTCCTCAACGAATTCGAAAACTACACAAGAATATATCGTGATGGACCAATGGGTGAGGCAAAAGCTGCTGTAGCCTTTGTTTGTGGAAAACACAAAAACAAAAGCAAGCTCGCTGACAAAAGGTACATCAGTTTTTTCTGACGAAATCAGTGTAATAGTCCTTGCGTTGCATTATATCGAAAACAAAGGTATTTTAAACAGCATCATCGTCTCCGACTCACTATTAGTACTTCAGTCACTACAGAATAGAAAACTGGAGAACCCATTATTGACCAATATTCTCGTCAAAAATACCTAACTGTCTTTCCCGCAATATAATATACTGTTGGTTACCCAGCCATATTGTTATAAAAGGTAATGAAAAAGCAGATCGCGGTGCTAAAATGGCGCTATCCCTCAAACTATTTGAATTTTAAATATCGTGTACAGATTTTAAACCTAGTATCAAAATGTCCTTACGTCAGAAGTGGCATGCATCGTGGAGTGATGCAGTGAATAGCAATCAAGCCAACCCTAGGAAAATGGACTCCTTCCTACAGAACCATCCGTAGGAAAGAGGAAGTCATTGCAAGAATTCGAATTGGTCAGACTTATAAAACCCACTCCCACATACTAAAAGGTGAAGACTCACCAGAGTGCGTTACTTGCAATGAACCATTCACTGCTGAGCACATTATGACAGTGTTTCGACCTGCAACCTACGCGCGATCAGTACTACAATGTGCATGACATCGAGGAACATTTTGATACAATAAAGGTAAATTGTATTATAGAATTCTTAAAAGAAGTAAACATTTACCCTGAACTATAACTTTTATGCCATCACGTTGAGATGATTTATGTAAAGTATATACCGTCCCTTACATTCAATACCTTTTCATCTGTCATCATTACGATACACCATTTACATTCCCCGTTAATCAGGAAGCTTTATTTATTACCATTTCCATCTTGTCGTTTTACATTCAACTTCTTGGTTTTATATCGCTGGTTGATACGAAACCTTTAACCACTTTTAAATAACCCTATATATAACCTTTTGTATGGCGCTAAATAGCATAATCGTGTTGATGCACTGTAAAATATAATCAATCAATTTGTGCGTGCCATTGCCGACGATAAAACAGACTTTACCTCTCAAGAATGAGTATCAGAAGAAGAATGGATATGCGGTAATGAAGGCCAATATTGAAAGCGGTCCACACAGCAGCGAATCTAAGTTTTAGATGTCATGAACCTGGCACTCTCACTCGTTCTCTCACTCTCTCCGTCTCTCTCTCCGTCTCTCTCTCTTTCTCTCTCTCTCTCTCTCTCTCTCTCTCTACTACGCACACACATACAAAAACACTCACAACACAAGACCGTTCGCTACACAACGTATATCAATAGACGTGGCATAATTGAATGACTTCAGTCCATAATTAGTATATTAGACTTCTCTAAACTTCCACAGTGTCCTTAATAAGACTTTTAAAGCAACTGCTTCCTCCACTCCCTCAACCCACGTTTGATATGGTTTAATGACTGAAGGAGCACTGTCAGACTTTGAGTTTAATTTATTTTATTTAATAAAGATTTGCAAAAACGAATAATTAAGTGCAGTAACCACAAACGATGATATTCACAATTTTCTTAATATTAACTGCACTTCAGTTACGTGTTAGTGCTAAAATGTAGTTCGTTGAACCGATTGTCAAGAATATTTAGCAGTTACTGGTATTCACCTGATGGCACTTGACTAATTCATTACACCTTATGTGAAATATTGATAATAACTGTTAATAGCAATTATTGTTAGATAAATGGGGAATAAGGCGGAATAAAATACATTAGCTTCATCAATGGCCTGTCGAGGTCCTGGCTATGACTTTTGTCTCACAGACCTAATAACGAAATGCACTATTATTTGACTTGTGTAATAAATGCAGCTGTATATGTAGAACTGTCTTAGGAAATAATTATACAGTTTTGCTTCTGTTCTGTGTTATTGGAGGAACCCTGACGTTGCGGTTCATATCTGACGGTTCAGCAACCGTGCGGCCCAATAGAAAAACCGCTCAATTATTTCTCTTTAAAGATAGCAAAACAAGGATATGTTTGATTTAAATCGCAGCACCTGAAGTAAAACAAAATATATAGAAAGGGCTTTTCGGAGATATTCGAAAAGCATAGCAGTTGTGAATATTGTATCATTCCTTATCTCGCCTGCAAGTTATTGGACTATTCCAACTTTGGTATACTCCCTCGTTGGCATTGATATGATTTCGCCGGATGTATTGCTTGATGAAATCACAGGAGAAAGCATACATTCCGAACAGTTCTGAAGTTAAATACAGATGCATAATCTATTTGACAGCATTTCTCCAGACAATGTATCTTGACGTTCTCAAATCCAAAATCTAAAACGTGATGCATATAATTTATTGAGATTCATTCATTGATCTTGAGAAATGTTTAGACATATCTTGTTGCACCTTCCTGATGATTCCCCAGTCAATCATCGATTGATAGAAGAATCAACCGATTTTGAAGATGAAGGTGGTATTACAGTTAATCATGGATGGATAGAAGAATAGACGAGGTGTGAAGATAAAGGTGATTCTGCAGTAAAACTGTTTAACCGTTCTTTTTTCTCGAACCTGTTTTATTTATTAGGTTCATTATAAATGTAAGAACATAAATGTAGCTTCTCTTCTTGTTTCTTATCTCTATCCCTCCTCTCCCTCTCTATCATTCTTTATGTATTGTGAAAATCAGAGGTCTAAAATATAAAAAGATGTACACATATCTCAAAACAGTGTTAACTGCACCTTTCCATTCTATCCATACAATGTTCAATAAGTACAAGCATTGAAACATCAAAAGATAGATAGCCGGCTATGGTGTTATCCTAATAAGCCTACTACCGACGACATATTCTTGTAAGGACAGTCGACGATATATGTAAGCCTGTCACGAACCTGAAATACCAGTATCTGGTTTTATCAGTCTACGCTCGCATAACAACACATTTATGACGCGTATTGTATATTAATTAGAACTTGATGAGACAATATGCAGTGGGAAACGGGTATTTAGTTTCTTTCCTGGGAAAAAATGAACCCAGCCTAGAGCATAGAAGAAAGGCAGACTTTTCAGAAATTTCATTTAAAGTAAATTAGAAAGTGACATTGTCATCTTAACGTTCTCCAGGCCATAATAAAAACAAACCGGAAAGGTTAGTGAGGGATATATGTAGTCGAGATTCATAATTATAGTGAAAAGAGATGGGATCATTTATACACCCGCTGTTTCTACGTAAGATGCATAAAAAATATTGGAAAGATGGAGAAAAATGCGTAGGCTGTACTGAAGAGAAATTGCATTATATGTTTATGTCATATCTAGTCCGCTCTTTTAATAACAAAAACCTTGTTTTCGTCAGCAAATGTAAATAAAATTATTTTATCTTGTATGTTAGGTCTATTTCACCTCTAGGAATGAAGGTATTGTATTCAGCATTCTTTATGTCAAAAGTAATAGTCATTATAATAATAATAATGTCATTGGTTTCACTTCTCGCTGAATATAGACGTTGAACCTTATGCATTTTGTTTTTG
Source organism: Sinohyriopsis cumingii (assembly GCA_028554795.2). Taxonomy (NCBI): domain Eukaryota; kingdom Metazoa; phylum Mollusca; class Bivalvia; order Unionida; family Unionidae; genus Sinohyriopsis; species Sinohyriopsis cumingii. Next base: position 56,075,387 of record CM068828.1, read on the forward strand.
ACATATCCTTTTGGGTTAGTAAAGTTGTCTTCTTTGAATGTTATATTCCTGGGCTCAGTCCACCACTCTTTCTTATCGGTTTAGTTCTCCCTCTAATAACTTACAAATTACTAATATGCTGTTTGAGAACGATCTCCTTTATTTGATATCAAATGTACTGCAGAGAGTACCATTAAAAACAAATAAAGTTCTTCTAGGGATTTAAGAGCCTCGCTCGCTGATTGGTTAATAAACCTGACAAACTGGAAAATGGGGTGAAGGTTTAAATACTACCATCGGATTATCATAAGTCGGTGTCCTCTGGCAGCTATTAAGACAATAGTCTCTAATTGCCTCGGCATTAAGGAACCTACTAGTGATGTATAAAATACCTAACCAAACTAATGGAGATCAAAGAGAGCAACCACGATTGTCGTATTAACCTCATATGCTTTAGTGAGAATTGTTCACGGCGCATATTACAGATTTAGGAAATAAAAAACAAGAAAGAGTGTATGCTCAATAATTTTTACTCTCGGAGAAGAAACAGTTTTAAGAAAATATTGTTCCGAATGTCATTGCATATGGACAGGTCCTTGAGAAAGAATATGATAATGAAAAAGTTAATTGGGATGAAGCATATATTAATAGAATCAAAAGAAACAATTCTGAAGGTCAATCGCATGTTTTCTCCGGTGCTCTTTGGCTCGATCATGGTTTTGTCATCACAAAGACCCCCAAAGCATCGGCCTGTCCGTACTGTGCTCCTGCAAAAATAGTATAAATTTTAAATCCCCCTTAGGCACGTCTCTATATGTTGGTTCGGCATCCAGCGAACACATATCTGATCTTCCATCTATCACGGGTACCTGAATGCCAGTTAAGTACACGGTCAACTTTTAATGATCAAACATTTCAATGTTATGCAAATTTAGTATCCACACCACTACTAGTGTTATTATGAATTTCAACGATTATAAAAAAGAACTTCTGGATGTATAGTATTCGGGTGCAATAATGTTAAATGGTCGAGACGTGTATATAACATTATGCTTTAGACATGGACAACTAAACTTTCGCACAGTTAATTTATAGGAAATATCGGTACAGATAGACAAAGTAACTCACTGATATTGAATTTGCTTCCACAGTCTCCATAGGAATAAAGAATGCGAGGATAAGGCCCTGGAAGGCGATCAAAGTCACATCCGGGAGACGGTCCACTGGGTGCATTCACCACTACCGTCAAGCCTTTGTAATTTGGGCAACTGTGTGCCTCTGTCACCATCTGGAAACGTCTTGTTGAGATTGAAGGTGGAAATGTTGATCTGTAGGATGTAGAAATCATTACAAGTTAAGGCAGTTTATTATTCAAAGATTTTACACCTCAGGTAAATATTTCCTTATATGGTTTAATATAATAATAAGAATAAAAAGGTGAAGAAAATGATGAAGATGATTACTAAAATTAACACTAGAAAAGTGATTAATGTTGTTCTTGTTAGTATTATTACTATCATTATTATTAGTAATAGTATTATCATCAGTATTAGTAGTAGTATTCTCAGTAGTAGTAATAATAGCATGTGTGTAATTTATAACATATATTTTCGTACACTCGATAGCGTTTGAATCCGAAGTAATGTTACCGATGTCATTTTATTGCACAATCGCCGGATTATTACTGGCGAGGTTATGAAACTACATGCGAAATACTAACATCTACGGTGGATGTAAAAGCATTTGAAAATGTCTTGATTATACTATTAAGTATCTATTTCGTTACTAAATCGACATAAATTCTACGATCTATGATCAGAAAGGTTAACATTTGCCTTAATACTGTTTGTATATCTGTTATAATTATGATAAATGGCTTGTATATGAGAATCCATAAACGTGCCATTAATAGTCTAATATCCGTTTAAACGGCTAAATTTTACTAAACACGGTACCAACGTTCGCAAATGGTCAGATATTTCATTTCTATCTTTGTCTACAAAGTATTCTTCTTTCATTTTAATTCTCTAATTGATTTTGATTCTGCATATTTGTGAAGATATAAAATGTATGTAACCGTTTACAATTAGGGCGTGTCCATACCCGGCAGATAGGTTCTAAATGTCACATCAATTAAAGCAACAAATGAAAACAAAGTTTATCATCTGCGATGGGGTAATTAAGATGTGCATAATACTACAAAATGCATTACATTTCAAATCGGGATTTCATTGACACTCTGCTCACCCAAATTCTATTTTCCTGAAATCGAATCATCCAGCCGCAACGGTTGTCTTTCTTTTGACAATGCATTTCATGCGTGACATCAATAATGACCTAAAGTTACCTATATACATTGTCAACAGATACACTTAAGCTATAATATTAAAATATGTAGTTCAGTACAACGAGAACTCACCCTTCAAGAGAAAAGTCTCCTGGCTCATGATCATCGTAAGTGGAGCAAGTGCAGCACGTGCTGTCTTGGAGCCTATAATTTGCAAACCAGGATTGGATGTCACTGTCAATGCCGTTGAACACATAGCTCTGCACTTCTACTCCGTTGTCGTACAAAACATACTTGACCTGTAATAATAATAATAATAATAATAATTCAATATATACACAAATAGCATTTAAATATTTATTTTATTAAGCAGCTTTCAGCCAATCTTAAATATTTGTATTCTTTCACAAATACACACAGCAGTATCTTTGCATCTTTTCTAATGTTTTCCTGCTCCAAACATGTTGTTGACATGATAATTCGTTTAGTCAACGTAATTTATATTTCATTATATGGAAAGTTTTCTTTCGTACACGGTATGTCCGCTTTTTGAAATCGAAAAGTATATACTCATCTTAACAATTTAATCATATATTCCAAGCAAAACTTCTTTTCTCAGCTCCCTGCGTGCTGCTTCAAATGTATTCAGTGCATGGATTCAAAAGTTATTCTCTAAAAGAGAAAGTCCCCATCTTTCTTAAGAGACTGCCTTCTTTCCATCTCAATTACTAGTCTTATTTTTGTTGTTGCTGCTGTAATGCTGATGTGATGTTGTTGTTCTGCTCTTTGCTCTTCTTGTTCGTGTTCTCTTTTGCATTATTATTTCTTGCATAACATTTCGCAACATTCACGTAAACATTCATTGTAGAAAGTTCACTATAACAAAATGTGCTGGAAAGGTTTCATATTTCATTTATCCCATGGGTCACTATTTGTAACCTTGCAAATATATTACCTTGACGACGGAGTCAGCCCAGTTATTCCCGTTGAAGGCAGTTGAATTTCTGTAATGCTTGGTACAACTTGCAATGGAAGCATCAGTTGGCGGCCAAACGGCACAAGGACTGGCGGAATCGGTGGTGATTTGGGAAATGTCAGCTCCTGTCCAAGCTTGGAAAATATCTCCACCAGTGCCTGGAGTACCTCGGAAAACCAGTCTGTAGAAATCTTCTGAATAGAGAAATCGCCTTTTAAGTTTTATACCAAAAATCCACTATATATTAAAATGGAAAGTATAACATCCATGCCATAGCCAACGATCGATTCAATGATATATAGAATTACAATTGTTTCTAAGTCTTGTTACCACATTATAACGTCCATTACTACAATGACATTTCAGAAGGAAGGTTATACTAATCGGATTAATATAGGTATTATATACATAAGTATTGCATACTGCATTAAAATCTGGACTTCAGTGACAGCTGAGTTTATTCCTTAGAAAGCTTCTTTGTTCAGGTTGATGATATGTTTTATAATATCCGAAAAGCCCTTAAATAAACGAATGCTTAAAACATCATTGAATTGTGCAGCTTATTTACTTTGGAAAACAAATGCCTCACTCAAAGACTCTGTTACGTGGCATTTCTCTGTGTACGTTGGAAAAGGTACATTATGGGACAAATGTTTATAATTGTTGAGTCCTGCACATCTCAAATTGTTTATCAAAACTTTCAATATATGAATAATTTCAGTTTTGTACCCCTTTAAAACCTACCTTTCTTTACCAATTTAGTAAATAGTAAATTCAGTTCAAATCAAAGCCTTTTATAAATGGCTATAGCGATAATATGAGGAAATAACCTTATCGTGTCATGTGTAGTCCTCTTCAGTAGATAAAGCTCTGTTGCTTCACTACAGGAGGGTCTCCTTTTTCCTAACTTTGTTTAAATATCTTCTCATTTCAAACCTGGATGGACGTATGTATACCTTTAGACAGTATTTATCAAAACATCAGCTCAGGTGTCCGGTTTGATATTACATTGTTGCCTTCCTATTTAATTCATTTTTCTATTTGATTTCAATTGTTGTATATTTGCAAATGTTTTTAAGGTTCATTCATTCATTGTTAAATGTGAACATTATACTACCCACAATAGTTACGACTAAACAAAGATGAATCAACGAATCAACTTATACTTCGACACACCGGATGAAATGTTAAATGTAATGTCTCGATTGTATCAAAATACTCACCAATATAGTTTAGCCTGTTGAATACGTAAAATAAACTTGATTATATTTAAAAGATTGCGGATTTTAAGTGCACGATCAATTTCCGTAATAGGAAAGATAGGTATTCTCAAATATAACTGAAAATGTGATCGATACCTAACTAAATCCATTCAAGAACTCTGAAGGATTATATACAGTATCATGACATGTAAGGCAGTAGGTTTTCTTTCAGATGATGACTTCTCGGAATGATGACACTGTGCTCTTTAATTAAATACACAACCATAAAATCTTTAAACTGTACATTATGTTCTGTCATTCTTCTGAGCTTGCACACTGTAAGCATGAAACGATTTTCAAATACGTCAGCTATGAGGTAATCACTATATTCTTTTATTCTGTTATGATGCAATTAATATAATAATTTGTATAGAAGATCTGTAAAAGTATGCAAAAGAAAATTATGCAGTGTTTGCATCAGTATTGTGATCATGCGGATTATTTAACATTTGCAAGTGTAGTCTCGCTTCATATATATATACAGATAGAGACAAGAGAGAGCAAAAAAGAGCGTTAAAGGAGGAACAGAAAGTACCTTCATTGTTGGAGCTTTGGAGAAGGCTAAGAATATCGTTCAGCTTGCCACAAATATCCATCAGCTTGTTGGTGAGATTCTGGCCCAATGCATCCAGGTCAATGTCCAGTTCTACTACTTGGTTATAAGTCGCATTAAGAAGTGCATATATGTTGTCCAAGTTATCAAGTCCATCTGAAAAGAAAACTGTATATATTACATAATATGTATATTACATAACATGTGTTTATGTATCTTGGTGTTTGTCCATCTCTGTCTCTCTCGCTTTGTCTTCGTGTTTATTAAATGTTGTGTATATTGTTTCTTCTTAATTCAGTTTGTTTGCTTTATTTTTAATCTCTGTATTTCAGAAAGATCTATTAGATTATATCCATCAACCATGAGAGGTGATTTGTTGACGTAGACTTCATGTAATCGCAAAAGCATGTAAGTATTTACTTTTCAACTGTCTTTTTGGGTCAATAGGCAAATCATTTAGATAATACAAATTGCTTCCCCCTGTAAATACACTTGGCTGGCTTGAGATGTCGACCAGGCTTGGTGTGCTCTTCTGCCTGTATTGATGAGGTGACTAATAGAGACAGGAGGCACGGGGACTCAGTGTATAACGTATCGGACTTTGGATGGAACGAGTATAGGTTAGAATTCTTCTATCGGATCAATCCATAGCGTCTTCTGTGCTTGGGCAAGGCTTTCTACTGAAATTACCTGCGCAATAAGTTTTACAATACCTTCAATCGAATTGTGATTGTAATTGAAATTCTCCAACTGTCGTCTTTCACCCGTATGACGACACGTGAGTGGAGGAAGAGAAGAATAAGACCAATATTTTGCAATGTTAAGATAAGGGCAAGATGACAAACATCAGTCCTTAACTCTCCTCCAATGTATTAGGACTTATTGTGCCGCAAACAAAAAAATGACAGACACACGCATGGCATCGCAAAACAAACGAGGGATACAACAATGATTTTGAAACTATATTTCCCGGCCAATAATAATAATAACAACAATAATAATAATAATAATAATAATAATAATAATAATAATTATGTTAATAACAATAATAATATGTTATTCAACGGAATCTGTTGCAGACCATTTTGATAGTTATGACGATGATGATAATGACGTTAATGATAATGTAGATGATAATAGTGATATTTCTTCAAACTATCTTACCTAGATTGTCTTCTATGTTAGACAGGAAGCCGACCAACTCACATATCTTGTAGTACGTGAGGTTATCGGGACCTCCACCAAAAGACCAATCGTCAAGGCATTGTTGGTACTCTGCTCTTACCTCAACCAAGGCAAAAAATAAAACTATTCCGATTCTCCCCAACATTTGAATTTTCTTCTTCAGAAAAGTGAAGCGATCACTCAGCTCGGTGTGTGACAAGTTAGCAACATTGTCTGTATTTATACTTTTAATCTCAACAAAAACACGCCCTTTCCATTAAAACCTTTCCACGTCATCCTACCGTATGTATATCGCAAAATCAAAACATTTCGTGTCACAGTCATTAATTGTTGACAATTCAGACTTTTAATATCTACATTCTGTGTACAGTAACAAAACAAATTCACCTGAGACTTTAAAAGTTTTTTTTATAACTATATTTGCGTAAGATGGCTACAGAGAAATAGTATTTCATCTTTCAACGAATATTTCAATAATTTGTTACAGGTTGTAAACTATATATTTATTATAACTATTTGTGAATATTCTTAATCATGATGGTAGTCTTATGAAATTTCAGCTAGTCCTTTACCATAATACTTAATTTCGCATTTTAAAATCAACGTGCATCATATTCTTTTAGTGGGAAAAGGATGTTTCAATCGTACACAACAGTTATCTTTTGTGGAGACGCGTGACACCAATCATAAACCTGAATATTACATAAGATTTCCACATCATTACAGAAGTGCCCTGATGCACTTGAGTAAACTGTTTGCAGTTGCAATAATGAAATTCGTATTTATCTGTTGAGGTAGATGCCTTTTTCAAATCATTGTTTCTTGACTACGGTTTAGAACTACTTTCTTTGCTAAACTAAACATCACTGTAATCACTCTCTCATCTTGTCCGCACCTTATTCTATTAATGTCAAAGTGGCTATTTCAGGTTGATTTTCAATCTGCTATTAAAATTAGATATAAAACATCTTTTCTCGGTATTACTTACGTGTGACTGAATATGTCTTACATCTACACACTTGAAGACACTATGTGACGTCAACAAACCAGTTTTACGTCCAACATTTACTGTGCGCTATACTAGCAAAAGTATAGATTTTAAAATTAGGACCTGTATACGTTCATTTCTGTAATGCAAGCTGAGGTTTCAAAGCTATCTCGAAAGGCGCAAAGGCGTCCCAGAAAGTATTAGCACCAATCATAAATGTGATGTATTTTGCATATCTTCTTACCACTTGTTTAAATTCCTGATTGAGAGAAGTCTACAAACGATATCTTGAGGTAGGTCAGAATACAATAATAACTTAAAATATAAGAAACCACTCTAAGGTGAGAAACAAGAAAGACACACACACATAAGAATGGGATGTGGAGTTTGAAGGCCTGAGGGTTTCTTTCTATTAACAAACTGAACTATCGTTGGTTTTAACTTGGAAATTCAAGTAATATAAAGCAATACGTAAATGTAGTTGATTATGCAAGAGTTAGTCCACAGTGGGGCTGACCAGGAAAAGTAATTCGCGTTTAACCTGAGCCGATAAAGATCGAAGCCTAGAACATTTCAAGAAAGAATATAAAGCATTTATTCTTGTCACCAGATTGTTCCAAATGTGATTTAAATAAGGCTGAGAATGGTAATAAATGGTCAAACACGAGTATAGACTAAAAACTAATTTAGCAAACGAGTCTTATCGTAATGAAATTGTGAGATTGCGGAGTGTTAGAATACGTGTTAATCATTGAAAATTTCTTATATAGGTGTATGAAGCGACTTGTACAGAAATAATATTACAAAAATCGTATTCTGTTTTGTGAAAGAAAGAAACTGGAACTAGGCTTAAATCTATAGTATAATGTTTGCATATTAAATTGTTCATGCGTGTCTTTCGCAATAGAATAATACTCTTTATCATGATGAAAATTCAAGTATTGCAAACAAATCGTTTCATTCAATTAGCCATGAATCGTACATTATATGACACCATTTAGGTCAATATCCTCGAGCGAAAATAAAATACTGTTTCCAAATAAAATCTTCTCGTATTTAACATCATTTTATCTCCTATAAAGTGCTCATAAAAGAAGCAAGTTATTGTCGATAAAATCCCTAAATGAGCTTATAACCAAGAACATTGTGTGAAGTAAATACATGACCGATAAACATTGATTTTAAGGCTGCTGAAAATAATACGTTTATCTTAAGCATCTATTGGATGAAACTATGTTAATAAATTTTACCATATCATTTGTTAATATTATACAGAATTCTTTATCTATCAATCAAGAATCATTCTGGTATCCGGTATTTGATGATATCTTAGATTAGGATGAAGCTAATACAAAGATTTTATGTTATAGTATAATATTATATTCACTCTTTGCATAAAATAGTAAACGTGATTGAATGAATCAGGTCAGAGTGATACTCCTTGCAATAAATTGTAATTCTTTGACGGGAAGGCAGTGAAGAACCTTTGAAGATACTAATAATGCTAACATTACATGATTCGGTACCTTACTAATATATTGAAATCCTTACCAAATCATAAACAAACAATTAGAAGTGAAACAAATGAACTTCCCACCAATGTACCCACATATTTCAGTCTTTAATAGAACAGAATCGGGAAACTCTTTCAGCTTAATTCAAACTTTTTCAGATCGGTCTTGGACTTGAGATATTGTTTGTCAATGGAGTAAATAAATTAAAATCTATTACCATATGTGTCTTAGAGGTTCGCAATGAAGGGCTGTCGGTGTTACATAGTATTATGAACAATAAAAGAAAATCCATTCTTACTAGCACTAAGTAAATGGGAGAGTTAAGGTAACAGTCCTGTCCAAATGTCAGAGAGTGTTTTGTAGATAGGATACAAGGGTATTAAAACAAATGTTAGAATTTAATTTCCAGCTGCTAATAAAAAACAAATAATTTTACTTGAAATGCCCAAAAGAAAACAAATCATTTTGTTTGAAAGACCTGAGAATTATTCCTATCAATCATCATTATTTTCTTCCATTAATACTCTTCAGAGTCGTTGAAACAGCTATAGGTATAGGTCACATTTATAATCACATGTATGACTATGCCAAGTTTGTAAATTTATGCAAGAAAGCAGCCTCGGCCATGATTTCCTGTTCAGACTCTGATAATCGTTATGTGGTCGCCTATTCAATGTCTGCTCTTTTTGAAGCTTTTCTTTGTTGCTGTTCTTTTTATAACTAAAGTCTAGAAACTAAGCGAAAAGATCACCATCATAAAATGAATGGAGAGCGTGACAAGGGATAGGAAATATAACGTATGGATAGGTTATACACATTTACTTATTACCGATGTCTTAACTTACTGTATCTCGTGTATTCTTGCCTATAAGCCCAATCGCGTATAAGCCGACCACCCAAATTAAACAGGTGTAAACACTATAAAGTGCATGACCCACGTATAAGCCGAACCACAACTCCGAGACATCACAAGATACACGCGGTAAGTTTTAAATGCATTTATTTAGGCCTACTGATATATTATCAAAAATTACATTTATACTTATCTCGGGGTTGGCAGATATGATTATTAAAAGAAAATGGTATAAACTTGTTTGAAAAGTAATTTATTTAGGTTTCTATTTTCTTAGTGTTTCCGCCTTATTTGGGTTTGTGTATAATTTCATCGAACGATGACCAAAACTGAGCAATCGCGAGTTCCTCTAACACTACTTTTCCCGTTTGACTCAATTAGTGTTTGTTTATGCATTATTGCATTGGACATTTAATATCAGTGCTCGAGTAATTCCGTTTTCTCTTTGCCTTGAAACTGTAAATTCTTAAATCATTAAAGAGTGATCTCAGTATGACAACACAAAGAACAACAATATCGTTTGATTTAATGCTCGCGATTAGGCTACTGAAGTATTCACATAATGGCACCACCGCATGTACATTGTAGGTTTCAACACGCGCTGAATGAAGTACATCCCTTGGAATCGAATCATGGCACCACAGCACTAAATTTTAATGATATCTCCAAAATACAATAATGCCGTATTAGAAATAATGCTTTAAAAATTATCCTAATACCGTAAATGCTGAGTTGTAGTTTGCTTCGATGTAAGCGACCTTACACCATATCTGTCAAATCTCACGCCGAGAGAAAAAAACCCACCTGATTTATGGGGTCACTCCACGTCTACCTCCCACTGTCATAATGTCTCCCCATTATTACATTATATCTTAGATTTTCATTTCTCCTAAAAAAAGAAAAGTGCTACATAAATAGATATATCGTATACAATCCATGATACCCATGTTTTGTTGTATCGTCTGTGAATATTGTTGTTACAAATCATTACTTTACTAGAGAGAATTCGCTTCTTTACTAAATAGAATGTTACGTTTAAACATTATTCACGTAAATTTAGGATTTTTTTTCCTCTACAATAATAAAAAAATAAAAAGAACAGCCGGAACAAAAATAAACCACAACAATAAAATTTCGACAATTACAGTAATTTCAATCCCAAGAATGATCATAACAATGCTGTAACTCTATGTGCTATAGCGCTATTCCCACCAAAGAAATTTAAAAGAGTGAACACCTGGCATTTTTATACCGTATATACGAATGTTAATTACTATTGCTAAATTAAAAGAAGGAATGAAAATGCATACCACGCAGCATGTGTGTCTCAAAATAATCATTCAGAATACATACGTTTTATAGTAAAAAATGCTAAACGCCTAAAGAGTTGACAATAAGGGAATAAGGTAGGATATACATGGAGAAAATCGTTGCCACATGTATGGTACCGCAAGGCTGCTTATTTTGGTACCTTTAGTTTAGACTAACGAACAGGACTCCGCCTTTTCTGTGAGCAAAAAGGGGAGAAATAAGTGCTGGTCTACCTTCAGTTCAACAAAATTTGGAACCCTTTATTTGCCAATCAATTGCTGGTGCTTGCATAACATAGTAGTGTAGAAAATGGTTCATTTGAATTATGAATTTCACAAAATAGTTGCATCGATAAGGATTAACGTTTAATTAGTTGCGCTGGCATTCTTGCTGTTTTATTTAAGACAAAGCTTTAGCTATTGTGCCTTTTGGCCAAAACGGGGTCGCTATTGCTAATTCTGGCTAAAATCCCCTTTACTCCCAAGCTGTCAGTTTTGAGTAGGGTAGTGTCTGTTTCTTGGGTAAAGGACAAATTTTCCAATTCCCCATTCTGTAGTCCTTCTATCTCATTAATTGCTATTCCTTTAAGTGTTGTAAGAATTTTAGCCTGTTTCGGGTAATTGTCTACTTTCCCAAAATCCAGTGTTTGACACCCTTCAGGGTGATATGCAACCAATCTCTGTTGCCCTTCTCCCCACTCTAGCCTTGTATTGAAATAATATTTAATCCTGTGCCTATTTGGCGCTCTTCTTGAGTCACTTGCATGGCTTGTGTTCTCATGTTTTGATGATGAATAGATCTCACTCTGCAATTCAAATAAGTTCTGGAGTGAGCAGGTCTCACACTAATATTACACTACAAAAGTTAAATAGACAAAATGAAAAGCACGTTTAGTTGAAAATTGAAAATTGGGTAAACTTGAAAAACATATGAAAATTGAAACTGACAAGTGAAGATTGAAAAATGAAAAGACTACATCCATCCAATTGTGAGGAAAACTACAAAAATGCAAAATTACAAAATTCACACAAACAAAATCAAAATTCAGAAAAGAACTGCATAAAATTGCATAAAACGAACAAATGAAGCCTACAGCTAAGTGTAAGTGCCCACTTGCTCTATCCTGTGTACTTCCTTGCAGTTTGCTTTGTGCGTGCCCCCACCCCGCACTCCCCACCCTTACAAGTGTGGGTGTGTAGAATTGGCCCGACGTGCCTCACCATGTGCGGAAGAGGCGACTAAATAGAGACAACCTGTTTGACGTGGGTTGCGAGCCGAGTCGGGGAGGAAAGGATACTGGCAGTTGAGCAGAGGCTTTCCGATGCAATACACTACTTTGGCCTCTATATCTTCTAGACGGGTGGTCGGGATGGACCCGGTCTCGACAAATCGGCTGATATAGGAAGTCTTTATTTACTCTCTCACCTTCTTGACCTTTCTCCTCGTATCTCTCCTGATACCACCGTTGCCCGTACAGACTGTTCTTTTAACATTCCCTTTCCCAAGTCGTAGAAGACTTCTTAGAAGGCGGTGGCTTAATGGGTCAATCAGGATGTAATTTTACCGACCCTAGAAGGCGGTGGCTTCACGGGTCAATCATAGGTAATTTTATCGACTGAGTATAGCATATGTGTATCCCTGATATTTGCAAAGTCTCCCCTTGCAGGCCTCCACGATGGGCGGGGAGCACGGGTGATGAAATTTAATCAATCCAACATGGAAATCTAAAGAAAAATCAAATCAAACGTACCTAAACTGGATCTGAGTCAGATGACGAACCATGTAGTGTGGAGTCATTTGCACGCTTCATGGTCATACAGTCTAAAGATGCAACAAAACCGATTACCTCACTATCTCCGTTTGTCATTGACAAGACAATCACAGGATCGACAGGTACACCAAAAAGTGTCAAAGTTGAAATCAGGTTTTCTTCTTATTGCGTGTGAGCGACGAGGTCAAACAGAAAACATCAAGAAGAAAAAAAAAATTCTTCTTCGAATTCCTAGTGAACTCGTTCTCTCACACCACACTCAATACGTTCAGTGGCGTGATTTGCTGTCGTGACTTGGCTGGAGTCAGCGACACAGTTATCATAGAAAGGATGCAAAACGAAAGTGTCACTGCAGTCCGTAGAATAGGTATTACACGTAATAACAATGTGCAGGACACCAACAGCATAGTACTCACTTCAACAAACCAAAAGTACCCAAAGTGGTTAAAGTTGGCTTTTTGCAAGTGAAGGTCGAGATTTACATTCCAAACCCCAATTCGGTGCTATAAGTGTCAGAAATACGGCCACCACGAAGACCGCTGCTCGAATGCCAAATATGTGGCCGATGGGGAGACCATTGTTATCAGGAATCTGATTGTAGAGCAACTCTGCATTGTGTCAACTGTGCAAAGGAGTACCACGCCAGTTCAAAGGCTTGTGATACCTGGAAACAGGAAAAGGAAATAAAAAGGGTAAAATACACATCTAACATTCCCTATTCAGAAGCCAGAAAACTCGTACAGGCCAAAACAGCCCATCCTGGTCCATCCTTCTCCACCGCAGTGAAGGAAGAAACGAAAACAACAAAGAACGCTCAAACACAGAGAGATCCATCAGATTCAACACCAAGCTCGGATAAATACGGCATCTGCTCAAACTAATTTCAATAATACTCAGCCACCGAAATCACCAAGAAATAAAAACAAATCACAAGGAGATAGACAGTAAAAGGGATCTGACCCCATCAAACTCTATAACAGGTTTGGAAATATAGAGAGGATGGATGCAGAAGGAACTGCTTCATGTGCTCAAGGTGGCTCCAGAACTACTAACACAAAATACACCCCTTTAATTCCTCAAGATATAAAACCACACAGATTGCCTCCACAAAAGGTCTGACGTAGCTCCACAATCTTCAGTTTAAACATACAGAGAAGAACACCATCATACAATGGAACTAACGACGACTTAAAGCGAACTACAATGATATTCTTTTGCTTCTAGATGAACATGATCCTGCGGTACTATGCCTCCAGGAAATATTCTTGAAAGATACGGACATCACACTTAACAATTCCATCCTCTTAAACACCTACTGTAAAAATGGTGACAGGGCCTCAGGACGAGTTTCTGTTGTTGTGAAATGTAAATCCCCTCATAGCGTCATCCCTTTAAACACAGATGTGCAAGCCATTCCTGTCAGCGTCACTCTGCGTCCAGTGATTACCCTTTGTTATATTTACTTACCACCAAACACCAACCTAGTACAAAACGATTTAGACAAACTTGTTCAACAACTTCCCTCACCATTTGTTTCACTCGGGGATTTTAATGCCCATAACATTTCATGGGGATCAAATCATATTAGTGACAGAGACCACAAGGTAGAGGACTGCAGAAGAATCCCAAATCCTCACTAAAAGAACCCCAAAACTGTGGTTCACCAAAGAATATAAAGAGGCCAGCAGACAACGCCGAGAAGCACTGAAAAAAAATAATAATTGTACAACGCCCGAAAATATATCTAGGTATCGTATTGTTCGGGCTAAAGCCCGTAGCACGATTAAGGAAAGTAAAAGAGCATCAGCAAAAAATATGGTTCAACTTTAAATGCTCGTTCCTCTATAACGAAGGTGTGGGACACTATCCGCAAAATAAATGGAAAGGGAACACACAATTCCTTTCGACATCTCAAAGTAAACAACAAGAATTTCAATTCCAAACTTGACATAGTTAATATACTTGCTAATAGTTTCTCTAAATATTCTTCATTGTCTAATTATTCATAAGCTTTCCGAAGATTAAAAACTCAAAAAGCAAAGACATGGCTGAAATTCACATCGATAACTCAGAAAGTTATAATCGACCATTTTCACTTTTTGACCTTATCGAATCTCTGAATAAGGACCAAGATACATCCACAGGGCCTGACGAAATACATTACCAGTTTTTGAAACACCTTCTAGAAACATTCTGACAGTTCTTTGGAAATATTGAATGATTTATGGATTACTTGTAATGTGCCAAAACTTTGAAGAGAAGCAACAGTAATACCAGTTCCCAAACCAGGTAAAGATAGCACAGATCCTAACAAACTATCGACCCATTGCTCTTATTAGCTGCGTATGAAAAACAATGGGACGAATGATCCATTCTCGGCTTGCATGGTACTTGGAAATTAACAATTTAATATCTCCTTTCCAAAGTGGCTGTCGTTATGGCCGGAGCACCAATGATCATCTGGTTAGACTGGAAACATTTATTCGCGACGCATTTATCAAGAAGGAATATTTGGTAGCATTTTACATTGAGTTAGAAAAGGCCTATGGCACGACATGGAAGTACGGGATACTGAATGACCTGCACGATCTGGTGCTAAAAGGCCGTCTGTCCTCTTTCATATCAAAATTTCTCTCCGACAGAGAATTCAAGGTACGATTGGGCTCTACCCTTTCTGATTTACATGAGCAAGAGATGGGTGTGACGCAGGTCAGTATGTTATCTGTGACGCTTTTCAACATAAAAATCAATCGTATCACCAAGTTTTTGCTCCTCGTGTGGATTGCTCGTCATACGTTGATGATTTTCTAATATACTATCGATCAAAGTACATGCATACGATTGAAAGACAACTACAGCAAAATATAAACAAGATTAAAATTGGGCTATTACTAACGCTTTCAAATTCTCGAGATCCAAAAGGGTGTGTATGGATTTCTGTCAGTTATAAAACTATCATGACGAACCTAAACTCACGCTGGACGGGATACCTATTACAGTTGTTGAGGAAACAAAGTTTTTAGGTATTATCTTCGACAGAAAACTGACTTTTATTCCACACCTAAAGAACTTGAAAGGTAAATGTTTAAAATCTTTAGATCTACTTAAAGTAGTAGCGCACACTGACTAGGGTGCTGATAGAAAAGTCATCTTCTATTTGTATACAACGTTTATTCGATCCAATGTAGACTATGGTTGCGTTGTTTATGGTTCAGCCAGAAAGTCATATTTGAAAATGTTTGATCCAATCTATCATCATTGAGTACGCCCCGCTCTGGGAGCATTCAACATATCCCCGTGTGAAAGCCTCCTCGCTTTCCGCATAGTATGCTCTGAAATTAATATCAAATCATCTGAATCCTGCTTTTCCGGCTGTTTTTCAACCCAAGTAAAAAAACCTATACGAAAATAAACCAAACGCCATACCTTCCTTTGGCATTAAGATATCACCCATCATTGACAGTACCAAAGTTGATCTTACTAAAATTCAGAAAAATGTCCATCTCCGAAACACATCCTTGGATACATAAACAAAAAGAAAAAGCTGAGACAAACCCGTCCATGTTCCATAACACTTATCATGAACTCCTCAACGAATTCGAAAACTACACAAGAATATATCGTGATGGACCAATGGGTGAGGCAAAAGCTGCTGTAGCCTTTGTTTGTGGAAAACACAAAAACAAAAGCAAGCTCGCTGACAAAAGGTACATCAGTTTTTTCTGACGAAATCAGTGTAATAGTCCTTGCGTTGCATTATATCGAAAACAAAGGTATTTTAAACAGCATCATCGTCTCCGACTCACTATTAGTACTTCAGTCACTACAGAATAGAAAACTGGAGAACCCATTATTGACCAATATTCTCGTCAAAAATACCTAACTGACTTTCCCACAATATAATATACTGTTGGTTACCCAGCCATATTGTTATAAAAGGTAATGAAAAAGCAGATCGCGGTGCTAAAATGGCGCTCTCCCTCGAACTATTTGAATTTTAAATATCGTGTACAGATTTTAAACCTAGTATCAAAATGTCCTTACGTCAGAAGTGGCATGCATCGTGGAGTGATGCAGTGAATAGCAATCAAGCCAACCCTAGGAAAATGGACTCCTTCCTACAGAACCATCCGTAGGAAAGAGGAAGTCATTGCAAGAATTCGAATTGGTCAGACTTATATAACCCACTCCCACATACTAAAAGGTGAAGACTCACCAGAGTGCGTTACTTGCAATGAACCATTCACTGCTGAGCACATTATGACAGTGTTTCGACCTGCAACCTACGCGCGATCAGTACTACAATGTGCATGACATGGAGGAACATTTTGATACAATAAAGGTAAATTGTGTTATAGAATTCTTAAAATAAGTAAACATTTACTCTGAACTATAACTTTCATGCCATCACGTTGAGATGATTTATGTAAAGTATATACCGTCCCTTACATTCAATACCTTTTCATCTGTCATCATTACGATACACCATTTACATTCCCCGTTAATTAGGAAGCTTTATTTATTACCATTTCCATCTTGTCGTTTTACATTCAACTTCTTGGTTTTATATCGCTGGTTGATACGAAACCTTTAACCACTTTTAAATAACCCTATATATAACCTTTTGTATGGCGCTAAATAGCATAATCGTGTTGATGCACTGTAAAATATAATCAATCAATTTGTGCGTGCCATTGCCGACGATAAAACAGACTTTACCTCTCAAGAATGAGTATCAGAAGAAGAATGGATATGCGGTAATGAAGGCCAATATTGAAAGCGGTCATGAACCTGGCACTCTCACTCGTTCTCTCACTCTCTCCGTCTCTCTCTCCGTCTCTCTCTCTTTCTCTCTCTCTTTCTACTACGCACACACATACAAAAACACTGACAACACAAGACCGTTCGCTACACAACGTATATCAATAGACGTGGCATAACTGAATGACTTCAGTCCATAATTAGCATATTAGACTTCTCTAAACTTCCACAGTGGCCTTAATAAGACTTTTAAAGCAACTGCTTCCTCCACTCCCTCAACCCACGTTTGATATGGTTTAATGACTGAAGGAGCACTGTCAGACTTTGAGTTTAATTTATTTTATTTAATAAAGATTTGCAAAAACGAATAATTAAGTGCAGTAACCACAAATGATGATATTCACAATTTTCTTAATACTAACTGAACTTCATTTACGTGTTAGTGCTAAAATGTAGTTCGTTGAACCGATTGTCAAGAATATTTAGCAGTTACTGGTATTCACCTGATGGCACTTGACTAATTCATTACACCTTATGTGAAATATTGATAATAACTGTTAATAGCAATTATTGTTAGATAAATGGGGAATAAGGCGGAATAAAATACATTAGCTTCATCAATGGCCTGTCGAGGTCCTGGCTATGACTTTTGTCTCACAGACCTAATAACGAAATGCACTATTATTTGACTTGTGTAATAAATGCAGCTGTATATGTAGAACTGTCTTAGGAAATAATTATACAGTTTTGCTTCTGTTCTGTGTTATTGGAGGAACCCTGACGTTGCGGTTCATATCTGACGGTTCAGCAACCGTGCGGCCCAATAGAAAAACCGCTCAATTATTTCTCTTTAAAGATAGCAAAACAAGGATATGTTTGATTTAAATCGCAGCACCTGAAGTAAAACAAAATATATAGAAAGGGCTTTTCGGAGATATTCGAAAAGCATAGCAGTTGTGAATATTGTATCATTCCTTATCTCGCCTGCAAGTTATTGGACTATTCCAACTTTGGTATACTCCCTCGTTGGCATTGATATGATTTCGCCGGATGTATTGCTTGATGAAATCACAGGAGAAAGCATACATTCCGAACAGTTCTGAAGTTAAATACAGATGCATAATCTATTTGACAGCATTTCTCCAGACAATGTATCTTGACGTTCTCAAATCCAAAATCTAAAACGTGATGCATATAATTTATTGAGATTCATTCATTGATCTTGAGAAATGTTTAGACATATCTTGTTGCACCTTCCTGATGATTCCCCAGTCAATCATCGATTGATAGAAGAATCAACCGATTGTGAAGATAAAGGTGGTTCTACAGTTAATCGTGGATGGATAGAAGAATAGACGAGGTGTGAAGATAAAGGTGATTCTGCAGTAAAACTGTTTAACCGTTCTTTTTTCTCGAACCTGTTTTATTTATTAGGTTCATTATAAATGTAAGAACATAAATGTAGCTTCTCTTCTTGTTTCTTATCTCTATCCCTCCTCTCCCTCTCTATCATTCTTTATGTATTGTGAAAATCAGAGGTCTAAATTATAAAGAGATGTACACATATCTCAAAACAGTGTTAACTGCACCTTTCCATTCTATCCATACAATGTTCAATAAGTACAAGCATTGAAACATCAAAAGATAGATAGCCGGCTATGGTGTTATCCTAATAAGCCTACTACCGACGACATATTCTTGTAAGGACAGTCGACGATATATGTAAGCCTGTCACGAACCTGAAATACCAGTATCTGGTTTTATCAGTCTACGCTCGCATAACAACACATTTATGACGCGTATTGTATATTAATTAGAACTTGATGAGACAATATGCAGTGGGAAACGGGTATTTAGTTTCTTTCCTGGGAAAAAATGAACCCAGCCTAGAGCATAGAAGAAAGGCAGACTTTTCAGAAATTTCATTTAAAGTAAATTAGA
This sequence comes from Sinohyriopsis cumingii, assembly GCA_028554795.2. Lineage (NCBI taxonomy): Eukaryota > Metazoa > Mollusca > Bivalvia > Unionida > Unionidae > Sinohyriopsis > Sinohyriopsis cumingii. The sequence continues at coordinate 56,094,768 of CM068828.1, forward strand.
AAGTGACATTGTCATCTTAACGTTCTCCAGGCCATAATAAAAACAAACCGGAAAGGTTATATCTATATAAGGGAGTAATGTAGCATTACTCCAAGCACTGGCCTAAGGAGAATTGCTCTAAAGACTATATACTTATAAATATATATATATATTATTACGAGGATGTATATTAAGATCCCTATGGTTGACGAATGTAAGGACACTAATTACCACTAATAGTACTAGGACTATTCCAACCTTACCGCTAAACAAGCATATCAATAATTCGCTCCATATTGGGTTTCTGCTTGGTATCGAACCTAGGACCTCTGAATGCGAGATAAGACAACTATCGCCTGCCTGCACGTTCCAGCACGCATACTACCACGGCCACCTCCACATCACCAAAAAATGATGTTTCGGTTGCCGTTCATATACGGTACTAGAACGTGCAGACACTCTCGAAACTTTAGATATATATATATCGTATGTCCTAAGATACCTTGGCACTGGCAAAGTTAGGTTATATCTATATAAGGGAGTAATGTAGCATTACTCCAAGCACTGGCCTAAGGAGAATTACTCTAAAGACTATATACTTATAAATATATATATTTTATTACGAGGATGTATATTAAGATCCCTATGGTTGACGAATGTAAGGACATTAATTACCACTAATAGTACTAGGACTATTCCAACCTTACCGCTAAACAAGCATATCAATAATTCGCTCCATATTGGGTTTCTGCTTGGTATCGAACCTAGGACCTCTGAATGCGAGATAAGACAACTATCGCCTGCCTGCACGTTCCAGCACGCATACTACCACGGCCACCTCCACATCACCATCACTTTTCAGAAATTTCATTTAAAGTAAATTAGAAAGTGACATTGTCATCTTAACGTTCTCCAGGCCATAATAAAAACAAACCGGAAAGGTTAGTGAGGGATATATGTAGTCGAGATTCATAATTATAGTGAAAAGAGATGGGATCATTTATACACCCGCTGTTTCTACGTTAGATGCATAAAAAATATTGGAAAGATGGAGAAAAATGCGTAGGCTGTACTGAAGAGAAATTGCATTATATGTGTATGTCATATCTAGTCTGCTCTTTTAATAACAAAAACCTTGTTTTCGTCAGCAAATGTAAATAAAATTATTTTATCTTGTATGTTAGGTCTATTTCACCTCTAGGAATGAAGGTATTGTATTCAGCATTCTTTATGTCAAAAGTAATAGTCATTATAATAATAATAATGTCATTGGTTTCACTTCTCGCTGAATATAGACGTTGAACCTTATGTATTTTGTTTTTGACATATCCTTTTGGGTTAGTAAAGTTGTCTTCTTTGAATGTTATATTCCTGGGCTCAGTCCACCACTCTTTCTTATCGGTTTAGTTCTCCCTCTAATAACTTACAAATTACTAATATGCTGTTTGAGAACGATCTCCTTTATTTGATATCAAATGTACTTCAGAGAGTACCATTAAAAACAAATAAAGTTCTTCTAGGGATTTAAGAGCCTCGCTCGCTGATTAGTTAATAAACCTGACAAACTGGAAAATGGGGTGAAGGTTTAAATACTACCATCGGATTATCATAAGTCGGTGTCCTCTGGCAGCTATTAAGACAATCGTCTCTAATTGCCTCGGCATTAAGGAACCTACTAGTGATGTATAAAATACCTAACCAAACTAATGGAGATCAAAGAGAGAAACCACGATTGTCATATTGACCTCATATGCTTTAGTGAGAATTGTTCACGGCGCATATTACAGATTTAGGAAATAAAAAACAAGAAAGAGTGTATGCTCAATAATTTTTACTCTCGGAGAAGAAACAGTTTTAAGAAAACGTTGTTCCGAATGTCATTGCATATGGACAGGTCCTTGAGAAAGAATATGATAATGAAAAAGTTAATTAGGATGAAGCAAATATTAATAGAATCAAAACAAACAATTCTGAAGGTCAATCGCATGTTTTCTCCGGTGCTCTTTGGCTCGATCATGGTTTTGTCATCACAAAGACCCCCAAAGCATCGGCCTGTCCGTACTGTGCTCCTGCAAAAATAGTGTAAATTTTAAATCCCCCTTAGGCACGTCTCTATATGTTGGTTCGGCATCCAGGGAACACATATCTGATCTTTCATCTATCACGGGTACCTGAATGCCAGTTAAGTACACGGTCAACTTTTAATGATCAAACAATGTTACGCAAATTTAGTATCCACACCACTACTAGTGTTATTATGAATTTCAACGATTATAAAAAAGAACTTCTGGATGTATAGTATTCGGGTGCAATAATGTTAAATGGTCGATACGTGTATATAACATTATGCTTTAGACATGGACAACTAAACTTTCGCACGGTTAATTTATAGGAAATATCGGTACAGATAGACAAAGTAACTCACTGATATTGAATTTGCTTCCACAGTCTCCATAGGAATAAAGAATGCGAGGATAAGGCCCTGGAAGGCGGTCAAAGTCACATCCGGGAGACGGTCCACTGGGTGCATTCACCACTACCGTCAAGCCTTTGTAATTTGGGCAACTGTGGGCCTCTGTCACCATCTGGAAACGTCTTGTTGAGATTGAAGGTGGAAATGTTGATCTGTAGGATGTAGAAATCATTACAAGTTAAGGCAGTTTATTATTCAAAGATTTTACACCTCAGGTAAATATTTCCTTATATGGTTTAATATAATAATAAGAATAAAAAGATGAAGAAAATGATGAAGATGATTACTAAAATTAATACTAGAAAAGTGATTAATGTTGTTCTTGTTAGTATTATTACTATCATTATTATTAGTAATAGTATTATCATCAGTATTAGTAGTAGTATTCTCAGTAGTAGTAATAATAGCATGTGTGTAATTTATAACATATATTTTCGTACACTCGATAGCGTTTGAATCCGAAGTAATGTTACCGATGTCATTTTATTGCACAATCGCCGGATTATTACTGGCGAGGTTATGAAACTACATGCGAAATACAAACATCTACGGTGGATGTAAAAGCATTTGAAAATGTCTTGATTATACTATTAAGTATCTATTTCGTTACTAAATCGACATAAATTCTACGATCTATGATCAGAAAAGTTAACATTTGCCTTAATACTGTTTGTATATCTGTTATAATTATGATAAATGGCTTGTATATGAGAATCCATAAACGTGCCATTAATAGTCTAATATCCGTTTAAACGGCAAATTTTACTAAACACGGTACCAACGTTCGCAAATGGTCAGATATTTCATTTCTATCTTTGTCTACAAAGTATTCTTCTTTCATTTTAATTCTCTAATTGATTTTGATTCTGCATATTTGTGAAGATATAAAATGTATGTAACCGTTTACATTTAGGGCGTGTCCATACCCGGCAGATAGGTTCTAAATGTCACATCAATTAAAGCAACAAATGAAAACAAAGTTTATCATCTGGGATGGGGTAATTAAGATGTGCATAATACTACAAAATGCATTACATTTCAAATCGGGATTTCATTGACACTGTGCTCACCCAAATTCTATTTTCCTGAAATCGAATCATCCAGCCGCAACGGTTGTTTTTCTTTTGACAATGCATTTCATGCGTGACATCAATAATGACCTAAAGTTACCTATATACATTGTCAACAGATACACTTAAGCTATAATATTAAAATATGTAGTTCAGTACAACGAGAACTCACCCTTCAAGAGAAAAGTCTCCTGGCTCATGATCATCGTAAGTGGAGCAAGTGCAGCACGTGCTGTCTTGGAGCCTGTAACTTGCAAACCAGGATTGGATGTCACTGTCAATGCCGTTGAACACATAGCTCTGCACTTCTACTCCGTTGTCGTACAAAACATACTTGACCTGTAATAATAATAATAATAATAATAATTCAATATATACACAAATGGTATTTAAATATTTATTTTATTAAGCAGCTTTGAGCCAATCTTTAATATTTGTATTCTTTCACAAATACACACAGCAGTATCTTTGCATTTTTTCTAATGTTCTCCTGTTCTAGACATGTTGTTCACATGATAGTTCGTTTAGTCAACGTAATTTATATTTCATTATATGGAAAGTTTTCTTTCGTACACGGTATTTCCGCTTTTTGAAATCGAAAAGTGCATACTCATCTTAACAATTTAATCATATATTCCAAGCAAAACTTCTTTTCTCAACGCTCTGCGTGCTACTTCAAATGTATTCAGTGCATGGATTCAAAAGTTATTCTCTAAAAGGAAAATGCCCGATCTTGTCTTAAGAGACTGCCTTCTTTCCATCTCAATGACTAGTCTTATTTTTGTTGTTGCTGCTGTAATGCTGATTTAATGTTGTTGTTCTGCTCTTTGCTCTTCTTGTTCGTGTTCTCTTTTGTATTATTATTTCTTGCATAACATTTCGCAACATTCACGTACAAATTCATTGTAGAAAGTTCACTATAACAAAATCTGCTGGAAAGGTTTTATATTTCATTTCTCCCATGGGTCACTATTTGTATCCTTGCAAATATATTACCTTGACGACGGAGTCAGCCCAGTTATTCCCGTTGAAGGCAGTTGAATTTCGGTAATGCTTAGTACAACTTGCAATGGAAGCATCAGTTGGGGGCCAAACGGCACAAGGACTGGCGGAATCGGTGGTAATTTGGGAAATGTCAGCTCCTGTCCAAGCTTGGAAAATATCTGCACCAGTGCCTGGAGTACCTCGAAAAACCAGTCTATAGAAATCTTCTAAATAGAGAAATCGCCTTTAAGTTTTATACCAAAAATCCACTATATATTAAAATGGAAAGTATAACATCTATGCCATAGTCAACGATCGATTCAATGATATATAGAATTACAATTGTTTCTAAGTCTTGTTACCTCATTATAACGTCCATTACTACAATGATATTTCAGAAGGAAGGTTATACTAATCGGATTAATATGGGTATTATATATATATATATATGTATTGCATACTGCATTAAAATCTGGACTTCAGTGACAGCTGAGTTTATTCCTTAGAAAGCTTCTTTGTTCAGGTTGATGATATGTTTTATAATATCCGAAAAGCCCTTAAATAAACCAATGCTAAAAACATTGAATTGTGCAGCGTATTTACTTTTGAAAACAAATGATTCACTCAAAGACTCTGTTACGTGGCATTTCTCTGTGTACGTTGGAAAGGGTACATTATGGGACAAATGTTTATAATTGTTGAGTCCCGCGCATCTCAAGTTGTGTATCAAAATTTTCAATATATGAATAATTTCAGTTTTGTACCCCTTTAAAACTTACCTTTCTTTAGCAAATTAGTAAATGGTAAATTCATTTCAAATCAAAGCCTTTTATAATTGCCTATAGCGATAATCTGAAGAAATAACCTTATTATGTCATGTGTAGTCCTCTTCAGTAGATAAAGCTCTGTTGCTTCACTACAGGAAGGTCTTCTTTTTCCTAACTTTGTTTAAATATCTTCTCATTTCAAACCTGGATGGACGTATGTATACCTTTAGACAGTATTTATCAAAACATCAGCTCAGGTGTCCGGTTTGATATTACATTGTTGCCTTCCTATTTAATTCATTTTTTTATTTGATTTCAATTGTTTTATGTTTGCAAATGTTTTTAAGGTTCATTCATTCATTGTTAGATCTGAACATTATACAACCCACAACAGTTACGACTAAACAAAGATAAATCAACGAATCAACTTATACTTCGACACACCGGATGAAATGTTAAATGTAATGTCTCGATTGTATCAAAATACTCACCAATATAGTTTAGCCTGTTGAATACGTAAAATAAACTTGATTATATTAAAAAGATTGCAGAGTTTAAGTGCACGATCAATTTCCGTAATAGGAAAGATAGGTATTCTCAAATATAACTGAAAATGTGATCGATACCTAACTAAAACCATTCAAGAACTCTGAAGGATTATATACAGTATCATGACATGTAAGGCAGTAGTTCTTCTTTCAGATGATTACGTCTGGGAATGATGACACTGTGCTCTTTAATTAAATACACGACCATAAAATCTTTAAACTTTACATTATGTTCTGTCATTCTTCCGAGCTTGCACACTGTAATCATGAAAAGATTTTCAAATACGTCAGCTATGAGGAAATCACTATTTTCTTTTCATTCTGTGATGATGCAATGAATATAATAAATTGTATAGAAGACCTGTAAAAGTATGCAAAAGAAAAGTATACAGTGTTTGCATCAGTATTGTGATCATGCTGATTATTTAACATTTGCAAGTGTAGTCTCGCTTCATAGATATACACACAGAGACAAGAGAGAGCAAAATAAAGCGATAAAGGAGGAACAGAAAGTACCTTCATTGTTGGAGCTTTGGAGAAGGCCAAGGATATCGTTAAGCTTGCCACAAATATCCATCAGCTTGTTGGTGAGATTCTGGCCCAATGCATCCAGATCAATGTCCAGTTCTACTACTTGGTTATAAGTCGCATTAAGAAGTGCATATATGTCGTCCAAGTTATCAAGTCCATCTGAAAATAAAACTGTATATATTACATAACATGTATTTATGTATCTTGGTGTTTGTCCATCTCTGTCTCTTTTGCCTTGTCTTTGTGTTTATTAAATGTTGTGTGTATTGTTTCTTCTTAATTCAGTTTGTTTGCTTTATTTTTAATCTCTGTATTTCAGAAAGTATCGTTGTTAAAACCTATCAGATTATATCCATCAACCATGAGAGGTGATTTGTTGACGTAGACTTCATGTAATCACAAAAGTATTTACTTTTCAACTGTCTGTTTGGGTCAATAGGCAAATCAATTAGATTATACAAATTGCTTCCTCCTGTAAATACCCTTGGCTGGCTTGGGATCGACCAGGCTTGATGTGCTCTTCTGCCTGTCTTGGTGAGGTGACTAATAGAGACAGGAGGCACGGGGACTCAGTGTATAACGTATCGGACTTTGGATGGAACGAGTATAGGTTAGAATTCTTCTATCGGATCAATCCAGAGAGTCTTCTGTGCTTATGCAAGGCGTTCTACTCAAATTACCTCCGCATTAAGTTTTACAATATTTTCAATTGAATTGTGATTGTAATTGAAATTCTCCGGCTGTCGTCTTTGACCCGTTTGAAGACACGTGAGTGGAGGAAGAGAAGAATGAGACCAATATTCTGCAATGTTAAGATACGGGCAAGATGACAAACATGAGTCCTTAACTGTCCTCCAATGTATTAGGACGGATTGTGCCGCAGAAAATGACAGACAGACGCGTATCATCGCAAAACAAACGAAGGATACAACAATAATTTTGAAACTATATTTCCCGGCCAATAATATAATAATATTAATAATAATAATAATAATAATAATAATAATAATAATAATGAGAAAATGTTATTCAGTGGAAACTGTTGTAGACCATTTTGATAGCTATGACGATGATGATAACGACGTTAATGATAATGTAGATGATAATAGTGATATTTCTTCAAACTATCTTACCTAGATCGTCTTCTATGTTAGACAGGAAGCCGACCAACTCACATATCTTGTAGTACGTGAGGTTATTGGGACCTCCACCAAAAGACCAATCGTCAAGGCATTGTTGGTATTCTGTTCTTACCTCAACCAAGGCAAAAAATAAAACTATTCCGATTCTCCCCAACATTTTAGTTTTTCTTCAGAAATGTGAAATGATCACTCAGCTCAATGTGTGACAAATTAGCAACGTTGTATGTATTTATACTTTTAATCTCAACAGAAACACGCCCTTTCCATTAAAACCTTTCCACGTCATCCTACCATATGTATATCGCAAAATCAAAACATTTCGTGTCACAGTCATTAATTATTGACACTTCAGACTTTTAATATCTACATTCTGTGTACAATAACAAAACAAATTCAACTGAGACGTTAAAAGGGTTTTTATCACTATATTTGAGTAAGATGGCTACAGAGAAATAGTGTTTCATCTTTCAACGAATATTTCAATAATTTGTTACAGGTTGTAAACCATATATTTATTATAACTATTTGTGAATATTCATAATCATGATAGCAGTCTTATGAAATATCAGCTAGTCCTTTATCATAATACTTAATTTCGCATTTTAAAATGAACGTACATCATATTCTTTTAGTGGGAAAAGGATGTTTCAATCCTACACAACAGTTATCCTTTTTAGGGACGCGTGACACCAATCATAAAGCTGAAAATTACGTAAGATTTCTACATCATTACAGAAGTGCCCTGATGCACTAGACTAAAGTGTTTGCAATTGCAACAATGAAACTCGCATTTATCTGTTGAGGTAGATGCCTTTATTAAATCATTGTTTCCTGACTACGGTTTGGAACTACTTGCATTGCTAAACTAAACATCACTGTAATCAACCTCTCCTCTTGTCTGCACCTTACTCATTCTATTAATCTCAAAATGGCTATTTCAGGTTGATTTTCAATCTGCTATGAAAATTAGATATAAAACATCTTTTCTCGGTA